>JANPWX010000078.1:6544889-7144889 GCA_024734555.1 Trochalopteron elliotii | reverse complement strand
AACTGGCAGAAGCAACAAAGCTACAGCCACTCCATCTCCAGTGCTCCCTTCTCCTTCTTAAAATTTAACATCTTCTCTGAGGCACTTCATTTTCCCATATATTCCTACTTTGTACGTACTTCCACTAGCACTAATATTGTATTGTGCCACACCTAAAACCTAGGGTATTTTTGTTATTGGAAAAGCTTTTGCTGAAGTATCAAAGGAGAGAAACTGGACAAATCTGAAAGGACACACAAAGGTAGTTTCTTTTTACTTATATGGATATGTGCAATTTCCAGAATTAAGCAAGGGTTTATGGTCATACTGACTATATATTGTCTATATATCAGAAACTTTGGACTGAAGCAGAAACAAGAAAGATATTACACAAGATCCCCTAAAATGTCTGTGCTGGGACTAGAAACTGAGCTGAATATATGCTCACCCTGAAGTGAAGCCACAGTCTGCCTCTATTTCTTTAAGTGGCTACATATCAGATTTCATTGAACTTCTAACACTATTTTTGATTAGAAACAGAACAGTAAGTATTTTTTTCAAGTGAGAAACTCATAAGGAGCTGACAACAAAAGGCTACAAACCTTCATCTCCTATACAGGGCTGGCAGGACTTTCTTTACAGTCCTGTTATTGGTCTAGAACATTTAAATAGCCTGCTGCTTTGGATCAGCTTCCACCATCCCACCAAGTACCTCAGAAAATTCCCCTTTCTTTAGCTCTGGACTACATGTGTGTTTTCTGCTCCTCTCCACCTGTTTTTCAGCCTTAGCAGTTCCCTGTCTGCCAAGTCTGTCCCTTCCCAGATGCTGAGCTCTGCTCTCCTTCACCTTTTCCCTGCTGAGCAAGTTCATTTGCTGTCAGAAAAGAAGCAACTGCCCTGTCTGTAAAACGTTCCTCTACTGCCAAAGCCCAGTGGCAAAGTAGTCAAGGCAAGGCAGACAAGCAGTCTTCTTACCTGCTACCAGCCACTGATTTTTAAAAGGAACATAAAAAACACTAACTGCAAACCAGAAAATTAAACAGATGCTATTCATCACAGTCCCACCCACAGCATCTGGACTGCTACACCATCCTCTTTCTACCTCATCTCTTCTGTCTCCTCTACACCTTCTTTCTGTGTGCCAATCTCTCACTGTCACCCCAAATCTTTTCATATTTCCTGTAATTTATATAAAAATAATTTAATTTTTATAGAACTTTTCCCCTCTTGTTTCAAAGACTTGATGTTCCTCAGATAATCTTTTTTTTTTCTGATGCTCACTTGTAAATTGCTTTTCATTCAAGAAGACTTTCTTTTCTTTGCTTACCTAAAACCTGATATGCTGTTTCTGATTATTTTTCTTCATTCTGAATCTACTCATCTCAGTCTTTCATTTCCTGACAAACTCTGTGCCCTTGGCTTGCACACATTTTGAACAGCAATTGCAGTGTATCCAGGCCAGATCCTCACAGGGAGCATGCCCTGTAGGTGGGCTGACATCAATTTTGATTTATTTGCAATTATGCTAGCTCAGAATTTGAGTCCTAATTTTTATTATTTTCTTTATTATTATTATTATTATTATTATTATTATTATTATTATTATTATTATTATTATTATTATTATTATTATATCCTCTTTCATTTAAATTTGGTCTTATTAAAAAAAATCCCAACAATGATTGTATACCTTACCTGGTTTAGTTTGCAATCAGGTAACAATGGTTACTCCTCCCCTCTTTTTTCCTATTGCTGACAAATAACTGACTGCTGTGCCTTTCCAGGACGGAAACTGTCTCTTTTTTGCTTGTATTCTTACTATGTTTACTAATGTCTGCTCTCAAACTCTTTATTTACTTTTTTCCCTTTATACCCCAGAAGTTTTATCTGATCTGTCAAGCTTCCTTTATAATTGTGTTCATAATCTTGACCTTGTCATGTGTTATTTTCTTTATAAGAACATGGGAATTGCTAAATCAGAAAACAAACAATGATTCATCAAGCCTACTAGCTTGTCAAAGAGGGCAGAAAAGGCTCACAGGATATCCAGACAGGAATAAAATATTATATAAGAGGATGTAAAGCCTCTTTGGCTTCCAGCATTGATCAACTTGAGCCCTCAGGCTTTAGTTTATATAGTTTACTGTTCTTATTTCAGCTAGTATGAACTACTTATGGCTTTTTTTTGTGCAGTTGTATTTTATGCTGGAAAAATGTTACCATTTTAACATTTTGGCTAAAAAATACTGTGTTGGTTATTTGCATATTATATGAAAGTCTTTTTCAATGCTAAGAAAACATCTGGGTTTTTTTTACAAACAACTTTCCTGGTCTACCTACATATAAACAAAACAACTGGAAAAAAGGTGTTTCACTTTATGCACCTTTTCTGGAGCAGGATCTTTCCTCTCTCAGTTTCTATGTTCATATATGATTCCTAAATTTTTCTTAAGAGCATTAAATTGAGTCTTTCACCCACTCTGTCTGGACTTGTGGTCCAAGATACAAGAAGAAAAAGAACAGTTTTCCAAATGGAAAGGAAAATTATTTCTGTAGATCTACAGCAGGAGAACACACAGGACAGGGTTTCAGGGTTATTTCTAGTAAAGGTCAGTGGTGAGGCAGGGAACTGAGACAGTCACTTTACAAAGATAGACTTGAGAAGACAGGTTTAGTTAGAAAGTTTTGGATAGCCTTTAGCTAGGCAATAGTTTTGTTTCCTTAAAATCTCTGCCTTTGGGGTGAGAGTATCACCAAGATGCCACTTGCTAAGGAACTTCTCTTAAATGAATACCAAGGATACAGTGTCACTTATGGTTTTTTGGATACTTTACAGTCTTTACAGATTTTTCTTCCCCTCAGTTATGAAAAAGTGCTTGAGAATGGGATATGTAGATGCCTTTTGTGGGTAAAACATCTGATGTGTTCTTTTCAAACAGATGAGTAAAACTCCAGCAGGAAATCAGCCGTGTGCTGCAGTGCTGCTCCAGTTCGGGTGTGGTTGTCCTGTTTGGAGCCAGTGCTCTGAATACTCTCCTCCATTCCATTTTGACACTTCACTCATGAGTTGAAACTGACCATTATCTGCCTCAGCTGCAGAGAGAAGGCTCCCCAGTGCCACAGTCTCCAACCAGCAGAACCATCCCCCAGCCAAGGATAGCCCAGCCAGCACAACAGGGTCCCAACAAAACCAACCCCCACAGCATGTCACGGGCCAGCTGGGAAACTTCAGAGAGTTCATCTCAAAGCCCCTTGAAATACTCTTTCCCAAATGCCTGAGGGACCATAGTGAGTTCTTGACTGTTAATGAGGGTCTGTTTTGAGCAGTTCATGGAACATTATCAGTTAAGTTGGTTGAGTCATTATTAGTTTTGAGTCTCATTAGTTGTAAGATGAAAATAGAAAAGTTCAGAGTAATGTACTGCATGCTGCACTACACTTCAGGTAAATTAGAACAGCTGGGATAGAAATCATAGAGCAGAAATTAGGTTTTTCCCTCTTTAGCTTGTAGGTGGGGGTTATTTTATCTCCACTACTAGTACTAAGACTCAAAGAATGTATCTACCTTGTCATGTAAATAAACTTTACCAGAGGTAGTAAAATTTCCAGTTTCCAATTGAGTAAAATCTCAATTCCCTCTGGTATTTTCAGCCCAAATAGGTGATGAATAAGGTATTTCCCTGGTTTAGTATCACAGGGTGATCTGGGGTCTTCTTTTAAGCATCCTGAATTATTTTCCCTCTTTTCCACTGAAAAGAGTGCCCAGCACTTCCTCTTTCTACAATTTATTGATATGACCTTTGATGACTTTTAAGTACAAAAGATGGTGTCTAAATGTTGCCCACTATTTCCTCTTGTTTCCTAGGAATCACAGCCCTGGAGGAGGCTTATTTCCATTTCACTGATTGCAGATGAGCAAGAACTTCAGCTGCTATGTGTTGTTTCCTTGTTAATCAGAGAGGTGCCCAGAGAGACCAACTGTGTGCAACTCAACCTCAGCCATCTAGCCTTGATACAGCTTCTGGGCTCCAGCTTGCCTGGGCTCCTTCTCAGGCCCCTCTCTCTCCCAGCAGAAATTCAGGGAGGGCAGTACTTGATCTCCCCAGTCGGTGAGGAGGAGGGTTCCAGTGTGCATGTCCACACCCTGACTTTCTAGATCAGAAGGATAAATTCTTTGTTTGAAGTGTGTTTTCTATATCTACCTTAAAAACGTTTGGTCATCATTTGGTATCATTACGCTCTTGATGTATAAGGATTTAAAAATGAAAGGAGAGCTGGATCTTAAGCAGAACAATAACACATTTGGTCTGAAGGATAGCTCCCACCTTGTAATAGTTATGAGGCTGAAGAAACCATTTGCTCTTGAATACTTAGCAGCTGATTCAACACAGGCTGATTAGATAAAGAAAAGAGAGTGGAAGGATAATAAATAAAAAGAGTGCTGTGATGAGAGTTCTAAGGAAATGAAAAACGCTTTATTGATAATCAATCTGTGCTAGATTTTGATAATGAACTCCTGTATAATAAGCAGCCCATGTGCTTACTCTGCCACTGGAATTCTAATGAGGAAGATAATAGATCCAAATTAGAAGTTTGCCAGTGAGCCTGTTATTAAAACAATCAAACATTTTAAATGCAAGTAAATAGAAGTTGGAATCTCTATTTTGCTGTTAGGTTATATACTGTCTTCCTTTTATTTCCTTACTAATGAATGGACAGAGTTATTCTTTGGATATATACCTTCAAGAGTTTTAAGATTACCTGTTTGAAGCGGGTGGGACTATTGTGGATGAAATGGGATTAAACACTGACATAATATCATGTAATTATGTTGTATGGGGCAGGTAAAAATAAGTTTTCATGCCAAGATGCAGAAATATGGATATGAAAGTCCTTCTGCTGTTAAAGGTTTTAAGCCCTATTGAGCTATGTTCTATTGGGAGGCAGCAGGTCTGTACATGGCACAGTAGTTAAAAATATATTTCTATACACCCAGGGGTTAATCAGACTCTTTCTTGCATCCTGACAGCTCCAATCATCCTCTTGCTGAGCTCTGCTGGAATAAGCATTGACCAGAACCACTCTCACATTTGAACAGCAGTGTTTTCCCAGCTCAAACCCACCTTCTGACAGTGCCCCTATGCTTAATTACTTGCCATAATTCTGCCTCAGTGGCTGTAATATCCTCCCTCAACTGCTCCTCATCAGCCTGTTGAGAATCTGCCTTTCCACCTTATTGAGCTACTGTTTAGCTTGTCCCTTGTTATTCTCATTTTCTTTTTCCAATGAACTTACTGCATGATTGATTCTTGTTAATTCTGCCAGACAGTCACTAACTGTTGCCAAAGAGGCTTGTCACACCAATTCAGCAATTTTTTTACTTTTCTCTTCCCCTCCTCTTGCTCCCACTGCTGCCAGCACTGAAACCAGGGCCCAAGAGGTTGCCTGAAAGCTGTAATGTGGCTGCATGCACCATTTTGTGTCTCAACAGTGTCTCCTCTTCCCTTTTGCAAATGCAGGTTAAGCAGTTGAGCAATTGATCTGGAGGTGGAAGTAGGTTTAATCTTTCCTGTTTCTTTGAATAATTCAAAGTGAATTTAATATTTCAGCTTCTGCCATGCTTGGCAGAATACTCCATGTTTGAGAGCTGTTGGGAGGAAAACAAGAGGAAGGAAATGAGAAAGGAAAAGAGAAGGACCAAACTGTTCACAGAATGCCTTAGATAGCTTCATGAATTTCAGTTTTCCCAGGGAATGACCCTTTTAGGGTGAACTTAAAATCAAGGGGGCACCGTCCTGCTGGATCTATAATTTTCCAAATAACAGGATGGGACTGCTGGGAGATGTTCCTCAAGCTTTGTTGCAACATCAGCCTCAGTACAGGGTGAGACAAGAAAGATGGCAACAGCTCACATCTTGCCAACAGTAGCCAAAATTCTCTGTGTCACAAGGCCTTTTGTGGCAGTGTGCGTTTTGGGATTTTCAATAATTCTGTATGTTTTTGTTGTTTGTTTGTAATGGTTTGTCCCTACACCCCCATCTCCAAACCCCAGTGGTCCTTCCCTGGTAGTGGACCTTGTCAATCACTTTGTAAAAACTAGGAAGATTCTAGTGAAGGTGCTAAGTGATTTGACAGAGTCCTTGGGTCCCCACCTTTCTCCATTGTATCCCTATTCTGGGTCACACCCTCCCTCCTGGATTGGTTCTGGGTTCCACCTGCTCAGGATATGCCCCTGGGGTACTTAAGGTGAGGACAGAGGACCAGAGCTTGCTCTTGCTCCGAGGACATAGTAAAGCCTAGTGAGACCCACGTGCATAGTCCACTCTTTCTTCCATGCCATTGACCACACTTCAGCCTGAGATTTAGGCTTCAGACCCACCAGATCTTCCATACATGCTGGGGGGAGAGCAAGCTAGCTGGTAAAGCAGCTCAAGGCCTCGCTATAGCCTTTTAAAAGTTTTCTAACTAGTAGCAAGTTGTTAAAAGCTTTACAAGCATCTGCATAAACCAATCATTAAAAGTACACATATACCTAATATCTAAAAATAAGTGCTTGTTTCATATTTCTTATTACTCAGGAACTTTTTATACTCTTCTGTAAACAAAGCACAAAGCCTCATTATTAAACTTTTCTATTGTCTTGCTCAACATATTTTTCTACTTGCTAAGGCCTAACTCTACACAGCACAAAAACACAGTCTTACTGTTCTATGTCCTTATTCTTGTATCTTTTTAACTTTAGGCTTACATCTCATTGCTATGAGAGTTTTCTGCTTTTTCTATTTCCCACACCTCAGGACTGAGCATCTGGCCCACACTACTCCTACTGTTACCCAGAAGGATATCTTGATATATATAAAAAAATTACTTGCATTTCAGAAGACCACAGCATGACCATAGTGTATGGACAATTCCATTTCATCTGGAACTATAAAAAATATCTGTGTAACTGGTAAGTGAATTGCTCACAAATCATGGTCAAGGGAAAAGATTTAGCAACTTTCAATGCAGAAGAGATTTAAGTATTGAAATAAAGTATAAAACAGTAGCTGCTTCAGCCTTTTTTAAAATGCATCAGTCTTCCATTTTACTGCTACCTCCTTTTGACATGGACTCTTAAATTCATCTTGCAAGTTCTGTTGTTCAGAGGAGACAACTCACTTTTAAAGGAGACATGTAAGGTCTAAAGATGTGTGATTGAATTACTAGCAGTTTAATCTCAGACAGAGATTTCAATGTAGTGATTAAATAATTTAATAAAATTTTTACTTATGTAGGAAAAGAGGGGGAAAAAACTACATTACTGAAAACAAATGGAGTAGCACAAGGCACTAGAGAGAGATTGATTTAATATTGTGTGAAAACTAGAGATAGACATTTTGGAGATCATCTAATTTTTCCATTCAAGAGAATTTTGCAGCTGAGAGGGAGCAAAGTTCTTTAAATTTCTTATTAAATGGGATTTATGTCACATGTGGCTACTCTACATGTCAGACATGTTTGAATAATGCAGATCTGTGCTAGCTCCACTTAGAACATGGTCTATGTAAAAATTGGTGCTACCCAATGGGATTTTATGGAAGTATGATGATTGTGGTGGAATGTGAATCTCCCTGAGCCCTCTGCAAAAGCAAATAGATTCCATGACACTAATTTCTTATGGAATATTTACATTTTTCCCACAAAAACTAGAAATTTTGTGGTTTTGTTCTCTTTTACAGAAGATGCTCACGTCAGTATCAGACTGAATCTTAAACTGCAGTCAAAGTACATCACAGGTTCTTGTCCTGTAGGGATTTCACAACTTTTCCTTCAGAATTTTTCTTGTGCATGCACCCATTTTTGACAACAACACTAATTTCTACTAGTCCAGTCACTTCTACAGACAATGTGCTCTTTGTTCCATATCATTAATCCCATAAAGAAGTTTCCAAAGCAAGGTCATTTATTCATGGTGCTTTCCTTGTCCCTTGTGTACATACAACAAATTCCTTAATGTTAATAGTCTAACATAATAACCATGGGATTTTTTTCCAGCCTTCTTACTCCATTCCTTCTCACTCATTTTGTTCCAATTGAGCTGCAGTCTATCAACAGTATTTAACACAATGAGTGCTTAATAGGGTAAGACATGGTTAAGGGGAAGTAAAAATTCTAGGTGTTATAATATAATTGGCAATGCAAATTAAAATCTGTCTTCTTTAGAGTCTATTTTTTTATGTGCAAGGAAGGCTGAAAAATGCCTTGTATTTAGTCTTCTACACTCTGACTTATATTTCAATATGCCTGAGGTAAAATTCAGAGATAGAGCATTTTCCTTCTTGGGTCACTGCATTAAGATACTCTGCCATCAGGAAGGATACTGTTAATGGCACTCATGTAGGATGGCTTTCCATTTAAGTGAACTATCATGACCAGTCCGCCTTTTTTACCCAACTCATACAGTTGACCTTCATCAAAACAATTTGCTTTCTACAGAAGATGAAACCAACAAGTGACACTTCCATTGTGAAATGAAAAAATAATGATAAATCATACATGACAAATGAAGTTCTAGAAAAGTTTAGGGTTCTGTTTACCACTGTTCCCTGTTCTGAAGTAGATTCAATTTGCTGTTCCCCTAGGAGCAGATACTGTAGGTCATGCAGTAAGGTATTGATTTTGCCAATTACTGAGGATAGTATAGTATATTTTTGAGTTGTTACATTATCCTTGAAACTTGTTTCTTGGTTACTAAACAAAAAAGATTTTCATGCATATGTTCTCCAGACCTGTCAATTTAAAAACCAAATGTGTTTTATACAATTCTCTAAATATAGAATCATGGTTTCTGTATAAAATTCTTCCTCCATAATATTGGTGGAATTTAGGTTATATTTATATATGTGTTTTTAAGGACTTCTTTCAGAACTGCATTGTAACTAATTAGTCCTTAACAATTGTCTAAGTTAATAATTTGACTACAAAGAACTGAACCAATCACTTTTCTTGAGCTGAAATAACAAGTTCAGAATGGGTTGTTTACTCCTTAATTGAAGATGCTTCTTAAAACAACATTAAAGAAGAAAGAATCACTAGAAAATCAGAGGAAGACTGTACTAAGAAGGAATTATTTATTCCTACATGAAAAGATTAATTTACACCTATTCCCAGCCAGAAGACAGCTGATTTTCAGAAAGAGTTTGAGGTAAACCATTATAGGAACCATAAACCATTCATAACATTGCTTATGCTTTTTATGCTTACTGCCTAAATATTACTAACTGAAGGAGACAGTTGTGACTTTGAGTATGTCTTCTGCAGATGACTTAAGTACTGTATGGCAAATTTGCACCCAAGCCTGTGGTGAAGAAGTATGGACATATGGGTCAAATCATGATTTTGAACTGTTTTACTCTTCATATCATCTTTTCCAGAATTTTATGGAAATGTTCTTAGGGAACAGACCTTGAAAATAATTCATGTGCAAATTTTTAAAATTTCAGTAGAGTCGATCACGATTAGGTTTGGACTTTGAGGAAATGCTGAGCTCCTAGTAGACAACTTGTGGACTCACTTTATATTAAAACCTGGTCACTTCCTTTGGTGTCTTAATGAACTCTGAATTTTTTTAGTCTTTTGCCCCAGCTATTGAGTTTTAGTTATTCTGAAAACTGTAGCATGAATTGCTGTCTTGATACTCTCCCTGAATTGCAAACAGGCATATTTTGTCACTCGAATGTTTTTATAGTTGCCTATAACTTGCAATGTTCTGTCATTGCAGAGTTTGCCTCCTAAACTTTCAGAGGAACTTGGACTTGCTTGTACCAAATCTATATGTGAATTTTTGACACAGAGGGAAGTATAGCAGTAAAGAAGATTTATACTCAGAGTTTATTACTGATGAATAGAATCATGCTAGAGTAAGGCTTGAAAAGACATGTTTACGGATAGTAAGTCTTCTGTTTAAAGTGCCAAGTCCCAAGTTTGATGGGATATGTGATATGCAAGCAGAAAACAAAATTTTACTGAGGTGATGAAGTGAATATAGTTTTCAGAAGGATTTTTGAAGGAGTGCAGAAAAGTTTGATGAAGCTGATGTTCATATCAAAAACCAAGTGCCAAAGTTTCTTAAGCTCTCCTTTACACTGTGTGCAGCAACACTACTGTAATTTTCTTAGACTTATTTATCATGACGAAGAGAGGTTCAGTCTTTTTTCTTCTAATTTCCTTTACACTAGATGGGAAAATTGTCAGCTTGCTTAGTTAAAAAGGGTGGGTGTGGTTCACATTAATGAGATCCTTTGTTTTGTTCACATTAAGAAAATGAAAATGTCCCTGTTCCATTGTCAGGCTCCTTACTGAAAGTGTGCAGGATCAGACTAGTTTTCAGTATGAGAGAAGATTATTCGCTTGGAGATCATCCCCATGTTAGGAACAGAGTTTATAGGTAGTTTGGGAATTCCAATTTTTTTTTCTCAATTTCAGAATATTTTTTACTTTAAGATTTGTAGATCCAATTGACTTGCCTCCCCCTTCAAGCTCCAACTCCATGCAGGTGTGTCTCTGTAGTCATTACACCTGCAAACACTTCCAGGGCTCTTCTAGGATGCAGACTGGGATGGTTCAGTGATGCAGGCAGGCACCTGGGATAAGAGCTGTGCAACAGGGCTTTGGTGCATCTAAATAGTGCTTCTAAAACATATCCCTAAAATACTGCTCCAATGAATATATCAAGCTCGCTGTCCTGGAGTATCTTCAGGGCTGTGGTGAAGTCAACCTGCTAGAGTTTTTGGGGAGCATCAAGTAGATCTTCTACTTCCCACATGGACCCCAGGCCTGATTTACCTGCAAGATGTCTGGCCCTGACTCTCTTTGCAGTCAGTGGCTGACCCATCAGATCCTATCATGAAATAAGGGGTGTACACTTGCAGAGCAGTGGGAATAACCTATTACTTTTCCTTTCAAGACCTAAGACATCTCTGGGGATATCTATACTGTGGTCCTGGGGAGTTGTAGGAAATCACAACACAGGCTGAATGCTGGTTGCCTTAAAGGAAAAAATTGGATGATCTGCTGTATCCCAGGAGTGCTCTGGGCTCCATGGTTTGCAGTGTTCAGCTCACACTACAGCTGCCTTGGCCAGCATGGACATAGGAGCATGTCTTCATGGGAACCAAGGCCCCTGGGCCAGAGCACCATGAAAAGCTGGGGAGCAGCCTCGGCTGCACTGTGCAATAGCATTACACTCTTTGGTTATGTGCTCACTGTTATGGGGTGGAGCAGATGCATAGGTGTCATGTTACTCTTGGTAGGGAAGATCCCATTTCTGTCCTTGCAAAACTTCATCCCATACACAAGTTAAGATTTGATCCTCTCTGCAGTTCTTAACAAAATTCCCCCTGTACAGTCTTTCTTTTTTTCCCATTACCATCAAGTTCTTCTAAGGTTCACTGGACATGTTTTAAGTAATTTCAGTATATGTTAAAAGAGAACCCTAAGAGCAGGGCAGGAAATCAGTCTATTATGGAGGATTTTAGTTGAATTTTCAAATTAATGTTTCAGATCACCATGCAGCAGTAGATATAATTAAGTGTCAGAGAGCGAGGGCTAAATGCATGAATAAAATATCTTATTGTATCATTACACTTTTATAATAAGATTTACTTGTCAACTTATAATATAATAATGTAACTAACAAGATAATTTATTTCTCAATGTAATGAAGATGTACAGAAGGCAGAGGCAGAACTTGTGAGATGCCAGCTTCACTTTGTGGCTGAGCCTGCTGGGTAGCATGCACATATAATGAAGGAAAAACCCTACTGAACTGAAGGAGGGGGCGTAGGATAGATAGCGGAAGAGGAAAGAGCAGGAGTAGGCATGAAGTTTGCATTTGGTACAGGAGTGAAAGATGAGATAAAAACTGTGATAACAGAAGGCATAAGAGTCTGCTGGGGAAGACGATACTGAGTGTAGTTCTCCAATTGGTAGAGCAAGACATTTCCATATTGCAAACTTTCAGAGAAAGAAGGTTAAAATAGCTAATTGCCTTGGTGTGGGCTGAGAAGATATGTATGGAAAGATATCCCAGACTGGATGACACATGCTAAGTTGTCTGGCTGTGTAAGTTTAATGATGCCTTCCTTAGGAAAAAAGAGGTCTACTGGATGTCAACCAGAAAGACAGAAATCTTCATGAGCTTTCCCCCAGTTTAGCTACATATGATAGAGACTGTGCTTTATAAAAGTGTGAGAGCTGCTGAAAGAGCTTGTGAGGAACAATTTGCTACCATCTCATTTCTAAGACTATGTAGGCACCAAGTCCTGGAAAGATCCTTCTTGTCACTGTTTCTAGGCCGTGAGCAATGCCCCTTACCTGCCCTCTCTAAATTTCTGTCCGTGAAACTGTAGGGACAGATATGTATTTGCAAAGAAACAGAGGACTGCATTGCCATTCTGGCTGTCTTCAAAAATAACCTAGGGATCTGCAAACATGAGACCCTGCAAAGTCTGTGGTTGCATCCTTCCTTACTCCTTCCCCCAGACACTGGTGCTTACAGTCACCACCACAATCAAGCAAGGCAAATGGAGAAACATGTCTCCCCATATCTGAATGGAGAAAAATATAGGTGCAGATATGCTGGGGCTATGTTCAGCATCACTGAAGCAGGTGAATGGATGCAGTGTTCTCTCAGAGAGAGAATGGGACATCCTGAATTAATCTGTTGCTTCTTATTAGACCCGGGGTTTGGCCAAGTGCTGAGGGAGCTGGCTGTTCATGTCTGTGCAGTTCTGCAGGGATGCAGTGGGAACCACTGCAGGATAGGCTTCAGTCTGTGGGAGTGCTGGAGCAGGCTATGAGGTGGTGACAGGGTCCCTGTATCAGCATATCAGGTGGAAGAAGGAATTGCTGTGACTTTCATCCGTGGTGCAGTGGAAGGCTGTGTTGTGGAAAGTATGTCGTTTCTGTACAATGCACTGTCTCTCATGTATCCCATGGAATCTCTGCAGCCAGGCAACACACGGAATAGCAATGGCACACCATGTAAGTGCATTCCTGAGCTGTGTAGCATAAATATGAATGAGAGGGAACATACAGCACTTTAAATATTTTGTACATTGTGCTGTGTGTTATGACAATGAGTACACTGTGGTACATTATTAAAAATGTGAGAAGTACAGTAACCAGCAAATGATGGTTTGTTTTTCCCTTTATAGCTGCCAGATGGTGTGGAACCATTTACACAACATCTGAGTGTTAGTGCATTTTAACCAGGGAAAGAGGGATCCTGCTCAGTGTTTTGCTTTTCTTTTTTTTTTAATTCTTAACTACCTAGCCATCATATTTGTGCTGTAGAAAATGAAGCCTACATAGTGTTACCTTATTCTGTATTTCTAAGCCACTTCAGGAACTTTGGTTTAAGGAGAAAAAGAACAGTTACTCATGGTTGCTTTTATGACAGTGGAAAAATAGCAAAAGCTTTATTTACTATGATTATTTTGTTTCTTCCCAGAGTATGATAAGGTAGTGCTTCAAGATCCAACCAGATCACTTGTTTCAGGACTGTGTTAAGTGATCTCCTAGACATGAAGGAACATATCTACCATGTAGACCTAATGACATAAGACAACATTATGTTGTCCTTCCATTTAAAACACAGGACTTACAAAAGAGATCTTCTACTTGTATGCAATTTGATAAGCATACTATTCCTAAACAAGACAGTAGATTCTTAGTCTTAGCTAGTTTGTATTTTCTTGGCTGAGATGGTGCCACAAAGCACCTTTCCCTCGTAAAGAATCAATACACCTTGATGATCAACTTAGGGAAATTTTCATTTTTCTTACATTTTGTGGAAAAATGAAAAAAGGAAAAAGTTTTGGTAGATTTCTGCAGCTGGCACAGTCTTCTTCCTTTGAAAGTGTGGATTAAAGCAGTGACCTTTGCTGAATACAAAAGGGAGAAGGGAAGGAGAAGTGTTGCTCACTTTTGGTTTCCAGCATTCTCCCACCTGTTCACGCTGTAGGAAGTCACCAACATTCAAAGTCAAATTCCTAAAGTATTTGAGCATTTGAAGTCCGAATTATAATATTGGCCACTGTAAGTGACTTCTATCCAGTTTTGGAGAATGGGAGGATGAGAGGAAAGGAGGAGATATTGCATTTAGTCAATACATTGCTAGTCAATTAGGGTCATTCAACCTTACAGAATACATGTATTTTGGTATAAACTGATACAGTACATCTTCCAGAAATAGTTTTCACAGTGGGTAGAAGCTTGTGGGCAGGTAGTAAAATCCCTGCACTGACCAGAAACTGTTGTGAACATCTGTTCCCTGACTACTTAAATTATACTTGGACAGTTTGATGCATCTCTGGCATCCATCCCATGTGCTAGCAGAATGAAAGTAGAAGAGAAGAATGTAAAATCAGGAATCCTGTTGGGTTGTAATATTTCTGCTCTTTCTATTTTCTTCTCTGTCCAGCAAACGTCACATCTTTGTTTAGCAACATATGACATCTTTTCTTCCCCTTTACTGTATATGCAGCTGCCTGCTTACTTATTTTGTGTACATTACTTTGAGCCATGCAAGACTTTAAACCTAATTAAAAGGCATGACAATAGAAAGATATTTCTATAGAAATATCTTCTTGTAGAATGTCCTGTTGAGTTAAATCCACCCTACCAAACAATAGTTTCTGAAATAAATGATTCTTCCATGAATCTCATCTTTCAATACCATCTTCACTTTAGTTCTGCTGCATGACTTGTGTCATGCTCAGGGGTTTTATATAGCCTTGGGAATGATGCTAGAAGGATGATTAGTTTGGTTGAAACTATTGTGGTGGCACACAGAAATAAGAATTGCCTTCAGCTTCCCCAGATATTGCAGCAAAAGAACAATTAATTCCCATCCTCATGTTAAAGCTACACTTGCTCAATTTTTAGACTGTACTTGTGCGCTTGAAGTGTTACTGCAATGTGACAGATTTTCCATTCTGGCAAAAACAGTGCTTGATTTAACAAAAAGTGAAAATCAAAGCCACTGCACAAATTCTAAACTCCATTTTAAAAGAGCAATAATATTGATTAAGTCAAAATTATTAGTGTTTTTAAGGGCCTTTTTAATTGCTGTTTGGCTCAAAGATATAGTCTCATTTTGGCATGCCTGCATGAAAATGGGTTGATGCCTGGGGGTTGGCTTTCCACAAGAGTAATTTGGAATATGACTCATCTATCATTAGTTTAAGCACACGTGAAAATATAGACCTTGTGTTTTATAGCAGTGGAGAAAGGCTATAACATGTAATAACAGGTGTACCTCAACTGTGTGGCCTTAGGAGATGCTCCAGATGATATTCTTCACTGCCAATGGCAGAGAAAGCCTTTTCTGTATACGCTGGCATAAATCTGCTCCATACATAAAAAGGAACACATTGTGATTTCAGTAATCATACTGGGCACAAAACACAACTACTAGCTTGTATTCAAATAAAATTCTGTAATCCTTTCCACAAGCTCAGAGCTGCATTCAGCTGGGAAATCTGAGAATAGATTATGTGCCTTATGAGAAATGGAGTACACTGAAAGACAGAATTATGTGCCTCATTCAACAAATATGTTAATACTGAAGATTTTTTTCCCCTGTGGGTAAAGGAGGAGATAACTGGCAAAAGTCCTGGCCACAAAAGGCAACCAAAGTTTCTACGCTGAGATACACATGCTAATTCTGTCAGGTATGCTATCTGTCTTTCCAAGCATTTAGGGCTTGCCAAAATCCTTTTTGCCATTCCTCTCCCTGCTTCCTCTGAATCACTTCAGTGCAATTCTTTGGTCTAATTTGCCATCAACTCATATATTGGTACAGATATGAAAAATGAATTTAAATGCAAAGATCTTCCACATTAGTCCTTAGAGAATCATTAAATTATAAAGCCAAAGCTTGCTTAAATAAAAGGAAAAGATTGCAATATATATAACAGATTTAAATACTGCATTAAAAACCTAGAATCATCTTTCCTTCACTTCTAATCTGGATTTTTCTCCTTCTTGTCTCATATATCTGAGTGCCACACTTCCATAAATTAAGCACATCATATAGTTAAAAATGCAAATAATAGCAAAAGTCATATTTTTCCTTTCCTCAGTTTTTATGACCAGTAACTAGGACCAATTAATGTAAGAAGATGTGTGTGAAGGTACTTTTCTTAGAAAAACTGAGGTTAAGCAGTTGTATTTTGTACTTTGTCTCTTTTGGGTGAAAGAAAACAGCTCCTTGCCCCTTCTGGAATGAGTTCTGTACCTGAGAATGGCAAAACAGGTTCCCCTTACAGATCAGTACCCTCCAGTGGAAGCTAATGATCTTGGACTGAAAAGGAAAAAATAGCACAAATAAGGAAAAGAAATACATAAGAGAAATCAAGTAAAAGAGCAAAACTAAAAGCAAAGCATAAGGGATTTGCTGTAATTATTGAAATCAGTGTGTGTTCCTTTTTCTGTCCATGGAAAACATATAGGTGAATACTAAAAAGATCTCAGAATAAAATTATCAGGATATGTAATATGAAGCACATAGAAAAAAAAAATCCTCGAAACCCCTCAGAAAAAAACCCCAAAAAAACAGAGGCAGGGAATGATTTCTATCTAAGAAGATACAAGTAACCTAGCACTTTTGACATTGGAAAAGAGACGCCTGAGAAGGGATATAGTAAATGATGTTATGTATAGATTATTAGGCTGGCAGTGGTCATTACAAAGTTGTGTAAAGTCAGTCATATCTCTGACCACCTCTAAGCATTTTGTTTCTCTGGAGGATTAGAGAAAGGCCAAGCGCCTGCTCATCTACATACAAGCTTCCAATTAGACACTCATTTCTGTTAAAAAGGCACTTCTGAGCAAGCACAACTGATATGTAATAGAGAAGGATCTAACAAGAGTGAAGGACTGGGTGGGGTTAGGAAGGCTGGTAATTAGGTTTGCTGCCTGGCACTCAGCAGGACAGAATATGTCTGGTCGGGCTGAGGAAGGCTGCAGAGCACCCCAGGTTTATGTACAAAACAGGGATGTACAATCTCCTACGTGCAGGATGGAGAGACATTTTTACAGCTGTTGCATGTCACACAGTCCATGGCTCTGTGTGTGATGAATACGTTTTCTGGGGGTGGGTGCCCTTCACATTTGGTATTGCTATCAAGGAGACAACTTCTTTAGTGTATTTTCTGCTCTTTTGACTTCTGCATCTTTACTCAGGCATGGCTAGCAGGCTGCTGCTGGGAGAGCTCAATGCAGGAGCTGCACATGGTACTCACTCTCACCTGTGCAGTGCTATCAATTCTGTGTACATTATCCTATCATCTCTCCCTAAAACTTCTGCAGCTATGGAGTAAAATGGAGAAAAGGGCAGAGCTGATGTGGAAAACAGGTCATTGTCATCAGCCCTTGAATTCAGCTAGAGAGGAGAAACTCGAGCCACCTCAGGGCACTTCCATTCGGTGTGTTTTTATGTTGTTTCAGACAGTTTACACATGAAATATATTTATTAAATGTGGTGTAAAAATTGTTCTTCAATTTTTTATTAGCCTAATTAAGTATTAATATCCAATTTACTTTATATCTCAAACTTCAAAATCTGTTTTCTCACTAAAATTTATTACAAAGACTATTGTCATAATTATTTTGTTATGTTGAATGAGTATGCATCATTTAAAATATAAATAGCTTTACCCAGAATAACAATCAAAGATAAGATTGGTGCATGTGTAACTTATGATCCTATCTCCAGGAGAATCCACAAACTTCCCATTATATATGTTAGGTGCACATAAAATATGAAAACCTGCAGTGCATCTTCACAGCTGCACTTGGGATATCTGTACACTGTAATGTGTGTAGTTACTGTTCAAATGCAGTCTGAAAGCTTCTGCTGGCTTTGGTGCAGGTACTTGGTACAGGTCTCATGCCTCTGTACCAGGTATGGCAGCAGAGGATGCAAACCGTGTCTTTTAAATGCTAAGGTAATTATTTTGCAATTAGCTCCCTGTTACTGCTGCTACACAGCTAATGTTGGCCATGGTAGCTTGCTTAGAAATAGCTGACGAAATTCCACGAGCTGAAATCACTGTTGACAGCAGTTTATAAATCAATAGAAATAAGAAGGTGGTATTGCTGTTATTTTTCTGAAGGGAAGAAAAAAGGAACACTGGAATTAACTAGTTAGGGAGAAACTGGGAGGCTGATGGACTGCACAAAGAATGGCCACTCAATAAATCTAAGGTCTAATGTAGGTTCTAGTGCACTCATGCATGATGATTGTGTCACTTAACTCCTCTGAATCTGAGTTTTTGTGTTCTAAGATGGAAGTAATTATATGCAGCTACCATATAATATCCATAGAGAGATGTGCAATTGAAAAGTACTACTGAACCTATCAACAGAAAAAATGGGAGATACTTAATAAATTTTAAGGCCAGAAGGGAACATTATGATCATTTAACCTGTCCTACTGTGTTACTGAGGCCATAAAATTTCCTCTGTGTGATGTTTGAATTACTTCTGAAACTTGTAGTTTCAGAAAGGCATTCAGACATTTTCTGCTTTTGATGAGAATACTTTTAGAATCTGTACCAGCAAATTTTTTTAAAGGCAATAAATAGAAGCATATCTTTAGTATCCTAGGGAATACTGTGCTTCAAAACACGAGGAAAAACCATTTAAAACAGTGTGAAAATATTCTTTAAAGCAAAAATCCACAGTTCTTTGAATCAGTTAAGATATCTTCCTTGAATAAAATTAAAAATGTTAATTCTATTCCCTCATTCTACTTCCCTCTCTTTCTGAGCAGGGTGGAGGTGTGCTGGTGGAGATGGATGTCTCCATATGTACAGTGTGGGTCTCTCCAACAGCTGGGCTCTTACACCCAGGGTGTGTCCCTGGGTCCCAGTCTCCCCTGTTTCTGGGCCTTGGACATGTGAGCCCCCAAAGCTGTAGCTTTATTCCAGCTGCTGGGACAGATCCTCTTACATACACCTGCACTGGCACACACACACACAGAACACACCCACTGGGCCTCCCTCCTGGAACTGGGCTTAACCACACAGTTCATGCAGACACTGCTCTGGGTTACCACTGTCCCCTTCCTCCCACCTCACTCCCAGAGACACACAGAGACACACACCAATGTCCACCCACCCCAGAGAGTCCATCACCCAGGAAAAGAGTTAGAGAGAGGTCTGACAAGAGGACAGGACACATTTCACTAATGGGGTGCAGGGTACAGCCAGATGAATGTGCTGACCGGCCCCTGTTCATACATAACTGATCCCTTTAATCCCCTTACTCTTCTATCTTTCTATGTGTGTTCCTTCCCAAATCACCTTGATCCTTTCCTTTCTCCACCTCTGGTTCCTACCCTAAACATCCCATAATCAGTCCTATGCAAACTTGAAATGCTCTTCCACTGCATCTCACAGTGCAGAGAAGTGCCCTAGGCAGTGGCCCCCTCACTGCTGGAGAGCAGCTCCCACTGCCTCATGGGGATGGATGTCCCCCATCCATGATGCTGAGGCACTCCTGTGGCAGTCTTGGGGGAGCTGGGAGGGGAGTTTTTCCACCTGCCTTGAGCCCCTGTGCTCCATCATGGATGTGGGCATGGGCCCTCGATGGGTTAATGGCTGAGATGGGGCTGGCATGAGGGGAGGTGGGGTGTAATTTGAACTCCCCCTCCTACCTTTATGCCTCTGTGTTCTTCTCTATGTGGGAAGTCAAGCTTTTTATCCCATTACTTAACAATTGTATTACTGGAATGCACGGCAAAATCACTTTTTTTCCTCCTCATGTTTCTTTTCAAACAAGCAGTTTTCAAATTACTTAAATGACGGTGAAACATTTCCTCTTGGGGAAATCCATATTAAAATATTAAGTGGGAATGTTTCCAGCTGGCCTCTTTTAATAGTTTTTGTGGTGAAGATTTGTACCTTATGAAAATACTTAAACAGCATATAAATCCTCCTACCTCCCACTTGTGCTCCTAATAGGGAAAATCAGCTCACTCTGCACTAGTCATCTTTGCCAATTACTTTAGGATGGAGAATCTCTGTCTGGAGGTTCTCCAGTCTTTCTGTAGTTTATAGGGTGAATCTATACCTTAAGTAAAGTAAATGCCTAGATTTGAGATGGCTAAAACCAGGTAAGATGGTTCTCATTCTGCATATCATTTTGGAGGAAAAAAGTCAATACTTTTTCCTACAGTCACTGCTATGTGAAAATGTGGAATGCTTTCCCACATAATTACCAGAAACATTTAGACTTAAAATGTCTGATCAAGCAGCTGCATTTCAGGAGGTCCAATAGCTCATAAAAATAAACACTGGAAAATTATGCACTGATTTTTTGTACCTTTTATGATTTACAGCTGTAAAAGTCTATCCAAACCCTTTGTCTTGCAAGGTATTTACCATTAAACAGGTGTTGACACTGCTATGGGTTGCACAGCTGATGGAGACCGAAAGTGCATCTTCTCCAGGCAATGTCCTTTCATAGTCCTGCATCTCCAGGTAGACTCTTCTCCACAGACACCTAATCTTATGTTGATTGTAAAATACATCCCTGGGGATGTATTTTATTATGTGGAATGATAGATGGGAAATAGTGCGGTGATAGTACCTGGAGACTTTTCTATCAGTCATAACTAATATTTTCTTTCTTAGACACCTACCCCATTCCTTATATTTGCCAGCTTGATGAGGTTCAGAATGATCAGGCAAACAAAAACTTTCTCAATTCTCTCTGCATCTTCCTGTTCAAGATTGACAGATATAATAATATCAAATAAAACTAGAGTGGGTGAGAAACACTGTTGTAAAGTTTAACTGTGGTTTTCAAGCCAGCTGACTAAATAGCAGTGAAGAGAATTTTGCCAATTATCTCAGTCCCTAGCTGATTGAAAGATTTAATGGGAGTATCATCTTTGCTATAAATACAGCATTACTCTTCTGACATATAGAGAGAAGTTGCAGGAAGTATACTATATTTTTAGCAAGTTTAATTTAATGTTGAAAAATGTTACTTCTTGAAACATTAGGTATTTTATATACAGTTGTATAATTGAGAACTGTGATTATCATAGCAAACATAATCTGATTATAAATCTTTTTTTATCTATTATAGATACAAGTCTAATATATGTCTCTGTCAATATGAGCATGGCTATATGAGGCATTTGGCTTCTGCCAGAAAAAACAAACTAGAGGGGTACAAAGATAACTGATGTTGGTAACAGGATCTGTGCCCTGTAGAAAATCATAACCTCTTCTCACTGCAGTGCTTCCTCTGGCTTATATAAAGCCTGGTCCTGGCACACCCTGCCTGTTCCCCTGCCAGAACTTGGGGTGGCTGGAGTCCACCACAGCTGCCAGATGAGTGCATTGCACTGAGACAGGGAAGGCATTTCCTCCACCAGCTCCATTTTCTGCCAGCACAATGCAGAGGAAGGCATGAGTCACCCTGCACACGCTTCCTGTATGCGTTTGATTAGTTCTTTTTTTTATGTAATTAAATTTTTAGAGAAGATGTATAATGACCTGCATTTTCCAGAGTAATAGGTTACTTTGCCTATTCTCAGCTTCTTGGCTGAAGTTGGTAAAACTGAGTCTTCAGATCCCTTCTAAAAACAGACCCACTTTCAGGATGAAGTCAGGCATATGCCTTGGTTTAAAAAATGCTGGTTCTGTCTTTTGGAGGGTATGAGAAATATGCATGTATTTATAGCAAAATCCTCACCTTTTGTAGTCTTTACTGTTTTTTCTAATTTAAAAATTATGCTCCACTCAGAATGTTTCCCAAAATCATTACATCTCAACATTGCTATTAAAATCAGTACACACTTCTTTCTAAAATGTCCCCTATTTTTAAAATCCATATTCCCGATGGTTGAAATTCCTCTTGACTTGTAAAATAGCAAATGATCTTATGAGACACGATGCAATGCAGACTGCAAGCAGCCCAGTCCTTCAGAGCAATGAGGAAATGAGGAGTGTGGGCTGATGATGTTCGGCCTTGCTTGTGCTGGGTCTCCTGGTCTTTCAGCATAACGTGTACAAATTTCTGAGGTCTTTTAATTTGGGTTTTATTTGTTTGGCTGGTTGGTTTTGGTTTGTTTTTTTCTTTTGTTCTTTTCCCCCTTTAGAATATTTTGATGTTTTCTGGATGGGATTGCTATATGCCTCTGAAAACTGGCTACTGCACAGGTCATGTAGCTATTTTGATTTGCATTTACATTGCAAATTCTACCTATTTTAGAAATATTTGGAGCACCTATGCTGCCATGTAATTAAACCATGATGGTTCCAGTGGAAGGGTTGTGCTCTATCAGGCTCATAATATCACTTGAAAAGAATTTTTTTGAAGATGTACATGACACAATGTGGAAAATATTATATATTTTCACAATTTATTGAACTTCATTTACATAATTCAGGTTTTTGAAGTCTATAAATACTTATTTATTTGCAAATGCTTGACATCATGATATGACTATATCACTTCTCATGTAGCCTAATGAGAATAAAAGAAATTAAAAATCAGGGCATGAACTCAAGAAAAGCCGAAAGAATCCTATAAAAATTCCCAAGAAAATATGATATGAGAAAAGAAAATTGGACACATTTAAAATTAAATCTGACATGCTATTCTCAGTCCACCCCACTGTGTCTAGGAGCTATTGAACAGTGGATGTTTTGTGATGGTTTTTCCAGAGTGAATCTCATTCTCAGGAAACATTCTGGACTGACACAAGCAGTATGCAAAAGTTATGTTTTCCTTTTTAAAATGTTCCACACATTAACTGTAAGAAAATCAAGAAAAGTATGAGCTGCTGAGCATCCTTTTCATCTGGGAACTGAGTGGATAGAAGGACATTCAGTGTTCCACAGGACAGACTTTGTCTTTGTTTCCTTTTGATTCACTTCTAGTTTTTTGTCATTGGATCAAGGTCTAGATAAGAAAGTGATGAGGTTTCCTTGCCTCTCTCACCCATAATTGTTGGATTTGTGGGAATTTCTGTGCCTCACATCTCCAACATAGGAACAGAAAGGGTCCTTAACACTAAATCTCTCAAGCACACCTTTTGTGGGGTGAAATATTTTGTCTAAAAAATGTCTTCTTACGGGCCAAGGAAAATCAAACACACTTGGGCCTCTGCTCCCTCCCATGAAAAATTACAAGGAAGTGCATTTATTCACTTTTGTTTCCTAGTGCAAAACAGCCAGTTCTCTAAAATAAAGGAACAGAAGATTTAACTAATCTCCCTCTGAATGAGGTTTTTGTCTTTGCTAAAAGCACAAGGAAGTTTTTGCACTGATCTCTTTGCAAGACCAGGGTCTACTACTGACTGCATTGTGATCAAAATCAATATTAAACCTTTGTTCACTGGGGTTTGTGAAGGAGTTCAAGAAATAAAAATCTATTTTCCTAGTAGACAAAACAGAAAGCATGAAAAACAGTCCAAAATAAGATTGTAGAGTTTCTCATTTGAAATTTAACAGAAAAAAAAATTAGATTACTCTTACTTTAACTGCCCAATGTAGATGCCTACTTGAGATATGAAGGCAGTATTTTCTTCTAGCTGGATTTGGGGTATCTTTCCAAAAAGGGTTTATCCTCTGCAGTAGATATGAGCACAGCAGTGTGAGCACAAGTATAGCATTGCATTCTACAGCTGGAAAAAACAAACAAAAAGCCTCTCTGTAATTGGATGCATACATTACTGCAATGGAAGGAGACCCTCTTGGCAGTGTCTCTGTGGCAGTGAAACAATATTACAGCCAGAAGCAGCTCTCTTTTCTGTCCCACTCCATCTTATTGATACAAGCCTGAATAATCAAGTTGTATATGAAGTGGGTGCATCAGTTTAAGTTACAAGCATCATTTAAAATACTCAGTTAGTTACATATTTTACATATTGCTGTACTGTAATTATGTAGCTATATTATGCTTCTTGTCCAGAAATTCCTGGAAACCTGAAATTGCTTGTTCCTTGTTGTGGCCACAGGCTGTTGAAATACAAATGAGCTTTTCGCTCAGCTGCAATTGTATTAAGTCTGCAGGCCAGCCTCTGATGCCTGGTTTGGAGGCAGGAGACAACTCTTGTTAGGAAATGTGTGTTTGAGTGTAGTGGTACTACTGAATGATAGCTAATCATCTGAAAGGAAGGCTCCTTAAGGGAGCAATGCCTCGCCAGGAGAATAGGAACAATTCTGGGCCATATCCTTAGAAGTAATGAATTCTCATTTCTTTTCAATCTAGCAAATGCCCTCTTTAAAGGTTAATTCTTAAATAGTCACTTGGGAACAGACATCTCCTTCAGTCTGATTTCTGTGAGTCAAGCAGACTGCTAAGAAACTTCAGTTTGTCTCTTTCATTGCCTGATGGCCCTTTGCCTCAGATTAAAACTGATAAAGATGATTTCAGCTGCCTCATGTCCTGCATATTTTGTAATTGCTGAATAAAGGAATGAGCTGAAGGAACTAAACAATAACAAACTGATATCCAGGCAAGTTACACAGCTTTTCCTGAGGCAAAAGGGAACACAATTTTTTTCTATATCATTCCGGTGGCACAAAGAATCTGAGGAGACAATTGCCTTGGCTGAGCAAAGGACCATAAAGGCTGTTGGGGTGATACAGTAAATTATCATTGTCTCTTATTCAGAGTGATCTGGCTGAAGGCTGAGTATCAACTAAAGTATGTCTGTGACAGTCAGAAAGGATGCTGTCCTTGTTCCATGGCCCTCACGGACCTAGATAATTACCCCCATCTCCCATCTGCAGCTCTGAAATTCTTGCAAAGAGAAAATGAAATGAAATTATTTTGACACTGTTCATTCATCTGTATGAGCATGGAACAGGAAGGTTTGACAGGAAAATACGTCAAGAGACATATGATAAACTAATACAATCCAAATGAATGCAAGTGGTGCCTGGAATATAGAGATGGGTAAATTGCTTGAAATGAGCCTTATTGATTTCACTCTGTGTTGTTGGGGCATATCTGGAAAAGGAAGTTTCACTTAATCACTTGGTCACTGCAGTAATTAATTGAGCCCTGGGACAGTTTATGTAAAGGACTGGCTCTGATTCTTTAGGAGCTGGTGACTATCTCTCTTAAATATGAAGCACGTTAATAGCAGAACAGGTAATTTATTATAATGGAATGGAAAAATACCATAGCACTCTTGTGGCCCAGATAATGTAGCAGCAGGTTATTGCTCTGATGAATAGGGACGTTGATCAGTAGACGTAGTGTTTTCTAGTCTTAGAAGAGAATAGATCAATTTCTTCTTCTTTATGAAGAATGATTCCTTTGCAGTGCTGCTGAGAGCTGTAGACATTTACACCTGTGTTAATCACCCCCAGAACAATCCAAACACTACAGCTATTCTTAGCTGTTATTTTTCTTGCTTTATAAATAAGCAATTAATTTGTAAAACAGGAAATATAAGAGAAATTTGATTTCTGTTTCTATACCTTGGTGGTATTTCTATAGGCTTCTACTGCTCACATTGCATTTAAGGAAGACCAGAGGGGGGAAAGGCTGTCTCCAGTGGGCTGGGAAGGCTGCAGGTGGGAACATGTGGGGCTTCTAGGCTGAGTGAGCTGTATTTGGGCAGGCAGCCCAGAGAAAGGCTGGGGTTCAGTAGATGGCACTCTTCCCTCAGAGTCTGCTTCATCCATGCTTAGGTTGAGCTGGTGTGGAGCTGGGAAAGGGGCATGAGCTCAGTGCCCTTCACATTGTTTCAAACACAGTTTCCAAACTCTTTACACACCTCTGGGAGCTGCTGGTTGTAGGCCTAGTGCTCCGTCAGCATTGCTTAGCATTCCAGTTACAAACCCCTTTTTTTCTGGCATTCTGGCCCCACAGCTCCCTGTTTGCCTTTACTTGAGTTTTAGGGGTGACTTGTATCTGAGCACACAGAAGAGCACAGGAATGGAACACACAGCTGATCCAGCTCTGATAGCAACTCTCTCCCAGTTCTTTCAACCAATATCTGAGATTTCTCACAGTCAGGTTTCATAATAGACAAAAAAATGGCATAGAGTCAGTGTTGATGAATGCCCTCAACAATTTTTTTCTGGCCATCACCAAGGAATAGCATTATAATAGTATTACTGAATGAGTGACATTTAAGATGATACATTATGCTTTGCATAAAGATGACTCCTAACATAAAAATCAATGTCTGGATTTTATTATGTCATTTAACTTAACTCTTGATTTTCATTAATTTGGGAAACATTGCACTCCCAGCAGATACTCAAAAAGGAAAAGGCAGCTTTGTCCTATACTGCAAGCACATAAATAGCAAATCTCTCCATGCCAAGATTCAGGACTATTTGCAGAGAGTTCCCTGCTGTTCTCACTGCCCCTACTTTCTCTATGCTAATAAGATCTTCACAATTTAAGAATACTTCAATAATTTTCTGTAACAGTCATTTCTTGTGGTCCCTCCTGATCTCATTTCCATGCTCAGCCTGTGTCATACTTAAGAGCTTACGCAAGGCTTTCTTCAGCTGAAACAAAGGTGAAGTAGCACCCTATTTCTTCTCCTTACATTTGCAGATGTGCACGGAGGTAGTCCTGCACATTTAATCATGAAGAGAAAACACAGAGCTGGAAATGAGAGTGACTATTCTACAGTAAATTCTGATTATCCCTTAATGTCACACTGACATCTGACTATGATCCAGCTTGTGAAAAACATCCTGAAAAATTGTTTAGGGAATAGAAAAATGATGTTTTTAATAAATGTCTTGTTTCTATAAGACCAAATGCTTTGATGACATTTTCTCTAGAACAGTTTCAAAATTGTGAGGTAAATTTATGTTAGATATTAGGAATAACTTCTTGACTGGTAAGCAGGATGAAATTCACAAAAAAAAAAAAAAAAAAGCCTTGTGAGGCTAGATTAGACAAAGCTCTGCCACGGATGCTCTATTTAAATTGATTGTACCTAAAAAGCAAAGGAATGGACAGTCAGTTGCTGTCTTCAGGCAACTCCCAGCCTGTCAGTTCTGAGATACTCTGCAATAAAACACATTATCACTAGCAGTGAAAGAAAATGCTCTGAATTTCTCAGAATTAAATGTTTCAGCCATATAGAAAAGGAACAAGTAGACTATTTTTGTAAAATCTACAGATAGAAACTTTCCTGCAAAAGTTCTTTGATTTAAGTAGGACACAATTTTCCATCAGGAATTTTTTTACCAGTTTTCCTCTTCGTCTCTTTGGGGAGTGCTTTGTTACACAACTGTAACTTTCACCAGAAGTTCTTCCAATGGCCTGCTCCATGGGTGTTTGCTAGAGAAGTGGTTTCACAGTTCATGTGTTTCCTGGTCCAATGTGTTTGGATTGCAGCTCTGCAGGATCTCATGTCAGTCTGGCTTGTCTGATGCACACCCGTGTGCAGCACACTGAGGGGAGAGGTCCTCACAGCAGCACATGCATTGCAAGAGAGAGGGAGGGTGTGCTCTTGGGTTTCAGGTCATTGACAGAATCCAACCCGGCAAAGGCTATGCCTGGATTTGCAAAACGTTGTTTGTGTCCTGAAAATTTCAGCCAAGAAACTGTCTGTGTGGATCTAATTGCAGGTCAAATTGACAAACAGCAGCATGTGCTTGACTCTCACCATTAATCTAATTTTATGTTGTCTGTAACCAGAAGCCACAGCCCTTTATCAGAGAGTTTTACAGGCTATGTCTATAATAGTAAATAAAACAGGCAGTGGCCTTGTCTTGAGGCCAATTGGTGCTGCATGGTGTGCGTTCATCCAGAAGGAACTCTGCTCCCCTTCTCCCATAAATTCACGACTGCCCTGTCCATGCTACCATTGCAGAGAGGCCTCCGCCCTTGCTGCCCTGAGCCCTTCCTAGGCAATGTTTGAGATAGCAAAGCCAAAACGAGTGTTAGGGACTATGGTAATAGTTGGGGAATGTTGAATGAAGACCTGCAGACCAGCACTTGGCCTGTACCTTGACCTTCTTGAGCTGATTTCTGTATCTGTAGCCATATGTGAAGCCATAACAACTCTCTGTATTTTCTCCTCTCAGCACTTTCCTAAGGTGAGGAAGGGCTATATTGGCTTTCCATGCCTCCCTACCCTCACAGACAACACACAAAGAGGTCGTGTGGCTTGCCCAGATTTATACAAAGCCCTTGTAGAAAGGCTGGAATGCCTATGCCAGGCTCTATGTCATACCAGACCACTATTGTTTAAAAATGTGCACTAGCAGAACTCTGTTTTATGCAACGATTTCTATTGTCTGTTGTGGCAATGGGCAGGGACTTCAAAGTATGTGCACTTTAAAGTATTCTAAACCATATTTATAGAACCAAAAGAAACCTCACAATAGATGGGAAACAATGAATTTTTAAACGCACTTCTCCCCTTAAAAATTTGATAAGATACTGTGTTATTTTCACCTCCTGTTTGTTTAAAGTGGAAAATTTATTTCAATTAGGGTGGCAGCTCCTCACCCCCAAAATGTTCCATAATTATCAGCTAAAAGTGCAGAATAAACAGAAAAATCTGTTTTATTAATTGCTCACAAACATAAATCGTTCAGACAATACAACTCTACTTCCTGCTTGGGCACTTATCCAGGCAGAGCTCCAGCTGAGATTTATTTCCTTTTCTGTAATTTTAATTGAATGTGCTGCTACAGATACCGTGCACAAATACTAGGCACAGTAACTGACTTAATTACACATTTTTTTTCCTTGGAAAGTGTGACTTTACACATCCCCTTAATACAACCACAGTTCCTGTGTGATGTCGCTCCCGTTCTCACTTTGGGTTTTGGCAGATGGGCTGTGTCAGACTGAGCAGCCTGCTCCGAGGTGTGGCCGCTCCCGGCTGCCCCGTGCCCCGTGTGCCGGAGCTGCTGCTCTGGAGCCGGGAGCCGCAGCCGGGCGGGACACTGATGAGCCGAGAGCGGATCCGTGCTGAGCACCAGCTTCCTTTGTCTCTCATGCCTCTGCTTCGGGAAGGCTGCCTTTGGAGAGAAAAGGGGGGTGGACAGATGGGGTGATAATGCCCTCAGCCATACTTACTGGTCTGTCAGAGCCCCCGGCTTCCTCTAACAGCATCCCAAGCACTGCCTCCACACTTACAAATTTTCTGTTTCAGTAATATCAGCACCAATTCCCCCGCGGCAAACTCCAGACACTGCCCTGTTGTCTACCATGTGCACACCCAAATGTTCAAAAACCCTAGCTGGACTCCCCAAGCCATGCTGTGATAAACCATTTGAGAACTGAATTCTGCAGTTTTGCCTTATGATATTCAAACTGTATAAGAATAAAAGATAGTAAATTAATTTTTTTTTTAACATTTGGTAGGTTTTTTTTTTTTTTTTTTTTTTTTGCTATTATAAAGATGAATTTTCGCTTATCTGCATGAATTCTTAGGGACACAGTGAACTCCTTCTTCCAGGACTTCTCTGAGACACTGGGGTGGCCCAAGGCACTGCCAAACCAGTGCATGTTCAAGCTGTGGTCCCACATCAGTGCCACCGCCAGGCTCTGCATGGAGGACAAGGAGAGGGTTTTATCAGTAGATTGGGGGTCTGTGATTACCCCCTGGAGCAGAGGTGACATCACTTCTTCCCTGCAGGAAAGAGAAGGCAAAGAGGAACAGCATGGGGCTGTGGCAGAGCGAACTTGCTGTCAGGGAACTGTGTGGTCTCTGGTGGTGAGGGAGTTCATCATCCTGCTCCATGTTAGCCCAGTCCTGTGGAAGCAGAGTGACAGCCACTGTCATCTCAATGGACTAGCCTGCCCAGAAATTCTGTTCTTTGGCACAGTCAGCGTCTACTCTTTATATATCAGACCCGATATGACTTGCTGCCTCTTCAGACTTGCAGCTCAGTGTGTTGGCTTTGATCATTAGAGCCTCTCACTGTCTTTGTGCATTACTCCGTTCAGCTGGGAATTGTTTTCAGTGAGAGTCATCTGCTCTGGAGCTGATCCCAATCTCAGCCACAGATAACATCAGTGAAATGGAAGGTCTAGACATAGAATCATGATCAAGAAATAATGATTTACAGAACTCTTTGACAGATCAGTATATGTCAAGATATGTAAGAATATGTTAATGTGACTTCAATAGACAGATTTGCTGAATGTTCATGGCAAACCATATTTTGTTCTTGGTAAAGATTTATCTTTTTAATGTGTGTTGTATTTACTTGTGCAATAAGTGTTAACTAACTAGCAGATATATTTATTTCATTCTATAGTATGTGTCAAAGGCCTATTTATTCACAGTACAGTGATCATAAATTTGATTTCCTAGTGATTTCCCCTGTGTGCATGAACTCTGGTTTATGTTCAAATTTTTTCCCTGTTAGATCAAATTATTTGTCTTCAGGGAAGATGGGTGGCCTGAAGTGACACAATAATATTTGTGATGGAAATCTGAAAAACGAGTGCTTTTGTGATTATTTACAAGGCAGATATTGGAGAACTGTGTGTTCATTATGTTGTGCTAAAATTATAGGCTCAAAAAATCTGGCTTTTATCCACAGACATGGAATGGAGCATGTATTAATTCCAACACTTACAACTGCATATCAGGAAGATAGATGGAGGAAGAAATTCACAAATACTCCTCAAAACATAAGGGTCTTTTCTAAGATTTCCCTTCTTCATGTGGACTTTCTGCTCCATAGTCTTGTGACTCTGGAGATGTGCCTTAGATCACTTCATTGTAATATCTTGTGTTGAACTGAGCAGTGTTCATGTGAGCAAATGAGAGTAGGACCAGCCACTTGGGGTTTCAGTATCCGGTGTCAGGTTGTTTGAGGAGAAAAATCATCTGTTCTTACACATTTTATTCTTTCACATCCTTCATTTCTACTCTGAAGAAGGATTTTTGAAAGTATAGTAAGCATCTGGGATTTTCAGACTAAGAAATACAGAAATGGGAGAAGAAAATTTTATGCCTTAAAGTGTTAAAATCTTTCCTTGTTTTTTAAGAGCAAAGAAATTTGACTTATAAAGACGCAGGTTTATTTGAGGTTGCAACCATATATGAGGCTGTACAAGCAGGATCTGAATGATTTTGTTAAAGATGTTGGCAAATCCACAGATCCAGTAAAGTGTAATGCTCCTTGCTCAACAACCTGTTGGGAGTGCTCTGTGCTCTGTGATCTGACTCTCTTTGAGAAGGGATGGCTGACAGTACTGGGTGTTCTCTTTATCCGTGACTCTCTTGCTATACTTTTTAGCACTGGAGTACAAATGTGAGATAAATTACAGTATTGGCTTGGCTGTGTGCTCTTCCTGGGATGCAGTTCTTAGTCCATGGTTGTGTCATTTGCTGTTATAATGGTGTTTGGGGGCTGTGATCAGTATCAGCTGAGCTGTCCCAGATGTTGTTGCACTTGCAGAGTTCATAATAGTTGGAGAAGTGGGTCTTGAGGAGGAACTTGCAGGTTTGAACCTAAAGCCTTGTTCCTTACTGAGCAAAGAAAGGGTGAAAATTTTCTGGAGGTAAAGTGGAGCATTAAGTAGCCCACGACAACAGCAGTGATAGTGCAGGACATGGGCAAGAGGGTTTGAGTTGAGGTTAGAAACAGAAGATACTCTTTTTCCTTTTCACACTTCTAGCAAAATGATGGTGTTCAGTTCCAAAAGTATGGCTGCCTTAGAAAATTCAGCAACTAAAAGAGCAAAGCAGCATTTTCTACAAATTCACCTTCATTTTGTTGCTGCTCTCTGCATTCATCCTTTGATTGCTCATACACTGTGTGACTGCAAAAAACCAACCAAACAATCCCTAGCAGATCTAGTAATTTTTTTTGCTTGCTTGCTTTTTTTTATCCTGCTTAACCAAGATAAAAAAGTGAAAGGCATACAACAGGGGAACATGACAGCTCAGGAGAGGAACAGGAAAGGTTTTCACGTAAAACAGCTCATTTTGGATTGACACAGGAATTGATTGTTTTAATGACTGGAAAAGTAAAGGATGCTCAAAGGCAAATTATGTGGTTTTTGATACACATAATTCCTGCAACTCATGTCTTGTAGAAGTGGTAGGATCTGATTCTGTGGGAAAACTCAGGATGGACAGTCAAGTCCATCTCAGATTTTCAAATCTATATTGACTGCTTTGATCTAGTATTTATGACAACATAGTGACAATCATTTTGGCAGCCACGTAGCCCCTAGACTTTTCTAAAGTGGTCTGAGTGTTCACCAGTTTGTTAATGTTCCCATAATGGTGCCATTATGCAGCTTGTTTCTGTGCTGATTTCCTAAGTAGGACATAGCAACTTTCGTGGTGCCAACTCTTGTGGCAAGGGCTGAGTGAAGTGTGTCACACCATGTGAGTTAATTTGGTCTAACAGCAGTTCATTCCCCAGACAAATAAGAAAAGGCACTGGTGTATGTGAAAAAGAGTCTTGAGCTATGTTCCTTTAATGTTGTAATAACAGTGTGGTAGCGTTTTTAAAAAGGGGAAGGAAATTAAAATTCATAAACTTAGGACTTGCATGGCAAAACCGGCATAAGAATTATAAAAGTTGCTTAATGCACTTGTTTTAAAATTACTAAGGAAACTTAAAGGATGCTAGCTATTAGCAAGTTATTTACTCAAACTATCTCAAAATGCATGGTCATGATAGCTTTTGCCTTAGCTGCTTCCTAATGACCAGCAAGATCTTTGTTTTCTTATTTAAAGTTTCTCTGAATAGTTCACCATAATATCAAATAATTGTTGCTGAAGGGTAGTTAATGACCCAATATATAGCTATTGTAGCAAAATGATGTCCGTTAGGAAGAAGTCTTTAAAGGAATAATTAGCCACTTTTCATGGAGCTCTGGCTGTTGGAAGTGCAGCTCCTTAGCACGGTATTTATTTAAGCACATGTTAGGAGCAATTTAAGTCAGACATTTGTTTGTCTCTAATGGACACTGGAAATTTTCCACCACTGAACAAACAGATTTTCACAGTTCTAGCTGTTGTGTTCCCGAGCAGTGTTTCTCTTGAAAGGGTTTCCTACCAGCTGAGGACTTGCAATTTATTATGTGATGCTGAAGGTCTAATGTCTTAGTTAACAGGCTGTTAATTATGTTAATGGTGCTTAGGAAAAGATTATTATGAAATTTAGTTAATAGTCCTTTGCAGTGCAAAAACATTGTAATATAGAGAGATGAAGATATCACCATGGTGTCTCTTAGTGAATGAGAAAATGAAGAGATGAAAAGGATACACGGCTTACTGCCGAAACATTACAAGAAAAAATGAAATTTCAAAATAAATAATTTAATTGGAGTCATGATACTGGTCTTGCTACAGCCCATCCAGCCTCTGGTGCTGTTATGTTTTGCCCCATTGTCAATGACAGTCTTTCAGAATATGATGGCATTCAAGGTGTAAAAACTGGGTAAGAATAGAAGTAATGAGAATGAAAATCCCCGAAGTAAAGCCATGTCATGACATATTTCACTATGAAGAATAACACAGGCAGATATTTCCATGATGAATAATGTGCTAATAAAGTAGTGTTTGTAAAACCAGACTGAATGGAGCAAATTAGGGAGGGTTTAATAAGACATATGATATTATTATGGAGCTTATTTGTGCTTATTTGCAAGTCCTTGATAAATTTGCACTTGGAAAATTTGGTACATAATGGCAATTCTGGAGTCACTTGAAAAAAATGAAAAACCCATGTGAAGATGTCCCTAAGAAAACAGCAGTCAGTTCCACAAGGCAAAAACCCACAGTGCTTGTTGACATCTTATATATGCAATGCACATCTTTATGTAGGGTGGTAAGCCAGATGATTTTAATCCAGATTTATTAATCTTTTAAGTTATTCAAACTTGGCTCATATACTCTCTGTCAATTAGAAAAATGTAGTGTTATAAAAAATGTACTTTACTAAGAATTTTCTTTAAACTAATAGTTTAAGGATTTTCAAGGAAAAAAAGAGGCAAACTAGTTTCCCTGTCTTGTTACCCTCAAATCCTCCACCATGCCTTCAGGTTTCAAGCAACAAATCAGTATTTATTAGGAGTCAGTAAGTTAGTAGGTATTATACTCAGCTTTCTACAAATTAGAAATTTATGGAATGGGCCTCTGGATATGGAATCACAGAATGGTTTGGGTTGGAAGGGTGCAGGCGGTGTCCACTCTGTGGCTAGCCCTGGCACCACTGCAAACAGATGGTTCATGGCCGCTGAGAGCTGCGCGCGTGGTTATAGTCCGGAGAAAGAAGGGAGGGACTCTCTTGAGATGGAACACAGACCAGAGTTGATTGGGCAGCACCCTCGCCTCGGCTGGTGCCTCCGAAGAGAGACACCTGAGCCTTCAGTGCAAGCCCTTAAAAGGGGAGGTGGGTCTCAGGGGAGGGTACAACAGAGAACCAATAGGGAGCAACAGGCTGGCAACATAATGAACGCATACTTAAACCAATTAAAGGGATGTGGGAGGGGGAAGCCTAGATCCCGTCCAATCACTCGACGCCTCTCCTAGAACTTTCCCGATTTAGGGAGAGGCCCCAGAATGATGGACAGGACCAGGGGGTTACACAACTTGGGATTGACAGCTAGCTGTCGCTGGGGAAGGGGACCAATCAGGGGCTTGTAACTAGGGTAAGGCAGGGAGAACAAAATGGGGTACAAAGAACAAGATGGGGTACAGAGAGCAAATGGAGTACATAAAACAGATCTGTTGCATAAACCATTGTAAAACCTAGAAACACACCCCCACAGAAGGGTCTTTAAGGATTATCTAGATCCAACCTCTTGTCATGGGCAGGGACACCTTCCCAGGGTGCTCAAAGTCCCATCCAACCTGTCCTTGAACATTTCCAGGGATGGGGCATCTACAGCTTCTCTGGGCATTATGTTCTAGTGCCTCACCACCCTCACAGAACTGAATTTATTCCTAATAGTCTAAACCTACCCTCTTCCATCTTAAAAACATTCCCTCTTATCCTGCCACTATATGCCCTATCTCTCTAAGCCTGTCCTCACAGGAGAGGTGCTCCAGCCCTCTGACCATCTTTGTGGCACTTCCCTGTGCTTACAGCAGGATTAGCTACAGAAGGTTTCTCAGAGTCATGATCAGACATCTTTTGAATATCTGCAAGTGGGGAGATTTCAAAACATTTCTGGGCAACCTGTTCTGATGTTTGACCAACCTCATAACAAAAAATCTCTTACTTATATTTAGATAGAATTTTCTATATTTCCTCTGGTCTCCTGGACACAACTAAGAACAATGTGGCTTTGTTATCTTTGCACCCTCCTGTCAAGTGTGTCATTGATAAGATTCCTTTCAGGCTTCTCTTCTCCAGGCTGAGCAGTCCCCATTCTTTGAGCCTTGTCTTGTGTGAAAGATGGTCCAACCCCTTAATCACCTTTGTTTTCCTTTGCTGAATGCCCTTCAGTGCACCCATGCCTGGCCTTGTACTGGGAGCCCAGCAGTGGGCACAGTACTTGGCTGTGTCTCACCAGGGCAGAGTAGAGGGGAAGGATCACCTCCCTTGAGCTGCTGACTACATTCCTAGTGCAGCTTGGGAGGCTGCTGGCCTGATTGACTGCAAGAGCACATCGCTGGTCTGTGTTCAACCTGGTTTCCACAAGGACCCGATGGCCCTTTCATGGCAAGCTGCTTTCTATCCATGCCTCATTCTGGGGCATTAAGTTATTCTTATACTTAAACCAATTTTTAAAAAAAGCTAAAAGCAAGTATTTCAGGATTTCTCTTCAAAACAACACTCCTGGTTTTTTGTGGTTCTTTTCCTCCACTAAAGGGTCAGAACAATAGCAGAGCTTCAGCAATATGGTAAATCACTACTGAGAACACCAAAGCAGCATTATGTATAACCTTATATATGCCATAAGGAAACTTGGAATCAAAATATGTAGAAATATAGAAGGGTTGTGATAAGCAGCTGAAAATTCTAATGAGAAAAAAAGACATGTGTGATTGTATATTATAGCCAATTTAAATTATATCTCTTACTTTTATGTGAGGTTTTTGTTGTAGGTTTTGTATTTTTAAGAATTACTCTAGTAGCACAGAATACATTGCTTAGTTTTCAGTATTAGCCCTTGTCTTTCAGGTTCAGCTGAAGAAATGCAAAGGAATCAGTGATACAGTCCTAAAGCCAGTTCTGGGATATTTGGAAGCAGAGATGGAGCTGGTCCTAGGCATTTTTGAAGGCAAAAATTACAGTTGACAACAGTTGGATATGCACTCACTACAGACATTGTAATTGAGACTGTGAACAAGAAGTGAGGGAGGCATAATTTTCTTGCTTCGATTTGCCACTAAGTTTGTCATAAGAAAACTTGGGCAAGTAAAGGCATTACAACCATGCACCAGACATTTTACATTTTGTGGACACACTGTTAGAAACCAAGAGGCTGTCTAGAATCTCAAGCAAGATAACATTAATTATGAAAAACAATCTGATGAGGATCCATCATATCCCTGCTCAAACATTCCATCACAATGCAAAAGATTGTAAGAGCTGAATTAATTACTATACACTGCCAATGGCATGTGCCAATGAGGATGTCTAGTAGGAAATGGAAGTTATGAACTGGTAAAACAGCAGATGCACTTATGCACAGATAGCTTATGCTAGAGAGAGATTTGGTTGGTGAAAATCTACCATTTAAAGACCAAATCTTCAATAGAAACCTTATTTCAGTTTTCCTATATGATGAGAAAGCTTAAGTGTTGGCTATAAAGGCAGAGCCATTATCTGTCAACAGTGTGCTTCTGGGCACCTAGAACAGTATGATAGTGTAAAGAATGGTTACTTTGAACTTAAACATCTTGGAACTAGCAAGACAAAAGGAAGCAAAACAAGAATTAACATAGAGGATGGAGTAGAGGCTCTTTTATTTGTTTAGGTTTTTCTCCTGCAAGGTTTGATGGCAAGGAAAGGATCTACAATCAGGATATTTGTTATTTTGTTCTTGGTGCCTTACTGTGATTTGAATATGTGTAGTGTAGAGTGAATATGTGCATCCAGAGTGCAGACAGTTTGTTTTACAATGCATTTTCTCTTTTGGCCTCAAAAGCAGTAAGAACATTTCCATTGTGCATTGTCAGAATTTGATGAGTTTTAAAAGCATTCTTCCCATGTGACAGCATTATATAAAGAATGGAATTATCAAGCTACAACAAAAAAGATTTTGTTTGCTGGATAAAACAAAAAGAATATTAGCCTCTTCAACAACATACTTAAGAGTTTAATTTATATGCAACATAATTGATCTGAATCATAACAAAACTGAATAAATACCTTGGAGAGTTCAAAGAAAATGTTAGTATTATTACTTGATTCAAATACCAAGTGATGGTAATATAAAAATATTTATTTTCACAACATGTTGCAAACGTGACAGCTTGATAATATTCTTGATGATTATAGCTGACATTTTCTTTGAAAAATAGTAAACAATATGTTCTCCTGGAGCAATTACACAAATGATTACTGGTAATGTGCCCTAAGATATTCAGAGAGAATAGCTCTCAGAATGGGGCCAGGGTTCCTCCAAGGCTGGGGTCATGGGTTGACAAGTGCCTCCCATCTCTCATTGAGCAAGTAAGAACCTGAGACTGAGAAGTGAGAAAAGAACTTTCAGAAAAGACATAATGATTGTTGAAAAAGGTTGCAAATTACTGTGCTTCAAGTAAAACACAGGAAGTCGCAATGCCATTTTATGTTCAAATAAAGCTGATCCATTATGTTACACAGAACTCACAGAAATGTATTAAGCACTTAAGGACTCTGCAGGATAAAGAGCTATACTGCATATCTCATCAGTTAAATATTTATTTCTGAGGACAGCTAAGGACAATACTTTTATGTGCAGAAGTGATAATGTTGTAAATGCAGATAAATGATGGTAAAATCCCTGTAGGATGGTAAAGCTCCAAGTACAACAGTGTTTCACAAGAAATCTTGGAAATCTCGAATGCCTCATGTCTTGAGCAATGAGGGGAAGGCAATAAAGATAAATTTTAACACACTGCACAGTGCTTTGCACATTACCAAATGTGGATGAATGAATCCCTCTACACAGCAACTGTAATACACGGCACAAATCTTAGGGCTGTGAGCTGATTGTTTGCTTGTTTGTAACAAAAAAAGGCATGAGTAACTAAGCCACTATGCAGCATATCTAAAGTTCAGAATGCTTACTATTATGGGAGTTAGGGACTTGACAGCCTACTCACTAGACTTTTGTATAAATTAATTGACTAATTTTTATTAATTCACATAACTAATTTTATTAATTTATTTTTAATTAATCATTATTTAATAACATAATTTATTTATTCACATTAATTTCTATCTAAATTAATACATATTTTTATAAAAAATAGTCTCTTTCTAAGTAGTTTCATTTATGAATAAAACCTGATTATTAAAATCACATATTTAGGTGATTTATGTTTGTGAAACTGCAGTTTGATGTTTAATAACTGAAAATATCATGTTGCAATAGAGTAGTAGTAGTGGTTAAAACTGACTATTAAAAGATTTGTTGGAAATACAGTACTACATGGGCAATCCCTGTGCTGAAATGCATGTTAGTCACTCCTCTATTATTGAAAAGAAACTATTGGATGTATAAGCTGAAAACTCAGCTGATGCCAGAGCAATGTCCTGACCAATATGATGTTATTCACCAACCATTTCCCCACTTGGAGTGGGATACTGATTTTTTTTTTTCACCAGAGGATCACATGCATTAAAGCGCTAATATTTTGTTGTTTATATTAAACTCTTCCACTTGAAAACATATTTTTTCCCCCTACATAACTATTTCTGGCACTAAAAGGTGGCAAGGCCCAATTTTTGTGTATGGTTTATGGTCTAGTAGTAGCTCTGCATAGGAAGAAATTTCCTTCTTGACACAATGAAAATAACCCTGTAGAGCTCAAGAACATGTTGTCAGCAGCACTGTGGGATAGTGCAGTGTCATATTCACCCTCACACATGTAGCTTGGGAAAATATGCCAATGCAAAAAGTCAAAAACTTGCATGTGGAGAAGAGCATGCCTTTCACAGCAGTCTAAAGTGTCACAAGTGTCTCTTCCTCATACCTGCTACAGATCACAAGGCTGTAAAGGAGATGCTTTGGGCAAAGTTGGTGTCAAGACAAGAAAAAATGGGCACAAACTGAAAGATAATTTTTTAATGTGAGAGTGATTAAGGATGTTGTGGATTGTCCATCCATAGAGCTGTTCAAAAGCTGTCTGGATTTTGCCCTGGACAACCTGCATTTGATGGCCCTGCTTGAGCAGGGGGTTGGACAAGATGACTGACAGAGCTCCTTTCCAACCTTGACCACACTGTGACTGCAAAGACTTCCTAGAGGTCATCTGTGTTGATGAATGAATTTTCTTGTCTTAATATACATATGGTTCTGCTCTCAGTACAAGAACAATATTACAGTCAAAGGCTGTGATGTGGTCAGAATTTCTTGGCAATGAATATTTCTGTTTTGACTCCAGACTTAACATTTACCTTGAGGACATGATATTTGTAAGAAAATCCTAAACCTTTTTTAACAGTTCATACTCTCAGAAAATCCATGTTTTCCAGGAACAAATCTTTTCATCAGACTGTTTTATTGGTATTATTCATAAACACTATTATAGGCAAACTTGATAATACTTGTATATAAAAAAGCATAGGTCAGATGCCTGCTGTAGAGGTAATGCAAAATACTTCAGTGTATGTTTAGTAACCACAGGAAAGCATAATGGAAAAGGTTAGTACTTTGCTGCTTGGTATTTAGTCTACTGAATTTGGCTGGACTTATTAATTGCCCAGTCCAGATTTCAATTCCTCTTCTGACTGGGTGCAAAATGTGTGTACCATTAAGTAACTAATTTGTACAGACAACTGTAATAATTATTACCTGAAAGAGAGATTGCAAAAATAGCTGATCAGTTACATAAGCTACTGAGATTTCTGAACATGTATTTTCTCATCTTTTATTTGCAGACAGAAATATGTAAATGATTCTCTAAAAATCTAGGCTTACTATTAAAATTTCTTCATTTGTGAAACTGGACTGTGTAGAAAGAAAAGACAAAAAGAATATAAATGAGTCCAGATAGATTTGCATAATGTAGGAATATCACCACATTTTAATATCTATTATAATGTTTCTGATACTTAATAAAATCAGGTTAGTGCCAGATTTTAGTAAAGGTCATCATAGTGCATTTTCATTTTATAGCTACAACATTTCCCCATTTATAAGGATTATTTTAAACTGAATGAATTAAATGAATGAATGACATACTACAGAGGTAAATATTAAGGAAGGAGTAGGAGTATTATTATTTAAGTTAAAGGATGGTATTGGCAAAAGATCAAATGACTGTAAATTGACCATTAATAAATTTAGAGGGGAAATTGGAAGAACGCTCCTTATCCATCCAAGAGGTATGTTTCTGGAACTGTCTGACAAAGAGGAAAGGGACTGAGTAATTTAAACTCTTTTTTTAAGTAATGTGATACACTTTGGAAAGAGATCACATAACTAAATAGGAGATTTCACAAAGTGAGATTTGTCATAAGATCCTGGAAAGTCATTTTGTCCCAAGGCACAAGTTTGCAGTGACAGTTTTCACATAGCTGGTGTGTCCCTTAGAAATGCTATTGCCAGAAAATCACATAATCATGTCCATGCTGCTGAGTTTCTATTCAGCACTAGTTAGAAATAAGCCATCAATTTCCTATCTTGATCTATATTTGGCTTTCTTTGGGTCTGCATTCACTGTCCTCTGAAGCCTTGGAGGTGAGCAAGTGGGCATAGATGGGGTGACATTGTACCTTTAAAGGCTTTACATCCTTAGGTTTCTAGTTGCTGTGCTACGATTACAGAGTGTGTGTAAAACTGGCAGTTGCCAGGTATGAGCTTAAGAGAAAATTATTTCCCGAATCTAAATTAGCAGCAGTCCTGCAGTCTTTGTCTATCTTAGGACTCTCTCTGAGCTTTATTTAGCAACTAAAGTACTGGGACCTGTGGTATTAGCAAGATTCTCTATTACCCAGGGCATAGTTCTGGCTTGGCTTTCTTCAGGAGTGTTGGGCATGTTTTCAGACTTCTTTCAAACCACACAGCTGTGGCATGGCTGCCTGAAATTTGGAGCTCTGGGAAATGGCTAATTTCTCTCATCCTTTGCTCTCAAATAAGGTAATCATCTTACTTATTTCAAACAGAAAGTTTAAATTCCATTTCTTAACATGCATTCCCTAATTTTATAATTCTGTAACCATTTTCTTATAGAATTTTTTCTTCTGGTTCATCTTTCTTCACATTGGTACTCCCTACTTCACTATATCATTACACAGGTGAAAGGAGGAACCTGAAATGGAAGTTTTACCTTTGATTCTGATGCAAGAGGGAAGAAAAGAGGGTACACTGGAATCAGTAGTTATCAGTGGTTAAGCCTGTACTCTTTAGAACAAGGATCCTGTGGAAGCCAGCTTGTGAAGTCTAATGACTAAACTGAAAAGACAAAGTTGCATAGTACTTGCTTATGACACCTATCTTTAGTAGTGTTTTGAGCTTCAAACCTAAAAAACCAACAAAATGCCCTCTTTCACCCTTTTGTGAAATACTACAGAAGGTGTGTTAAATACCACCCACTGTCAGTTCATCTGAAGCTCACAGCTAGCCAGCAACATTGCCAATACCAATACCACAATTTCCAGTGCTCATCTCTGTGTGTTATGCATTGAGTGTTCCTGTTGTTTTTTCTAACGTCCACCCAGTAAAAATCATGAAATTGTGAATGTAATATGAAATAATTTTAACCTTTATTCTTCAAATTTGTGAAAGGACTCCAAAATAGTAGGCAAAGATTATCAATTTATGTATATTGTTGATTAAGAGAATTTGCTATGATGACCTCTGCTTTTCCCCCTCTAGATTTTCTTAAATCTGATCTTCTTCACTGTTCTGGCTTAAGATTTTCTTCTTCAGGGTGAGGGAAAACAACTCCTCCTATTCCCTGTTGCAGAAATGAACTTTACAGTGCAAAGGCTGTCTAAACCCACATTCCAGCTGTCACTGAAAATTTTAGCATATTACAGCAAATAAACCAGTCTGCTGCTGAAAAATAAATTAGAATTAGAAGTGGTCAAAAATGCTTTGCCCTGCTCAGCTTGCCTGTGATATATGTGATGAATTTCAGTAAAAGAGATTTTGATCACAATTTCCATCAAAACTTCACTTTCCAACAACAATATTTGAGTAGTTTGCCAGACCTATATAGCTTCTTGATTAGGAAAAAATCTAGTTTGGACAGAGGATTGAGATATGTAGTTTTTTAAATTTGTTTTCAAGGACATGAACTATATTGTAAGGGATATAAGGGAGAAAAGTGAAAAAAGGCCTGAGGGCTCCAATACAGTAAAAAGAGTTTCAGATGGCAGAAATGAGAATTAAAGCATGCAGGAGAAAATAAACTGGAAAACATATACTAAGTGGGATGGAAAGAGCAGTAAAGCTAAAAGAGACCTTAGGGAAGAGAGAGGACAGCAAATTAGACATGAATTTGTAATCTGATATTGAAGCAAAACAAGGCAATGAAATTTGTGCTATTTATACAAACGAAGTGCATCATAAAAATACTCCAAGTAAATGGAGTAAACATTTTTGCATGTAACTTTCTCTATAGAGGGTTTTAAATCCCATTTTATAAATAGAATTGCAAATACAGAGTGCAAAAAGGGTGAAGGGCTGGATCTGGTAAAATACAGGCCATGTGAGTAGTATCCATCTTGCCTGATTTTACATGTCTAGAAGTTAATTGACATCAAAAGAGCTGCCTGTCTTAAGAGGAGACACATCCCCCTCTGGATATGTCTGTTTCTACAGATTGACTCAATGGTGACCAGTTTAGACAGCTGAACTTTTCCATAGCTAAATTTTAAAGGAGTGCATCATGTATTTTTGTTGCTAAAAGACCTGAGAGAACTGAGATGAGAATGACATGGAAAGACTAGAGTGTCTACAGATGCTTGCAAGGTTTGAAAAACTACTAAGACTGAAGATCTCATAACAGTTAATAAGTATAGAAAAAAAATGAAAGCTTTGAGAAATGTGGGAAATCTATTTGAGGTATAAATGTACATAACCAATAAAAGAGGATTGAGAGGGATTTAGTAGTCTGCAGCTTGTCCACACAGTCCAGTTCAGTTGAGGGAAATGAAGAAACTGCAGGGAGAAAATTTGATCCTTCACAAAGGTGCTTCTATTTTTTTTCTGCCTTCTCACAGCTGTGACAGCATTGCAGCAATGTCAAAGCATTTACATCAGTTTTACTGTGAAATGAAGGGACATCCAAGTTGTTCCAACTCTGAGAGCCATTTAATAGCTTTCCTTGAATCAACTCACTCTCTGAGTATGTGGCATCTGGGTGCTGTGGTCAAATTCAGATGAGCTGTCACACTTTGCACACAACACCGAGTTTCTCAGAAAAACATTTTTTGTGGGTAACCATTTCCTATACCAAAATTGTTGATTTTCTGCTCTTTTACCTTCTAATTATTGCAGATGCAAAGAAAGTATGTTAACCCTCAGGGTTTCATGATAACTAACATTTCATAGAAAAATCTGTGTGTTTTTTGTGTAAATTGTTAGTTAATTTGTAACAAAATTGGAAAGCTATTATTTTCACAGTAGTTTTGAGAAGATGAGGTACTTTGTTTTGGTTTGGTTTTTATGTTGAAGTGAACATTTCCTAGTGTAAATTATTTTATTGCTATCAATTTCATTTATCCAGCATCTTCTAAAGCAATTAATTGCTTTTGCCTACTGAAAGATCAGTTTTGTCAACTTTAAACATGTTGACTTACACTTATGATGATGGAACTCAAATTAAGGCTGACATAATTAAGCTCTGAGGATGTCATCCCCTTGTCCTTCCATAACCCTGTGAAGCTGAACCATCCTGTCTTGTAACATGCAGCCTTTTATACTGAATGACCAAAGCTGAGGTTGACACAAAATATATCCTGGAGTCAGACTAGCAAAGCTCTTAAAATTACTCACCCAGACTCAAAATCTAATTATCTTTCATCTTTCTTCCTTTTACCATGAGAATGGTCAATAAAGTGGGTGCAAAGCCAACTCACAAATGACATTTTAGATGCTCATGGGAGGAGAAGGAAAGGAAATTTTCCAAACCTGAAAATAACCCTTGTCTCCAAAGTCACAGGTAAGCTTAGACACCATTAAGTTTAAATGCAGCATGGTACAGTTCATGTTATACTGTTTAGTATGCACTGAGTACACAGAGGGAAGAGCATGAGAGAAAAATAAATGGACTCAATACAAAATAAATGGGTAACATAAGGCTTTTGAGACTAAGACAACATTTCTCTGCCTCTTACTGTTTATTTTATTTTAGGTTGGAGTGCTTTATCCTTTATATTTCCAAGTTTCTATATTTATCTGTGGAGCAGCTGGTGCTATTTGTTCTGGGTGATTTAATTTATTTATTGCTATGTATTCTAAAGACATGTAGCTCTGTCTTCTAATGGTTTTACTGTGTGCTCTTTAAATTGAAACAGTTGATCAGGATTTTTTTTTTTTTGCTACACTGTCTCTTGAATTCTTTTAAAAAACAATTGTATTTCAATGCATTTTTCTTAAAAAGGTAATTTAATCAAAGTGAAGGATAGACTTGAACAACACTGTATATAATCATTAAACATGAATATCAGGATGCTCAGAATTGCATCATTAGATTTTGTTCTTTAGTTAAGATGTTCACAAAGTCTGCAAAATAGTTGCAAAGTGATGTATGATTCAGCAAGATCCCAAATAATGCTACCTTTCAATTGAATGCATTTGCTTTCAACAGTTTTCTCTGTCTTAGTACTAGATAGCATTTTCTTTTTGCTCATGTTCTGTTGGAGATGCAAACAAGGATGTAGGAGCCTTGTAAAAATAAATTTTTGTACTGCTAGTATAATTATGCCTGTCCAGAAGTATTTTTATTTTTAAAATGAAAATATCAGCAGATATAACGTATCCTGACATCCATTCTGATCTGATTGGGCTGAAAACACAGATCTGTTGATGGGGAAAAATTAGTTTGGTAACCATGGTAGAAGGGAGATTTTACACCATAAAGCAGTTCAAGAAAGAAGAGAACAGTGGATCTATAATACTTTTTCTTTCTTTTTCTGTGCTACTTCAGGAATGAACGGAGAGCTGTAAGAAAGTTGTTATTGCCTGCAGACTCTATCTTTGGTGACCCTTGAGAAATAAATCAGCAGTAGCTTCTTATGCACGACTGCAAATAGCAGGAGCATTGCCACGGCTGACTCACGCTTGCACTGCTGATGCCATTGTTTAGCTCTTTGCCAGTGCCTAAACAATCACCAGAGGATACCATTTACATTCACTCCAGGGAGGATAAAAGAAACTGCCAGCTAAACAGAAAATCATGTTAAGATCTAAAAAAATAAAGATGCATGAGCACTCAGTTGTAGACTGAATGTGTTTTACACATTCACTTTGAAATTTTTTTTGACGTTCACTTTCAATTCATGTGGGGGGTTTTTCATGTGCAAACCTAGGCATTTTTTTCTTTTTTTTTTTCTAGTTTTGGTGATTCTTTTTTCCTACACAAAATATTTTAAATGCATGAAAATTAGGAGGAGAGTTACACATTAGAAAACTCACAAGTTTTAGAACTTTTCTATCCTAGTATAATCAGGGAAAATTTACAGGTGCTTAATGCACCATCTCTTCAGAAGTACAGAGGTTCTTTTGTTGTTGTTTTTTGGATTTTTTTTTTTTTTTGTGGTTGACCTTTGACTTATCCTTTTTAGAAAAAAGAGTAGGGACTCAAAATCAATTTATCATTCATATCCAGGGCTGGACTTTCAAAGCAGATTAGTTTGCTAAATAAGTCATCTGAAAATTTGACTGTAAGAGTCACATCAGGAGCAGCTGTGCTCTGTAATCACTTCTGAGAAATCTGGACTTTGTGTGCATCCAAGAGAGCACCACATGTCTGATGTATCTTAAACCAATGCTCTGAGAGCAAACCTTGTGTGGGATAGTCATTGTCTGAAACCAGAAGCTGTTTCTACAATTTATTTTGAACAACTTTATGGCTTGCGCGTGTTGATGCATTGACAGATATCATTCCAGCTGTGTTACAGATATTTTATGTTTCTGAACAGAGGTTATCAGTGAGTAACAATTCTCTGTTGAACAAACACAGGAAAATCTGAAGAAGCACAAGGTATTGTGCTTTGAACTGTCGTATCTGTAGGCAGAATGATACAGTAAATGATTCTCTTTGCTGTGTCAGAGCATCAACCCCTCTGAGGCATCAAATGTGGCTAGAGCAAATGTTTAATATTTGTTAGAGTGTATGGAAGGATGCCTGGAATTCAGTCCCGACTCTGGAGTTGATGATCTGTACTCCAAACTGGCCTGTAGAGAGGGGAAAATAGCTACACAAGCAGAAAAGTTTTGCTTCTCTTCCAGCTGCAGTATGAAGTTTTCTTTGTTGTTGCCTTTTAATCATTTTACAGTCCTTGGAAAAAAAGCACCCTATAGAAATTCAAAGTATAAACTGCCATATTAAAAAGAGTAACAGAGAAGCACAAGTGCTTATATATCTGTAAAAGCCAATAAAAGCATTTTTTATGAGTCTACAAAAAAATTCCTTAAGATACAGCCCCTGAATGACATGCTCATGCCTTTCTTACACACTGTCCTTTGAGGAGCAGCACAGCAGAGAGCAAGATGAATCCAACTGGCCAGCTTAGAAGAGGAATTGTTTCTGTCAGAAGTGCACCAGGCTTCTTCACTGGTCTGGCTCCCACTGATGGGTGAAAACAGCCCAGTTGTTGGTCAGAGGCTGCTCTTACCTAGTACACATACCCTCAGCCTGTTCTAAACATGCTGCTCTATGAGTCAATGCCATTCACTTTTTATTGCTGCACTGACGAGTCCCTAGAGGGAAGGAAGTTTAGGAATCCCTCATGAGATTTGTGTCTGATGGCCTTTTGATAGCTCTGGGGCTCATATCACTTTGATCCCTTCAATTCAAATAGAGTAGGATGTGTTTTCCCCTGCTCTAGGCCAGCCTATATTCCAGCTGAATAAATATATCTTTATTAATGTTCATTTGTGCATAGACTTTCATTTCTGCTTGTAACTGGATCTTGACTGGCAGCCCACTGGTGTAAATTCAGCCCCACTCCAAGCTCCAACTTGGCGAGCTTGCTCACTGCCAGTATCTAAAGGTATCATGTCTTTAGGGGGAGGATATAGTTCCTAATCCATTGCTATTTAATTGTATCCTCTCGGTTGATACTGCTGTTGAGGGCACCAATTAGTTTCAATTGTGCAGGTGGTTTTAGCAGAGCAGACAGTTAGGCTAATGGGAAATGGACTGTGATCATCTACCTCATTTCACAGAGCTAAGGAGCAACAATTTAATATGAACTGAGTTCAATTATTCTTGACTGGAACTTGCTTTAAACAAGCAACTTCGGTGCAAAAAGGCTGTCGGGGCCATTCAGCCTCTTGATTTCTGTTTTGCACACATAGGTCTCTTCATCAAAAGTACTTGACAGTAACTGGCTTTGAAGCAGCCAATGAAACATTCCTGTTTGGCAACATCTAACGGATGGCTCCTTCCCTGCACAGCCATTTTGACATTTAATTCTTGACAACTGTAGGGAAAACTCTTCCTGTAAAAATCCACACAGATAAATCATTTAATAAAGCAGTAGCACTGGAAAAATTATCAAATGACCAAATCCTTACAGGATTTTAGTCAGCTCATAGATTTATGTTTCCTTGTGTGCCCCTAAGCCTGCAGGGGCAATTAACAGTGTTTATCACTGTTTTCTGTCTTCTATTCTGGTTCTGAAAACTTGAAGGTGAAAAAATTCAGAAGAAATAAAAACTGAATAGAAGGTAGAAAAAATAAGGTGTAAATGTAAAATGTAGCTACACAGATGTGCTCACTGATAGCTGGTCATTTCCCCAGGAAAAGCCAGAGAGCTTGTGAGGGCACTCAAGAAGTCAATGCCTTTTTGGTCTTAGGAGGCAGATCTTCTTGCCACACACAAGTACTCAGCTTAAAGGTCATGTAACTGCCAGTCTATCTGATTTTCTCTTTCTGAAGCCTTTTGAAATAAGGCTGGCTCATCCTCATTGTCATCTTGTTTTTCTATTTCTCTGCAGGGCTCTGGTCTGGATGTCTGCAGTACAGACTTACTAGTTTGATCTTTGTTTATTCTTGAACAGTTCAAGTAGATGTGATGGCAGGAAATTGTGTTTAGGACATGGAGGATAACTCCTTCCACAGGGTGCACCATGTCTCATTCTTCCTACCTAAGAAAGTCCTCCAGCAATAACACCTTAATGGGCCATGGAAAGGAGCTCATGACACTCCCCTAAACGACAGAGATCATGCAAGGGAACAGCCTGCACTGAACAGGAGATAAGCACTGCAAGAGCACAGCACTAAGAGGTTGTTGAGACAAGCTCTGGAGCCACTTTATCTCAATTCCACTACGCCTCAGCACCCATGCTCAAGGGACACAGAGCTGGAATGGTCACTCACTGCTGGGTGTGGGACACATCACTGCTGCAGATTCTGGATCCTGTGTGACACTCAGTGATACCACACTGCTCTCCTGACAGTCCTGAACCTAGTGGGACTCACGTTTGTGGGAACTGGTCCTCTGGCCCTCAGGAAAAAAGAAAAGTGAACTACTCAGAGCTGTGGTGATGAGATGCTGGGAAACATCCCCAGCAAAGATGTCCTTCATTTTTTGCTGGTGATACAGAGTTGATTCCTCCAGAGTCTTACACCTTCTGTATGAGTATGAACTAAATGAACATAGACTCTTCTAGATGGGAAAGAGATGAGTGAGGAAAACTAGTGAGGAGGCTGTATGATGAAGAGTGACATGGCGAAGGTGGTTACTCACTGACCTTTAATACTTTCAGGTTGTATAATACATATACATATACACTGACCTTTAATACTTTTAATTCCTGAAATACTTTCAAAAGGTATTTTTTGAAAAAAAGTCTTGGGGGAATGAAATTAAGTTGGAAAATAGTAGGCCCAAAGTAAATAAAAGTCAGGCGTTCTTCAAATAACCAGTAAGTAGTCTGTGAAACGTCTTGCTACAGCATACAGTGAAAGTTAATGTCTTTCAAGAGCAACAGGACGCATTGGCAAAAAAACCTGTCAAAGGTTATTAGATATAATCACCTTTGCCTTATGATGTTCCTTTTGTTGGAGGTGAGAAAAAAAAAATTGGGAGGTGCTACTAGCTTTTAATTTCTCACATTCTCTGGTCATACCTGTTGGTGGTCATTGTCGAAGCCAGCATCCCAGAGTTTTGTTGTATGCTGACAAAGCCTTTCCATTTTACTTGAACCCTTTTCTGAAGGATGAGCCACGTCATGCCAAGGTTCTCTGAACCTCAGGTACTGTAAAAGGGCAGCAGGCAATATGCTCCAGTGATACATGATAAGAAGTGTACATAGACCTGCATGAGAGGGTGGTTGTTTCACATGGGAAGTGTTAAACAGATGAGAAGATATGGTCCTTATCTGTTACCATGCCCGTTTCTCAAGCCGGCTAGCTTTGGCACAGGTAACACTCCAGTGGGATCTTTTCCGCTCAACTGCGCCTGTGTGGCGATTGGTTGGAGGATTGGAAAAAGGGGGGACTCCAGAATGGCTGGGTCACAACGAGTTTATTGGAACCCTGGCGTGGGGTCCTCACCTCGAGTGTCAATGTGCCAAAGACCTCGGCTGACTCTCGGGTGAGACCTTATAACTGGGGGTGTAACACAGAGGGGAGACCAATAAGGTTTAATGGGGAGGTGGCTCATATCATAAACAAACATATAAAACAACCATACACTGAACATTAGAAGGTGACAATCAGGATTCTGTCCAATCACTCGACGCCCCTCTCAGAATCTTCCAGAAGTGGCGAGCGACCCCAAAAATGATAGACAGCAACAGGAGGCTGTCCATGAAGTGATGGACAGATTACTGTCTCTGGGCAGGGAAAACTTAGGGAGAATACAGAACCAATCGCAGAACTCTTACTGGGGAAAAAACAGGGATAAACCAAAAGTGGGTAACAAAAGGGGTACAGAGAACAAACCATTTTACAAAAGAACGTTAACTTATGAATTAAACTTAAAATTAAAAAAATGCACTCCCACACTTACCAGAGGGGCATCTTTTGATGAGGTGTTAAAGATTCTGAGCTAAAAAAAATCTGTGCAACTGTGTGTGCCACTTGATGCACGTCATGGACATAGAGGGTCCATGCCAGCAGAACAATGTGTAGTCTGTACAATGTGAATATAAGCTGATCCCTGGCAATTGACCATGGATAGATATTTGTTCCCTTAAATTGATTTTGAGGCCTTCATGGACAAAAATCAAGCAAGCAAGTGACCCAAAGAGTTTTCTGATGGAATTAAATACCAAAATGGTATTGTTTGAGGATTATTTCTTCCTATAATGATAGAAATGTTATCCAAGTAGGATTTTTTTTTTATTTTAAATTAATTGTGTTTCTCTTTTGAGTTCAAAAATAAACAAGGCATTGAGAAAAACAAGAGTACTCTGTTGAAATTACTACTGTTGTTATTAAAAACAACCCTTTTGAGCCTGTGGCTATGTTGGAGGGAGCAATAAACATTTAAAAAATCAAGGGCTGATTTACAAGTGTTGAGCAAGTGTGGTAAAAATTTCAAAGGAGCTCATATCCTATTCAAACTACGATTAATTTGTCTTTTGTTCTTAAATTTAAGTGCTGTCAATTTTATTTTTAGGCAATGTTACTGTAGAAAGGAGTATAGCCAAGACAATAGTATTTTCCCTGTACAAAATCTCTTCATGTCGTCAGGTTTGGCATAAAGAAAGGGTGATTGTGCTTTATTTATCTAATATAGAATTTTAGGAAAATGAAAACATAGAACTTCTAAATATTCAGTAATTTCCACTCTGAATAGAAAAATGCAAATATTCTGTCTGATTTATTAAAGATGTCAACAAAGTAATCATAATCTGACAATTTAAAGCATTTGTTCATGCTTAGCATTCATTTTGGTCTTTCCTTAATACCAGATCTGCTCAATTATGATCCCAGATCATAATTGAATCTAACTTTTATCTGACATCATGAAGATTGCTCTAAACATGTTCACTCTGTCATTGAGAGAAAGGGATACCCTGAGCTCTGAAGGCCACTGAGAAGAGAAATAATCTTGATCCATGGCATTTGATAAACAGTATTTGTACCACCCTCGAAAGTAAGTGGATTTGGAGATTAAGTGGTGATTGCTAGAACAAACTAGTTTAGAGGTTATTCTTCAAATGTGGTTATTATCTCAAGCCATCTGTATTCAAGCTGTCTCAGAATATAGAGACCATGGGTAAAATTATCTTTATGCCAATGAAAAGAATTTGTTTATGTATGGCATATTCTGTAGTGGTGTGTTTTTGGTTTTGTCAGTTTTTATATATGCATTTGTTCCTTGTTTTATATTGTTTTTTATAAGTTGTAATGGTTTGTCCCATGTCACCCATGTTTAACCCTTCTTGGTTTTACCCCAACCCTAGTTATGTGTCAGTCATAAGTTATACAGCCCCTGGGTCTTGTCTATCACTTTGAGGCCTCTCCCAAAAGTCTAGAAAGTTCCAGGGAGGGCGTCGAGTGATTGGACAAGACTCTGGCTGTCTCCCCACCTGAGTTACTGATTTGTTGTAATATGTGTCATTTCCTGCAGAGCCATAGCCACATGATCCCTGATTTGTCCTCAGTTAAACCCATCCCCAAGTTCCTCCCCTGCATATAAGATGTAACTTTTGGGTGCCCTGCCTCTTGCTCTCTTGCTCTTTTGGGGCTACTTCTTCTGAGGGGTCTCTGCCGAGGCAGACACCCTGAGCTGAGGTTATCCCCTCTGTGGGATGAATAAAGCCAGTGGTTGAACCCTGAGCAGACTCTCTCCTTCTTTCCTGCTGTCATCACTTCACTCCTGTGGGCAAACCAGAACCCATGGGATGGGCAAGGTTCATTCAGCTACCAAGCCGTGCCTCTTCTTGCCATGGTGCCAGGGCTGGCCCAGGCAAAGAGACACTGACACCACAGCAATATTCCTTAATTGTGTGAAAAAATCAGGAGAATATTAATTGTCTTCTTGATAAAGAGACCAGCAGTTCAGTTACTTTTAGAAAATACTAAAAAAGTACCTTCCTGATTTAGCACAGAGTTCATTCAAGCCTGTGAAAATTTGTATTAATTCGATATATCATTGTTATAAAAACTGTGCTGTACATAGTTAGCTATGCAATAAAGTGTAATTTAGCACTTTTATTTTGAAAGTATGTTTGTGTGCAAATTCATTCTCACATTGTAGTGCCTTCCCCTTTTTTATGGTCACAATTAACATAAAACAATGTTTTCCTCTCCAAGAAAAACACAATTTAATATTATGGACATGTCTGAAAGGAGGTAATTGTGAAAAATAGTCCTGCTGCTGTTTGGGGAGCTCTTGAACCATGCAGGTCCCAAACTGAATGTTTTTGATGAATCTGTCTTTTCCCTGGAGAAGTCATCACATGGAGAAGTTAATAGAGATAGACCTTAATCCCAAGCACTGGAGGCCGCTCATCCCAAAGCAGAAACACTTACAGATATCAGGAGAGACAGAGACCTCAGACCAGTGAGACAAAATGAGTATGGGCCATTGTCAGCACCTATGCTTGTGAGGGAGCTGCAAACCTGCATGCTGCATTATTCATGCCTCGATGCATAGGTAATCAAGACCCTAAATTCTTCCTAACTTGGCCTTTTCAGCTTGCTGGAAAGGCATGGAACTCCTCCTTCACATGTAGTCACACACTAATGAAACATGCAGAATGATGAGCACAACAATGTTCCAGCAGGGGCATTGAACTGGCCAGAACTTTGAAGAGTATTCACTTCGTTGTTTCCTTCTAGTGAGTTTCCAAAAAAAAAACCTTTAAGCCACCAAAGCTTGGTTGTACTAGAAATACAAGCTTAAGTAGCTTTAAAGTAGCACAGTCTCAAAGTGACTAGCAATAAAAGCATCATTAAAAAATTCCTTTGCTTGGCGCAAGTCTTTGAATTCACACTTACATCCAGCTGACTCAGAAGCTTTCTGTGCTGCCTCAAACTCTGCTCTGTGCCATCTGGCCCTGAGGAGGACTCTTGCCAGTGCCTCTGAGGACTGATGACTGGCTTCTCCATGTGTTCTCCATCTGAACACCAAAACTGCACCTCAGAAAAAGAGCGATCTCCCATTCCTTTAAGAAGTGTCATTTGATATCCTGTTCTATTGAAGAACATAACATGTAGCTGAGGATAAGCAATTCAAATATATGTAAACATTTATCTGCTGGGGGTCTGAAATTGTGCACAGGTCAATGCTCAATGCATGCTGGAATTGCAGTGGGCGGCTTCCCTCTGGTACTATAACAAAGTGTGCTCTATGCATACCCCAAATATATTTCCCCCACCTTAAATCACTGGAGGGTTTTGTGGATGAGAAGGATGTTTTCATGTTTCAAAAATGATCAAGGGTGTGAGCAATTCTTCTGATTCCCAATGGAGTCCAGGCTGAAGATTTTAACTTTTTATGTTTTCACTATTCCAAAATTCATCCATATCTTTAAAATTCCAAGTGAGAGAAATATTATTTCTGTGTTCTTAGAGAGTCCAAAAGAGATTTCATCTTCATTGTTGTATATTAATTGGATGATTCTTCTCCTTTTTCATAGGTCTAACTTCCAAAAAGATGAGGTTCCTCATGCACCAAAAATGAGACACAACATAATTGAGAATAGCTATAGATAGACATAGATATAGGTATAGATAAAGATTTTAGATATAGATGATATAGATAAAGATGACATAGATAGATATAGATATAGATATAGATATAGATATAGATATAGATATAGATATAGATATAGATATAGATATGACAGTGGAGAGAACATATTCAGTGCACTGGAACATATTTTAACTTAGTTTGCGGATGGAAGGTCAAACTCATCTCTGAAAGATGCCTACAGATTTCCACTAGAGATACTTGAAGTTACAGGTATTTCTCCGAGTTCAAAATATAGCCCTAAGATATTAACAGCCTTTCTCAAAAAGCTGAGCATGATAAAAGTCTGGGACAACTTAGAGTAGTAAGTCAAAAGTCAGTGTGAATTCTCTGTGGCGGAAGCAGTGAGAGGAAAATAGAAATATGTTCCACAATAATTTATAGGTTTGGAAGATTAATGGAGAACAAGGTGCAGACATACAACAGAGATAAAAAGCAGTATTATCCAGGCCAACCCACACACAGAGATCAAAGTTAATTTGAAAACATAAGTGTTTAAAGAAAAAGTAAAGAACAGCTAAAGTAAAGAGAGGGTAACACTGAGGGAAAGAAAACACATGTTAAAAGAGACTTACAATTGCAGAAAAGAAGAACAGAAACATAAAAGAGAGAAAACATCTCAGGAAGTTGCTGGTATTATTTAAAAGTATCTTGATGTGAGAGATATTTCAGAAAAACTGACTAGTTCTTTGGAAGACATTATGCCCCAGTAGAAGGGAAAGAAAATTACTAGTGGAACCATGAAATGTGATGCAGTCAAGTAATCCAGAAACAGAGAATATATAACCATGGGGGAGGAACACATACGCCTCTTGATCATGACACTGACTTACAGCCTTGCATTGGAAAAGCTCCTGCCATTTTCCAAATTGCATGCACTTAGGACACTTTTCCAAATGTTTTAGAGATTATGGGGTTTGAAAAGGAAGGCTACGAAGTGGGGAAAAGGAGGACATTAGCACACTGTATCAGAAAAAGAAACACATGCCAGTCCCTCCTACTCTTGACCTTGTGCCTTCCTATGCAGCCTCCTGTAAAAATGCTGCTTTCTCTTTTAATAATGAATTCTCTGGATGCTACAGCTGTTAAAAATGCTCATGGTCTTTCGATTACAAAGCAGGGAAACATCTTGTAGAGATATAAGAAGGTGCCATTTCTGCCTTTCTGGCATTAACAAAACCCAGAAAACTCTGAAACACTTCAAAGGGAAGTTGAGGTCTTGGACAGAATTAGGAAAAAAGCCGTAAGAACAGTATCAGTCTGAGAAAGCCTGCTCTCAAGAAGAGCTTAGATGAATTTGATTTTATCTTTGCCAAGGTCAAGAAGTACTTGTACAAAGAGGAGAACTCAGGTGCAAAATTTTCTTAGATCCATTTAAAAAAAGCATAGCGGGTTGCCATAGGTAATCAGAAACAGGAGAACAAGTATAAATAATACTAATTCTAAGGAATTTTTTTCCTGGTATTTTTAAATATAGCTTGAAGTCTCTCAGGTAGCTACACTGCATGCTGGGAAGTTGTGGACTTGATGAACGGGTCAGGTTTGATGGTATTTGGTATATGAGAAGTCAGATTAGATGATCATAACAATGCATCTGATTTTATAATGCATGTGTCTTTTCTTAAAGACTTACTATTATTGAGAAACTCTCTTTGTTACAGTGTGTTACATCTGATGTATTTTCTTCTTTGATAAAGTAGATTATTCACTCTGAATACATACAGGTTCTTGTGTTATTTAGTGGAATTTTTCTGGTACCTATTTTTGTATTTTTGACTACTTGAAGAAGCATTGTGATCATCTTTGATTAACACAAGTTAGCAAGGGTAGTTATGCTTTCAGAGCTTTGTAGTTTGGTCATGATGACACATTAAGAGACATTTAACTAACTGCCCAGAAGATTTTGTGCTACTTGGAATTTAATCTGTGTCAAGTCAGGCTCATATTTTCACCGTGCTGAAAGGAAAGAGGTTCTCTTCCAGCTTGTGTTCCTGTGCATAGACACACACACACACACACACACACACACACAAACACACACACACACACATATATATATTATAAAGTTGCCTTGTCAATGTATTTACATGCATGAAACTCTTGTAAAAACAATATCTGTGTCCATTAATATTTAACCTAGTCATGCAAAGGTTTCTTTTTCATTGAATGAGTAGAAAAAAATTCTGTAGAATCACAAAATATTCTGAGTTAGCAGGGTCTCACAAGGATCATCAAGTCCAACTCCTGGCCCTGCACAGGACAGCCCCAAGAATCCCATCCATATGCCTTCTTGAACTCAGTCAGGCTTGGTGCTGTGTTCACTACTTCCCTGGAAAAATACTGTACTCTTCACATGAAGTCACTAGACAAACGAATAATCCAAGAGACTTTCTTGCACTTGGGAGATATTTCTCTGTGTTATTGATTTTTATGCTTCCTCTGAGGCTTTGACTCTTTGTGCTCAGTGTGATGAAGTCTACATCTTTTTTAACAATACTTTTAACAAGTATTCAGCAATCCAATATTTACATTGAACTGCAAGCAGCAATCCCTAAACCAGCTTATTATTTTTCCTCTCTGCATTCAGAGTATTGTCACGGTCTTCCTTTAGTCCATTGTTATTCTTTTTGTTTATTCTGTCACTTAGAGACATTATCTGTTGAACACCATACCAGTTTGGACACGTAATATTTGCAGATGACTTGTGCATCTTTAGTTTTGCATTGAATTGCACTATATGCAGAGAATTAGGGGAGAAAGTTATGTCTTTAGTCCTTATATCAGATGACCTGTTAAATATGCAGTGGACTTTCAGGCACTTCTGGAAGCAGTTTACAGTCTTTACATGTATTTTAACCCAGCCTGATTGGCAGCCTTAACTATAAATGTAGGTCATTCAGCCACATATAGCTTATCTTTCAGACTTCTAGCTATCTGACTGAAGGAACACAACATCCCAGTTCCCACTTGAGATTTCAGCCCACCCAGGTGTTTTTTGTTACATTGATCTTTGGAAGCTTCACAGATTCTTACCGTTTTTAGCAATATTCCTCATTCAGCTGTGTACTACATTCCTTATTGTAGGCTAAAATCACCCCCTTTTTATACACTATCATTCACCTGGATGGCCCTGAATTGATGTCAGAAATACTCCTGGTTCTTCTTTTTTTTTTCCCCCGGAAGATACTCATATGTTGCTGATGAAATAATTTCAGAAAGTGCTGCCCACTGAATGCCCTGGCCTCTGGGGTACAGTCTGTCAGGGCTTAGGGCACAACCCATGTTTAGAAACTGATAACATACCTTTGGTTTTTTTGAGCACCATTTCATGACATTTTGACTTGACTGGGAAACCTGATGGTTATTGAAAGTGCTACTGTTCTCCTTCTGGGATTTATTGATTATCTGATCCAAAACCTTTAATCTCCCACAAATGTTTATTCTTTCTTTTGAACTATCTCATGAGGAACTGAGAAGAGGACACAGATAGTGTCGTGCAGACCTTGTTCTCTGGAGCAAACAGCCTGCTCTGCTCCAAGGCCAGATCAATAAGGATGCTCCAGTTGCTGATTTTTAGCTCCACATTGGCAGTGAAGCTATGCAGGAAGAAATTTTCCTAAGGCTGAATGATAGAGCAGCAATTGTTTGGATTTTAGGTAGCTTTGGGACTTCATGGTCCCACTTTGGCACCACTACTTTGGCTTGGTATGAGAACTTTATTGCAGTCTCCTGAACCTTAAGAGACTCTCAAATTCCTCCATCTCCTGTGTTTGTTGGTGTTTCTTATTTTCTCCTGCTAAATCTGTTCACTTTCATAGGAATAGTACTTGTTAAGGAAGAGTCATTAGAACTGGAACTAGGCACTTGTCCCTGAAGAGGCAAAGTTGAGTGTTAGGTTTTATTCAGCCCTTTGGGGTTCTGGGATGTTCGATGCCATGTCTTGAGCCAATGGCTTCCTTACCAGGCTCTGGGATATTCTGTGCCTGTTCAACTGCAGGGGTATCTGGAAGAAAACAGAGACTGACTCTAACTTAATAATGGCTAAGGCATTAAGCTGGGATAGGGCTTACTTTAGAGGACCTACCTTCAGACCTCTTTTTTTTCAGTGAATTATCAACCATCTTTATTAGGTACTAGTGTGAAGTGTCCAGGTAGGAATTGTGTTCTGACTGACTGCCAGCAAAGCTTAGCAGTCTGGTCAGCACACAGCACAAGGTGGAATCTGCAACATCAACCAGATTCCATGACTTAGAGAGGCTCAAGTTCTTTCACCTTATGCTCCTTCAAAGGATTTTGGCCTTTGACATACACTGTTAAATAGTCTGCAGAACTTATGAACTGCAGAATTTATGACAGTGTTGAAGGGGTCTCTTCATTCTTATATGGGTTTTGCCAGGGTGTGTTGTGAATGTCATTGACAAACTAAGCAGAATTTCAATAATTAAATGCAAGACTGCTCTGCAGAAGTGCTGAGAGGGGCCAGTACTGTATTCTCTCTTGTGCTTTTCTGAGTCTTGATCTGCTTTTATGAGTGTCAGGATTTAACCCCAGTCAGCAGCTCAGCCTCACACAGCCACTCACTCACTCCCCCATAGTGGGATGGGGGAGAGAATTGAAAGGGTAAAAATGAGGAAACTCATGGGTTGTGATAAAGACAGTTTCATAGGGAAAGCAAAAGCCATGCACACAGGCAAAGCAAAAAGGAATTAATTTCCCACTTCCCTTGTGTAGGTAGGTGTTCATCCCTGGGAAAGAGAGGTTTCATCACATGGAATAGTGACTTGGTAAGAAAAGCACCATGACTGTGGACATTCCCTCCTTCTTCCTTCTTTCCCAAGTTTTATATGCTGAGAGCGATGTCATAAGGTGTGACATCTGGAATATCTGGAATATCCCTTGAGTCAGTTGGGGTCAGCTGTTTCAGCTGTGTCCCCTCCCAACTTCTTGTTCAAAGGACAGCCTCATACTAATTACTGCGAAGAAAATTAACTATATCCCAGCCAAAACCAACACTTTTAGCCCTAGGCCTTGAATGCACAAGGAATTTGTGCAGCAGCTGTACTGTTTTTCAGCGAAGGAAAAGAGAAAAGACTGAATCTGTCTTTGAAGTTAGAATCTGCAGAGCAGCTGTAAGAGCATGCATAGAGTGCAGTAATAGATCATAGGCTTTATCATCTCCTTTTTCCTCATGTTTCTACTGTGTGCTTCATATAGATATATATGTGATAAAGGTCTGCTGGTACAGAGATCTTGTTAAATTATATATTTGCAATGATTTATCTAAAACTGTGATACACTCTGCACCACAAGACTTAAAAGCTGTTACTGAGAAGATAGCACAATATAAATAAGACTCCAGTGATTTTGTAGTATTCAGGCTTGGTGGTGTCTAATTCAGTCTCAAATTCAGAGTAAAAATCTTAGTGGTTGTATTTTAGAAGCCCTAAAACAAAAAATAGGATGAAAAGAAAGAAAAGCAGTGAATAAGAAAAGTCAGCATCTTGTAAGACAATTTGTAGATATCAGGATTAGTCAGAAAGATGCATGTCTATTCTACAAAATAGGTTTCCTCCTTCAGGGAGGAAAGCATCATCACTCCCTTTTTTCCCTCCTTCACCTCTGCTTCCTTTGATACTAAACTGCTGGACTGCACTCATTATTATAATTTTTCTGTTTTCCTGCCTCTTTTATTGAATTTTTTACAAAGCATTTGATAACGAGGATAGCTGTTCTTGTCCTGAATGAAGCCTTATCCTTCCTAAGCACATAGTTGGACATAAAACCTGAAACACTTTTTGAACCATTCCCTGCTGCCATTCAGGCTTTTTTAATTTTATTTTTTTTCTTTCAGATGAGGCAAAATACAGAGCACATGTAAGGTGAAATAAATTACTTTTGATGTCCTGAGCTAATAAGTCCTCTAGCATTGTGGAAAGATATGAAATGCTATGCATAGACTGTGAAGCATGAATTTAATATGTCCTTTTAGTTATTTTCCTGATGGCAACCTGCAGTATTTGAAACACTCTGACAACTCCCCTGCCCCAAATGAAGCTGTCAGAATACATTACCACTGTTCCAGTTGTTTCCACAACTCCTTGCAATGTATGTCCAACCCACTGGGTAGCATATGTATTATGCCTGTCCTCAATTATAACTGCATCATGTGAGCATATTTTCACAGATACTGTGGGATCAACATGGCCTGCAGTTGTGTAAAGGACAAATCAATCCACAATCTTAGGGGTGCAGCTTCTAGTACCAAGGACCTGTACTCTACACAGATCTTTTCCAGCCCCATAAAATTTGCGCTGGTGAAGACCACAGGGGCATTTGCTCCATCCTGATTTCCAGCATTTTAACTGAGAAGGGGTTTGAGGGCCAGAAAATGAACAAGTACTTAGAACCAGCTGGGAATGCAATATCTTTGAACAAATGTGCCTACACTTTAGGCAGTTTCTGTTACATATATTGGCATTTCTAATCTACTAAAAGAGAAGATGTTAATTGTACTTGTCTTATCAAACCTGCATAAAACAGAAAATCTGCTGACTTCTTCAAGATGCTCCTTTGTTTTAAGCACAGGGACATTTATTGCAGTGTTCCCAGCTTTATTAATAATGTTATTAATATTCTTTTTGCACAGAGCAGTAGTGGAAAAGTGCCTGGTACTCATGGGTGTTTCATTATTTAAAATGTAAATAAGAAAGGCTGCAAGAAATTAACCATCTCAGCAGGAAAAAAGGAACAAACATTTAGTTTGACAGATATGGGCTTATCACTGTTTCCCTCATTACAGCATATGAAATACTTTATAGTCCTGTGTTTGTAACATCAATGAGAATATTTTTTCTTTGTTCATCTGCAGAATTATCCACCTGCCTGTTTCTTTAGGAAAGGAATCGAGACGCAAATTTTCTGAATAGCCTGTAAATTGATTTTATTTTCACAGAGTTATGAAAAAACCTTTCTTTGATTCATCCCTTACTTTCTCCTCAGTTGAGCTGACTGGGTAGAGCAAAGAAAAGACAAAGGTGAATGTATTTCACATGTCACCATTGAGGCCTTGGGGAGCTCGGCATGTGGAGCTCTCTGTGGCATATATAAAAATATAAAAAGGAGGGACATGAGCTTTCTTTTGGGCCTGTACACCTCAGAAGTTTTGTGCCCTTGATGGATAGATCCATGTCAAACTGAGCTGAGAAGGATTTGAACTTGCTAGGATTTGGCAGCTTTCATATCCTGATTGCAGCCTTGCACTCAGTGTGAATATCAAGTTGATAATTAGTATCATTCACATAATAGAAGATATTTCTCTACAGATTCTTCAACTGAGCAGCCCTGTTCTCCCAACCAGTTCATGTTTGTTTGCAGGTATTCAAAAATCACAGTGAAAGTGGTCTGAGAGCAGGTCCAAGTGACATGGGTCACCCTTCCCTGCTGGATAGTTTTGGACATTAGATACCAATGCACCACACAGAGGAACCACAGCTGCTTTTCTGTGGTTTTGTGGTTCTTGTCACTGGTACCTGCCCCAGGGTAGGCAGGGACTAGGCAGAAGGCAGCTGTCCACCTCCCAAATCCACAGCTGGTGATTTTGTACAGCAGTAAAGAATTTGGTCTAGTTATACATGTCACAACTGCTTGTGGTTTGAAAATTGCATCACACCACTGTCTAGTCTTTCATACAATCATATAATTTTTTAGGTTAGAAAAGACTGATAAGATGATTAAGTTCAACTACTAACCCAGCACTGCCAAGTCCACCACTAAATGCCTCTTAGTCACATCTAAATATCTTTTAAATAACTTCAGGAATGGTTAATCTACCATTTCCTGTTCCAGAGCACCCTGTTCCAGAGCTTGACTGCCCTTTTCCTGAAGAAATGTAACCTAATATCCTATTTTGAGGCCATTTTCTCTTGTCCTACTGCTTGTTACTTGGGAGAAAGCATCATCCCCACCTGGCTACAAATTCCTTTCAGGCAGTTAAAGAGATCAATAAGGTCTGAGCCTGATTTTCTCCAGGCTGAAAATCCCAACTCACTCAGCCTCTCCTTGTGACACTTGGGCTCCAGACCCTTCACCGGCTCTGTTGCCCTTTTCTCCAGCACCTCAAGATCCCACCTGTCATGGGATCCCCAAAACTGAACACAGGATTTGAGATGTGTCCTCACCAGTGCAGAGTAGGGGACTGTACCTCCCTAGTCCTGCTGTTCACGCTTTTGCTGATACAGACCAGGATGCCATTGGCCTTCTTGGACACCTGAGCACACCCTGGCTCATGTTTAGCTGCTGTTCACCAGCACCCCCAGGTCCTTTTCTGCTGGGTCACTTTCTAACCACTGTGACTCAGCCTGTAGCACTGCAGGGGGTTGTTATGACCAAAGTGCAGGACCAGGCACGTGGCCTTGTTGAACCCCAAACTGTAGGCCTCCATCAATCCAGCCTGTCCAGATCCTTCTGCAGAACCTTCTTACCCTCCAGCAGATCAACACTCCCACCCAGCTTGTAAACTGCAAACTGACTGAGGATATACTTGTCCAGATCATTGCTCCTTCACTGGATACTCATCATGATTGAAAAGTGAAAATTAAAGCAAGGCAGATTATATACAATTACTGCAGATTTCAAGTGTGAGCTGTATTTCTTCATCCCTTAACCGGGGCTTAAACAGGAAGCCTTTGGAAGATGTATACCCAATCAGAGCTCTAGAACCTGCAGAGTAAATATAGTGGAGCAGGATTTGGATTTTACTGAGATTCTCTGCCTACTTCTTAAGCATTCAACAACCATAGGAAATGCATCTTAAGAGCAGTATAAAAAAATCAGTGTAGCACAGAAGGCAGGTTATTCTGAATCAAAATTTTTGACTCAAAAGTGTGAGCCAAGAGGAGCAACCACTAATATTCTTGAACTTCAGTTTGAATAATCCAAGTCTTGAGTAATAGATGTACATGGTATGATGGATTTTGTGGTCTTGTGTGTAGGACTAGAACAAAATAAAGAAATTATTACTGTGGTAGATTTCAACACATGAAAAAGTGTTTGAACTGAAAGGTTATTTTACAATAGGTAAGTACAGCAAGGATACTTGTCTGGGTTTATGTTTGCTTCTCAAAAGTCCAGCATATTTTTAAAATAATAGGCATAAAAAATGGTTGCCCATTCATATCACCTGCACTCATTTACTAATTTTTTCCATATATTATGGAACAACCTAAACTGACCTCATGATAGACTTACATACATTTTCAGCTGTGAAAACTACAAAAGAAATCATTCTCATCCTTTTATACTTCTCTTTTATTCAGTTTTTATAACTACCTTCAAAGACAGTTTGTCATACAAAATTCTGACTAAAAAGGGAAATATTGGCTCATACTTTTCTGAGCTTCTGGAGCTTCTGCTATTGTTGGAACTTTGAAGGAATGACTACTTTTGAATGTTTTCCTTCTCAGCTCCTTTTAGTACCTGAAGGGAGTGGTCCTGTTATTCTTTTTAGCATTTATTAGTGTTGAGTGCTCAGAGTCATTGAGGGAGTAAGGTTGGGAGAAGAAAAACAAAGAAAGCAAATACTGTTAAACTGGAATTATGGAGGAAGCATGTACTTTATATGACAATAAAATAATAAGAACACCATCTCTGAAGGTTAGCAAATACAAAGATAAAGGCACCTCTTCAGAAACTTCCCTCAAATATTTGATAGCCTCACATAATGAACTAGATAGTGCTGACACATCACTTTCCATCTTAAAATTTATCTGCCATATTGTCTATAAGGTATACTATCTGTCATCCAATTTATTGTCCAACACATGCAGTTAACTATTAATGAAAGGACGAAACTATAGGGATTATTAAACAAGTGATATATGGACCTGTCTACTTAAGTGCATGATAGCTGAAAGGTAGATTAATTTAGTATATGTCAATATATGGTAATCACTTGAATTATGCCACCACAGCAAAAAGATAGAAATGATTCAACTTGAGTACCTAAGGTTAAGGACCCAAATCTGTACTTGGGCAAATGCTTTTCAGGGCTGCCAGGTGTTAAACATGCAGCTCACAATCTTCACTGAGCTCAGCAAAGACTGTGATTGCTACACATTCCTGAAAATAAGATAATTTGAATTTTGTGCTGCTCTGCCTAACTCTTGGCTTTGGTTTAAAGACTTTGTCCAGTGGTATCTGAGCATGTGAGGGTAAAATGTCCCTTCTGCCAGCTTGACTGAGATTTGTTGTGTGATGCACTTCCTCCAAAGAAAGATGCTTAATGCTATTGATTGCAAGGTTGCCTACTTAAAATAGCATAATGTGACAAATGATGGATACCACACAGAGCAAAATTGTAAGGTAATTCAATATATGGGCATGTATGGTATGCATATCAGAGTAGCAGCTTCATTTTTCGTGAGGGTGAGTTAGAAGGTCATCTATTTCACTTAAAGGCATTGAACATTTTTGTTGGTTTGACAGCCATTATGGGCTTGATCCCATTATTCAAGGCAGTCATTAAACTCCTATTGACCTAAAGTGGGTAGGAGTGGGGCCAAGCTTTAGAATATGCAAAGCAGACACTATGAGATGAAAAAAACCTGATGGATAATACTGCAGAGTGAAAAAAGCATTATGGTGGCTGCTATATATAAACAATAAAAATCCTAAGAAATATCTGATGATTTTGTCTGATGTTTTGTACCACAGTATTACTTCTGTTAAAATTTTCTTGCTAAACTTAGGATTTTCTCAATCTTTAAATAAATTCATGCAACTTTGTACAGTTGCTTTTTTGCATCATAGAACAGATTAACTGCTTAGATTAACTGCTTACACTTTCCAATGTTGTGTTTATTCTCAGATATGGGCTGTTTGATGGTCTGTAAGTCTTACAAAAATCAGTAGTTTTAAGGGTATTTAGACTACTTCTTAAATTTGTATTAGGAAAATCAGGTAGGAAGAATGTAAAGAAAACTCTTTCTGGAAACAAGTATGTTTATTAATGAAGAAGTCAGTAAAAGAGACAAATTTAGGAGAAAAAGAATGTTTCTGTCATTGCAATGCATTTCATGCTCCAGCATAAAACCAAATCCTAGTCTTTTAATTTCTTCTTTTTTTTTTCAATCTGTCATGTGTCATCGATCTCTTTCCTTATTTGCAGCTTCCCATGACACTTTGGGGTATTTGCTGCACACGCTTACAAAATACACAGGAAGAAAACTGGGACTGGTCTGATGTAAAATGGGCTTCTACCCTCTTGCTGATGCATATTGCAGCTTGTCACATCCACCCAGATAGTCCTCGTCCTCCAAGACACACTTGAGGAAGACCCAAGTGCAGGGCTAGACCAGAGGACCACTCCTTGTGGAGAGCCACTCTGTTAATCCTGCTAATTACTGTCCCTGAAGTACAGCAGTTCCTCAGTTTTTAGCAATGCTTTCCATGGCTCTCTTTTGAGAAGCAGGATGTGAGGAGGTAGAGAATACAGAATTGTTTCACTGAATGAATCTGCATTTAGGTAATGGCCTGAAATGCCATTTAGGTAGCTCAGTGATATTTCTGACTGCACAATGAGAACAACCCAAGATTTTATGCAGGACGTGGAGTCATCCCCATCTTTCATACTGAGGCCATTTTAGTTAAGTGCTCTAACACCAACACCTCAATATTTTGTTTTCAGGAATCAATAGCATGTTAATTTTAAAAAATTGTACTAAGATATAACTCAGCTTTTACATTTTTTCCAATAAAAAATAATAATTTCATGATCTGAAGCAATGCAGTGAAATAGTAGGTCAGGTTTAAATCCAATCTTACATTCTTTGAAACACCCTGGACTTTAAAATCAGAGGGTTTTTTTAATAAAAACCTTACTATGGTTAAGCTCTGTTACAATTTTAATTCAAAGCAAGGTTAAATGAGTAAATTATCTTATTTTTATAAGACAGCAGATGAAATGCAGAACTCAGAGAATGTTTGCTTTGGTTTTTGTTCATTCAAGCTCAGAAAGACAGAGAAGACTGCAAACACACCTGTCATAAATCATATATATATTCCAAAAATATCCTGCTAAGTAAACACTTTCAGTTGGAAAATCAGTATATGGTGTTTTGCATCATTAATTTGAAAGGTCATTTTTATGTAGCCTTTTTTTAAAAAATATTTTAAATGAAAGTAGATTTTGAAAATTAAAAGCAGTAAAATCTGGAAACGCAGTTTAAAGTGGGTAAGTCAGTTCAAACAATGCAAATACAGTACTCTGAGGACTTTCTTTGCTCCATCTTTGTTTGCAATCATTTTAACCTTTTTACCTCTCCCAGAAGAGGCCAGGGAATTTAGCAAAGGGTATCAGATTTTCTGTAATCCTTTAATGAAGGTTTTGCTTGATTGTAGTTTGCTGTTAAGCCAGGATCAATTAATTAATTAATTAATTAAATCTCATGTTGTTGCTTTGACATTTCCAAACATAGAACAAAAGGAAAAGGTCAGAGTTGTTGCCTGAAATGCTACAAACAGATGAGGGGATTGTTTCTCCCCTGTTTATTTATCAGAAAGCACTTGGTTCATATTTAGAAAGCTTATTTAACATATATAAATCTGTCTTAAATTCCGAGTACTCTTTTCTGTTTCTTGGGTTCCTTGTGACAAACATTTTATTATAAGCCTAAGATTGTCTGTGACTTAGAACACTGCAGTGGGTACTCAACTGTAGTTAATTCTGATCTATTTAGACTTGCATTGTTAAACAAAGTAGAAAGATTAATTGTTTTTTAATTATACACTCCAATAAAGATACTAGAGTTGACTAAGTTTTATCTACCGGAGAACAATTTTAGCAAGTGTTGTCTCCTTTTGTTCTTTTGGAGTTCAAGTCTATCATGTGAATTACCTGTCACCCAGCACTTCTGGAGCTCTTTGTTATAATAATGCTTTTATTCTAATTCCAGAACTGTTTCAAAATGTCTGTCTGGACTTCATCATGTAGAAGGTTAAAAGTAGTTAAGAGGCTTTCTTACTGTCCCAGATAGCTTCAAGAGGTTTTGACTTTGAGATCAGAATCTCTCTGGAAACTTGAAGAGGAATACGAGAAAGGAATCCATGTTTTTACCTGTTTCCATAATTTTTTTTATTTGAAAAGGTCTAGATATATTTGATTACTTAAGAATATTTGTCACTGGTACTTCATTTTTTTATTTAACTAGGTGTCTATTTTCACTCTTTCTGTCATCCTTATTGTTCCATCTTTACTTTTTCTTCAGTTGTGAACAAGACAGACAGCTTGCTATTTTTCTACCAGCCCTAATGGTCTCTGAGCCACTGCCTGTAAACTGACACGGGGGAAAAAAATAGCTCAAAGGACTTATGACACTTTAGAAGCTGTGATGGATGACTTTCAAAGCTGCTGCTGCCTTTTCCTTTTTTTTTTTCTTTCTTATTTGAAATGTGACTTATTCCTTTCCGCTAATTCTTTCTGACTTATGAAGAAAAAATAAGGGAATGTTGAAAATGACACACAATAGACTTTAAGGATTTAATGAATTAATTTTCTGAGATATGTTGGTTAGCAGTGGGTTTAAACCAGACCAGATGTGCTTTTCATATGGCCTCAAACAAAAAATGTAGTCTGGGTTTTTGTCACTGATTTACAGCCACCTAAAAAGTACCTAAATACAAGGTTATTGCACATTGGATGCCCAGCTGGAAAACATGATCTTTAGATGCAGAGCTAATAGCAGTGGGAAAGTAAATCAGCTGAAATGATCATTGTTTTGTAAAACTAGTGGTTGTTTCAGAACTTGTACAACACAGGAGTAGACCTGCACACCCTCTGAGTCGTATGTGACAGGAAGAAGAGATTGGGAAAGACAGGGGTGAATCTGGAGTCTTCCTTACAAGCAGTGGCCAGAATAGGAAGTTGCCCCTCTAGCAAGACTGTTGTTGCTCAGAATCAAATGTTTAAATGATGGACTGCTTTCTGAGATTTATTCATTCTGCACTGGCACTGCATGTAAGTTGACATTTAAAATGCATTAACACAGTGCTACTTGATGTACTGTACTATGCAGCCTATCAGTTTTGAAATGGAGTTTAGCCTGTCAGCAAAATCCTCCTTGCTGTACTCAGATAAACTTAGTCAGCCTTGGATCAAGGTGGCTTAAGGGGCCTACATAATTTTAATGCCTCTGTCATGTTTTTCTTTGTTTTTTATTGAGTCTGTCATACTTGGCTTCTATAGGATCTTTGCCTATATGTGAACCTGCAGACATTCTCATTTGTGTCCACAGGGCTAAAGTATTGATACAAAATAAAATACCTTTAATTCTTATGCTTACTCAATGTATTTACTTATATCATTGTCCTTTATGTCTTTTTCCTCTTCCTCTGTGCTTGATGACTAATTTTTTAGCACTTTGCAGCACACAGTGTTAAGTGATTTTTACCCCATACAATCAGATATTTAATTCTGAAAAAGGACATCACCCCAATAAGCATTAGAAAAAAACTCAGGTTTTCTAAATTGTTTTGTAAAACTAAACTTCCTCAGACCTGGATAACTGCTGATGTGATTTTTGGTGAGTTCTGGTGATCACCCCAGTGATTACAATAGCAAGTTCAAGTTACATCATGTACAGACGACTTCCCAGGAACAGTCCATATCTTGTTCTTATAGTTACTGACATGGATTTTTACAGAACTTGCTTTTTTCTGTGTAAAATAAAAATTCTTCTCTGCTCAGGAGTGAAGGACACCAAAGCCCACCTCTGAGGCATCTGCATGATATCCTGCCCTTAAATTCAGGGAGATCCTCTTTCTTCCTGTTCTTTGGTTGGCTTTTCTTGCTTCAGAGAACATATTTTATTTTTAGTAATTGACAGTTTTTCTGGCTAGTGATTTGGATAATTGAGATGACTCTGCATATATTAATATTTACCAGTTTCTCATAGCAATCTTTCTTCCATGACTACTTCTGTATTTTCCCCATTATTTATAAGGCATACATCACTAGTCCTTCATTCTGCAACATGACAGCTTCAAATCCTTCCGAGGCTCCATTGAATGAAAGGTTGTTATTCTTGTCAGTCTGTACGAGGCTTCCATTCTTTTCTCAAATGTGTAAACAGTGCATGCCCCTGTCATATTTCTTACCTCAGCAGTGAGATTTCTTTCTTCCCTTACTCCAGGGGTTAATTTTCTTAAGTGGACAGTGGCAATATAAGATTTCATTTGCATTCAGTCCTAGATATTTCTTTTGACTTCACAATCTTTTAGACTTCCATGATTCACATATGTCATGTTAATTCATCTCTTTGTTCATCTAATGGATTGTTTGTCTAGTCTTTGTAGCCTCTCCTCAACTTTTTATCTCTGTGGTTGAATTCATGTCCCTGATTTCAGAGCCACAGTGGTATTTTACTGATAGCTCTGGGAAAGGGCCTTGTGTGTGTCTTTGGTAGGAGAAATCATTTAAGAAATAAGTGTCTGCAGCTCATAGATTTTTATGAATGTCAGATTTTGTTGGGATAATATGCATTCAGTAAATGCAGCCATTTTGTATGTGTACCTTATTCCATGACGTGTAAATTTAATAAGGCAAAAAAATTAGCTTTACTTAACTTGTGAACATTATTATATCTTTGCATGGCTGAGAGATCAGAGAAGTTCTGTTAAGACTCATATAACTCTGATGGAGATATTTTTAAACTTGCTGCTCTTTTAAAGCGTTCATCAGATTGTTTGATATATTTTTGGTTTATTCACCATTTAGGCTGAATAAGTATTTTCAATAGCGTAGATAATATGGCAAATTCTTACTTACAACATTAGAAAATATTAATTTAGTTTGAATCTAGAGTCATGCAGTTTTAGCCTTGCTGCATGAACTTGTTTGCTTTCAACTTTAGGATATTCAGTTTTCACAAAAGTCCAGTGGTTCTAATAATTCCTAATAAAAGATGACAGTTTGTATTACAAATTAAAATATCATCCTCCAAAAAAATGAGTGCAACTGAATAGGCAAAGGTTTAGTTCTCTTTTAAAATACATCACTAGTCACTAGTCTGATAATTATTGCTGACATAACTCGTGGACAGAATCAAGTACCATCTTCAAAAGTATAGGGATTACATTTATGCATATATGAAATATTGCTAGAACTAGGACTAGAAGTATGAGAAGGGAAGGAGTCATAACACCCAATTTTAGACACTAGGAGTTAGCTATCAAGTGAAAGCTGGTCATTCTAGAACTTCTCTGTAGGGCAATTAATTTTACTTATCCTTAAGTCTTATTATGAGATGACCTTTAAGAAGTGCTTACTTCTTTTCAGTAAGTACAGAAGAAGCCTAGTTTGACTGAACACCATTTAATTAGGGCAGATGAACCTCATTATCTTAGCACAAGATGATACCAATGGCTTCCAGTATTCAAAAGTAGTTCATACTTAAACAGAAATATATGAGCTAGAAAAGAAAAATACTTTTAATCATGAAGACATCAGTTCTTCTAAATGAGATAAAATAAAGGCTAGGGAAGAGTTCTCCATAACTCCCATGTTCTTACAAGGTTTGTTTCCTCCCTTACAGACAAATCATCAATTTAAGTAGTTCCGAACACATTTATGTCTCCCTGGGAGAGATCCTTTCCAGCTGTGCTGGACATGCTCCCTGCAGAGGTGGGCACTGTGCTTTTTCACAGGAATCTCCCATTGCCCACATGAACTGTAGGCACCCTGCTACATCCCTGCATGCCTCATCCTCCACTGCAGATGGGTCTCCAAGCTGAGTATACACAGGTTTTTGTTGGGAAAGCACAATTGCCTCTCCCATCACTTTTTCTGAAGTTTAACCTGACCCTGACAGAAATAGCCGGAGTACTCAGCCAGCCTTCCCCCTCCACTGCCTAGCTGCAGTCTTTTAGCCCAGCTTGCAACCTACGGGCTCAAATACAGTAAACTGTAGAACCCCAAATCCTTTAGAATCTCACCAGAAAATGGTCTCCAAGAAGTTCACCTATAAGTTTCACAGGGAATTTCCCATCTCCATTTCATCATTTCCAGCTTACCACTGACACAATTCTGATCATTATCATTGATTCAGATAGCCATGAATAAAGTTTCATAAATATGTTAGAAGTGAATGATAGCATGCACAAGATGGAACTCCTGCTATTTGCCACCTTTGTATTGTTGGGATGTGTGTGAAAACAAATAGAGTTTCAGAGTTTTGGGGATTTTCAGGATTAAAACACTTAAAGTGAACAGTACTTTTAATTTGATATGCCCTACTCACAGTATTTATTATTTTCTTTCTTCATCTGCTTATAAGTGTTCTGGCATGAGTCCTGAGGTGCCTACCTCCTGTCTTCATTCCTCAGTGTCAGACTGTGTTACTTCAGAAATTTCATGTTCTGAAGTACCTAACGGATCTCACTCTTCAGCAGCAAGCACAATGATCAGAAAAAAAAAAAAAATAGAGCTTTTCTCTTCTATTTGGCTTGGCACCCTGCTTATTTAAGCAGGTATATTAGATGTGAACCATAGCACTACCTTCCTTTTTTCTGCCCTGCTTATAAAGGCTATCAGTGAACTGTCTCAGCTCTTTGACAAAACAACTGCAGGTGCTAGTCATGTAAATCACCTTCCTTGGTGGATCAATTTTCTCTCCCTATTCTCTCTCATTCTACAACTTCCTAAGCACTTGACAGCATGTTGAGTGTTCATCTGTGGGCCGAGATTCCTAAAATTCTTGTCAAGCTCAATATCTCTCACTGGATCTAATGCTGAGTATTTGTCTGCCTTACATCTTGCATTACTCCTATCCAGCCTCAGCCCACTTTGGTGCTTTCTTTGGGTATTTGAGATGGAACAGATGCAACAGATGATTCAGCTACTCTCTTGACTGTGTACTCAATGTATTAGTTTTGCTTTAGATGGATGCACAAAATTTTAACAACTTCTTTGGGGAGACTATTTAAAAGCCAGATGTATTTCACAGTTAGGAAGACAGAATAGGTAAAGTTAATTTTTTCATATTGTACAGGATCTAATTGTACACTACTTGTGATTTTGCTGCTAAATTAAGTTCATATAAGAATATAGATGTCCCCTGACAATTTTGGTTGAGCTTTTTTATTCCTTGAAATTGCAGATATTATGAGAAAGTAAATTGAATTCTCAAAATTTTACATTCACATAGTTACTAGAGGCATCAGCTTCTATTTCCAAAAACAAGTGAACAGGTCTGTTGTTTTTCATACAGAACTGTTCAATAGTTGATGAATTACCTTTGCACCAAATCCTGTATTTCATTTTTGTGCAGCTATAGGAACCTAACCATAGCAAGGGAATAGAAATTGAGGAACATCTTATGGAGAGACTTTTATCTTCTGTTAATATTATTTTTTCCTTGTGAAAGTCTGGCTTCTCCTTTTAATTTATGCCTAAAAAGAATATTAAAATATTTCAACACAGGACAGTAGACTGCCAGTACAGACCAAACAAAATTTATCTAGGGAGAGTTGAATTCATGACTAATAGTCAAAAACGGCAATTATGTAGAAAACAGCATTGCAGCCAGCATTGTAAATTCACAGAAATCAGTAATGCACACACAAAAATCATTTTAACTATACCAGATAAAATGTTTCTTTGAAGTTTTCCAGGTGGCTTCTTCAAACACAGAAGCTGATTTTTGTTGACAGAAATAGGTACTTTGCTGTGAAATGTGTTCAGATTTTAATGTGGCAATGGTACATTTAACCTGGAGCAAATATGTGAAAATGTCATCCAGGACAAAATTTGACAATTACTTTCCAAGCAGAACAAAATGCACTTTTTGCATGTAACATTTCTGAAAGCTGTAAACTATGGTTCCTCAGAGTCTTACAATGGGAGCTAAATAAACAACTATCAAACCCACAGTAAAATTATCATATCCAAAGTGCAAAATATTTTTAACTTTTTTTGTTTGCTAATAATTTTCCAATCACAGACACAGGGATTGGTAAATAAATATTGCAATAATGCAAATGAAGAAAAATTATGAGTGGCCTAGTTACCTCTTTATACAGCTCACAATTTGTCACTTGCCCAAAAATTTGCCTATAGTTCTAATAAGCAGCATTGAATCTAGAATTTTCACAAATTCAGCATGTGTATTTCTCCTCCATTTTTTCCACTGAAGAAACTGGAACTGCACAAAATTATGTTAACTTCACTGGAATTTACGAAGTTATTTTCCTCCAAAGTGACTAATTAGAATTAGAGTTAGATCCTACATGGCTTCATTAACCTTGTAGAGATGCATGTGTCTTTCTGCTTGCTCCAGGGAGAGATTAGGGTGAGTGAGGCCTAAGTTGTATATTTCTATTTTAAACTGCAACAAGATTTATCTAATTTCCATACAATACTATTGCAGTTTTATCCTCTGCAATGTCAGAAAATCCATTCCAGAATTTTAGATCCCAGACACATAAAATTAGTTAGAAAGTAACTAAACTGGCCACCAGAGATGATTTCCAGAGTATCTATTGAGCGCCTGAAATCAACCATATAGATGGGAAGTTTGCCTTGGAGTTTCCAGAGCCTGCTCTTTTGCTGACAAATAAAGTAGCCAGTGCTGGTCTATACAATTCAATACCACCCAACTCAGGCTTATTCCTTACTTATGCTATATTAGAATTCAGCTTCTACAGATTTTTTTTCCATCTTCCGCATTGCATCTCTGTAACTATGTGTCAGTACATAGGGAAATGGAAAGACCTAAATTCTGTTGTGCAATGGAAAGTCAAAGTACCTTTTCCCCAGCATTCCAACATCATTTAACAATTGATCAGTTGTAAGATAAAAAAGCTATCTTGCCTAAGATGCCCACATTTCCATAATTCAACATTTTCAAGAGTGTGAGCTGTTGTGCAAGTCTGAAGAGCAAGGGTCCAGTTGCTCACTAAGGTGTGATATTGGTGCTGTAAGGATTCCTTTGCCATGTGATAGTTCTATATGCATTGCATAGGTGTTGACATTGTAAAGCATGCTGCCATTTATTCTCAGTCATTTTCCTCTTTTTTTTTTTTTTTTTTCAGCTGAATCATATAACACATCTGGAACATGTCCTAACATCAGTGCATGACATTGTCTGCTAGTTATACGTACAAAGTGTTCAGAATGTGTAAATTGCTAATATTCTCTATTATTTGGTACCTTTGATTGAAGGCACTAACCACTATTAAGTATTCAATACTCATGGGAAATACATCCATAATTCAGCATTATTCCATCTACTTAAAACTTCTGCATATATTTGTAGTATCTCAAATTCTATTTCTGCCTCTGTTCCATGGAAGAACAGATTTTCACTTAATCCCTAGAGACTGTGTGGTACTAAGAAGACATTAGCAGTGAGAATAACTTCATTAAGCCTACTAAGTTATGAACAGTTTTAAGTATCCATAATGGAGCTCTTTATTTTAATCACATCCACACTAATTTCTATATATCAATCCTACAATTCTAAAGAATTCAAAAGGTATTGCAAGGACCAGGAAAAAACCCACAAAAAATCCACATAGGGTCATAAAGAACAACTTTTTAGGAAGTTACATACAAGTCATGAAGCTGTACCGCAGCAGCAGAAGTATGCAGGGGTACATTGGGAGGAAGCTGGACTTTTGGAACAGTGCTGCTCCATCCCACAAAGCTGGTTCTTTCCCAGCTTTGCTGACAAGCTGCTGCTGTTCTGAAGTGACAAAATCGCATTCCTGATGTTTGAGTAAGGGACCTGAGTACATCTCCCTCACCTACCAGTGCAATCCCCTTCCTGTGGAATGTAGTGGAGGGTGCTCCCATGATCCTGCTCTGCTGCCTGCCTGGGGTTAATGAGTCCTGACCTGCTGGCTGCCTTCCTAAAGCTACTGAGAGAGGCTGTCTCTTCAAAAACAAATGGAAGCAACATGTTACTGAGGTTATGAAATTATGAAACTAGTCCTGAGCTAAAGGAAAAATTTCAGAGCATGGCACTATTTTCAAATGGTCAGCATCAGCCTTCTAGGTGATTTGGTACTCCTTCTTCTTGGAAAGTAACTTAGTATCAATTATTTCTGTTCTCCAGTGTGAATCCTTTTTCATTCATAAAATTATCTTTTTCTGTATTCCAAGTAGTAGATGGGTCACATTAGGTGTGGAAGCAAATGCCCTAAGATCTGAGTTAGCTGTCTGATCTTGCTAAGAAGGTAACCCACAGCAACATGACACCAATGGGTTTTAGATACCCCATTTTTTTAATGCTATCTATGACATCTCATATCTGAAGTTTCCCATTTTAAAACTTGAAGAAGTTTAATCTCAGAGAAAGCTTTATACAATCATTGTGCTTTTAGATGAACGATGTGCACTCTTTACCCTGAAGTTTAATGCAATACAATTTTGTTTTCATGTATTTCTGCTTCGCCAGTGTATTCCATTAAGGCATATTCAGAATCATAAATCAGGATACCTCTACTACACTGTGCATGTATTCCTTAAAAAAATCTGGGAATGTCTTAGTGTTTTTGTTGTTGTTGTTGTTGTTGGTGGTGGTGGTGGTGGTTTTTTTAGTTTGTTTCTTTTCTAATCAGTATGTACTGATTTTTTTTTTCCAAGTGAGCCTGTTGCAAAATTCCTTGAAGACTGATGTTTGTAACAGTGAAATCTTGGCAGTTGTCTCATACTGCTGCATATTTTTTAGTGATTAGGGTGCTGGTTCAACAATGTCTACCCCATGAATTTAAAAGATCTGTTCACAATTTAAATTTAATCTATTTTAATTTAAATTTAATCTATTTAAAAGATCTTTAGAGTAGAAACAAAAATGAATCATGGCAATTAAAATCCTCTTCCAGCTACAACAACTCTTTCATATATTCTTCTCTAAAGTAATGTTTTATATTCATAATACGTTAAAAATTAAGTGCTGAATGCATATTCAAAAACATTTTCAAAATGCTTTCACTTTTCACCTGTAATTGAGTCATCAATTTTAGCAACCAGCTATGAAACTAATTTGGCTTATTGCATTACTCATCCTCATATCTTAATTATTGATTAACACTCTTACTGACAGTGAAAGGTTCCCTTTGAAATGTAATTACTGCATTGTAACACTATGCTATGACTGTCTCCAAAATTATCTGTGCCACAAATTTTCTTTATAATTAAAATAATATGTTTAAATTTGCATCTGGGCAGTCAGGCAAGTATCTTCATACTATATTCATATGTATTAAAGCATCATTTGTAACAGACAAGGGAATTAAACATCATGATATGGCTTATTTCTCCAGAAAATTAACTCAGTAGCCAAATGAGTATCTCATGGCTTTTGCCACCTGCTTACCTTCCTTCATTGTCTGTATACCTCTTGAAAAGATCATCTTTATTTGATTAAAATACAGTGTCCCTGAGAAATTAAAGAAAAAAAAATCATCATGTTAGCAACACTCTGTTAGCAGCTTATGCTAAGCCAATCATAACTTGATGAAAATATATTAATGTCCACATGAAGTTATTATATATGATATATTGTTAATCTTATATTCTATTTTAATAGCTCATAAAATGTGTAGGTTTGGCTAAAGCTCTACTTTTAGTGTCGAAAAAGATTGTTTTCTATGTGTTGATTTTGAAGAGACATGATGCAAAACATTCATGTTTTTAACAAGGTTGAATGATTACTGCTTAGTAGCCAAAATTCTTTGTGCACCCATGGAAACTATTTTTGAGCTATTGCAGTAGACTCTAAGGAGCATCAGCTTGCTGGTCACAGCACAGCAGCGGTTTCTTTTTTATCAGCTGGGTATTGGGTAAAGCTGAATATTAGGGTAAATATTCCCAAAATTGCTCATATTGTGTCTGGTCATCTGTACTATTGAAATGAATCTGTCTACCTGGTCTGCATCCCTTTATTTAAACCATCAGCCTAATTCACTTTGTCTTGTGTTATCCATAACATAATGGATCTGGGGAAGGCACTGTGAAAATACAGTGTCAAATCCACTCCCCAATAAGCAATCCAAGTGTACCAAGAGAAAGTCAGAGACACTGGCTAGAATTGAGTCAGTTATGAAGCCCAGAATATAGGTTGGAATGTACTTGAATTTCCTAAATTTGATTAGAACAAGAGGAAATCTGTGGTTGTGAAAAGCACATTTCGTAAGCAGTGACAAGCAAGTGAGATAAGAATGGTTACTGAGGGGCAGGAGAGAGCTTGTATTGTCAAGGACTCTGTGTAAAGAGAGGACTGAGTTAGGGAATGAGTAAGCCAGTGTGCAAACATGGGAAGGATGCAGTCACTGGGGCATGCTGAGATGCCAGGGAATGTATGGCTCTCATGATAGGAAGTGCAGTCTCAAGGGGCTGACGTAAGTCAGATTGAAACTGTGCCTGTTTTTCAAGCCCGGCTAGCCGTGGCACCAGTATCACTGTGGGTTCTTGTTGCTCAGCAGCGTCAGCGTGGTGAAGGCAGGAGGATGAAAGGAGGGATGCTGGAGAAGATGGGTCACAACGAGTTTATTGGAACTCCTGCGTGGAGCCCTCACCTCAGGTGTCAGTGTGTCCAGAGAGCCCAACTGAACCTCGAGGGGGACCTTTTAACAGGGAGTGTAACACGGGGGTTCAACCAAGAACCAATAAGGTTTAATGGGGAGGTGGCTCATATCATAAACAAACATATAAAACAACCATACACTGAACATTAGAAGGTGACAATCAGGATCATGCCCAATCACTCGACGCCTCTCTCAGAATCTTCCAGAAGTGGGGAGAGACCCCCAAAATGATGGACAAGAACAGGAGGTTACTTGCCAGGTGATGGGCAGTTAACTGTCTCTGGGGGGAAAATCTTAGGGAGAACACAGAACCAATCACAGAACTGTCACTGGGGAGAAGACAGGGATAAACCAAAAGTGGGTAACAGAAAGGGTACAAGGAACAAACCATTTTACAAAAGAACGTTAACTTATGAATTAAACTTAAATTGAAAAATACACTCCCACATCAGACAAGACAATTTTGGTTTGTTTGTTTGTTTATTTTCTCCCTATAAAACATGCTTCCACTGCTTTCTTATTTATGTTGCTTTTCATGACTTTCTTCTTTACAGAAGTAGTGAATAATCAGTGATAGAAGTAGTTTGGGGATAATCAATGTGTAGAAGGTATTTGTCTTAATCCGAAAATTTGCTACCCCTTTCTTACAGCAGTTATTCTTTTTCACTCTGTCTGTTCTGTTTTGTGTCCTCCATAACATCTGGAAATGTCTAAATACATAAAAATACATTTTTCTGTAGTTTTACTATTAGTAGACTAGCATTTCCACTTTTAAGGATCAACAAATCACATTTTATTGCAGTGATATTTCAGATTTTGAAAATCAGAGAGGCAGATGTCAGCAAAGTAGTTTTAGGTCCAGTTTCTTTTGAGAAGCAGGGAATTATGAGATCCAGCCAAAGATATTAAACTGAGACATCATCCTGTCTTGTAGTCACTCGTAAAAATCTTGTCCATTTCTTTCTCTCAGTGTATTCCCCCCACATTACTGAATTTCTTTTTAAATTAAAAAAAAAGTTAGCTACATGAAACAGTTTCATTAAAGGACTCTGCTTTGAATAATTATATTCCCAGCTCAGACAGTGTTACAGATCCAAACTTACAAACAATGTACATTTCTACCTGGCAAAATAGGTGAATAAAGAGATCTTTGAATTTCTGCAGCTGCTCCAGGTCTCAGGCTTCATGTTGTCCTCCATTTTGACAAGTAATTACTTTTATGCAACTTCCCTGTGTGATTTAAAAGCTGTGCAATATTTATAGAATGGCATGTGTAGCCCAAACACTGACAATCAGCCCAGGGTGCCAGCTGACAAACTGTGATTGTGGTGCTCTGGTGAGCAGGCATTTTTCAGTCCAAATATAAGAGCAAAGAAAATCACAGAATCATAGAACATCAAACCACAGAATGGCTTGGGATGAAAAGGACCTTAAAGATCATCAACCCCCCCTGCCATGGGCAAAGACACCTTCTACTAGATCATGTTTCTCAGAGCTTGAACACTTCCTGGGATGGGGAATTCACAGTTTCTCTGGACAACCTGTTCCAATGTCTCACCAGCTGTAGTGGTGTGTTTTGGGGTTTTACCAGTTTTCTATATGCATCTGTTTGTTTTATACTGTTTCACAATGGTTTTTCCCATGTACCTCATGTTTTACCCCATAATGGTTTACCCCAGTTATTGTTATTAATCAATCATCATTTATGTGACACCTGGGTCCTGTCTGTCACTTTGAGGCCTCACCCTGATGTCTAGAAAGTTCTGGTGAGGACATCGAGCAACTGGCAGGGTCTCGGTTTCCCTTTCCCCCTTTGTTCCTTGATTTGTTCTATGGGTTATCATTTAGGTTCGGGGTCACTCCCTTCCCATTCTGAATTGGTTCCAAGCTGTATCCTCCCCACACCCCCGCCCCAATATTTAAGGTGAAATCCAGCGAGTTCAGTGGGCTTTGGTGGGCTGACTCCTGGGTGGAAGGAAGTCGTGTGAATTTAATAAAACCCAGTTGAAGTTCCCCACCAGAGTTCCATCCCTTTATTTCTGGCATTGTTCACACTTCTGCCGAGGTAAAGACGCACAGGTTGGGAACTGTATTCCAGAATACAGGACCGTACCTTTATTGTGACGCCAGTGCCAGAGCTGGCCAGGACGTGCGGGCGAAAGCCCCGAGAGAAGCACCGCACCATCGCAACCATCCTCACAGCCAAGGAGTTTTTTCTAGTATGCAGTCTAAATGTACCCTTTTTAGTTGGAAGCCATTCCCCCTTATCCTGTCAGTATATGCCTTTGTCAAAAGTCCCTTTACATCTTTGTTATAGGGCCCCTTTAGGTCAAATCATCTACATGGGCAACTTCTAACACTTCCTCAACCTGTCCCTTTGGGTTGCAGAAGAAAGCTGTGTAGATTCCATGGAACCTAATAGAAGAGATTTTAAAACTAACAGCTACTTCATCTTTCAGATTTTTTGAGGTTTCATACATTCCTTAAGAATAAAGTGAAATTCAATACTTTGAATGGATACTAACTTTATTTATCAGAACTTAAATTTATAGCAATGTTTTCATGAGTGTGAGCCTACACTGAAATGAAGTGCAAAAAACTAATCAGAACAAATAGAAGTCTTTTTTGAATACCACTTTCAGGTCCTACAAACTTAAAATGCCTATTCTACGAACATATTTTGTCCTTTAGAGGGGTCTCTGAGTTTGGCTTCTGTAAAATTTATCATTTCAATTCTGTTATTAAAATAGTTGGAATTAAAAATATTCAACAATCTATAGCTGCTAAGTTATTTCATTCATAGTATTAGGTGCTTTCAAGCACTATAGCTGCAAATTGTAATACTCAAAGTACATATGCAATTGATCATTTACTTGTTGCATAACCTATTCGCAGTTATTTTCCATTGCTATTGCTGATAGGAATCTTTAGAAGGATGATTAATGTGTTCTAGATAGCATGCTAAAGCCACAAGATTTGCAGCTGCACACTTGCCAAAAGAGAGAAAATACTTCTGCTCTGTAGTGCATGTAATTAAGCATCCAGCTGTTGAAAATGTTATAAAATAATGAAGCATAATTGGAGAACTTTTAAGCAAGATTTCTGCTCCGTCTCATAGCAGCTGGTACAAATGGAAAAGCCTAGTAAACAAAAAGTGGCATTGCTTCTTCCAGTCATGATTTAACAAGAAATTGATATATGAATATCCCTAAGAAAAAGAAGATTCAACTGAAGTAAATAGAAGTGGGGAAGGGATAATCAGAACTATTGACTGTGAATAAATCACTAGAAGCACATACAGCTAATGAAAGAAGTAATTTCCTATGACAGTACCTGCTAAGCAGTGGCTTACCAACGGCAAACCTTTCAGAGAATAATGTGGCACTATCTTGAATGCACAGCGATTAATGGCAAACAAAGTACAGCTCCAAATAATTTCCTTTTGAAAGCTTCTTTGTACTTTTGCAAGAGGCAACAATAGCATAGATTTACACCTCTGCTGGTGTAAATCAGTGTATCTCCAAGGAAGTCACCAGCATGGGGCTCAAATTTATTTGGTGAGACTCTAAGTCAAAGGAAGAAAGGTGAAATCAAAGAACAATCTTTGTTCGTATGCACAGTTCCACAAATAGCAAATACATATGGATATAGCTGTGCTACTAACCTTGTGAATCTAAGAAAGGGCCAGTATATGGAAAACAGGAAACTGTAAACCTTTCTCTTGAGAAGCCTACAAAATGATACCTGCTCTGAGCAGGCTGAAGGATGGAATGGATCATCTCTGTCACTGAATCTGTTTCAGGTGATTGCATCATATGAAGTCTTATGTAACACATATGTAATGATTTGTTTCCTAAAGCAGGTGCACTCCGTGCTCAAAGTATTTATAGATTTTCTATACCACTTCAGTTAGAAAGCTGTCCCAGCACTGTACTTTTGCAAACCTTGGAAGAAAACCTCTCATTTAGCTGTGTATTTGTTTGTGACTACTATACTTACATGCATTGTACCAATGGGAATGATTTCATGGGACTTCAAATCACACAAAAATCTACTACAGTCCATGCAATTTGGACTGAAAATTATTGTTTATTGCAGTAATATTAGAAGGAATTGTGAACTATGTGGTCACAAATAGAAAGCACTACAGCACTGGAGACCATCACAGAGAAAACCTAGGGAGAATGGTTTATATGATAGTTTTTGAATATATTTCACTATATTTTGATTTGACATGATTGCAGCACCTGCTTTCATCCATATATTTCATTCATTCACTCATGTTTTAGTAGGATGACACTATCTTTCTTAATGAAGCAAGATTTCTAGAATGATGCAATCCCCTTGCTTTTGTTAAAGGCAAAACCCAGGCTAGTGAATAGGTAATCTGCCTGAACACCCAGAAACACTGTTTTAGCTTTGTAGTCTGACAGATTGCTGGCAGTTTCCACAATTCTTTAACCATTTCTGTATAAATCCTGACATCTGTGTAAGTAAGAATGGGATTTATTTAACTATTAGCATTTCTGCCTGCTAGCTTTCTTCAGACTTTTTCAAATCTCTCAAAAGCTGTTTAGCAGCTTTATAAATTGTGCTTGGCAAGGCAAATTTTTAGCAGTAAATTATATTTGCGATTTTTGAATTTTCCCGACCTTCTTAACCTTCATCTTCTGTGGAAAACAGACAGATTAAGTACATTGAACATTACCACATAATTCAAATTGTATTTAATATTCTTGTGATTTTCAACAGGAACTTTCATTTTTCATGCTGCTTTACTTTTTTCTCTCATAGCAAGAATAAATGAATATAGCATATTTTTAAACCTGAAGTTTCTGTGTCAGTAATACTCAAATGGTCATGTTTTAGGCAGTGCTTCATACAGTGTAATTGTTTTCAAATAAATGTTGTACATTCTAAGTGGGAAAGGCCGTGAAAAGGGATCTAAAATATGTAATTTCTGCTATATTTGAAAGAATAACATTAATCTTACCTTTGAAGCACATGCTTTTGTTAATATGAAACCTTTCTCAGTGAGGATTTGCATGTGTGAGTAGTCAATTGGTAGCTAACATATCAAATATACTCTGACAGAGGAAAAAACTAGTCTGGAAATTGGTAGTGAAAACTCAATTTTTAGGGACCTGGTTTTATTCTCCAACTTATTTATTTGAATAACTTTTATTCTCCCCATTATTTTTTAAGCCTCTTTTAAATTTTGTAAGAAGTTATCCTGAACCTCCCACCTTTGTTTTTAAAGGTGTGGTTTATATGTACAGTAAATCTGCAGAAAATAGTTGAGGTATGACTGAAGTTTTGCTGTTTTAACTGCTGCTATTATTCCTTCTTGCACAATAGTGTGCTATTCAGTGCAATTTACAACACCTTGTATAGTGAGGAACAAGATATTTTGTAATAGCTGTCCATCTAAAGTGAGGGAGAGCCAAGATTGAGCACTCTCAAAGTGGAATTCCTCCTACCTTTTTTTCCTCATATGCCATGTAGGTAAATAATCTAAAAGTCCTCTGTTGACTCTTTCTATAATCATTTGAGATTGAAACACTTGTACAGTTGATTAAATTATCTAGTCTAAAGAGTTATTTGGCTATGATGACTCAATCCCTAGGAGTCTCAATCTCAGTCTCTAACCTTTTCCTGTTTAGTGTAGAAAGACTAAGGTGACTTTTAGGCTAGACACCTTGTTTTCAGATGACTGTATTTGGAGATGTGAATCCTACCACCATAGCCTAGTGGAATGTAGAAATCAAGACCGCCAAGACACCTTCTTTCAGACAAGCTGTAGACTCGGACAGACATATCTTAAGTAACTTTACCTAGTTCCTCAATTTAAAGGTTTCAGTATAATCAGAAGAGTGAGGGACAACTGCATGTTATCCATCTTCTGTAAAGACAGATGTGCAATGGAGTGAATATATGATAAACTTTACTTTTTTGCAAATATCTCTTGCAAGAATGTATTTTAACATAGAAATGCATTCTTTCATTACATTTAAAATGAAACAAAAGGTTCAGTCACTTGTTTGTAATTATCTTACTTAACCAAAAATATATGAATAAATTAGTGGAACCTAACCCCAGGATTATAGCATGAAAGAATACACTTTTTGAATAAGCAAACTCAATCCTAGCTTGTTTAAAAAGTCTATTTATATTCTTACTTTCATGTATATCTATGAAAGGCACATTCAGTGATATTGAAAGTCATTAATGCACTTGAACTTGCTAATACTTTCTTATAAAAGTCTTATTGTATTTCTGCTGTTTCTGCACATGTATAAGACATATTTTCTGAGCCACAGAATGCACTAACATACTTTAAGTCAATATGTCTTGAGAAAAAAAGTGCTTGCGATAAGCTGTTGCATGTCAAAAAAGGAGAAGTGGTAGCTTTAAAGTACACAGTTACAATCCTAAACCACAAAAATCCTAGTTGAGTTATCTGTGATGCATATGGTATCTTAGGGTAATGTCACAAAGAGGGCACTCATAGTGTTGTCAGACACGTAAGTATTTGCTTTAGTGTTTAAATTTGACCTGGCTATAAGTTATCTCCAAACTGGAGGCCAGGTAATCACAACTGTCTTTCTGCAGCCTTCTGGATCAATGTGATTGCTTTATTTTTGTGTTCAAACTGATGCATATTTTTTAGTTTACAGAATGGAGGATATGAATTTTTGACTATCTGAAAAGTGTTGCTGGGAGGCTATTATAATTTATTGCAGTTATGGTCAATTAGCCTATCATAGTCTATGACTATAACCAAATATAGGAATCTACACTGAAACTAGAAACACGTGAGTCCTAAATCATCAATAAAAAGAGTTGTCCTACCATTGAAAAGTCTTAGGGTGACTTTTGCAGGTGAACATGTCTGTACAACAGACACCCAACATTAGGTCAAATGAATTCCACCCTAAAATGTTAAATATAGCCCAATCCATATTATTGCATAACAAATATTACTTGTTTATGTTGTATCTTACAAATAGTCCAAGAATAATCTTAGCTGTTGCTCATATGCAAGAATATTTGCCACTAATATAAGTTCTAACTAAATACTTAAACAGTCACATTAGATTATAGTTTTGTTCAGTTCTTTTTCTTTATCCTCCTTATTCACAAGAGGCATATAGTCAAGGTCAAGTTTCCTATTAGTATGCTAAAACACACTGCTCTTTCTCAGGAGTTAGTCTAATAACTTACGTGTGTGAGAATTGTAAATCACTGCTACATTTAAAATTTGGCTTCTTGGTGTTAAGCAAGGCAGTGCACAGCCTCAATTTTGCTTTGCTTTGCTTGTACGATTACAAGGGAGTTTTTATCTGCCTTCTAGGTTGAAGAGCTGATGTTATATCTAAAATCCATATTCCTGAAGTAGAAAGTCTTTCTGATTTTAGAATCTTCTGGGCAAATTTTCTAGATCCTCTCTGCAGGCAGCATGGCCTTTCTGCCAATTTGCCCTAGATACATGAAGTACTGGAACTCATGGAACAGTAATTCATGATGAGGAGCTGATGTTCAACACACAGTTTTTGTTTTATACCTATATGGGATGTCAAAAGCAGAGGTGTCCATCCAGGGTAGTCAGTATATTCCTGGCACCAGTTCTGGTCATTTGTCCCATCCTCAGTTCCAATTCATGAATCCAGCATTATTAGAAGGCCATGAGGAAGGAATCCTTCCAGCACTTTGCACCATTTCTTCTATAGTTTTCACTCAGAAGCCTGCAAAACCCTCACTGGATAGGACCACAGCATCCCTCTCTATCACTTGTGAAGAATTTCACATTAAATTTTAAGACTAAAATGTTGTGAGTAGCCAAGAAAATCTTTCAGTCTCTTCATATCAGTCTTTCCAATTTAAACATCGTCCTTTCTTCCATGACTTAACTTTCATTACAATCAAGCACATCTAGGTCTTAGAGTCACAAAAAGTCTCATAAAACACAAGCTCAGTAAAACTTAGGTTAAACACACCTGCCAGGTTCTGCAGAAAGCCTGAGGCAATGATTTATACCAGGAAGTGTGCTTATTTGTCAGATATTATGAAATTATGAGCATGATAGTTTCACTTGTTAATTGTTATTTTTTCTTGTAGAGTTAAAAGCCATATGCATGTTAAAATGTGGCTTTTAAAATATAAAAGCCATATGTATTTGTTATGTATGTGTATATTAAAAGTCATACCTAATGTACAGATGTGCACAAATTAGTTTGTGTGTCCTTTCACTTTTTTCCACAGATGAGTAAACCAAGGGCCTTTTTATGTCTATATAGGACTACCATTTATTTGTGAGAAGAATTAAAGCATGAATCTCAAGTCTGGAGGATTCACTTAGTGAGTGAATCTTTGTCTGAACAGAACTTAATATACTCTTACACTCTTGAGGATATTTGCATTCAACTACTCATTCTCATTTTTTTAATGTTTTGTTATTTACATTCTTTTGGTAAATAACAGGAAAAGGAAAAGTCTATGTCAGAAAGTGATAGATTTTTTTTCTTCATCTTCAAGTTTTGTTTGTATTTAATTTATTTCTTAGCTTATTCTCCTAGATTTCTTGAAGCATTCAAAAATTTCTTATTGTAGTGTTCACTGACTAAATGTACTCTGAAGCTGAATATTTTTTTCTCTTTAGCTTAAACAGGTGGTGAGTTTACCCTTAGAGGTCATTGTCATTTTTAAAAGAAAAATTAAAGGAATTATCTTCAATTGGATTAACACAAATTTGATTTAATATTAAGTTGTGAAAGGTGGAAATCAAGCAACTTGTTTATTACAATTTTTATCATGCTATGCTTCTTCTTAAATTATTCATAGAACATAAAGGTGCCTATTTGGTTAACATTCAAGCTCAAATTGGATTTTATTTTGTTAATCTTATTGTTTCCTGCTAAGAAACTTGTGAGGGAATGTGATTTTGAGTGGAAGAGATTCACTTTTCTTTCCGCAGAAATAAAAATCCTAAAATTAGTGACACAGAGATATAAAAATCCAACAAGACAACTAAGGCAGCACTGTAACATGCAAGGTAAGTCGCATTGTGGAAACAGTGGCTATAAAAAAAGGTGCAATATATTCTGTATTACCCATGTGCACAGTCTTTTAAAAAAACCCAGAATTGCAGAGCGAGAGACATGATTCCATTCTATTTTGTGGGAATTTTTTGTGAAGTATCTAATATCTGCTGGAAGGCCAACGGCGCAGATCACAAAACATCTAAGTATGTGTATGGGTGTGATAAATTCATGACATGGATGACAGTGTTGTTGATGAAAGGACATGCTCGGCTGGACCTGATCCTTAAAAGGAAGGGAGAACTGGTTGAAGATCTTGGCTGTTGGCTGCAATGGCTGTGAGATGGTGGAGTTCAGGATACTGAGAGAAGGGATGAAGGCAAACAGCAGGATTCCAATCTAACCTTGGACTTGAGGAGAGGGCACTTTGACTTGTTAGGGTTGTGCTTGCAAGAATGCCATGGGAAACCACAGTGGAGAGAGGGGAGTTCAGGGGAGATGGTTAGTTTCAAACATTAACTCCTCCAGCCTCAAGAATGGTCCATTCCAATGAGCAGGAAATCGAACCATTGTAACAGGACACATACATGGGTGAACAAATTGCTCCAGATTCAACTCATGCATGAAAAAAACACATGTAAGAGGTGGAAGCCCAGTCAGATGACCCAGGAGGAATGCAAAATCCCAGAATCACAGTGATCACAGCCTTTTTGCTGATCCTAAAATCATGAGCCAGACAGGTGATAAAAAGGTGATATAAAATTACCTTTATACAGATCCTTAGATGCACAACTTGCTAGGCAGAAAGCACCCAAAGATGCACACATAACATAAAACACATACAATTTTTATAAGTTTAGTAAATTAGCATAACTGACAAGAATCCCCAATTAGAGACATGAGTAATGAGGTAATTCCTCCCTGGTCCAACCCTTTCTACATCCCCCCTCCCCTTAGATAGTAACTAAATTTTGTTAATGAAATTGTATCTTGGAGAGCTAGTTTCAACCTTGGCTTCCCAGAGAATCTAACCTTGGACACCCAACTGGAGCCACTGGGGAATTTGTTTTCACTTTCTGTCTAAGAGAGTAGGTAAAATGCTAGCTACAAATACTATAATAGGATACAGAACTACAAATGTATACGTAAAGAATATAGAGAATATATAAAAGCAAAAAAGGCAAAATCAATTCAGCATCAACAGATCAGAGCAGCCACAATCAACTAGCATCTCTGGGCATCATTTAGTCCAACTCTCCTGCTCAACACAGGGTCATCTGTAGAAAATGACACAGGTCCATGTCCAGCTGAGTTTTGCATACGTCCAAGGATGGACACTCCACAAGCTCTCTGTGCAGCCCATTTCTGTGTTAAGTCACCCTAAGTCAATGCCTACAGTCAGATACCTATGTTGTATGGTCAAATATCTTAAAATGTTGTATTTAATAAAAAACAAAAAACAAAAAACAAGCAAACAAAAAACAGAAACAAATAAAAATAAACAAGAAAAGAAAATGTGTGCTTTTCCAAATAGCCAAGGGACGGATCTACTCTCTATAATACAGATACCTTTTTTCACATCTACTTTACTAGGAGTAAAAAAGCAGTGCCTAACCTCTGTGTATAGAAAATGGTGAATAGCAGGTATCTTTGAAGGGCTCTAGAGAGAGTTCCTCTCTGCCTCGTTTTAGGTGCTTAAATTAGGCAGACTGATGCCATCTTGGTGTGTGCCAATTATTAGAAATGGACCAATGTAGAAGAATGGAGAGAGGAAATGAATCTGGGAAGCCACAGCTTATTTTCCTTCCAACAGAAATTTCATTAAAAGGATGCCAGTATTATGTAAGTTCAATACCAAGTTTCATTGAATAAATCAGTTTGTTCATTCCATCCCCCCAAAATATCTATAAACCAAAAAAAGCTATCCTTTTTTACTACACATGGCCCCATTCATCTTAGATGCATGTCTAAGCTACTGCTCTGCTTTAAAAATCTTGACACATGATGATCTAATCTTTTGCTGGAAAGGTGAATAGTTGTATAAGCCACTTCTGCCATTATTATTCCATTAAAAGCTGAACTCCATTGATTCCAATTTGTTGTTACCTCACAAAAGTCATCAGCATGCACTCGTGGAACTGTTGCAGAACTAATTGCTCTCCAGTCTACACTCTGAGTATGAATGCTCAGGCATAACATCTCATGCCTTAAAGGCATAGTAAGAAAGGTAAGAAAGCCTCCTGCCCTTTCACAGGGCTGCTAGTGTCCATGCCCTGTGCTTTGGTGATGCTTATCCGGAATACCTAAGAAACATTTACCCTCTGGAGGCCAGGCCTACAAACAGCTCTGAATATAGTAACTGAATATTCTTCTTAAATAAAAATATTATTTAATCTTATTGGTAGCAATAAAACTGAATGTAAATAAACCATTATAGTCTGAGCTGATCCCAACAGCGAGCAAATCAAAGTAGTTGTCTACATCCTATATTTCTACTGCATTTGCATGCCTATGAGACAGTAGCTTTCAAGTAAACTTGGCAACAGTTAGTCTTTCTTCCCAGTGCAGGAGTAAGAATGCAAGGGGGACTGGAAGCTTCAGGGGAGCTTCCCCATGACTGCAAATGGGGAAAGTTTTTGCTACAAAGGTAGGTGGTAAGCAGGAGCCCATCAGAACCTAGTTTTCATCTGAGCTTTGATATAAAGAAGCTTGTCATACCTACTTTAGAAATGACCTTTTTTTTACTAGTTGTTTTTTTTTTTTACCTTTTATTAAATCTTCCTTATCCAGTGAATCAGTAAGAATGGTTTACGCTGTTATTGCATGCTATCATAGACAGGTAGAAGAATTAGAAAAGGCTCATAAAATCAGGTCTGCTCTATTAAATTAATAGCTGGCCTGTCATCTCTTCAACTTCCCATGCAAAAACAATCTTAGTATGAGAAATCGTTAGCATAACAACCTATTCTTGAGTTAAAAAAGCAAATGTATCTGAGGTAACAAAGGATTTATCCCACGAAAATCAGTAAAAAAATACATAAACAATCCAAGAATAGAGAGATTTGATAGACAAGCCAAATACCTTTTACTAACCTAATTAATCTAATAGATTAATTAGCGAGAAAACTATTAACTAATTAAAGTTGCACACAAAGTCTGTAAAAACTGTATAAAATGAGTTGTAAAAATAAAGAATTACATTTTCCCTGCATGAAGATTACAGAGTCTTAGCTAACTTTTTACAACTGCATCCTCAGTCTGTAAAGAAAATTATATCGTTGGTATGAGGTACAAGTAAGGATGACATAATTTGCCTTATAGTATTCACCATGGTACAATAAATCCATCATACTAGGTAACATCCATGGAATACCAATCCACAGCTTAGCAGGAAGTGTCTTTTTCAGTAATTATTTATTAGAGAGTCTTTTTTTTTTTTTTGAAATTCAAAATGGGATTTAAAATGGCAAAAAGCCTGTAATTTTTGTTGTTTCTACCTACTTGGAGATATGGTTTAGGTGTGCAACTTGGCAGTGTTGGGTAAATGGTTGGACTCGATCTTGAAGGTCTTTTCTAACCTAAAAGAGTCTGTAATTGTATTGTTCTATAATTCTCACCTCTGTTTCCTTCCACCAGTCTCTACTGCTTCTCAACAGAGCCTTTTCACCCCTTGGGAATTGCATCTATCTTACCGTTAAATGCTGATGTGCTGTTTCCCTAAAAGGGTAAAATGAGATTAGAAACTTGGCTCTGTGAGATGATAGGAACTTGTCTGAAAAGAACACTCTCATCCCATTTTAATCACCTTGAAATGTTTATCAAAAAAATTCTTCTTGTGGTTTATCTTTCTCTTTCTTATTTTTTGAGCCTTCTACCGTTATACTTTCCTAATACATTCATACAATGAATATCCAAGTAATTTTGTCACATATGATACAAAAATTGTATCACAGAGCAGAGCCACTTTAATCTCAGTTTGTGAATTTGAGCATGCATCTCAGACTGAAAAAAATACTGTTTTAAGGAGACATATGGTGTAGGGATAAGCTACTCATATTCACTGCCTTTGCTATCTATGGAGAGAGTGACTATTTAATCCTTCCTATTTTAGAGACTTATTAAAAAAAAAAGGGATTAGTTGTTTTTAGGAAGTTCCTAACTCTTTGATTACATAGTGATCTTATAATGACCCTGAAGTTAGGTACCTGAATTTTTAAGTGTCTAATGTGTAATAATGAATGACATCCCAGTGAAACCAATAAATCTTCCTTGAACGAACCATATACTTGAACCTTGCTGAATGTTTAGATTTTACTCATGCTGCTTTTCTTTCCCTTGTCTTGGTGTGAAAAGACTGAATATTTCTAGTTTCCCTTTGCACATAAAGCACACACCACAAATAATGTTATTTCTTCACTAAGGCACCATTTAAAATTTTAAATGCTAAATGTAGTGCAAAAAACTAATATTAGATATGGTCCTGTTTTATTATGACAAGTGATTCTTATCATTTGAACTTTCTGTCTTCTGTACTTAGAAAATGGATTAATTTTTCCTTTAAAGGTTATCATACCTTAAATTCAAGCAGTTTAGGGTGATCTTTTCTAATCAGTATGCTAGCTGCATTAAAAATGGTCTTTGACTAAAGCTATTAAACCCTTCTGGTTGAAAAATTTGTACTTTGTTAGATATGCTATTATTCCCCATTCTTGCCACCAGACTCAAATCTATTCATTATATATTAAAAGCCAGTAACCACACAGATTGCTAGAACCTATGAGATGAAGATTATGTTCCTCTTCTTTTGCCTACAGGAAGAAATTGCCACAGCTTTGGTCTCCAGTAGCAAGCCACCTTGAAAGAAAAGGATTTAGTCACAAGCCAAACGATTAGGGGTTTATTTTTATTTGAAAATTCAACATTTACTCAGTGAACTCAAGTGGTGTGTTCACTAATTTATTACTATGCTTTTTTTCTTTTTTCTTCTTCCTGTAGCTGCAAACCCATGGATTCATATATTCATTAAGTAGGCAGTGAGAGCTTATTGTATGCAAGTATGCTGATTAAGGTTAAAACCACAAAATTGATTTTTTTTCCTTGTCACTCCATACAAAACACCATTCATTCTAATAATGGGAACAATATTAAGTGGAAGTTCATTGCATTGACTCTTTCAAAAATCTGACTGAGATTAATGATAAAACTTCCTATCATCTAGTGGCCCCAGGGTATGACCTCTATTTTAACAACATCAGAAAAAAACTCTTTAAAACACTATTTTTTCTCTCTGTTTAAAAAAAAAAATCCGCAAAATTCTCATTTCATTCAGATATGCAGAAATCTTCATGTCTCCCAAAGCCCACTTTTCATGTTCAGCACTTAAAGCCATATGCACATATATGCACAGTAAATAACATATGGCTAATTTACTTTTTTGTTGTTTTTTATATTTTTCTCAACCACACATTTAAGTTTGACAAGTATTATATGTGATTGCATTTACAGATTCTTATGAATAGGTATAAAATCTTTGCTTGACAGGTTACTTATGCAGCTTATTGTCTCACCTTTTTTAGTGACAAAGAAGTAATTAAAATTTCACAGTAAATTTTGCTTACTGATTTACTGATGGAAAACAATATTGATATGCTGCACTAAAGTGTGAGTACAAGTGAAGAGGTACATTACAACAGATAATTTATTCTCAGTAGTGGAAGTGCTTCTGCTCTGGACTGCCCGTAAGCAATGTGAGTGCACTTGGCACTCAGCATGTGTTCATAAGATACTTGTAAAGACAGACCTGGGGGTGAAAAGAGAGGAAGAAAAAAAAAAAAGATCATTTTCTCCAGAGGAATTTTTGGGTTATTTAGAGAAGTTTTATTGTGGATTTGTAGTTGGACTCATCAGTCAGACTACATAACAAGTAAAATTATGTCCCCTAAGTGCAATGTCTTCCTAAAACTGAAACTTATGCAAGGGATAAGAATAGCAAAGCTAAAGTAATCTGACTGTAACACATATTTTTATGTGTTCATGTATATTAACATCATGTTTTTTCTTTAGAAAGGTATTATTAAGCGTGCGAAGCATATTAGACGCTAGAGATCTTTTTCACCCTATTTATCAGTTCAGGTGAAGTATATCAATAAAGCAGCAGGGAAAGTGCAGTGACTAAGGAAGTGATTTATTGATACTTTAGGCTTGTTAAAGCAGGTTAATGTCAATGCAATTAACTTCTGAATCAAGTCAGTCCACTGCAAAGTGCAAGCTGACAGAATGGCTTTAAAACCACATCCCGAACAAAATGAGAGCGTCAATGAGCGTCCGGCCTCAGAGGAGGAAGCTGCTAGTGATAAGGCTGACCCTCTTTCAGTTAAAGAAATGAGTTTCTTTTGTAGGAAACTGTTAAAGTAGTGGGCCAGGGAGCAGCATACTGTTCAAATAGTTTCAGACCTGTATAAAGAAAAGGAAGATGAGATAACAAGACAGTGTATAGAAATTAGAAATTAGACAAAGTTGAAAGTAACAGTACTGCATGATCAGCAAGTGGCCAGGTTACAGGATGTCAGCTTCATTTGCAAAATATTAGAAGCTAATTACTTTGATTGGATGAAATTCTGCCAGGAAAGTGAATAAATTCTTCATAATTTCCTCAATTATGTAATGCCATTATAAATTAGCAAAGAAGTTTTTTAAGATGTTTGGACTGCTTCTTTAAGTGAAAGCTAAAGTGTATGTAAACCATGAGAAGTTAAAATTAGCACCAAGAAAATTTATAACTGTGCAAATGAGCTATAAAGGAACAGCAGATAAAAAAAAAACTCTCTCATATTTCAGACAGTCATTTAAATAAATTTCCATGTGTAAAAGTGCACATCACATATTCAAAAGCAACTTTTCTGTTTCAATGTTTCATCATGATATTGCAATAGCAATTGAATTCAGTCATATATATTTTATACTTCATAAATTACTGCTCCTCATGTAAGTGGTGGCCCACACAGCTTTGATCATTTCCATTGATTTGCTGACCATGGATAGTGGCAGCTGCCCTGTAGGACCCCAGCCTGTGCTGTTGGTGATGTGCTATTGGTGATGAGCTTTATGAAACTGTGAAGCAGAGCTTCCACACTGAAATGAGAGCATGAGAACAAGAGAAAGGATCCTGAATTAATTTCTCCAATCCCTAAAACAGGGGCACAGCAGGGTCAGGAGGTACAGGCTACAGGGCTGTCTTTCCTTTGGTAACAGTAGCACTAAAATATATTAGCTTATGCGAAAAGAGTGTTTCCACAAAGAAATATAAGACACCCTCCTTCTTGTGTCAGCTTCCAAATCATTTAAACAAGCATTGATCTTACAGCATCAATAATTGGGTATGTAGTTTTTATGCTGTATGTTTTAACAAGCTCGTCAAATACTGAGAACAGTTAAGATGGTAAGAGCCAACAAAGGCATGTTACAAGATTGCTCCATGAGTAAGAACCTTTCAGAGTCACAAGGTTCTTGTATTCAGTTCTATCATCTAGCACAAATAATAGAGAGTTGTAGTATTGACTTGGTTATCAGTCTTACACAAAATATTGCTGACTACCAAACTTGTGAGTTAACTGCCTTTTGAGTTAGTGTTTCTACAAGTTCTATATTTCAGTAACTAATTAAAAACTGTAACTTCCTAGATGTTTAGTGACATGAGAAGAGCTTAACTCAAGGAGAGGTATTGCACTGCTATATCTTTCCCCTTCCAGTAAAACTTATCAGGTCACATATCAAAGAAGAAAATGAAATCTTTGAACCATAGAATAACATAGGTTGCAAAGGACTTCCAGAGGTCATCTAATCCAGCCTCCTGTTTCAAAAGGATAAGGTTGCTTATGGTGATTTTCAGTCAAATTCTGCATATCCCTAAGGACGGAGATTCTACAGCTTTTTAGATTCACTGTTTGACTATTCTCATGGTAGACATGGTAGAATACTTTTTCCTTATAGCTTTTTTTTTCCCCATGTTCCCATGTTGTATCTTAAATTCATTGCATTGTGTTCTAGTGCCTCTTGGCAAAGAATCATTGATTTTGTACTGATACAATACCCTCAAGGTTTGTATAGACAAATTATTTAATAATTTGGCTTTGTATCTTTCTGAGGACTAAATTTATGAAGTTAATTTTTTAATAAGTGAAATGAGTTCTGCGTAATTTTTATTACAGAGAACTTCTTGTCCATGCATGTCGATTATTGGCCAAGTCCTGAAAAATTACACCTATGCCATAATTTTTGCACCAGTTGCCACGAACTTTCAACACATTATTCTGTGTCATTAAAGGCTGCAAGTGTTTGATAGTCTCATTGCCCCACAGGTTTCACCAAAGTAAAAAGATAAATCTGTGTGTTCAGAGAAAAGCCTATCCAAGAGTTATTTAGATCTATTACTTTTGTGTCAGGATGTTGTAATCAGCATTATTTTATAGCTTTTCAGAATCACCACAGGAATTTTTTTCAGAATTCGAAGTTTTTATCTCAAAGTTTATTTTTCTTTATGAAGAATCTGAAGCAGTGACTACTTCTTGAGTATATTGTCTCCAAAGAAATCTGTTTTGTAGAATTAGGCTATTGTTTTATGAGGATGAACAGAATAGTTGAGACAAGGGGCATGTCCTGGGACCTCTGAAGAGCACCTACTGAACATGAATGTGGATTGATCATTGAGTCCAACCATTAACCCAGCAGTGCCATGCTCACCACTATATCCCATGTGCCATGTTCACACACCTTTTGAGCACTTCCAGGAATGTGATATCACCACTTACCTGGGCAGCCTATTCCAATCAATGTCTGACCACCCTTTCAGTGAAGAATTCTTTCCTAATATCCAATCTAAGCCGCCCCTGGCACAACTTGAGGTAATTTCCTCAGGTCCTCTAACTTGCTTTCTGGGAGAAAAGACAAATATTCGCCTTACTAAACCTCTTTTCAGGGAGTTAGAGAGAGTTACAAGATACTCCTTTAAAGTTTTAGTGGTACTTAAAATACAATTTCAGTAAGCTAAAACTATGACAATACCAGAAAAAGTGTGTTCATCAAATATAATTAGAAACTGTTTCACTTGAATTAGCTGATTGCATTGTCTTCAATAAAGTAAGTTTTGAATGCTCTTTTTCAGAGATTCTGAGGGAATTTATACTAGGTCTATATTATATGACCACTGGATGTAACCATTATTCTTCCAAAGCCAAGGTTTCAATGCATATTTTCTGGCAATATATCAGCTGGTTGTAAGAAGGCAAGTTCTTATTGAGTTTTCTCTAGTAATTTTCACTTGTTTTATATTTCATATGGCAGGTTATCAGTACTTCCAATGGTATTTGACACCCACTTTTATGTGTGCATGCTGCCTCTGTTTGTGTTAAGCTTGCTTACTTCAAGGACATCTATCTCCATGCATCTTGCTTTGCTTTTTCCAGGAAAATGCCTGACTTTAGGAGTTGCTAAGAACTTACACTATTGCTCTCACGGTTATCAAATATCTGTTCTACTCTGTATATATAACAAATTTATAATTTATAGCAGAACAGAGGTAATTTGCCTGCCACAATAATTATTTGTTAGCTTCATTCATATTGTATCAATTCTCACATAATTTTGTCAAATATTTTCAATTTTTAACTTTTTGTTCTTCTATTAGCAAGGAAGGTCAGCCACATAAATACATCAGTGTGAGAGAAGTTTAGGTAAGAATCCCAGAAGTATGTTTTACATATTCTGTATTTGCCACCCCTTCATTGTTGAAAGGTACTTGTTTCCTAAAAATGTGTGGAATAATACCAGAAGGAGAAGATGGCACTTCTAGTCCATATTTCTGCTTGTATAAATGTCCTTTGATATAAGTAATCTGACTGTATAGTAACTGTAAGGTAAAGTAGGGATTTTAACTGATTTTTTTGTTGAAGGTACTGGCATGTTTTGGCTTGGTCTAAAAGTTCTTGTCCTCTTGGTTTAGACATTACTTATAAATCCTTATCTCATTTGGAAGCAGATATCCACAAGAAAAATTTGTGGACCAGTAAGTTAACTCACACAATTTTGATAGTAACTCTTGGCCTGTTTGAGCAGAAGTTAATCCATCAAATTTAAGTGATTGACTAATGTAGTGTCTTCAATGTGATAAGAAAAAAAAAAAAAACAAACAACCCTTCAACTCCCAAGCCAACAAATAAACTTTATTGGCCTGCTGAATACTATTTTATTCTGTGTCCATAAGTCCATTGAACCTGTACTGCCTTTAACCAATGAGAAAATGTTAAATAGTATATACATGATATCTGAAATCTTACAGAAATTTGCATTTCAGAAAGTTTAAAGTTTGTTGCAAGAAACTTAGTTGTGCAAATGAATTAAATTTCAAAAGCCTAACTGAAGGAGAAAGTGTTTTCTATGAGATGAGAAAATGCAAACAAAGCATACAAGGAATTTGTTGTTTATTTCTTGTTAAATCTCTGTATTTGAGTGTACCTAGAAATCCTCATCTTTTTTTATCCTGTTGCAATAAATTCCCCATCCATCTTTTCTGCAGTTTTCTTATGGTAAATACTCATATAATTTATATTTAATCCTTATGAGAAATAGATTTTAAATTAAATAGATAATTCATACTGACTTCCTACTGATTGCTTTCTTCACTTCCTTTCTTCCTGTTAGAGAAAAGTTGCAAGAAATATTCTTCAAATAATTATAAAATAAAACCAGGTCAGTCTAGGTGAAAGAAGAATATATAATAAATCTTATGCTGCAAAGGAAAATCCTCAGGGAGCCAAGTTCTTGACCACTGCATAACTGCAAAAAGATCAGGGTCTTCACATGTCACTACCAGAAAACTGATACTGCTCATGGAAAAAATGTGCAACCTCTCAATGCATACTTTTAGAAAAAAATACTAAATTGCAAATTATGCTATCCACTCTTTTGACAATTAACTTTGCTGCTTTGCTAGTAGTTCATGCACTATTCTTCCACACAAGTTATTGCATGTTAAAATATGCAGAGTTGTAGGCACCTACAATGTTCACCATTGAATGACTACCTACAGTACATGTAACCTGTGATGGTTACTAATCTAAGATCTCTGCTAATGATTGTGCTGCATAAGAGAAGATTACCAAATTCAATAAACAAAAGAGTAAATATGTGAGTTTTAAAAGCATTATGTTTGCTGAACCTTATTATTAGGTGATTTCCATTATCAAATATATCACTTGGCATATTGATTTGAATGCACCTTGTCAACTGACATTCCTGTTTTAAATGTCCTCCTCTGATTACTAAATGGAGAGCTATTAAACCAATAATTTTTAATCTGAGGTATTAAAAGAAAAGCACCTCAATATGCAATTATTAATGGATGTAAGTGTTCGCATGATTAAACCTACAATTGTAAGTTGTCTTGTGGCTGAACCTGTATTATTTTGTGCAATTCCATTACACCAAAATAACAGGGATCTGCCCCTGATTTTAATACCTAGTTTTAGTGCATAATAATAGATGAAGAATTCCATAATGCTTTTGCTAAACTGCCATCAGTTAATAATTTTTCAGGGTATGAGTCCATCGGTTATTTAATTTAGAAAATGTCTGTGTCTGCTCTTTAATCTACCGCTTGCTGGTGTATTACCATTAAAACTGTGGGAATGACACCATGGCTCTTTGAGGAATGGCCTGTAACCTTCTGTTATATAACCTGGAATCACATTCACTTTTTCATGCTTGCATGGCATTGGTGGCTCATAGATATTTTGTGACTGATTAATAGATCCAGCTGCTTTTCCTTCTTTATTGTTTCCAACTGAGAAGTTCCTGGATTATAGAAGAAATTCTCATTATTGGTCCTTGCATGAATGACCTTTACTTTCTGCAGCTGAATTTCATCCATATCTGTATTCCATTCCTTAATGTCAGGGAGTCCTTCCATTACAAGGGTCTGATCTTTCCCATGCTCACAAGGTTGCCAATTTTGTGTCAGCAAGTGAAATACCTTTACGTTTTTCTTTCCAAGGGTAATAATGAAGATATTAAATGAGTGTTGACTAGGGCTTCATTGTCTACTTGAAACTTGATATTCTCTTACATATTTTTGAAATTTCCTTTTGAATCTGTCTTTACATATTTTAGTGTTCACATTCTAGTTCTCTTTTTTCCCCATTACCATTAATAATGTCTAATATAATACTGAGTAGCACTGATATCTTATCTTACCGAAGTATATGTTTGTGTTGTATACCATACATTATAGGGTATATTTTTATATTACAGAGTACATTCTTGCACTTAGTGCAAGAAATTATTTTAAATATCTGATGAATTTGTCATAACCCACCTCTGAGAAATAGTCCTAGAGGAGAATTACCATGCCTAGATTGCTTCCCCAGCAGCTGGAACAGTTCTGTTGGACATCACCTGCGGCAGTTCTGTGTCTCAGTAGCTACCCTGGTTTGGAGTAATCCCCTTGGTCTATTCCATTTGAAATCTAGAGTGTGTCCCAGCATGGAAAGTGATCAACGTCTGTATATTTCCCCCTGTTTCTTTGAAAATACCTTTCATCCCTGACCTCATAGTGTGCATGCTTTTTCCTGGCAGACTTTATACTGAATTTCTTCTGTATCTGTTGCAGTGGCAGATTTGTTAGTCTGTACCAAGGACTCTCCAGTCACAAAAACAAGGCTTCTCATCTTAAAGCTCTATTCTGAGTTATTTCTCCTGTCTGTTAACTATCCTGCCTTCTCTTCTGTGTAATGTCTTTGTTTATACTTGGGCAATTTCTCAAAGGTATCTCCATTACCTCTTCTCTTATGGGATTAGCAGCTTCTCTCTTCTGTCATCCTATCTTCTCCTTCAGCATGTTTCTCCTCATTGCTGCCCACTACAACATAGCTGTTCCTAAACTGGCTCTTAATCCTCCTGCCATTTTCTTACAGTCATTCCTTTTCTTGCTTTATTGATCTGCCATTCAGCTTCTGCTGTTCAGTAAATGCAGGCCGTCAGTTTTTTATGCTGCCTTCTCTCTTCCATTTATCTTGACATTCCTATCTGGACTTCTGTTTTCCAAGTCCGTGTCCAGTCTTCATTTCTTCTTCTCCATGAGCCCCATGGGGAAAACTCACAAACTTAGATTCTATCTGTCACTTGCTCAGACAGAATGTACTTCTTACAGGTTTGTTGGGGTTTTCTGGGTTTCTTTTGGTTGATTTTTTTGTCTTTATCTTCCCTTTTAGGTGAGCAGTTCACTGTTACTTGTTGCCTGAGTAACTGTTTGCACTCTTTACTTTGCCTTTAAAGATAATCATAGGTGGGTTAAAGGCGATTTACACAAACTCAGTGTTTCTGTCATTTGTTGGGCTCATTAGTCAGCAATCTCCATGTTGCAGTCAGACTTTTATATCTGGGAGTTTACAGTCTTCATGACACCTCAAAATATAGGAACAAAAATTGAATTGAGCAAGAAACTTTTTTTTCCCAAGTAATTCCACTGCTTTTTAGCTGAAGATTGTGGTAGCACAAACATAGCCAACAATGCATTTTTTTTAGAAAATATTTGCTGTTCCACTTGTGCTCTGAATCAAAACCATCTCTATATATGCATGTTTTTCTCCTATTTATCAGCAGAGGTGTCCTAGCAAATGCTTTCTGTTCAATGTTTCTCCATATCTGTCAGATGCAATTCTCTACAGAACACCTGGAGAAGAATGCTGTAAAAGTAAATCATTGGAGACAAGGGGAAGTGTGTACTCTGTTTTTATAATGCATTTCACTGCCCTGTTCTTTCTCAAAGCATGAAGCTGTAATCCAACAGATCTAACTGATGAAAAGGCAAAATCCTCTTCTTCTTTTTACAGAATTTCAAATCCTTTTTCTGTGAAAAGTGCTCTTGGAGACTGAATCTGACAACTATATTTCTTTAATAAAGAATTTAAAAGTAGGAGTCAGAGGTTGAAGAATGTGGTTTCTCCTTTCTGGGGTTCATAATGAATTATTTAATAAAAAAGGTCTTAATTCTACTGCACTCTTCAAAAGTACACATGTACTTATAATAATTTGATGCAAAGTTGCTGAAATTAGAATTGTACCAAAATCTAAACAGTTGAGAATTCTGAAGAAACCTCAATCTTTAATATTATATGAACTTTAATCTTCCTTTACAAATAACTGAGAAGAATCTTGTTCCCTGAAAATTTCTTCCAACCATGCAAGTTGGGGAAAGAACAGACCTATTTTCTTAGCATGAAATAGAAAATTTATCACTGTTTCACTTGAGGTATGTTGACATCTATGTTTTCTATTAAAATGAATATAGGAGAAAAACTATAGAGAGAGATAAAGCAAAATGACTTTCACAAGCATTAATTGCGGTCCACAAAACTACTATACTTTTAGATCCTGTAGTTTAAACTGGTTTAGCTTTTATGACTCTTGGAATATTTCTGTTCTGCGAAGCATATGGATGACATATAGGACCTGATCTTTACAGTCATTCAAACAAAGTAAAATTTGAAAAAATTTGTACTTAAAAGTACACACTGCGCATATTATTCAAGTTGAAGACCTGGTTTTCACGCACAATTGGAAGGATGGTAATTAGACAAACTAGACTACAATTCTTTGCTATCATACCCTGAAAAGTACAAGGCTTTTCTTTTTCATTTTATCACTAGGAATCTGTTTCAAATGGATTAGTGACTTTTTTTTCCTACTAAATGCGTTAAATTCTTCAGAAGTTCTATTGTCTAGTAGCCGAATAGTGCTTTCTGGAAAAATTTGAGTGCAACTACATTGTTGGATGAAGATTATGAAGATAAGTTGCAAACTCTTTGATTATTTCCTAAGTTTTCTGCTGTATAATATGTAACCCAGGAGGGGAATTTTTACATTTTTATTACAAAAGCCTACGTTTCAAATAGCTTTGTAAGTTCAATTCTGTTTCCATGCACTTTGAAGATTCAATACAATCAAGACACTTTGGGATGAATTTTAAGAGTTATGCATGAAAAATAATCACATACAGTTTGATCATAAATAAAGGGGGGTTTGTGTGTATTTCCTACAGATTGCTTTGAAAGTTTACCCTTTTACAAGTTCATAAGCTACAGCAAAGAAAGGCCTTAAGGGTCAGACTGGACTTCTAAAACTTTTTAAATGGTTTCTATAATGCACTCATTTTAAATTTCTGTAGGCATGACCCAAAGTCTGTCAAAGTAAATGCAGTTGTTTTGCTTCTTTCCAGTAAATTTTAGATCAAAAAATTCCTTAATTTTCTAAGAGAAAGAAAGCATATATTTGAGTGATTTTGGACTCAAAAGATTACTTCTTTTGAGAAATAATTAAAATAAATGTAATGAAATGTCTTATCATCACATGAGTTGGACATTAAAATAATTTATTAATAAAAAGACTGTAATTGGAATGTAAAGTGAGCCTATTAGGCATCAAGAGTTCCTTTCATTGTCCCTATGAAGTAAACATAAAATTTCACATTCTACTGCTTGATATTGACATTTCTGAAAACTAAAACACATAAATCCCCAAAACCCAAACAAAATATCAGGAGCTGTTGAGCCCAGCCTGACACTGCTGTATAATTTTAAGACGGCTTCCAAGGCTTGACTGACTCTTTATAGTTCTTAAGGATGTTGCCATAGATGGCATAAGACTGATAGCACTGTAGGTAACTGAACTTTTACTAAAATTTTGCACGATTGCATAGTATTTATGGCATATGCACCATATTGTATTAAGATTAATGATGACTGCCTCAGGAACACTCAGACTTTTAAAGGAAGATAAATATAATGAAACGCAATGCTTCCTTGTCTTCTCCCAAGATATTCTGGTTCTATTCACTTTTATTTACAGTACAGTATTTGTTTTATTCTAAATCTGTAGACGATATTATGTTTGGAGTGTTTAAGTCACAATGGAAAATTGGAGCTAACATGTAATAATACAGAAATAACAACACTTTCATTAACTTTTGAACAAAAAATGTTGTTGCTAGAGATGATGCAACTGTTCAAATTATGAGGATTTAAGAGTTTAGCAGCAACTGTGGACTATTGTTCAGCTAACTAGAAGTATTGATGCCTACAAATTACTTCAGAGCTTAAAGGAATTAAACTAGTTGAAAAGCAAGTAGAACAATTCATTGTGTAGAATTTATTCCACAAATTTAGTTAGAGCAGTCTAGATTACTGGTTGCAGACACCTTCCCCTGAGAATTGATCTCTTCCTACTGTGAATTGCTCATGAGCTGCTTTTCAGTTGGTTAATTATAAATGTTGTGGGAATGGGGAGAGAACAGCCTCCACACCACTTAAATTTAGGCAACTAACTTAAGTGCCTGAGACAGCAGGCTAATCTACTAGGCTTCTTATATACTCAGTGGAAAAAGGATAGACTCTTCCTCAGGGAGAATTTAGATAAAATTTTTAAGCCCCTGCTCTGACTTGCAGACTTTCATTTTTGTTTACAAATTCTAAGAATATTCTCAGTTGTTTCTGTCACCTGAAATGTATAATTTCCCTTAACACTCTGAATCTATAACTTGCTCCTAAAGAAATTAAAAACATACATTTGGTTTAAACACAATAAGGCAAAAATTTTACTTGAGCATAGCAAAAATAGTGCACAGATAGGATGAACAAAACTGGCTCTTTCCTGGAAGCATTTAAATAGTAAGGGTAGAAGGGTCCAGCTGGAGCAGAAGACATCCTCCCAAAGCCCTGCACTTCGTGTAGAACCATGGAATGGTTTGGGCTGAAAGGAACCTTGAAGATCAGCTAGTTCCAAACCCCTACCATAGGCAGGGACACCTTCCACTAGATCAGGCTTTTCAGGGCCCCATCCAGCCTGGCCTTGAACACTTCAGGGAGTATCCCTAACCTCTCTGGGCAACCTGTAGAGTGTCTCACACCCCCATAGTAAATATATTTTTTGTAGTATCCAGTCTAATCCTCTTTTCTTTCAGTTTAAAGTCTTTCACCCTTGTCCTATACCAATAGGCCTAACAGTTTGGGTCCATCCTTTTTTTGTAAGTCCTCTTTAAGTACTGATGAAGAGATCAAACAGTACCTGTCCCAGTGCAAACCTCTAAGAGACACCACTCACCACTCATCTCTCTCTGGACAATGAGCTGTTGACCACTACTCTCTGGATAGGACCATACAAACCATTCCTCATCCACTGAATAGCCCATCCATAAAAATACACAGATCTATGATTTAGAAAGAAGGATGTAGTGGAGAATCGTGTCAAAGGCCTTACAGAATTCCAGAGAGATGACACTGAGAGCTCTTTCCTTGTCCACTGATGTAGTTACTCCATAATGGAAGGCCTCTGTGTTGGTCAGGCAGGACTTGCCCTTGGTGAAGGCATACTGGCTGTCCCAAATCTCCTCCCTGTCATCCATGTACCTTTAATACAGCTTCTAGGTGAATCTGTTCCATGATCTCCCCAGGCACAGAGATGAGGCTGACAGGTCAGTCAGCAGTTTGTCACTTAGAGTGGGAGGCTTTGCTCTCCCATCCCCTACCTTAGTGCCCATCTACTCAAGAGGTGTGGGAAGAGATGTTACCAGTGAAGACTGAGGCAAAAAAATGGTGGAAGATCTCAGCCTTCTCCTCTTTTATTGCTACCAGTTGGTGCATCTTTCTCATCAGGTAGGGTATGCTTTCTTTGGCTTTCATGTTTTGGCTAACATGAGGGTCTGTAGAAGCCCTTATTATTATCTGCATCCTTTGCCAAGTTGTGCTCCAGCTGCACCATGGTCTTTTTAACCCCAACCCTACACAACTGAAAAGTGTCCATTAACTCTTCCCAGGATACCTGTCCCTGCTTCCATTGCCTCTGCAGCTGCTCTGTGTTAGAATAACGATAATGGAATTTCAAACAAAGCTAAAGGTATGGATAATTAATCAAATTTTATAACAACATTTTGTAAGATATTTTATGACCAAAAAAAATCCACTAGATTGCTTGACACACCACATGTAAATGTGCTATCTCCACAGAAACCATGTGCTAGAATGACCTGGCTATACAGGCAGTAGTCTAGATATGGGTAGCTGTGCTGCAATTACTCTTTATTTGGCTATACACAACCTAGACTTCAGGCAGATTTCCTTTCTTAGTTTGAAGAACTGAAAAACTGTGTTAAAAATTGGGGTCATTTGGAGCTGCCTCTTGCTTGGTCTGATGCTGTTCCAGAAATTCACCGAAGATATTGTTTATTGTTTCTTCTCTCTACCCACGTCAGCTGATCTCTTAGACTTAATGTTTGCAGTATCAATGCTTGCAGTTGTGATTTCAAAACCAGTTTTCAATTAAAAATTACTAATATTGACTTATGAGGTATACAAGTAACAAACATCCAGATAAATAATTTTTATTTAAGCAAAATCTTACAAAAATCTGTTTCAGATTTTTGCTCAGATCTATAAAGGAGTGTAAAATATATTTTCTAAAAGAGTACGTAACCATTTCAGGAATCCAACTAGTAGAGTGACTTTAAGGCTTATGGATTTAATTATGTCCTCTCAGATCAGCAGAATACAAAGAATCTCAGTTTACAATAATTAAATAATTATTTGAGGTAGTCCAGGGCACACTATTTGGAAAATCTATGCAGAGGATTACATGCAGGAAAAACAGAAACAACAAAAGCGTGAGACAAGGCAAGAAGAATGAGTAAGCTACAGATCACTATGGGCAATGAAAGTGTGCAAGAGGCTTTGGACTAAAATGCAAAACAAACTTGAAAAAAATGAAGTTACAGTCAGAAAAGAATGAGATTTATTAAGAAAAAGAAATCTTTTAAATAGGAATAATCTGATGCATAATTAAGGAGTGAGGAGCCAATTCTTCAGAAAAAGATTTTGAGCTGTTAGCAAGCTACATATAGGTTAGCAATGCCATGCTGAATGAAAGAAAACAAATTTGAACAATATATCAACAGTTATACAGCTTGCAAGCCATATGAATATCCAGAAGATAAGAATACTTTTCATTTCTATACAGTCTGAAATAGTCATGGCAGTTTGTGTTAGCTTCTTTCTGTCTTCTCTGTAGGCTCTAATGGAAGTGCAAGAAGAGACCATTAACTTCATTGTCCTACTTCCCTCCGTTCCCTTTCCTGACTTCTCTTCCTATCTTCCATTTACCAGTTCCTTTATTATTTAGATGGGTTTCCATGCTCCCAGACAGTGAAAAACTCCTGATATTTTGGCTAGTAGTCCTGGAAGTCTCTTATCTTTCTCACTCATGAACTTCCAGTCTCTTAAATTGTAGAAGCAAAGTCCTCAAGGGACAGGTTTTTGGATCTCACAAATTACTCTAGATTCCTTTCAAGAAAATAAGCCTCCAATGCTTGATCAGTAAATATTTGAGTTCTCAGGAGCCATGGGTTTTGATTTTGCCATAGTTTGCCTTTATTAGGAATGGAAAGAAAAACATCTTTGCATTTTTAGAGATGAGTCTCTTAAGCCTAACTACAATGTTCCATTTGTGATGTGGATTTAGTTCTGAACAACTCATCTGAAACAGATTTTTCTGTCTGTGCCCTGAGGGATTTATTGGCAAAACTAGCCATCTATTAATGTTATCTTGGGACTCCACACAGGGAGAATAGATGCGATAAATCTTAGTTGTATAAAACCCCAGAAGCTATAAGGTTTTACTCGACAGCAAATATAAAATCCCCCAAAATTCAAACCTGTTTATATTATTTTTTTTTTTTTTGAATGAAAGAACATTCTGAGTGAACCTTGACTGGAAACATCTTTGGAGATGGCCATTTTGCCCACATCACACTAATCAATTACACATCACATTTTCCTCTTGCACACTTTTTTTAAAGACATAAAATTATTTTCCATGGACCCTGCAAAAGAACAGGAACTTGTATTACTAATTACTATGTCAACGGCCTTGGAGTTGGCTAAGATTAGATCTAACAATAAAAGAAATTAACAAATGTATCCATAATATCATGCTGCATTAATGGTAATAGTCTGGAATTCAAATTTACATTACTCATCAGGATTCATATTTCTCAACTGTCAGATAAAATTAAGATTGTTCAAAGCCCAATTAGTTCTGATTACTTCTGTTAGTTTTTTCTGACTGGTCTCACAAAAATTATTGCAGAACATCACAGATTTATTTAAGCATAGTTAAAAATTTTCTTGTTAACATTAGAAGGTGGCTACCTCCTCAGAACTTATCAGTAAGAGGGTACATGGTGTTCACACTTAGAGGATTTGAGGTCCCAAAAATATTCTTTGATTTATGTTTCTTAAATTTTAATTTTGCTGTACATACTATTTGCCTTCCACTTTTATCATGCATACTTCATTCTGGCTCACCTCATTTGCAACAGGTATTTTTTCAGCAGTTACTGCCATATCACCATGGTTATTCTGTTATTATAGTTTATTGTACTGCATTTCCAATCAAATCATGCTCTAGCAAAGAAACAAAACATTACCACTTATGACACCTGCTGGCTTTATTTTAACTTTAACCAATAAAAATCTGATTAAAATTTTTCTGGCTATAAGGCAGGTTTATATACAGTATTATACCTCTCTAGTGCAGTTAACTTATCCAGTAAGATTTTTTAATCTGTGTTGCCAGTTTGCGTTTATACAGTATCATAACAGGGCTAAAAAGCCACCATTGGGCTCAATGGAAAAAAGAAATTTTATTACATTATGCCTCAAAAACAAAAATCTTACACATTTGTGAATTTTAAAAATTCAATTATTAAACATAAACCTGGAAGATGGCTAAAATGTTCTTTATACCTACTCTTATAGGTGTGTGAATAGGCACAGAATTCATACCTTTTCTTAGAGCTGTATTAACCTCTAAATTATTTGTAATTTATGTAAATCAGAAAACACCTAGAGGAAAAAGTTTGTGATTCAACTATGGCAGTAAAAGTAAATTTAAAAAACCTTCACAGGACTGAAGTTTCCCATCTCATTTTAAACACTTACAGCGAGTAAGTACTGGAAACCACAAACATTTGTATTTATTTAACAAAATACCAAACAACTTGTTACTAATGTGGGACATATCTCTGGCATGCAGCTGTGCTGCTCCACATTAAACTTTCATCTTCCTTGATCCTTATTCAGAGGCAAGGAAGGCAACTGGAGGTGTCTAAGGTAACTTGCAACCACTGCTCAAGGCAAGAAAAAATACCACGGAATCTTTATATGAAAGTCTATAGGGGCAATACCTCTTATTTGGATCCCATGAAAACTAAATGTAATCTAAAGGTCATTAATATTTATAATCCTGAAGGTACATAAAACAGCTGAGTCCTCACATCTTGGGCTACTTTTAATTTGGGAAATGCTTTTTCTTTCTAAACAAAATTAAAGCATCAGTATTCTTCAGTAATTAACTGTTCTAAAGCAAAATAATTTTTATTTCAAAGGCTTTGTTTATATTAGAATTATAGAATCACAGAACATCCCAGGTTGGAAAGGACCTCAAAAGATCACCTGGTCCAACCATTGATGGGAAAGGAAGCCTAGATTACATTATTTAGCACCCCATCCAATATCATCTTGAAAACCTTCAGTGATGTCCCTAGAAAGAGTATTCCAGTGAATGACTCTCCTTGCTGTAAAAATGTCTTTCTTGTATCAAGAGAGGAGTTCTTGAAATGGGAAGAAACAATTAAAAAATTTCACTTTATGAAAGTCTCTAATCATGCTGCTTTTGATCTCAGCTCCACATTATTTTCCCATGCTAACAAAGGGACTGTATCACTGGATGAAAAATAGTAATCTGAAGACTTGATTCTTAGGCAGTCATCTATTTATGACAATAGTCTTTATTGCCTCTACTCTTGAAGAGCAAGAGAGAGTCAGGATAAACTACCCATTAAGATGTTATGAAAAGCCCATGTATGAGGTCCTGACCAAGATGAGATTGCCAAGCATGTTACTGGACAAAAATCAATACATTAAATTCTACCAAAAAATTAAGCACTCATCCTAGGAAATTGAATATGAACAAATCATTCAGTGTGATAAATTTAGCAGCAGTAAGATGGCTGGTTCAGATGCTTGTAGGAAAAAGAGAGCCACAAGAAAGCTGCTCAGGATAGGAACCAGTATCAATCATACAAAAGTTAAAATCCTACAGATACACAGACAACAGGATATAGAAAGGAGGAAGAAAAAGATTTTGCCATCAACTTAACAATGAGGAAGTGTATTTATATTTTATGGCAAAAATGTATGCCTTCCAAAAAGGAAGTCGAAGCAATTTCAGATAATCTGTGGGACTGGTGCAAGAGTTTGTGCTTCTATGAAGTAAATGTTGACTTAACATCAATGGCAACTGAAAAAGACTCAGAGCCGATTTGCTCATCCTTGTTCATCAAATGAGGGCCAGGAAATTACCTGGGAAAATCCCCATCGGGCAAAGCTACACATCTACAAAAAACCAAGGGAGATACTGCCATTATTGTAATTCACTGTGAATAATGCTGTCAGGGTGTTACTTGCCGAAAAGAGACCTTGACAATATGTTCTGTATCTACCTGATCTGCCAAAGACATTACCTGAGGAGGAAGAAGGAGATTTTAGAATGACATCAAGTACAATAGATCAGACAGTCAACTTAAGAAATTGAACAGAAAATACTGAGAATATGAAACAGAACTATACTGTAACTTCATAGGCTTCAATAGATCATTTGATCATTCATGGCAATGAATACTATAGACTGTGATGAAGACACTCAACATTAGCAAAAGAACAGTGACAACCACTGAAATCCTTTATTATAGTGCAGGGAATAAAGTCCTTGAAGGCATCACACTGAGTAAGTAGTTCCATATAGCAGCTGGTGTAAGAAAGTGATGTCTCCTATTGCCACATCTCTTCAATAGTTTCCTTGTCAAAGGACTCTGAAAACTTTGAAGGAGTGCTATCAGTTAGAGGTAGTATTACAGGTAATCTATCCTTTGAAGATGATGTAGATTCAATAGGAGGAATGGGACCAGTACATGGAAAAGCAATGACAAAGATGGGCAGCAGTGCAATGATACATGGTATGGAGATCAGGACAGAAAAATAGCAGTGTAATGACAATGAAGATTACTGACTCTGAAAAAGAAATGGATATCAAAAGCAAGAAAGTTGAATGGGGGGACTTATTCAAGTACCTCGGTACTACTACCATGAAAGACAGAAAACTTGAAACAGAAATCTAAAGAATTGCCCTCATGCTAGCAGTGCTCACAGTCCAAAACACAACCTGGAAAGACAAGAACAACTTTAGTAGATCCAAGAGAAGAAAAGAAAAGGAACTTCTTAGAAATATTGTGTTCTCAAGAGCATGAACAGTGTGAAACAGGTGAAACTCAAACAGCAGTAACAGAATGAAGAATTCGAACCTTTGAATTCTGATGTCTCTGCAGAATTCAAAAGATACCATGTACAGTGCACAGAACTAACAGCTCTATTACAGGGAAGCGGAATCTGCAGTAATTGGATCCCATGAGCCTCTGCTAGCAGCAGTGTAAAGAGAGAAGCTGGAAAGGTTTGGCAATGTGACTAAAGTAAAAGTCCTAGCAAGCACAAATTTGCTGACAAAAAAAAAAAAAATGAAAAGAGGAGGAGCTGTTTGTTGACAACCTGATAAAAAACATCACCAGAAGCTGAACAGTCAAATCTCCAGCAGAACTTCTTTGAGCAGTTAAAACCACCTGAAATGAAAGATTATGGTTATCACCTTACAATGACCAAGCCAGCCACAGGAGTGGAAAGGGATTATTGCAGTACAAAAAATCTGTTATAAACTCCATCAATACAGAATTTCTAGGAAGCCACATCACTGTCACTATATTTTATAAATAATAAGATGTAACTTTTTCTTCTTTACTGACTTTCTTCTTTCTCATATCTGTTCAAGTGATATTTAATAATTTCCAGACTTGCACTTCCTTTGCTAGGTAGAAGGGAAAAGAATATTTGCTCAATACATTGCTGTTAGTGGATTAAGGACAAATCTGGCAGCTCAAGAGAGATGAAACTGTCACAACTTCATGTCCCCAGGTTCATCAGTAGTGAGACTGAGCATATAATCTCTATGCACACCAGGAACAGGCACAAACATGTCCACACTACATTTAAATATACGATGGTCTGCACAGATCAATACAGATAGAGACACAAAGCACTTACACACAGAAAGCACAGAAAGCAATGGCCTCATCCTGCTTCCCTCTCTGGGAATAGGATGGAGATCTGATCCCAGTAGCAGGACAGAGATCTGCTACTGGGAGAATGTGTGTGTACACGTGTACAATATGGTTCTCCTCACAGCTGGGTGTACACTCCCAGTCTGCCAAGTAGCCAGCAACTTGGACACACAAACTCCTGAGGCTACAGTCATGCTCTAGCCGCTGGTGCAAATGCCCTCACAGATGGACACATACACAAAGAACCATTTGAACTCCTCTGATTCCCAATAACCACCCCACAACCTATGCCTATCTTTCTCTTAAGAGAGCCCCTGACTCCCAGCTCACCACACTGACTTGGTGGCTTACCTGATTGGATCTTTGCTGGCACTCACACGCTCAATTTACACACTTGTTCCAGTGGTTGGCACCATGGACATCTGTGTCCCTGTGACCCGAGGCCCCACTCCAGTTTCTGGCACTGACATCCACCCACTGGGACCTTGGCAGCTGCTTCCACCTCCAACCTGTGGTCTGCCTGCATTCACAGTCCCAGATGCACAGAGGCACGTGAGAGTTCCTCACCTGGAAAAGAGCAGAAAGGAATCTATGAAATAGGACAATCTGTGTGGATCAGGTGTAGGGCATAGACAAACATGCTTACCAACCAGCAAACCATTTACATGCAACTGCTACTTCCCTCTTTATTTTCCTACTATTCCTCTTCCTCAAACAACCTTGATTCCTCTTTTTTCCCACCTTTAATTCCACCTTTAATTCCATCCATAATAATTCTTGTGCAATCCCCAAGTGTTCTTCCCCAGCACCACATAACATGTCCCATATCTCTGGGCAATACCTTCTCAGTCCAGAAGTTGCTCTGATGTTTACCTCTGGTGATGGGTTTCATATCTCGACAACAACGTTGCAGCTGTCCTGTAAAAGCCCTGGGAAGGGCTTTGACAATGTGGTATTTATTTCCTCTGAGACCTCAGTTTGGGTTTCCTCCTCTCCTTGTTCTCCTGTCTGGGTCTGTGGAGATAATCCCTTGATGGCTTGGTGGATTCTGTGATGCTTTTGGGAGAAGCCAGGCCAGGGCATTATTTGGGCTCCCCACTGGCCTCTGTGCTCCTTTTTAGGCATATAGACCAGATTTATTGCACAATTATAATTGGCTACTGTCATATGACATTAACTTTTCTTCTGCAGAGCAAAGTAAGAGGTTGTAATTGTTACTTCTACCTTTTATTTCAGTTTAATTTAAACTTTTGCTGTACATCCATCTTCTGTGTAAGCATCCCAGTGCAGGTTGTTTCTCAGCCTGTTGGAGACTGATGTGGATTCAGTCGGTGGTTTTTTTCATGCCTTTTTTTCTGTAGTTGTATATCTAGCTGTAGTCTATCACTGCTGTATTCTTTCACTCTGTGCTCCTTTTGTATCAGGAGAGCTAATATGAACATCTTTTGTCAGTGTAAAACTTGTGATGTTAACAGAATCCAGGAGATATTGGAAATGTGAAAGCCCATAACTCAAATCATTAGACAGAAATGCATCACCTCTGGTGTTCCTGAGCTCCTCAAACTCAGCAACACCATCCTCACTGCACTTCTCTAGTTGAGTTTCAGCTGGATTCAATGTGCTGTGGTGAAAAGTCTTGGATGACAGGAGCCATTGCTTGCGCAATCTCTGTTCCGAACTCACTGCGAAGATATTCATATTCAGCTGGGTCCGGTAATAAACCCAATGCACTTAAAAAATATTTAATTAGCACACCAACACAAAGAATATATATTTGAAATTCATTCAGTTTCTCTACCTGTGGTGCTTCATTTGAAATTTGAATGCTTTCATCTTTCTACTATGCTGCACCACCCACACAGAAGTCTTAGGGGAGCCCTCCCAAACCCCTTCCTAATTTCCTTTAAATTCATTGGTCCCCTAAAAGACTAGCTGGCATGTGAACAACACAAAATATATATTTTTTTTCTTGATTCTTTGATGAAGAGCTACTGATTCCTAATGACCAAAGACAAAATGAAGGTTAACTAATTCTCTACCAAAGGTTATCATGAGTAATCCAAATGTGGAATATTATTAAATAGAAAAAAATGAAGAGAAGAAAAGAAAGAAACCAAGTAATTTATTTGATTTGGGCCTTATTTCTTGCTTTGAATCTGCAAAAATAAAGTAAAAATAAGACATGTCATGGACATTCTGTGTTAATTATGTGCAATAATAAAATCAGATTTGCACTATTTTTCCCCACAAAAGTGGAGTATTTGATGCACGTGGCAGTCTTGTAAACACTGAAGATTCTCACCCAAGTCAGGTTCTGACCTTGCAATCTTCTTTTATGTTAATTGTCCTTCAACTTCAACAGAAAGTCAATGGGACTATTCTTATCAGTAAATATTATTGCTGCAAATAAGTATGGTACATCTTGTGGTATTTCTGCTTGGATTGGATGAAGAGATAAAATTCTAATTACTGAGAAATCCACCTGCTAGCTTTTTACTTTCTTGGTTGAAAAATAAAAAGCTAAAAAAAGCAAAGTGGGTCAAAAGTCGAAAAGAGTTGGTTATTGTAAAGATAAAGTAAGAAATCAATGACCAGCTGCACTGGAGATGTAAGCCATAAAGGAAAGGTTAGGTGAAAGATAGGAGTCCAACAAAGCCGTGGGAGATAAGAGCAATAATAGGTGGCAGCAAAATGTGAAAATTGGTTCAGAGATAAAACACAACTGCTTAAAAGTACAGCCAACATGTATGGCTGAAAAAAGAAGTCTAGATACTTTTGGAAACATTTTAATTTTATGTATTCACCAGCAGAAAACTCCCTAGTGGAACAAACACATTGGATCCATTTCCAAAACAACAGAATGGATGCACAATCAGCCAAGTGCATAATGAGTATTGCTGTTTCCACAGCTTTATTTTCATCTGCCTGTGTGTGGTACTCTTGCAATAGTTTCTTGTTTTCTATGTGTGACTTCCCTGAACTCTAGAAAAATCTCTACAGGGTTTACTCATGTCCTCTTTATTTCACTTATTTTTATTTTCTCTAATGCAGATACAGAAGAACCAAAATGATCATTCGTAAATAAAAGTTCTAAGAAAATGATACAGGAATTGCATTAAAAAATTATCTTTTCAGATGTCCTGAATAAAGCATCCAGTACTTTGTTTTGCTTTGATGTGCTGCCAATTGTTTATTAAACCACCACGATTAAGATAAATATTTTCAGTATCAATAAGCACTGGGAATTCTAGCTGTGGTTCAGTACAAAGGATTTTACCACTTTGTGCTGAAATGGCAATGGAAGAATTTGAAACATTCAATGACCTGCAAGCTCCAATTCTATTTGCATTCTTTGCTGTTGTAGCATTATTTAGATAGTGTATGAAGTAAGGCATGTAAAAGTCTAGCTGTTTAACTGTCTACGCAAGCTTTTTATTTCATCTGTGAAATTTTTTTATCTTGCCCCAAGTTGCTATTTGGTCTTTGATTTAAATGTGCTTCTCATTATTTAAAGGGAATCTAAGGTTAGTATGAATCAGTCATGACATGGACTTGCTGGTAATTTGCAATTTCTAGAAGCCTAGTGTCCCTTGGCTTCTTCTAATTTTGAACTATTTTTAAAAATAACATTCTTAAACTCTCTTTTTATAAGTATCCTATTGGTTTAATAGATTTCTGATGTCTGGCATCAGCTGAAGAGCTGACTAAGTTTTCTGACTGTGAATAAATTTGGTTTTTTTTTTTTGAGTAAAGCCAATTCTGTATTCTCTTCCCGAAAGTTTGACAGACAGGGAGACACACACAGAAGTCGTAGTTCCTAAAGTAAACTCACATAATTGCAAGTGACGAAATTAGTGGGGATTAAATGGTTACTGATCTGAAATAAGATACTCACCTGCAAAACAGACCATTCAATCTCCTAATTCTGTCCACTTGAATCATAGAAACAAAGATTAGCCCACCCTGTTGACTACACTAGTATATTACACCAGGCATTAGCAATGCAAGCACTTCTTGTCAGTTGCTGGCAGTTGGATTAAATTACCAGACTGCCAAAATATGGCAATTTGTAAACCTGTAATTGTATTCAAAGACAAGAGAAACAGGGTCCTTTTCATATTGATGATACATCCATGCTGAATGTAATATTGAAAGCTTAAACTTTATACTCCTTTACTAATTTAAAAATTGTTGCTCTGGCAGGAACATATAGGTAATATTTGCCCATTGTGAATACATAACATGTAGTTGAAGTGGCAAAGGATCAATTTAGTTTGCAGAATACACGTGGGCTGTGAATTTCTTTCCTCTCTAATCAATATTTCATAGATACTGAAAGCCGCCAGCATAAAAAATTTCCAAATTCTGAGTGAGATGCTTCTTTGTATATGTTCAAAGAATCATTTGTAGAAAATTGACCTGAAGTGTTTAAAGCTGAAAAAAATATTTTATTAGTGTGATCTGGTACAGAAAGAGAGACAGAGAAAGAACTTTTCATCCGTATCTTTTACGGTATTCAAAGTTCCAATGATTCTCCCTGTGTTTTGGAAAACATACATCAGAAAACTGCGTTCTGAGAATGTGCTGAAAGTAACATCTCCTTCACTTTGCATAAAAGCCTTCACACATCCAAAACTTCTTCCTGCTTGCTCCAGTGAGACTGTTCTTGTTCATAACACTGCAATGACTTTGGGTAAGTGTTAGAGGCAGAGAAGCTGCAAACTTGTGCTTTATATGACTTGCATTTGCTCACAGCAGATGGAATTGCACAGAAACAAGTTCCTGAATATGTTGTCTCCCACTGGAGCTCAGCCTCTGGTATTCCATCCTCAGAGCTTAACTGCACCGTATAGTCCCAATGGCACTCTGTAAGTGAAAATGCACTTTCAGAATGTCTCAGTGACCTCGATTGCACTAGGCAGGTGGGCCCATTTCAGATGTGCCAAAGCAGCAGATCTCTTAAACAGCTGAAGTGCCCATTCCAAATCTTTGATTTAAAAAATTTTAATTCATCTCTACTCCAGAATACTGCTGCTTACTTGTCTGCCCTGCTTGCATATTTTTTAGCAGCAGCTGCCAACATATTAACTCAGCAAAGGCTAGACATTGATAGCTAAGCCCATAACAAAATAAAAATTATTTGCACCATTTGAGATCAAAATAGCCACTAATATAAACATGATTTCTGTCCATCACCTTCCCTCTCACACATACAACACACCCTCCTGCCCCTCAGATATTTAACTGGTGGAACTGTTGGAGAAGATCTAAGTCAGATTCTGCTAAGCCCTTTACTCCCAGACCACCATTGCATTTATTGCATATAAACACCGCTTGTGTTGCTCATGCCTGCTCCATATTGTTTAAAACTGATCTCATAATTTCCACATCCTTCTATTCCCTCTAGTGTGCCTGGAGTTCTGATTAGTAATTTACCACAGAATTCTATAACAGTGAATACTCACTCTACTGCTGCTGTTAATTAAATCTGTGTGGGTAACTATTCACTCACTAGAGACAATCATTGCAGCAAGATACTGTCAGGCCTGAGGCTTTGCTCTAATAGAATCTGTACATATCCCAGAGGTGATATGTTCTGTATCTGGAGAGGAAGCAGTGAGCCAGATCTTCTAACATAGCCAGCCAGTGATTCAGTGAATGAATGCCAAGGGGACAAGCTTCAAAAGACAATGTTCCTAAGACTGAAAGATGGGCAGAATCAGAGCAAAACAGTATGGATATTTTATCATTTTTGATATAATGCAATCTCATAACCTGAGATTTAGCCCATGTTTCTTTTAACTTTAATTTGGGACACATGACTGACATGGAGTGCTTTAAGTTGTTAAAATAAATCATTTAGAGAGATGTCATACACTGTGAATGGTATTGTTATATTAGGAGCATAGATGAGTTGAGGACACACATGGTAAAAGTGGTTTATAGCACAATACTGAAGAATTGCATAAAGGAGCTTTAAAGAAACTACAGACAATTTTCCATCAGTTAGTTTCAGCGGTGACCCATAAAACATTCCCCTGTCAGATAATGATAGCTTTTGCCATATTCAAGGGATTTTCAAACGTGTGTCAGGAGGTTATACACATCACAGGATAACTGAAAATTTTTAAAGGTTACCATTGTCTTCATTAGCCCCATCACACTAATAAAGGGACAGTTGCCTCCAGCAGGCAATTGCTGCTTCACGGACTCTGCACATGAATTTCTGCAGTATAGGCATCTGCAACAAGGTCCTATTGTTAGGAGGGAATGCCTTAACTGGGTTACACATAATGTTTAAGAACTATACAAAGCATAGCATTTCTCCTTATTAAAAGTAATAAAAACTGTATATTATCTTCCAGTCTACAAAGTGAGTGATTAAAAATTCTTTCTTCATACAGATGTAATTATCTTTTTACATGCACATGGGGTTGTATAATATCTAATGAAACAGGAATTATTATAACAGGTGAAGAAAATACCTGGTTAGTAGGCAGTGGAAATGTTTCTCTCAAATTTTGGAAGATGTGGTGAGGGTAAAGTGCTTTTGCATGTACTCATAATGCTAGTACACAGAATGCTTTATAAGTTCAGAGAACCAGTTTCACAAACATCAGTGTCATCAGCCATAATTAATAGTCTATTTTCCTTGTTCAGTAGATAAAGGTGAACAGAATGAGAACTGATTTGTTACATATACATGAATAGGTATACATATATACAGATAATAAAACATATAGATAACTAATAATAAATGTCTTATATAAAATGTATCTGATAAATAGTTGTATATACCCAAAGAAAAGGACAAGTAGATTATTAGGTATTATTATAAAGTCTGGAGACGAGAAGCTTCCTGGAAGCAGGTTGTCTAGAGTTGTGATATCAAATGTCAACCATTTAAACCTTGGGTCATCCAAATGGGTCATCTAAGCCCCAGCTATAGCCACTCCAGTAACAACCTCTGGACAATCTGTCACACCTATTGTGGGTATTTTATGGTTGTGCTTATGTCTATGTACCTGTTTATCACTGCAGTGCTCAGCAGAGTCCCTTGAAGACCACACTGTTCATGATGAAAAAGCACGAGCAATTGGCATGATTTCTCTTCTGAGCTCTTGACATCTTCATAATTTGCTTCTGTTCATGGACTGGAAGAGCTTCGACAGGTTGCAGTTTTGTTCACTGGAGGGAACCAGAGGTGATTCACTGAGGTACTTTGATGTCAGCATGTACAGCTCAAAGTGCCTTTGTGGCAAATAAAAATTGCCAAGGGGAAGTTGCTGTTGATGATGCAAATAAAACAAACAAAACAAAGGGTTACTTTGATGATTTAATAATTTGGGTTTAGCACAAGGATCTTGTAAGATTGTTGCGGGTGCTGGAATGGAGAAAGTTAGCTTCTGCTCATTGGCAGGGAGAAGAGTTCAGCACTTTACACCGTGACTATTTTTAATGCATGCATATTTCAAAACCACCTTGGGAAGAAGCCCTGGTAGACACAGACCCTGCAGGAGACATGGTCACATTGTTCCTTTTTCATGTGACTTGTGTGGATTCTGCCTCTCTGGCACACAGAAGTCAACAAGCGCAGTAAGAATGGTATTAAACAACACTTGAAAAAGCCTGTGAATATATGTTTGAGGATCAATTCATGATGCACATGCCTAAGAGGCAATTTCCTGACTTATCATCCTATATTATTGCTTTTCTATGAAATATAATATATATTAAACATTGCATGTAGACTTATTGTATCCAGCTATACAAAATGAGACAGCAGTGAATTTAGAAACATCCAGAAACAAGCAGAAAATGAACTGGAGGGCCTTTTTGTTGCTAAGTGCTAATTAATAACTAAAACAAGCCATGGTTACTTACTTTCCACTGTTGTTCTACAAAGTGCTCCTGGCTTTAACACATTGAAAAAAATGAGTAGATGGTTCAAATGAAAATTTTATGGAAAAATTATTTGCTTTACAGTTCTCCTTTTAAGAAGGGCTCTCTACATTTTTATTTGCTAGGATAAGCACCCAGAATCCTTTCTAGTGGAACACACTGGAAGTGTGGGAAACTCAAACCTTGAAGAGGTGAATGCTACTGAAAATGGTGTAAAGAGAGATTTCTAGCAAAAAAAAAAAAAAAGCCAATTTAAGATAAAAAGATTAATAGCTGTGTGCTTTACTTCCTCCTTTTGTCATCTATGTCTAGCACATTAGGGAGCTTCACAGTTTTCCTTTCTGGATCAGATTAATTTCTTTACTGTGATTAACACTCAACTGGACTGTTTACAGTGAGCACAAGGGAAAAAAAGGCATGATTTAATGAAATTGCTAAGAAATGCTTTGTGAAATAGCTGTGCCTTGCAGAAGAGGGGAAGAGCAAAAGAAGCTACAGCTTGATGACACCAATTAAAAAAATTTGACAAAAAAAAAGTAAGTTATAAAATTCTGCATTTAAGTTCATGAAGAGAAATGACAAAGAGAAATCAATAATTTCATAGGTGTTATCAGTTGCTTTCAGTATAGTAATCTCTACATGCTTCGTATATATATTATTAGGTACAAACATGAAAAAAAAAAGATTTTTTTTTAACCTGTCATTGGCAAGAAAGATTTGTTAATGATTATTTTTCTATAACTCTAATTTACAAAGCAAGGTGGCAAACTGAGCAATGAGAGAAGGATGAAAAGGAGGGACAGTATCACTTCGCATTTTAGCTAAGATGCTGAGCTAGCAAATTACAGGTATCTGCAGTAAAACAGCTTATTTTTGCTAGCCTGCACTCTTGCTGTTCCACCTTAGAAAATTATGACTCATATGTTTTAAAAGAAATTCAAGGATTAACAATCAAACATATTTAATAATAAGAGAATCAGAATTTCAGTAAGTTCATGAAAAGTAAATAAATATGCCAAGTTTTCTATTTCATTGACAATAACAGTTGCCATACCAGGAATTCAGTTTCATAATTCCTTCTCAATCTGAACTCTTTATTTACCTTAAACAGGAGAGATTATTACAGATATTGAAGTCTAACCTCCTTGATTCGTCTATAAGCACTTAACTTTTGAGTGCTGAGTTTCATTCTGATTATTGCTCAGAATCTGCTTATAGTATTTCATTTTGGTTTAGACAAATTACTTACTTGTGTCCTATTCTTGAAACCTATTCTGGATCACAAGTAACTTCCTTTGGGACCATCAACTACTTATCTATAAGACCTGAATCAAATGCTCCAGTGAAAGGTACAAAGAAACTAGAAGTAAATGGACATGAAATAATTTACCCTCTAGACAGTTTTCTACATGCTTTGTTGTACTCAGAAACCCCAAACCCTTTATTTTTTCCAAAACCTATTTTATACATACATACATACATACATACATACATACATACCTGTATATATATATATATATATATATATAAGTTGCTCTGGATAATCTCATCCTTTTTTAAAGACACTACTAAATACTTTACAAACTTAATTTGCCTGGACATCAGCACTAGCAGCAAGGAACAGTTTTCATAGTGCCTTCAAGAATGTTTTTCTTTCCTGTGTCATATCTGATTCACTTAGGTAAGTGGTTAGAAAGATCCATAGAATGAAATCTTATGCAAAAACATCAATGTCTTTCCTATATAATTCCAGGCATTTTCTCTGTGATCTGTCAAGCAGGGAGATAAAAGCCCCACTGCTATGCTTTCTGATGATTTTGATTTGAGAACAAGAAAGAGTAAGGGATTTCAATGCAATGACAGTAGACTCTGGCTTTTGTTGCACTCGTACGGAACTTCAGGCAGGAGACTGTGGTGCCCAGTTTAGGATACTGTCTACTCACAGGTTTTGTAACAGTTACTGAAGAGCAAGGAAGAGGAACATCTCCAAAGAGTGGTCTAGATCTTGGATGGTCTGAGCTGCTCTCCAGAAAGGTCTAATTTTTCTTTCCTAATTACCAAGGCAGAAAGCCAAGGCAATAACCATCATGATCACTGGCAAGAGTGAGGGATGGTCCAAACAGGAGCAACCCGATAACACATTCTGTAGTAATTTAATAGTCTCCTACATTCCCGTGTTCAACATGTATTAATAATCCACAAGAAATGTCAAAAGTCTAATTTTATTTCTATCGATCTATCAACTAAATGCTGTTTTCAAGCTAATGACAAACTAAAAACGGGGGAGGGATGGGACATGAACATCCCTTCTTACATTGTACAATTATCCATTATTAGGAACAGTTTTAAGATCTGTTCAATACTCTGACTTAAATAGGCAGAGCACTGAAAAGAGGCAGGAAAAAAGGAATCCAAAGAGGTTCAAATCAGAATGAAAATCAAACCATTTTTGGTTTGTGATACCTGGTATTATGAAAAAAAATCTATATGAGTTTAAAAGCAAAATATGTACATCAACAAGATAAAGGGAGATTTAATTCTATGGGAAAAATGAAATGCTGAATACAACTAATGTTAACAGGCATGAAAGCCTGATGGACTCAGTGATCAAGTTGAAAGGAATGTATTATAGAGTCACAGAATCACAGAATGGTTTGAGTTGGAAGGAACCTGAAAGGTTATGTTGTTGCAGCCCTCCTGACATGAGCAGATATGCCTTCCGCCAGGCCAGGTGCTCAACAATTCATCCAACCTGTCCTTGAACTCTTCCAGGGATGGGGCATCCACAGTTTTGCTGGGTAATATGTTTCTGTGCCTTATCATTCACAATAAAGAATTTTTTCCTAATACTTAATCTAAACCTACTTTCCTTCAGATTAAGGCCATTGCCTCTTGTCCCATCACTACATGCATTTGTTCAAAGTCCCTCTCCAGCTTTCCTGTAAGCTCCCTTTAGATACTGGAAGGCTGCAGGAAGGTCTCCCTGGAGCCTTCTTGTCTTCAGTTTGAACAACCCAACTCTCTCAGCCTGTCTTGATAGGAGGGATGCTCCACATCTCTCTCATCTTGTGGACGTTGTACAACTCTCTTCAGCAGGTCCTTCTTGTGTTTGGAGCTCCAGAGCTGGATGCAGCATGCCAGGTGGGGTCTCATATGAGCAGAGTAGAGAAGGAGAATCACCTTTCTTACTTACTGGTCGAACTCATCTTGATTTTTTGTTGATTGTTCTGCTAAGGTAGCAGCAAAACAAAACAGTCAAAAAAGTTGAATTAGGCTTAAAATATTGACAAAAATCTGTAATATTACAGCAACATTTTCTGTGAGACACAGTGAAAAACATAAAATGAAGAAATGCCTGAACTGAGATTTTCAATATAATCTGAACTGCCTGTCGATGTACCTTATAGTTCTTAATTGCATGGTGACATATGCCCTGATGCAGTCTACCTAAATTAGACACTTACTGAAATACCTAAAACTCAAGAGTAGTTATTCTGCTGATAGCCTGTCAGGAGGAAGGTAACTTTTACATCTGATTCTGACACTGCAGGAGCTGAATGGTCTCTGGGGTGGTCTGTTTCATCCCACTGACCTCAGAAAAAGTGGAAAGTAGAGGCACCTCAATTAAGTGCATACAGCATGGTGGGATGAATAATGGCAGGATCAGGACTGATTCGGTTCAGAGAGGCATCTGTCAGAATGAATGGTGCAGGTTTAATGAGCAGCTAATCAATATTTGGTATTCTCACTGCTGGTAAGTGAGCGAGCACATCATCTTTTCTGAACACATCTAATTTTGCTATCCATGTAGAATAATTAATTTCCTCATTAGTATTTCTGTGGCGCTTCTCACTGAAGTATCTGAATTGATCATAAAAATGAATTGGCGCATCTTCTTAGTACCTTGTACAAGACAACACACAGAGGCAAAGACTGTCAGGATACACAATGCTCAGCACTGTAACATCCAAGAGTTATCTACCATGGCCACAGCAAAGCTCATATGGTTGAATTATACCCCCAGGTCAATTTGCATTCAGTGGAACACACTGTTTTTGACTGGAGCTTACATGTGTCAGGACACTGAGGGGGTTAGGAGGTCCATGCTGAACAGCTAGATAGTACAAAGACATGGATGGGTATGTCTGAAATTGAAGGTGGCTGCCTTGGAAGTTGACCAAGACTTCTCTGTTAAACCCCTTTTGAGTTTACTCACGTAGTCCATTCTCTCAATCAGGTATTTAGCATGTTCACCTCAAGAACTTGCCCACCCTACACCTAGAGATGGGAAGCAAGGGCTTCAGTGTCTCAAATTACCATACAGGTTAGGTTTTAATAGAATATGTATGGGGATGCCCAGCAATAGTCTAAAGAATTCTTAATGCAGGACTTGTATATGAAGAAGGAAACAATCAGAAAGAATATATGCCAAAAAATCAACATAACTAGTCCCAGGGACATGTCATTTTTGGATCTCAAAGGGCTCTAATTAGGCCTTTTGAATCCTGTCTTTGCAGACTTGAATCCTTTGCAGAATATCTCCTTAAAGCCTTTTTGAGCCTGCGGTCATCTCAGGTATTTAAGCAAGGTCAGCAAGGTCATCCTGCATTCCTCTTAAATTGTGCCAAGAAGGCATTTCAGACACCTTCTGCTGCCTGAGAGGTTGAAGTCACAGTCACACTGCCTGCTGTTATCTGAATACTAAGAGCACTCATGTGTGAGGCTATTCTGGGTCACCTGGCATGGTGTAACTGACTGTCCTGTGGTCACATGTTCTTGTGTCCCTTCCCTTCTGCTCCAGGAATGAATAAAAACATGGGAGAAGCAGGGCTAAAAAATTCTCAGACTGGACTATAACTTTTATCTGGTATGGATAATAACCAGGGTTGCAGAAAGAGGATATAGATTTTTGTGGCATAGAGAGCTATAAGAAAATTGTCTTCTGCATTCAGTAAGTGGGGTTATCACCTTATTCCTTTTGAGATACATGTACTGAGTTCAATGTCATTAGCTATATTGTGTAACTCTGGGAAAAAAAGAAAACCTGTAAGACTGAGGGTTTGGTTAACATGAAAGGCTGCTTACATTGACCTATATAGCCATAAATTGCAAAGTACTTCATAGAGCACTTCACCTCAGCACTTACAGCTGGAAAATTCTCAGCTGCAGTTAGTAAACATCTCAAAAGAACATTATTGAATATATGGGGACCATGTAGAAAGAATTGCAGAATAAACAGTAGTTTACTTTGGGAAGAACAGGGAGAAGCACGTGAAACGTTACAAGCCTGTCTACTCTGATGATTGTACCAGCTCAACCCAACTATTTAGTCTTGCATGTGAATCTGGCCAAATAGTGCACCATTTGAGCATAACCAATGGGAGATGTGGTCATTTACTTTCCCCTGAGACTTTCCCAGGGTGCAAAGTTGTTCCTAAAAATAAATGGTTACAAATTTTAAAGGTATACATAACACAAAATTAATCTTTCTCTGGCCACTAATATAATGGACTTTTTGAAGAAATTATCTTTTTTTCTTTTTAATTAGTATTATGAAGAGTGTAATGGATTTTTCTTGTTATAAGAGTTTGTCATATGTAGCCAGACAGAAAAATCCCGGGCAATTTTTTCCGTATTAAAACAGAAACGGGGTTGCTGCTCTTACTACAACTCCAAAACAAATTCACTTATTTGTGATTCTTGTTAAGGAAAAAAAATTCTAAAACCACTACTGTGAGTTACTTAAAATGCTTTAATTTAATTACTGTAGATAATAAAAATTAAACTGGCATTTTTAAATGTAGGAAAAATTATTTATTTTCCTACATTTAAATTTCAAAGCAGTTTTCAGTAGGCCTTTAGTATACCTAGGAATCATTTATCAAAATATATATGTCTGTGTGTATTAAGCAGAGTTACTTTATGTTGATAGGATTTTAATCACAGGAGTCTAGATCAATATTCTGCATATGGTGAGAGTGCTCTGTTGTCTTTGATCTTCCCTTTCCCAACACACTTTGTAAAGGCCCAAGAGAGAGTTAATTTGAAAGAGCTAATGATTTCACACATGTAAACTGTTAATACTTGCCTATAGTGTTTCATTACAGAAAACATTGTTAGGCTGAATTATTACAGGAAATTGCTTAATACTGTTTGACTACTTTTGCTGTTATCCAGTTAATGTATTATTTTCATTATTCAGGAGCTCTATAATTAATGAAGTGCTATTACACAAATGATGTGTTTAATGAACAATGTCAGAATTCAGTGGATAGATTCTTAATGATTTACATGGTGTGCCTAACATTGTTTAATACCAAAACAATATAGGAGATGAAAATTTCCAGTAAGCGTTATTTTTGGGGCATTCTGGTTTTGAGCCTTTTTGAACAGAAATTGAGGTTGCATTTAAAAGAGCTTTCACAGCAATACAGAGCTCTAGTTTTTACCTGAGAAGTCTCTAAACCTCTCTTGCATTTTGAGTGATTTAAAGACTTTTGACTGCAAAGATTCAATCAATAGTTCTTTCAAGAGCTTAAGATTCTGACACTTAGGTTCATCCTGAAGCCAGAGATAAGACAATCAGCCAATTTGGAGTTAACAGCTCCTGACTGTCTTAAAAAAGGACAGTGAATTCTTTCCTTTATGCCCAGATGCCTGGCAGGTCTGTTCACAGGCAGAGAAAGAATTGGACCACCATGCTCCTAAGGCAGAAATGCATAACTGTCACCTTTTCAAAGAGGAAATGAAGGTGATACGTGCTATCCTAAAGGGATGTCAAGTCGGGCTTGGACTGGGGTGCCACTCCTTTCTCATCTAATATGGGAAAGCATTCACACTTAGTGTGTGTGCTGCATGAAGTCAGAACAGCATGGACTAGTAGTTTCCAATAGTTTAAAAAGCGTGCTGACTGCAATTTCAAAAACACCAAGCAAAGCCGCTGACTTTTACTAAAGGTCCTGCAAACCCCCTTTTTACCCTATTCCTGTTCACAAATCACATTTTCTGTAGGACTAATTTATAAAAGTTTATTTCTTAATGACTATTTTTGTAGTAAAATTTTCAGCCCTGTTCAATAAATTCTCAATTGAATTTATGTTTTTCTGAATTGTTTATCTTTACAACATTCCTTTCCCTTTCTCTCCCCTTCCCTCCTTTCCTATATTATTCTTACCCATCTGGGTGCTTCTCACTTTCTTAAGTGCTTTATCATTGAATCAGTATGACTGGAAAAAGCTCCATGATAATCAAACCCAGCCTTTGACAGTACCACCACCCTGTTTAACAAAACCATAGCACTAAGTGCCATGTGCTGTTGTTTCTTGAACACTTCCAGGGAAGGAGACTCCATCACCTCCCCGGTCAGCCTCTTCCAATGCTTCCCTCTTTCAGTGAAGAAATTCTTCCCGATGTCCAACCTGAATGTCCTGGGTTGCAATTTGAGGCTTTTTCCTCTTGTCCTGTCACCAGGTACCTGAGGGAAGACACTGACCCCCACCTGGTTACAGCCTCCTTTCAGGAAGTTGTAGAGAGCAATAAAGTCTCCCCTGAGCCTCTTTTTCCCCAGGATGAACAACCCCAGATCCCTCAGCCTCTCCTCACTTCACACTATATGGAATCGGATCGAATGGAATGGAATGGAATGGAATGGAATGGAATCTAATCTAATCTAATCTAATCTAATCTAATCTAATCTAATCTAATCTAATCTAATCTAATCTAATCTAATCTAATCTAATCTAATCTAATCTAATCTGTTGTGGCGCATGTTTTAGGTTTTTGTATTTGTATTTTGTTATTTGTTTGCAATGGTATGTTCCTTTCACCCCACACCCCCATTCCTACCCCCACACCTGGTTTCTCCCTGGTGTAGCCACACCCCTTCCCTTCTCCAATTGGCCCAGAGTGTTCCCGCCCAGGCTGCAACCTGAGCAAGGGGGACAAAGAGGCTGGGTACATGTTGTTCTGGCCTGTTCTGGCTTCTGGTTCTGGCTCTGCTCTGGAGCGCATGCTTTCCTCTGCACATGGAACCGCAGAAATAAACACATTTTTCCTACCCAAGCCAGGACCCGCTTCTTTCTTCCAAGCCTGAACCCATGCACAGCCAGCTAAACTGAGGGACCCACACAAACTGCTTCTGTGGTCTGGGGAATTGCTGCTTGCCGGTAGCAACTCTCCTACGAGAGAAACCACAACACTAATCTAATCTAATCTAATCTAATCTAATCTAATCTAATCTAATCTAATCTAATCTAATCTTTTCTGTTCCCTAAGTATTTTTCCTGCTAGTAGTATCACCTCTTTTTAATCTCCTTGGAAGGGATCAGAGAATGAATTCTGTCATTCTTTAAATACAACAGCTGACATTCTCAGACAGTGAAAATATTTGGATGATGCTCTGCAAAGATAGTTAGCTGACAGCTTTGTGTATGCAATGCCTAAAATAATTTTTGAAAGTATTTTCTGGCATGTTGTTAAGAAAATAGCTAAAAGAAAGATATATATATAAATACAAATTTCCTGGATATGTTTTTTAAAGTAAAATGTATCCTTTCTGGGTTAAATATGATGTAGGAGAACTAGCAAGAAATAAACATACTAAAGCAGTCTATGTCTTGCAGAACATCTTAAAATTGATTTCAGTTTAAAAGAAGTGTGTCTATGTGTTTGTGTACATACAAATATAAAAATACTGCAGAAACATGTTTGTTTAACAAAAAACTTGAGGAAATAATGAGATACAATTAAAAAAAATCTCAAATTATGTCAACTACTTTGAGCGTTAGCTTGTTAAGGAATTATGTCTGAGGACATAAAATAAAAAATTAATACTTCTATTTCAGTTAAAGAAATAACACAATTATTTCTTTTTCAAGAATGAAAATGTGCAGAACCAGCAGTGCTCCAAAGTGTGCCCAAGTAGAAGCACATTAAGAAGACATTAGCAGTATGGAGTCCAGAGCAGCATGCCAAGCATGGCAGGCTCAGGGTTTGTGCTCAGGTGGGCTCAGCTCTGCCCAGACAGCAAAGGGCACATTATTAATTCTGAGAGTTTAAAAGGAGATTGTTCTAAGCTTGAAATTAAATCCAAAAAGGATGACAGAAAATAACAGATGTATCAATAGCTCTCCAAAACAGCTTCTCACAGATTCCAATAAGCAAGAGGATGCTTAAACATATATATTTCCCAGATTTCTGTGGGATACATTTTTGTTCTTCCAGACTGAATAATATTTTTTCAGTACAAGAGTCACAGACGTCAAACAGTTAGTGGCCTGAAGATTGGCTGCTGTCTTATCTGTGTTTGTTCTAAAGTTTCATGGAAACTTATGCTACAGAATGCCTTCACTTAGAGGGCATTCTGTAGCTTCAAAGGTATTCAAAAGCATCTTTACAGAAAAAAATGTTGATTACTTGCAAGCAGTGCATTATGGAACCAGTGTGAACAAACATGTTTGTCAACACATGAAGAGTTGCCTTCCTCTGAAAAGAATCGTGTTGCTTGAGAATGAAGATGGCAACACAAAGAAAAAACAAGAAAGTTAAAGACCTGCTAACTGTGGTAAGCTATGCTGTGCTGTGCTATGCTGTGCTGTGCTGTGCTGTGTTGTGCTGTGCTGTGCTATGCTATGCTATGCTATGCTGCGGTATGCTATGCTATGCTATCCCATCCTATGTAAGTTTATGGATTTATTTCTTACTCTCAGGGTGCCTGAACATCGTTCAGAGAAGTATTCACTACTGTGACTATGCATCCACCACATACACTTGTGTTGTATTCTCCTCTTCCAGGGGAACAGCACAGTAGTAGGAGAAAGTAAGGACTCTCACTATTCTAGAGCTTTAGAATTTCTTCCATCATTATTTTTAAATATGGACATCTTGTGACGTATTTCTTAGAGAGGGCAAAATAAAGGAATACAATTTGCACTGGGGCCAGTAGCAGAGGAAATCTGTGATGGCATATTTTTCTGGAGAGTGTGGGTAGAGGGCAGGGAGAGGAGGGAGGGCATTTTTGATTCAGGCTCTAAGAAATTTATGTCACCTGCATATCTGACTTTTACTGCTGCAGTAGAGAAGTGTGTTACACTGAAAGACTAGAGCTGTCACTGATGCTTTTCATTTCTGGGCTGTAGATTTTTGTTTTGCTGTCTTGGGCACAGGACATATGAAAAAAACTCTAAAAAACCACTGTAGGCCCAAGACCTTGAACTTGAGTACAGATTTTATTGAATGAGCACCAAACTTACTCTCATGAGGGACCATGGCATCTGATACATACCCCATTTGGCAAAAATTATTAAAGCAAATGCATCTACTGTAAAGGTGTTGATATTAGTTAGACAGCCTGTTACTCCTCCTGCACAGAAAGCACTAGATCAGTGGGGGAGACCTGAAGGCATGGAAGGTAAGGCCTTCCGTCTAGATGCTCTGCCACATGAATATGATTGCTCTGTTGTGGTGCCAGAATTCTGCACCACGACAGGATATCTGCAGAGTGATGTGATCTAACACATGGATTAATCAGTGTCAGGGTATTTTTTCTTGCCCATAAGCTCTGCTGAGAAGATTCAGAGAAAGTTTGTGTTCCACAGCTTTCTTCCTACAGACACCACTGGAAAATTAGCTTGATGTGTTCATGATGGCCTCTGTTGCTAGGAGATACATGGCTGCATTTGGTGCCACTTGGAATTTCTTAAGCACTGAAGACATCACTTCAAGGTACATCAGTAATCACTGGCCAGCTGAGGATTGCAGAAAGCACAAATAGTTTATGCCAAGATTTTCCCTGCAATGTGGGGTGAAGGCTAAGTGTCAGTTGCTGAGGAAAGAAACTTCATAACTTCAGAGAGTGTTTTCTGAGACCAGTGAATAGTGCAGGGACACTTCTGGAGTGTGGTCTGAACTGATGACACCTAGGCCTATCCCTAGTTACATGACTCTCTTTCATGAGAGCATCATTAGGTGGTTTTGTTCAAGCACCAGATCATCTTGCTGTTAGTCCTGTGTTTGCAGTGAAGGACTGATTCAAACCTTGGGCTGTTTTCAAATTAGTGGCACTTGGTTCCAAGTAATTTAATCAATTTACCTACTTCATTTCTGAGTGTTGGTGATTCAGCATGTTGAAAACATGATTAATTAATGTGGGAAATCTCAGTGGTAGGGAAAAGAAGAAAAAGTTAGAGTGGAGGTCTTGTCCTGTGCTTCTCTAGAGGCGGGATTCAAAGCCCTTGGCATTTTTATGTTGATGATTAGACACAATCCCAGTCTGAATGGAGGCTGTACAATCATTAGCACTCAATGACTGATAGGTGCCTTCAGATACCTGTGCTCAGAGATGCAGTGGTGGCATGAAGGTAATGCCAGGGTGTGAATCCTAGTTTTGCAGACTTCTCAGGGTATTTCTTCACCAGTGATTCAAGTCTGGCAGAAGGATTGCATTTTCCTTATACCCTTCTCTTCCCAGTGTCTAGATTGGACAGCCACTCCATATGCAAGGCATTGTGACTGAGAGACCTCTCTGACTGTTCAGCATACAGTGCCACAATTTACCAAATTCCTAAAAGCATGAAGCACCAAGCAAGGGGATATGGGTGCGCTGATGGGAAATTGTTTGTAGAAGCAGTCTAGGCAAGTAAAACTGATTTGATTGACAGGTGGGCATAGCCAAATGCCAACATTTATGTCCCCCAAAAAACCCTGATGTGACTAAACTTGCAAAGGTCAAGTCTGAATTCAGTCTAGACATGTGCACTGCATTGAAATGTGGGCACCAGAAACAGGCTTCTCTATTCTTACATCCTGTAAGGACTCTGCCAGAGATGCTAGGAGATTTCAGGACTTTGCCTGCTTTAAGCTTTAACTAATGGAGTGGTGACTTTTGCCAGAAGTGTCTGCTTAGTAAGCACAAGAATTGGTTTCCAGTGCTGTTCCAGGGGTGGAATGAATTTCTAGCAGAGTGCCCAGATGACTTTATTATAGGCTGGGTCCTGGAACAGATGGATTTTTATAATGGAAAGGGTCTGCACAAAGCTAGAACTATAGGATTCATGAGGTCAAAGGTGAAAAATTAGGTGACTATGCTGGCATCTTAAAATTCAAATAAAGGTAGGAATTGAATTGTTTTAAGTAATTCCTGGATTATTTAATTTATATGTTTTGGTTCAACCATTGTGAAATAAAAAAAGAAAATAGAGAGCCTAGGTAGCTTTTATCACAACCAAAAGTATGAGTCTCTGAGTGTGCAAATACAGTGCACATAGTAGAGAAAAAGAGATGGATTTGCAATATTCAAGTACATTTCTGAATTTTCCCAAAACTGGTGATATAAGTAGTCATCACCTTCCATTGCTGAAACATCTCAGTTCTGTGGCACTTGGCTTTTCCATAATCATGAATTCTCTTTCTGCCATTCCTTGTTTCACACTGATGGACTTGGCACTGCGACTCCTGCTGTAACAAATGGAAGGAGATGGGCATCTGTAAAGTGTGGTCTCATTTACTCTTCACTTTACTCAAGATGTGCCTAGAGAAGGTAATACATTTTACACTCTGTTCTGGTGATGAATGATGATGCTCTGGATACTTTCTGATAAGAATAAAAATAACTCAGAAGTTTTATTTGTGTCTTCTTATAGTTTATTCTGGCAGAACTCAGCTTTAAAAGGCAAGAAACCCCACTTTTAGCAAAAATCACTGCTTTTTTCATTTTATTTTAATCAAATGGATGGAAAGTTTTGTATTGACATGACATGAGTGAGATAGGATCTATCTGAGATCTTCGTGGTTTCCTCTTGCAATTATTGATTGCTTCTTGTGTTAAAATTAGTACTGGACAATTTTCTAGGCAAAACCCAACAGTTATTCTTTCCTGAAAACTTGCAGTTGTCTGGTGTTCATTTCAGCCCTAACAACAGCAGAGTATAAGTTGCGAAGCACCAAGCTTATTGTCAATGTGCAGCTAGTGAGACATCATAATTATTAGTTCAGATGTATACAATGGGATATATATTTTTCTGTAAGTTTGCCATGCTTCCTTGGCAACTACTTGTTTTAATTACTTCCTTATAGGCCATATGAAGAAAACTGGTATGCTAAAATGAAATTTTTACTGTGTATCTCCAGGGAGGCCAAGCAAAATATGTTCCTTGAAATCACATCCTTGAAATAATTGTGTATTGGTTTGCAGCACTGGCTACAGTTAGGCAGCAGTTTTAATATAAGAAAACTATCAGATAGAAATACCTCAAACTAATTTACTAGGGTTTGATTTTATTGCTTATCATAAGACTACACTGCAGCTGTTCAATAGAAGAATGTACTGAGCTTGCCTCTGTGAAGGCATCTGCAAAACTCCATCTTTTGTAACTCTTCTGTGTGTGAAGAAACTGATTAGTTCCAGCTTCTGGTATCCAAAATCAGAGGCAAATGTTTTGCTACTGTTGAGTTTCTTATTGCTTTGTGGATAAAAGTGCTTGTGTCTAGATTGATATCATAAGCATGGAAGAGGCTTTTGAGGTGGTTGAGTTCAGTTTCCTGCTCTCACAGCCTCCTTTACTCCCTAAGGATTCCTCTGAGTGCCTGGCTCTCAGTGCCTGCTCTGGCTTAGTGCCAGCACTTTGCTGGGACAACATGCAAATATACACCTCCTGTCAGCCTCTTGCTTTCTTCACAAAGGCAAGCTGACTGAAAAGGATTTTTAATGTACTGGGACTAACATACCCAGAATTAAGCATTCACTCCCCCTTAAAAAAACAAAACAAAACAAAACAAAACAACCTGTGCAGTTTAATCCTATATATTTTAATAGTCTTTAAGAAAAGAGTCAGCAAATAAATAGTACTGCTCTCTGAATGTCTCAGTGAGTCTGCCCTGATGCACACAAATTCTGCATCCAGAATTACAAGTTTATTTCTTGTTGCTTCTTGTTCACACCACAGCACCTGGTATTTTTCAAAGCACTAATGAAGAACTTGTCTTCATAACCCAAAGTGAAGGGGTCAGCATCAGCTCTGCCTCATTTGCAGGGAACTGAGACACAGAGAAATGAAAAACAACATTCACTTAAGATTCTGGACTATTGTAGCTCAGTTGTTCAGATGGTTCCAGCCAATGTAAAGTGAACCCACACGCATACAGCAACTCTGTGTGTCCCTGAGCATGTTGAAAGACAACTCGGAGTTACAATTTGCACACATTTAGATTAAGATACATGTTTAAAGCACTGTAGCTGTTCCTGGGTAATTCTACCACAGGAAAAAAGGTCGTAATTAGCTGGTGAGGATTCACCTTGTGTTAATAAGGATATCTGGCAGCAATGGTCTTCTTCAAATGATTTTGTCCCTGAAATAGATAGACTGGCTACTGAAAGCAAGAGAATTGTCAGGAATGAGATCTCTGTAATTGGTGAGAGTGAGAGGGAGAAAAGATGTATATATCTAACATTTGTGGCCTACTGCAAGATATTCCATGTAACATGACCTCACACACTTACCACTGTCAGCAGCTGGAATATGCTCAATATATGCTAAACTTTGCTGTAAAGTTTAAAAGAGTTTCTGTGTGATATAGGTAAACTGAGACTTCTTGAAAGGGCTCATGACTTGGTTAACGAAGGCCTGTTTTTAATATGAATGGTGAAAATCAGATGTCCATCACTTGTTTTATGTCTCCATTAGTTTCTCAAAGAGAATAAGCAAGCTTAACAACCAGAAAGTTAATGTGCAAAACACATTTTTCCTCATGTCACTCTCTGAGTAGACTGAAAAATTTCTTGCAAAGAGTTGCAGCTTCTTTCAGTCTGAGCTAGGTACACGTCATGAAAAATGTACTTCTAAAGATTAAGATATAGAGAAAAGTAAGATGAAATCACTGGAAAACAAAGTACAAAATTTAGACAAATTTATGAAGAACAACAATATTTTTAATAGCTTTTGCTTTCTGGAGAAGAATACTTAGGCACATTGTCTCTGATAGAATCTCCTGGGTTTATTGCCTTATTTGGGTGAATATTTTCTATGAAGAGTGATGCAGAAACATCGACTTCATTAGTGTTACATGCAGTTAATTTCTTGGCAGAATATTTCTGAAGGAACCCATTGTGAGGAATTAGCTTTATGCAAAACAAATCTTTATACCAAGGAGAAAAAATACATCACAGTCAGAAACAATAGCTCTTGTGCTAACCTCTGATTCTACTGCCTGTGGCTGGCTGGCCTCTCCAGTCTTAAAGAAAACGTCTTCTAACTGAGAATTATTCTGAATATCATTCCGTTTGAAAGCAGGAGCCAAAACCAAGGGAAATATTTAGATTGCATGCCAACAAGATAGCAGCACAAAAACGGGCTTAGCTTCAGTTCATGAAGCTTAGATTTAGTTCATAACTTTAACTATATTTGTTTAGATATTATTAGAGGTGACGATCGTGTGTGAATGTAAGAAAGCATCACAATGAATGTGCAGTGGGTTCAGGGTTCTAGTGGCCAGATAACTTGAAAACTTACCTAATAAGGAAAGGTCTTGCTAGGTTATATACATAACCCAAATCAATAGTTTACTCATGTTTTCTGGAATAACTGTGACACAATAAGTTTTCTGTTTATAGTTTTCCATCTCCAGAATATTTAGTGCAACTCTATTTTATGGTTTCACATTAAATAGGGGATTTTTGTGCCTATATTTCTTCTCTCAGATGCATTTATATCTGTGAATTCTCAAAATTTCTTGTGAAAAGTGACTGTGTCGCATACACATCACTGAAAAGCTGTGCTTAGGTTCTTTTCACACACCCCTCAAGTGTAAAGGTGTAAGTGGAACCTCAGAATGGTGCTACCACTCAACATGTAAAGGTCTTGCATACAGTATTTTGTCCATGGATGTTAAAACTACTGGAAAAAAGAAACCATCACTGTAAAAATAATTGGCCAAGGATGGATTTTCTTTTTAATCTCTTACTGCTACCTGAAAGTCACTGAATGCCTTTTTCTAAGAAAAAATTCTCTATGAAAAGTTGTACTTACATTGAGACAAAGAGGATTAAATAATATCTGAATTTCTGTGCTTGTCACCATAGAGTATAAATATATAGGATTAGCCAAATAAATGAGACATCACAATAAAGGGGCCCTCCAACCTGTATCAGGAACTGTAGCTTTTATAATAATGCCTTTAATTACTCATCAGGTTCTAATTTCAAGTGCTCTATGCCTTTCCTTGAAAAGCTGTTCTGGATCAAATTTTTATCTTTATTGACTTTGAGGCTTATGTAAGTGTTTTCCAAATGATCTGTGCTAGAAATGCTCCTATGTAGAGTTTTAGTTTGTGGGAGATTTTCCCTGTTTGATATTCTGATTCTTTTCCCTTTGAAGTTCAGCAAAAGTCCTGCAATTAATGCCAGGGAGAATAAGATCTAAGGATAAATGAGGATGTTGGGGAAGTCACTAAAAAATTACTTCTACAGCACTTTGCCTTTGTCAGAGAAATAGATCTGCCTTGGTTTTTGGCCTCCAGCCTTTTTAAGATCATCACAGAGTCTCACATGCACATCAGAAAAATATTCTCTGCATCATTCCTAAAAGACATGTCCTTGAGCTTTACTCATAAATTATGAAAAAAACTGGAGATTATAGGATTACTAAAAAAAAAAATGTGATAGGGTTAAATCAGTACCTAAGGGGGAGATTGTGGTTGACTGTGCAGAAGGAAATTACAGGTCTTCCATTGTGGTGAAATTCCTTAAGTACTTGACTTAGACCAAATTATATTTAATGCATTAATTGATATCCATCTAAAGTTTTAAGAATGTACTAGTAGTTGTTGCATACATTTAGAAAAAGAATTCAATGTACGAGGTGTAAGAATGTCATGAATGAATTTTTTTGTCTTGAGAACTGGAGATGCAGACAGGTGAGAAAAAATAACATTATTCTGTAGAAGCAAAAGCTGTGAAATTTCCTCTGCTTTCAATAGCTGATTAGATGGAAGCAGCAGGGGAAAAGAAAGAACTGGATGTATTAGTGGACTGCAAGATGTTTTGGAAAATAAGATTGTGAAAAAGTCCAGTGTTCAATGCTAATATCTCTTGAAATGTTAGATATTCTCAGCCAGAAGAAAATTGAAGGCAGAACACATGCCTTCTTCCCTCTCCAGCTGTGCTGCTTGCAGAGGTAATGACCCCAATCCTGTTCCCAGCTGCTAATCACTTTCTCCTTCACATCATGATGTGTCTTCTAACTCATTTTAGCCAAATGAGCCAGGTTGTCTTAGAAAGTTTCAACTGAAGATGCAAATGAGCTCTCCCAGCTTATTTAACCAGAAATAAAAGACAATAATCACTTAACTGGCTGGCTGTCATAATCTAAGCAAGTGATAATCTGTCAGGGTATTTCCAACAAAAAGTAGAGCAGAAAATGGAATGGTAGCCTCTGGTTATCAATAGTAACTTTTTATTGTTGCTTTAAAATGGTAAACTCTGCACTGGGTGTGATTAGAGGTGGAAAATAAGGTATAACACCAGCCAATAAGTATATTGAGCCAAAATACAACTGTTTTGCATTTGAGGGTTACTTTTGGCGAAACTGGGAAGCATAGATAAAATATTGGAAGACCTGAAGAAAAACACATTTTGTGACTACTCGTAAGAAACACAGAAGTCACCAAATCATACAACTTCTAGTGTAATATCAATTCCTGGAAAAAGATTTGACCAAGGAATCAAATCTACCTCTAAGCACGTGGAAGATAACAAGCAGATAAATAACAGGAAGCACTGAATTTTCAACAGTAAATCATGTCAAACCTGCCCAGCAATAGATGTCATATAATGACTTTTGTAGGGCATTTGAAATTATCTCTTGTGACAATGTCATAAGCAAACTTTGGAGTCATAGTCCAGATGAAAACTACCAGGTGGGTGTTAGACAGCTTTGCTAACAGTACCCATGGTGTCCTCAGCAATATTTCACTGTCAAAAAAGAAGGAAGGGTCAGGTGGGAATATACAGGGTTCTGTCATGGGTCTAGTTCTGTTCAATGTTTTTATTAACAAATTGAACTGAAATTGAATTGAAATGGAAAAGACACTTATTAAATTTGCAGGTGTCATGAAACTGAGAGGCATCACAAGGATGGAGGCAGGATTAAAGTTTTAAATTATCTTGACAAATGGGAGAAATGGCCTAAAAATTGGATGAAATACAAGGTACAGCACTTAGGCAGAAATAATCTTCAAGATGAAACAGGTATGGGAACAGCTGTCTCACAAGTATGTTTCAAAACAAGCCTGGGAGATACAGGGCAAAAGCAAGGCAAAGATTTTATGCTAATATCTGTATATTGCATGAGCTTTGAAATGTGTACCATTTGGAGAGATTGTAATGGCAAACAAAGAGAATGATGACTGCTGAAAAAAATTATCCAAGAGAAAAGATTGAAGGAATGAGATTATCTATTTAAACTGCAGCAAAGATATACAAGGAAAATGATAACTCTCTTCGGGTAATTTAAGTAATATTGAAAAGAGAAAATACCTGCACTCCTTGTGAACAGTGTCTTCAGATGAACCAGGAAAAGCTGAGTTAAACATAGAAGAGAAAAAGTCTAACGATCAGCAAAATTAAAACACAGGAATCTTTGTGCAAGGAAGGCTGTGGAGTTCACTCACATGTTAAACACAGACCACTTTCCAGGACTGGCATGTACAGATGATGTGGCTGTGTGGCAGGTCTTGATAGTGTCACAAGTTTTATGTGATACAATGAATATATAGCACAATAAAGAAATATTCTTGGCATTTTTTATTTCATAAGAATGTTTCCTTATGAAAAGCGAGGTCCTTCACTAATACCTGATATGTGGTTTCATATGTGGAAGCATCTCATTACAGAAATAGGTGTTGGCAAAAGGAACTCCTGATATCAATGGATTAATAGTACTATAATCTGAAACAACATAATGTCAATATGGAGGCTTAAGTTAGTGAAATGAAAGATGAATGTTCTAATTGCAACCAAATATAGTAGACAAGGATTTTTCTGCAACCTTAGGAGATTCTCATGGGTCAAACTTAATGCCACTGTCTACAATTTTGGCAACAGAAAAAAGACGGTATTTTCACACACAAAAAAACCACTACTGAAAATACTTGGAACAAAAAAGGATGCTGCTTTGCTAAAAGTTTGAATTTATAATGAAATTATTTTTGCTTTATTGTCTTTCAAACCCTTATTGATGTCAGACTTGATCTCTTGCAAAAATCTCTTGATTAGCAGTAACTATCTGATTAAATCTCAAAGTTTTTTCCATTTATGATATAAATATAAATGCCATTGACTGCCTAAAACCTCCATAGACTTATATCAGGCTATGACCAAGAGGTACAAGAGGCATGATGCAGTGAAAATGTCTTGAGAAGACAGTAAAAAGGGTGAGAAGTGGGGGTGAAAATTTTATTTTTCTCCTTAGTAACTATTGTTATGTGGATTTGGTCCTAAGGAAGGCTAAATGAAAAAGACAATGAATTAACAATTAACCTTCAGTAATATTATCAGTAGTTTGACATTTGTGTATATGTTCATTTTATCCTCTTAAATAGTAAGAAATCTTAAAAGCTTTAAGATTTGGTACAGTGTGTACCACTTGGCTTTAGTATTCCCTGACCTTAGGTAGAAGTCCCTGACTCTCCCATCAGTGGCAAACAGCTGCTCCAGAATTTTCCCCTTGGTCTTAGGGATCGAGGATTTGTGGAGGTTGGTCTTGCTGGTTAAAAACTGAGGCTATTATTTACTGTTCATAATGCAGGTATTTTTTAAGCTGTAGTTGAGGGAGTGGGGGGTTTTACTGCCTTATACTAGAAACATATTAATTTTGCTCATCCCAGCATTGTGAATGCTGTCTTTGGATTTTATCTGAGGAGCTGGTAATACCTGTAGCAGACATCTGTTGGAGTGGACATATAGACTGGCTGTCCCACAGGCATCCTGTTGTCTGAAATATAGCCAGGAAAATGCTTAAGATGTATCTTAGTGAACAAGAAATTCCATGTTTCCCTGAATGTGAAATTATTTCTGTCTCTTTCAGAAAATTTTAAGAGCTTTCCATTATGTTTGTCTCTTTCAATTCAACAATTTTGGTTTTTTTCTTTCTTTTAAACAATCCAATTTTTTTAACATGTATTGGATAAAAATTCAGATCTGTCTGTGACATATGAGTAAATGTGTTAACAAATCATTAAAAATAAAACAAACAAGCAAACCCAAAAGACAATCCATTAAACCATAGCTCATTCTCAGACACTTTGTAGGAAACTGAGGTTTATGGAATTTGTAGGAGCTTAATATGAGATTTATTAGATCAAATTTGAGACAACTCTGTCAAGAAAGATCCCATCAAACAGATTTAGCCAGCATCCTTGTTGCCCATGCCTACTGCAATTTATCTATAATATAGTATATTCTCCAGATCACTAGACAAATTCAAATGTAAGCTTTGCAAAGAATATATAAATGTTGCATTATCAGTTAGACCGTACACAGATGAATGGCACGGGCAAGACAATAGTTGATAAAATAAAATGCTTTGCTTAGTGTTGGTTGGTTTCTCTCGTGGGGGCTGCTTACAGGCTAAAGCAGTTCCCAGACCAACCAAAACAGTTTGTGAGTTCCTCAATCCTGCTGGCTGAGCGTGCTTAAGGCTGGAAGAACAGAGCAGGCTCTGGCTTGGGTTTAGGAAGGTGTTTATTCAGTGCAGCTCCATGTGCCAGAAGTCCTCTTGCCAGAACTCCTGGCTTCGGGCCCCTGTGTCTCCTTTACCAGGTCACAGCCTGGGTGGAGCACACTCTGGGCCAATGGGAAAGGAAAGGAGTGGGTCCAGGACAGCGTGATGCCAGGTGATATTCTGGGTACAGGGGTGGAAGGGGCTTGGGAAGGAACAAACCAAATACAGACAAGTAAACAAAATACAGATACAAGTTTTAAAAACCTCAATCATGCACCGCAACCGCTTAGAGGAAATTTGACCCAAATTCCTGAAAGGCAACTTCTTCAAGCATGATTTTCATTTCCAATTTTGCATTTATTAGGGATGAAAGCAATATTTTAAACACAGGATAGCTTATAGCTACACCTTTCAACAAGGCATAATAATTATTAGATTGCAAATGTTCTGTCTCATGGCATAAATGAAACAATTTACAATGCATTGGCTGATAAATAATTACCCTTCTTTGACATGTGCATGCAAAACTTTGTTTTCAATATCAAGAAAAAATGATAATGAGTATTACAAATAGATCAGGGAGACTGCAAACAGAAGAATCCAGATAAGGTCTTTGAAAATATAATCCCCCATTTTAGTGTAAAGTGCAACTATAGCATTTCACAATCAGAGATGTAGAAACCTCCTATTTCTGCAGAAAAACTCAGTTTTTGAAAACTCTTCTATCATCTGAAATAAGCAGAAGATTCCCCTTGAATTCACAGAGAATTCAACTAAGTCAATATCCTGAAAAATCCCATAATTATTGTCCAATAGCTTAAGAAGACAGACATGCACACACTGAGCTGTAAGGCTTCATAGTTGTTAGTGAGAAACCTACTTAACCTTCACTAACAAAATTACTTCTTCAGTGGTTATTTTTGTTGAGTGCAAGTATTTTTTTGTTAACTTTACTATATAATGACATTTTCACAGTAACACAAGTAATAAGAGTTTTTTTGAAAAATAGTTTAAATCTTATCAAACAGTCATTGTGGTCTCTGGGGGAAAAAAGTAGTATGGCAATATGTGCCTCAATCACAGGGCATGGTGTTCCACATTCTCAGTGCCATTATACTCACACAGAAGAACAGGCTGTTTAGTCAAGTATTTTGATTTTTTTAAAGCTTTTAGAATTTATCCTCTCAAAAGACAGACAATTGTCATTAAAATCTACCCAGATACTATCTGCAATGAAATAATGACACTGTGCTCAAACCTATGGCCTCAGCAGAGCTGACATATTGTCCTACAGACAATGGAAGGAAGAGAGAATGTGTGAAGACATCTGGAAGCCAGCACAGGAACTTGAGCTGTGCCTCACTGTCAAAATAGGACACAAAGTAAAGGTGCTTGACTCCAGTCAGAAGGCAGTAGAAATCAGAAGGCTTTATTTACAATATAACATGCTGTGCTAAGAAGGCACGTTATTGGTCCATAGGACTGACACCTCTCCCATTGGTTAAGTAACAGAAATAGCAAACAACACCTGTTGTTATGGGAAAGGAATATTGTTTACACAAGGTTGTTTTGGGAAAAAGAAAACTTGAAAAATTTCCCTTAAGAAGAGCTAGCTCTTCTCAAGCTCAGAAAATATCGAGCCCACACCTCACATCTCTGATATCTGTTTGGGGAATTGAGAGCAGAAACAAAGGACACTTCATGTGGGGCTCAAGCTGCCTAGCCTTCCTTCTGCTGTGGTTACATACCTAACGGAGAAAAGTAATCACTTTTCCCAGCTTACTATGATACCAAAAGCACCCCAAAAGCCTATGTTCAGGGTCCTCATCATCTTGAGGAAGCTGGATCCCTCTAACCACACCTAAATTACGTGGTGTTTTGAGTGGTGCAGTGAGGACTCTGGGCTGGAGCAAGGAGACAGCTGGAAGAAGAGGTCTCATTTGGACAGAATGAAAAAGAGCTCTGTGCATATCTATGGGAAAATGTGTCTGGAAAATAAAGAGATAGTCCTAGGGGTGGAAATTGAAATATGAGGTCTCATTCCCTTTCACTAACCTGCTCTTCTTTCCTTTTTTTCTGAGACGTTGAATTAAGTTTCAGATTTTATTTTCCTTCTAGCATTTGCAACCCTGAGAAAGTCCCATCAGCCAGCATTAGTACTCTGATATGAAGATCAGCTCTAGAATTCATCTGGATTACTCTGTAAATATCCATACTATATAAAAAATATTGGGTAAGATAGAAATTGTGTGTGTTAGTTAGTTAGTTAGTTAGTTAGTTAGTTAGTTAGTTAGTTAGTTAATTTGTGACTCTGACAATAAGATGGACATTAGTTTTGGGTTTTTATTGGCCTAGGGAACATGCAACTTTTATTTTTGTTTGACCATGGAGGACTACTGTGTGTATTGTTTGATGGCCTTTTTTATTGTACTGTAGTTGTTATTCTGCAGTTTTTAGTGGTTTTGGTTTATGAATAATTTACTTTCACTTTTATTTAAACTTTGATATCCAGATTTGGTCTGATAGCAATTATACTTTTTGAATAATTACGAGTTCTCAATGAGATTGCTTTTGTTCAGGAAGGCAATACAAGGTTTGTTGCTCATGCCATCCCAATCACCACTTTAAATATCTATCATGCCACACCCAAACATTACATTAACAAATAGCTTCTTACAGATCCATTGATTAAGGAATTCAATTTGCCAGGTCTCAGTTTTGCTTTCAAAAAAGAACGTACATTTCAACGCAGCTCAAGAAATGGCAACCCCCAAACACCTCAGCCTTTCCTCAGGGCCCTTAAGTAAATAAAACAACCCTGTAATGACTCATAACAAAACATAACATAATGGAACATAACAGCTGAAAAATAAAAACAAGCTGCCATTAGAAATGATTGGTGATAGGAGATAAAAATGAAGGCATTTTCCTGAGAATAAGGGTAGAATCTTCCACACTCAAAATAACAACTGGATTGTTTTCCAGAAGATATTGTCTAGTTCACCCTGAAGTCATGTGCTTCATTTGGTAATCGCTTGGTAAAAATAATGTCCTCCCTTATGCAGAGAGTCAGACAAAATTATGGATGTGGTCCTTTCTAGACTAAAGATCTGTGAAAGTTCCATTGACAATTTCATTGTGATTTGAAGGCACTCAACAACCAACCATATGAAGGCGCATTAAAATAATATAAAAGTGTCAATGTGTCTCCCTGGGAGGTAAAGCAGGGGATCAAAGTGCTCCTCTTTTGGCCCTGAGTGATACACTGGTGAAATGCAGACCATGGCTAATTCCTAAGGCATCCATGAGAGAACAGATCTTGACTTTTCGCAGAGATTGCACCGAATCCTGTTGCTACAGTAAAAACACTACTATTTGTTGTTCTCCAGTGAAGCTGGGTTTTAAAAATTGCCTAGTTTTGCTTGTCAAATCTTACTGTCAGCATGTAATGAGAGGGTAAACTAACAGAAGGCTGGTTGCCTTCAATACTTATTTCTGTGCACTTCTGTTCATTTGCCTTTTGAAAATGAGAAAAGTTTTGATTTCTTTCAGCTAGATTCTTAATATTCAATTGATAACTTTGGACATGCTCACTTTGAAGATGATGCAATGATTCTTTAATATTTTTACTCTGTAATTTCTCATCTATACTTTTGATTTTTTTTTTCTTCTAATGGGTTACACAGTTATGAGAATTTTAAAAAATCCAGTTGCTCACTTAAATAATACTTACTCGGCAGGATTTCATCATTAGTTTTAAGTGAGATTGGGAGAAAGGCTTTTATTTTAACTATTTGTGGAAATAAAAAATTGCTTGCATAATAAATTTAACCAACAGCCCAATTAACAACAGCTTCACTTCTAAAACCCCTCAGTTGTAAAATTTGGCCCTTGGAAAATTCATCAGACTCTCAAGAGAAGTGGAAACTGTGACAAGAGAATGTGCTATGTTTTACGATATCTCAAATCTATACTTTACTTAAAAATTAATTTTAATTTTACAGTTTAGTGAAACCTCTGTGGCCTCAGTCTCCACTTGCATCGTGCTTTAAACCATGAGATATTCAAGTTAGTGTCTTTTTACTTCTTAATTGTTTGTATTTGGATAGTGTTAATAAATTTTAATTTCACAAATATCTTCTAATGCATTTACTTCTGTTTCTAATTAGAAATGAATATTGAATTAATAAGAAAATGTTTAAATGTAAACCCAAGCTGGTTTAAATGTGAAGGCAAGAAAACTTAATGTTTTTGCATGATGCACATATACTGTATGCATTTCCTAAAAATGGTTAAATATTCACAGCACACACTTTAAATCTTGCCGATTCTGAAAATTTAAGAAGTGTTAAGCCTCACCTACAGTTCACCTTCTTTTGCTGATTCCCATTACAGTAAATGGCATTTTCATGCATCTCAGTAATTTTCAAAGGTCATTTTATTGGCTCAAAATACATGTATTACAGAAATAGATTATGTAATCCATTTGCATTTCTTCTATAGTTAATAACAGTCCCAGTTACTTACACTTCACTTAAAATGCATATTTATGGCATAGCAAATCATTAGGCCAAGATCTTTGATTAGGCATGTGTGAAATATGTCTCATAGCCAAAGTCTATTAGGATTTTTTGAGACAGTTTGTTGAATGGTGACAGAGAAAAGAAAAACGTGTCAGCTACAACACTGAGAACAACAAAAAAACTTTGTATTAAATTTTATTTTATCTGACATGGGTGCAATATCATGAAAATCTTCTCAATTTCTGGGTACTGCTTCATGGTAAAATTTATGCTGTTTTTAGAGCATTCCATGTTAAATCTTTTAACTTAATAACTATTAAAGTAGGCATTAGAAATACAGTAATTTTTGAGGAGAAGTGTAAGTATATATATATGTATATATATGAATCTAAGAATATTTTTCAGAAAAGTAACACTTATATTTAAACCCCTGATATAATGCCATGAGCAATGAGAATAAGAAAACAATAGTCAACATTTCTCTTCTTTGTTTTGCAAACTTTTCCCTGCTAGAGGGCTTGACTTTTTATCTTCCAACTGTTTTTCATGTTGTTTATTAGTATAAAATTTCACTAGAAAAACACTAGGTACTGTTCAATTGTCATTTATTAATGTGGTAAAATAACAGTGGGTAAAATCGCCATTGGTTATAGTAAATTAAAGAAGATCCATGTTTTCTTCTTTCCGTACAACAGTGAAGATTGTATTTTGTATAAATATTCTTTAGGAATTGGATTTTACTTAAACTCTTCATCATTGGACTAATGAAAGCTCTTAGCCAGAGATTTCATTTCAATTTTTCATTAGTCTGTTGTAGTCTTGAGGTAAATATAAGCATATGCTCAAGTGCTGTAGTGTGCTGGAATTCTACTTGCTGGGTTTCATGCTGCTAAGTGGAAGAAATCACATGAGATTTGTGGATATAGTTGACTTATTCAAATTGCAATAGACATTTTTTTAATGGGGAGTTGAGCTGGAACGTTGTTTCATTTGCTTCAAGACACTTTTCAGACTCTTGGAGGATTTCTCGTTGCTGGTATTCTTTATTTGTATTGTAGTTCTACTGGCTACAAAAGGCACTTTGACTCTTTTTGTGTCTTTTCCTTGAACAGGATTTTTACACCACTGGAATAGAAAATGCAAAATAAGCCAGAGATTTCAGTAAATTCTATTTGGGCTCTGTGCTTTGGGTTTTTTCAATCTACACTAAAAAAAAAAAAAGAAGGAAAATAGAGGGGAAAATAAAAAAAATTAAACAGATTTGCACAAAGAGAGACACTTCTTAATGCATTATAGTTGAATATTTTTTTATTCAGTGCCCACTGGGAAAGTTCACAAACTAGCAACATAACAAGTCCAGCTTGGACTTATTCATATTTAATGGGGCTAACTTCAGAGGAGTTGATGAAGCGTTTATGTAAACCCCTCAGGCAGCTCATAATTGGCTATGTTAAATGAATCTGAATATATTTTGAAGAGACAATAAATACTCAATGCCTTGAAAGTATCTGGCTGAACTTGTGAAAAATCACAAGGGTATTTTTAGAAGTTTGTGTTGCTGCAGTATGGTTACTATAAAACCTTAGCATAATTATAATGAAAATCACTGCTATGAACAGGGGAACTCATTTAGCTGAGCTCCAAGCTGTGGGGAAGTGAGCTGAGACCTATACAACAACTTTCAGGCATTGGCTATATGTTGCTTCCTGAACTTTTAAAATGTATTTTACTTAGAAAATAGAATAAAAATATCAATTATCAAAGGAAGAGGGACCAGAATCTAAAATTTCTCCCTAATGAGTACTTAATCAGTAAATTTAAATCATGTTTCTTGCTCTTGCATGTCTTATCAATAGGCTAAATCATGGCACCCTTTTCATCCACATTTCTTGCACTCCTGACTACAGAACTGGAGCAGCTTGTCTAGAGAGGCTGTGGATTCCCCATCCCTGGAATTGTTTAAGACTGGGCTGGATGGTCTTTGAGCAACCTGGTCTAGTAGAAGGTGTTCTTATTCGTTACAGGGGCATTGGAACTGGGTGATCTTTGAGGTCCTTTCCCACCCAAACCATTCTATGATCTCCTGAAAAATAAAAGGCCTTGCCCATTAGGTCTATACACAAAATAGGGCTCTCAGCTCAAGGAGAAGAAAACATGCAGTATGTGTTTCATCTCAAATTCTGCTGAACCTAAATTCAGATTATTACATCTAAGGTAATTTTCCCAAGCTTCTTTGCAGACAGTGGGGAAAAAAAAAAACAAAACACACTTTCAGAGAGCAATTTATCATGGGTGAGTTACACCCATGTGAAAATTAGTGTAATTTTCACTTCCTCAGTTGTAAAAGCAATCCCTCTGACTAACTCATGGATATGCAGGTTTGACAAATGTTTGATTACTGCTATAGAGTGCCTTGAATGTCTAAACTCCAGAGAAATATAAAAGTGTTAAACAGGAAAGATTTCTACTGCCAGAACTACCTAAATCATTACTGGCAAGAGAAGGGACCCTAAATGCCTAGTTTTTGTGCTGTGCAGTAGGCCCCTTGAAATTTGAATTAGACAGCACTTTGCAAACTTGTTTACTTATTGTGAGTTTCAGGTATTTGAAAAGTTCCATGCAGTACTGCATTTTTTCAGTGTGATGGGCATCTAAAGAATAGTAGTACCACCATATGATGGTACCACAACACTTGAAAGAAAAGTCTTATCAGTAGGCATTGCAGCTTTAAAGAAATGGGATAACACTGAATAACAAGATGTTTCTCTTTTAAATAACTGGTAAACCTGTAAATTTCCCAGAATATATGATGGAAGCTGATCTCCAAATCATGAACAACATCACCTGTTTGTTTTGAGTTCTGCCTTCCCAATTTTGTGTCTTATTTTCCTACATACCATCAGTGTGCCAGGTGCAATGCATTTGGGAACCACAAGGATAACTTTAATATTGAAAATGTTTATTCAGTTAGGAGATTTAAACTTCACAGTACTGTGAAGTACCAGGAACAGAGAAAGTATGATCTGGTAATTTGGGAACAGATAATAAAATATTTCATTATAATGATCTGATCTAACTTAACAATTGCAATTGGTCAAGCATCTTGTGTTTGCTTTACTTTTCCATGTCTTTTAAAATTTCTGCTCTTGATTATGACCATTTCCTCCATTTAAGAATTAGATTGTGATGTAGCAAATCGGCACAATCATTCTACGAATATACTAGAGTTTTCCATACATCAGGCAAAATTAAGGAAAAAGCTGATTAGAAGTGTTTATCAAAGTATTAAAGTTTTGTTACCTTGTGTGTAGCCCTGTTCATGTACTAAACCATAATTGTTATTCAACACTTAGGAGAGAAAAGAAAAAGTGGACTGCTTGTTCAATTTACTAAGTCATTTGAGCTGCTGCACAACTGTTATTCTCTGATTAATGTAACTACTGAAGCAGGGTACATGAAGATGATTATGAGCTTCATGCATTACATAATTATCAAGCTTTTCAGTGTGAATAAAATCTTACAATGATTTATGAATAAAACTATTTCAACAGGAATAACACAAGTTTAGATCATGACTTGAGCCTGCTACTCCTTAAGGGTTCTGTCATTGATTTAGAGAGGTGTTAATGGAAGGTGCAAACTCACCATCCATTTCTGGGAGACTCCTCTTGATCTCACTGGACTGCCAGGCCTGAGCTCAGTGACAGGGGTTTCACATGTAATAACTAACTGCCCTTTCATTTCAGTTCAATGAGGGACCCCTTAAGATAATTTATATTTTTTACTTTATGTATTAACCTCCATAACTGCAGGCTGGGCTCAGTAAAGGGATTTAGGTGATAAAGTAGCTCTTAAACAGAAATAAGAAAAATAAACTACTATATTAAAAAATAATTCAATCTCAGCTGCTTCCCGAAGGCACCTTGCCTAAAGTGCTGTGGTGGTTTGCTTTTTGTGTTTGGTGGGTTTGGGTTTTTTTTCTTTTTTTGCATTAGTTCCACAGGTTTCTAAAAATTTGCCCTCAGTCTTAATTGTGATGGTCAGGTCAATGCCAATCACTCCAGTTATTCAGGATTTGTGAGTTCATCTACCTTTACTACTCTAAAGGTTCAATTCAGTCAGTTTTCTTGGATCAGATTGCTACCACTACCTTCCTTCTCAAAGTTGGTGAGCTGAAGAGCTGCCAGCTCAATTTTAGAAGTAACTTAGCATTTAAAGCACAAATCAGTAAACAAAGGCCCTGAATTTAAGTTCTGCCTCAGCCTGGAGTGATCAAAACACAAAATATTGACTTCCATGCATGTGTCATTCTCTCACTACTTCAAGATAGTTTATTACTAAGCTCTTCTGTGAAATCTGTCTGCATTCAAAGTTGAATCAAAGTACTAACAGATCCAGGAGGATTCTGCAGGAGTGAGAGTGGGAGTAGGGCACAGTCTAGGATCACAGAGGATCAAAGATGTCTTTGTAAGCATTTATTTCTAAGTGCCCTTGAGCTGAACACGTACCACGGTATGCTCTAGGATCATCCTGCTTCCTTAGTTCTTCTGCTTCCCTTGGTACCCCAAAGAGTCCTGAGGTGCTCTGTGCATCTTGGACAAGTTATAGCAGAAGGAATGGAGACTACAGATTAAAAGCATTAGAGCAATAATGTGGAAAAAGAGCAGCAAATACACTGATGTCGTAAATTAACTGGCCTGACAGATGGAGCACTGAATGAGATACAGCCTGACTTTTAGCAAAGCTTGCAACACACCTCCAAGTGACATTTTCATAAACAAAGTGGACAAGTATGTTTTGTGTACAAACATTGCTGGGTGAACACATGCTGTGGTGGAAAACTGCTTCTGGAGGAAGTGTCACTTGTTTACTCCTCACCACAAAGATATTTCAGGAGAAATCCTGCAGAAGTCTGTTCTGGATCTGAATTTATTTGATGTTTCCATTAACGGCTCAGGTGATAGAGTAAGGAATATAATGCATTCTACTGATAAGTCAGTCTTAGAATAGTTGTTTTGTGGAGAGGGATGAGAATTCAAAACCATCTTAATAAAATGAAGGTATAATTTGATAGAAAAAAAGATAAGATTCAAGACAAAGAGATGAAATATTATGAATTAAGAGAAGCTGAATTAGAAAATTGAGACAAACAGACTAAGCAACCATACTGCAAAAATGGATCTGCATGTTGCAGTCTGCCACAAAAACGTGATATTTGTTCAAAATTGAAAGGGAACATTTTTGTATGTCTTAGCAAGGGTAGGGTATTCAAGATATATATGGTTCTAGATTGATAAAGATTTTAAAGTCTTTTTTTTGGGAGGGAAACACATTTGGAGAAAGATATAACTCAGAAAGAACACAGAAGGTGACAAATGTTATGAGAAATTTCAAGATGAGTTGAAAGAATTGGTTTGTTTGTCCATAAAACAAAAGATAAAAGAGAAATGTTAACCCATCATGTGAAAGAGATACTGGAAGAGAACTACATACATTTCTGAGAGAATCAGTTAGGCTAAATATTGATAGAAATTTTAAAGTATGGAACTGAATATTAAAAAATATGGAATGTCATTCACTGGAAGTGAACTAAACCAAAGCAGGTAAGAGGTTTATTGTGGCTAATGAGCATGCACACACCTGCCCCAGAGCAGAGGTCAAGACTGCATTTACATGTATGTCATTATATTGTTAGATGCTAAATAAATTATTGTTTGTAAGGTGACTTGAAATTGTAATTTAGATATCTTAATATAGTCTTATATACTGAAAATCTACAACTTTTTACAGAAAAAAAGATTGCATTGGTGAAGAGCCAATTACATCCTTATCACTAGAATGCAAATACAGGGAAAAGGATGAGTTCTATTGATTGTATTGAGAATTTAGCTTTGCAGAAATGTAGGCAGAAAAAAATTTAGGCCTCAGTACTTTGTTCAGCATAAATACATTACGGACATGTAGTTTATGGTGCTGATTTTTAAACAAAAGAGGGTCTGGTTAATTGGGGAATACACATAAAATACAATAATAGCTGTGGTTGGAACTTCTGGACCGGATACTAGCATTATTTTGGAATCAACTGTTTTGGTTAACAGCCTGTAACATATATTGCAATATGAACACCACCATGGTGAAGATGCTGTAAAGCTGGTGTATATTTAAGTGACTCTTTTGTCTAGCCAGTTAGGAAAGAGATTCATTAAAACATTTACAAATATTATTTGAAAATGAATGCAAAATTGAAGTATAAATCAAAAAAACCCAGAGGTTTAACAAGCATGTTAGAAGCACAGTACTTCAGAGCATGGTATTTTTTGAGGCCAGGATGTTCTTAATTGGGCCAAATAAAGAAGGTTTGAACATGGAACCAGACAGTAAGCTTCAGACAGATTTTGCTTTGTGAAAGTATTTTATTTCAATATTATCTATAGATTAACATAGTGCATTTGTCAGATTCTGCTGAAGTGAACCTCCAGCTTCCTGCAATCATTTCAGAGTGACTGGACAGCATCAAACTCAGCACATGCCAGGTTTGTTGAACAGACCTCACTTTATCTAACCTAACAATCAACTCAGGCATTTCAGGGAGACATCACATGCTTCTGTTTATGGCCCTTGCTGCAGAGAAAGATTACATCCATTTATGTAGTTTCAAAAAAATCAACATCAAAGTGCTTTATTGATTTATAAATGACACACAAATAACTGACAATCATTGAACTACAGGTTCAGGATCAGTATCAGTAATAAAACAAACCCAAATTATGAATCAAAAATGTTAATAAATATGCACAATTATTTGAATATGCTTTTCTAATTAACACTGAATGGTTCTAGTACATATGCATGTACATCCACACATCCATACACATCACAGAGGTCATCACTGCTCTCCCTATCCCCTCCTGGCATGCTATGTAGGAAATCCTTTGCAGCCCCTGGCAAGATGCAGGTGCCATTTTTCACCCCACAGCCCTGCTCATCACAGGTAGAAAGTCTCACCAGGAATTGACCTGGTAGCAATATAGTATGTGCACTGCCAAGACAAGTTCCTTAGCCAGGCAGTAAGGTTTAAAGAGCAATAAGCCTTTCTGAGTCAGTCCAGCTAGGGCTGGATAAAATCGAATAAATTTTCTAGGCTGTTTCTCTGCTAGTACTGAAGCACTCCCCAAGGTACATTGCTGTATTTTCCAGACTTAGTCCAGTATACTTTTATGTGCATCAGGCAGTGTACCTTCTTGCCCATATTTTGTTTATTTTTTATATCTGGTTTGTATTCAGGTACCAGTATGAAATGAAGACAATATCTCTTTTCTGAAAGTTCCTGGTAAAGCCTGCTATTCTCAGGTGTCCCTTTGATATGGATATGAAACACAATCCAATAGTGAAATGAATGCCATGAATAACATTTTACCTAATGTCCAACCTTGGCATAAGATGAAGGAAGTGCCTGCTGACAATAGGCTGTGGGTACAGGGGCAGCACCTGAACAAAGCTGAAGTGACCAGCTCTAACAGTTATGTATTTCCCAGGATGATACATGCAAAGCCACTTCTAGTACCAACATTAAGAGTGATCTACCTGAAAAACCTGAGGGACAAATACAGAAATAAAATAGCAGTTGACAAGTAGAAATAAAAACATTGCGGGAATTATGCTCCTGATAGTATGTGTGACTCTTCTAACTGGATGTAAAGTGCAGATAACTGCCTGGACAGAACCCTTCTGTGTACTTGGAGTGTCCTCCAGGCATTGCTTTACATGCAGTAAAACACACAGACTTTGGCTCTTTGTTCCTCATTGGCAGCTGCTGTACAATGAAATGCTCCAAACTTGCACTAGGATAGCTTCAAATCAGAACCTGCTCCAGCTGAAGTTACCAGAAAATCAGCTTTGGATTTCAAAGGCAGCAGAGTAAGTTTGGAAAAAGTTGAAAGACCTAAGTGTACTCAATTTTGGCAAAGTATCTGCTAATCTCTGATAAGACTTGATGCTGTTTGAGCTTTATGATCTATTACAAAAGACAAACCATTACTAATGGAGAGTCCTACAAACCACCTACTTATTTTTCTGAAAAGTGAATGCTTATCCTATTATGTTTTTTTAATTCATGAGTAGTAATTTCAGTTTCCCTCTCTATTAAAAAATCAGCAGGGTGTCACTGTAAGTTCTGAGCTGATTCAGACATAAATGCTGTTTTTTTTCTTGTGAAATGAATATTCTCAGTATTTGCCTCAGGATTATATTACTAAATAGTGAAATTAAATGAAAAGACAATGTAATTCTTGGTTTCTCTTTTCCTGTTTTTTTTTTCTCTCTAAGGAAAAAGGCTTAAAGAAATCAAGCAGTCTGTTTTCAAAATAGATGTAATCCATTTCTTTAAGAAAAACAAAACAAAACAAAATCCAAATTAATTTGATTCTCAAATCCTTCCCTTTTCTCCAGCCCCAAAGTCCCTCATCAAACCCTAGAGGAAGGCACAAAGTGTACACTGCAATAAAATTTTTTTGGTCTTTATCAGTTGACAAAACCAAGGTCTAATAGAACTAGTGGAGCTAGTCCCTTTAGACACAGATTCACAGAATCACAGATTCACAGAATCACAGAATAGGTAAGGTTGCAACAGTGGTTTGTCATCTGTTCCAGCTTCCCACTCAAAGAGGATCAGCACATTGCACAGGATTGGATCCAGATAGTTTGGTTCTTGAATATTGGTGAGGCAGATTACATACCCTCTCTGGGAAACCTGTTCTACTAAAGATGTTCTTCCTCATATTCAGATGGAACTTCCTGTGCGTCAGTTTCTGCCCACTGTCCTATTTCTACCTCTTGTCTCATTGCTCAGCAACACTAAAAACCTGGCTCTATCCTTTTGGATGTGATTTGACAGAATCACAGGATCATTTAGGTTTGAAAAAACCTCTGAGATCATTGAATCACACCTTTGAAACTTCACCACTTTGTCAACAAAACCATAGGACTAAGTGCCATATCCAGTTGTTTCTTGAACACTTCCAGGGATGTTGACTCCATCATCACCTGGCCAGCCCATTCCAATTCTTAACCACTCTTTCAGTGAAAAAAATTCTTCCTGATGTCCAACCTGAACCTCCCCTGTTGCAGCTTGAGGCCATTTCCTTTTGTCCTCTCACCAGCTGCCTGGGAGAAGAGCCTGACCCCCACGTGGCTACAGCCTCCTTTCAGGCAGTTATAGAGAGCAATAAGGTCTCCCCTGAGCCTTCTCTTCTCCAGGCCAGAACACACCCAGCTCCCTCAGGCACGCCTCATAGGACTTACCCTCTGGAGTAAGCTTTCACCAGCTTCATGCCCTTCTCAGGACACACTCAAGCACCTCAGTGTCTTTCTTGTCATGAGAGGCCCAGAACTGGACACAATGCTCCAGGTGCAGCCTCATCAATGTCAAGTACAGAGGGAAAATCACTTCCATTGTTCTGCTAGCCACAATATTTCTGATCCAGGCCAGGATGCCATTGGCCTTCTTGGCCACCTGGACACACACTGACTCATGTTCAGCTGCTGTAAACCAGCAGCCCTGGTCCTTTCCCACTGGGCAGCTTTCTAGCTACTCTGTTCTCAGCCTTCAGTGCTGCAGGGGGTTGTTGTGACCCAAATGCAGGACCTCGTATTTGGCTTTGTTGAACCTCACACCGTTGGCCTCAGCCCATCAAAACCTATCCAGATTCCTCTGCAGAGCCTTCCTACCCTCAGCCGATCAACTCTCTCACCCAACCTGTTGTTTGCAAACTGAGCAAACTGAGTGTGTGCTCGAACCCCTCATCCAGATCATCAATAAAGATATTAAACAGGACTGGTGCCTTGGTGAACCCCACTAATGACAGTCTCTCTTCAGATACTTAGATAAATTAATAAGGTTCCCTCTCAGTCATTCCTTCTCAAGGCTGAACAGGCCCATCTGTCTCAGCCTTTCCTTGTAAAAATAGATGCTCCAGATCCTTAATCACCTTTGGCACCCTCTGCTGGACCCACTCCTGGAGCTCCTTGTTTCTATTGTACTGGGGACTCCAGAACTGGACACAGAGCTCCAGATGTGGCCTCACTAGGGCTGAGTAGAGGGGCAAGATCATCTCTCTCAGCCTGCAGCAGTGTTATTCCTAATGCACCCTAGGACACCTTCTTGGCCACAAGGACACACTGCTGGCTACTGGAACACTTGCTGTTCATCAGAACCTTCAGCTCCTTCTCTTCAGTGCCTCTTTCCAACAGCCTGTACTGGGATGTGGGGTTGTTCCTTCCCAGGTGCAGGAGCCTGCATTTGCCATAGCTGAATTCCAGGCATTTTTTCCCTGCCCATCTTTCCAATGTGTCGAGGTCCCTCTGAAGGGCTGCACAACACTCTGGGGTATCAGCCATGCCTCCCAGGTTTGTATCCTCAGAAAATGTACTGGAGACCCATCTGTCCCTTCATCCAAACCGTTGATGAATAAGCTAAACAATACTGGGCTCAGTGCTGAACCTTGGGGGACACCAAGAGTGTCTCAGACTAGACTCTGTGCGGCTGATTATGACCCTTTGGGATCATATTTCTTGAATATTTTATACTTGTTCAGTATGTGTAATTTAAGGCAACATGGTGGGATGAATCAAGTCTCTAAATCAGGGATTCCAAAAAGGGATTGAAAAGAACGATTTTCCACGTGTAAAATCCCCAGCAGCTTAGAAATTCAGCAGTAAGACTCTGATTTTCAACACCAAACTTTCTACACTGATTTGTATTGTATTTGGAGGAATAAAATGGAAGTAAAGTTCAATAAATGTGAACTAAATTTAGCATGAAATGTTCTGCAACAGGATTACTGGTACTGAAAATAATTTTAAATATCCAAACTTGGAAACAAAAATTACAGATATTAATAATATTGTAGTATGAAAATGAAGAAAATCTGTTTATATTAATAAAAAATCCTTTCTTATTATTACTTATTATGTAAAGATTGTACAATCAATACCAGTAGACTTCTTTCTGTCTCTCTCTGTTCTGAAAACCAGTGCAGTTCTGCAGCTGCACAGGGTCAGACCACAGGTTTGTCTAGTCCAATAACTAGTTTGTAGCAGTAGCAACCAGAAAAATCTTATAGAAAGATTAAGGGAAAATGGAAAACATTATAAAGCAATTTTCCTTTTATATCCTATCAGTTTCTGACAATCATGAGGATTAAGAACTTCTGAGATGCAGGTTAGGCACAAGACTCATTTTTAATAGCTGCTGACGGACTTTTCCCCATATACCAAACTAATCCCTTTTTCAATTCAACAAAGCATTTTGTGACATTCTTTTGTCTGAATTGAGCCTGTTATCAAATAATTTCACTGGTTATGACCAGTTTTCTGTAGCATAGGAAGCAGTGAATAATCATACCCTATTCCTCCCTCTTACCCACACATGAGACAGTGATGTCCTGTCTCAATTGTCTCTTATGCAATAAGGACACCTAATTTATTTGGTCGTTCCTATATGGAAATATGTTTTGAGTCACTGTTCTTGGTCATTGTCTAGTTTGTCTCTATACCTTCTAAGATGGGAGGGTAATAGTTTTCAAGGGGTAAAATTGGTCTTTCCTAGGGAAGATGGTTTATGTGTTTACAGATTAGGTGTTTAGTCACATCCTGTCATCTGAGCTCTACTTTAATTCATGGACACATACTGGCATCTCTAGAATTTTTTTCATGGATCACATGGACATTTTTAAATAAGGTTACTTATTACATTTATTTTTCCCTTTTTTTTTTTCCGAATGTGGCAAAAGTTGAGCACACTAATTTACATCCTAGAGCACATGTACAATATATTTACGCAACTGACATGATGAATAAATTCTAGTTAGGTTTCAGCGGTTTTATTAATACTATCTACATTTACCTTGTCTTTTGACAGCTACCAAATGTTGAGCAGTTTCCAGGAGAATGAGTAACAAAGGTGTGCTAATTATATAATTTATTCTTGTTGAGATTTTGCTTGGTTCACCTGAAAATAAAACAACAAATGAGTGCAGTGTCAGATATAATTACATATCTGTAACTGGAAACTGAAAGCAAGATTTCTTTGTAGCATCCAGCAGAAAAACCTTATCAAAATCTCTAAATGCATTCCATATTGTTTTATGAAAACAAATAATCCTGTCAATATTTTTGTTAAATTTTTGTATGTACTCACAAGAATATTTTATTTCTGTGCTGAATTTCATATCAGTAATTATTTATTTTTTTCAAGTATTTGGCAGTTCTAAAAGTATCCAGTTTAGACTCATGTTTGCTATAATTATGTATCTCAAAACAATAGCAGCAAAAAGCAAGGAATTCTAGACACAAGACAAGCAAGAATACAAGCTGTATTTTCTCTTATACTGTCACATCAATATTTATATAAAATCATTATCATAAAAATGTTATTTCTTTCCTTTTAAAGATGGTTTGCAGGAATTTGCATGGCTTTCTGACAAGATTGTCTGCAGTCTTTATTTTTTTACAGAGCAAGTGAGCAGCATCTAAGGGACAATTTCTGGTAGTGTGAGAGGCTTTGGTGGTCTATGCCTTTCAGACTTAAGACTGTGCTTGTGTGGACACATTTCATCTCCCTCTGCATTGATTTAAGAAGCAGCAACTGAAAAGTAGGGCTTTTGAATCATGTTCTGTCTGTGTGGTTTTTGGATACTAAAGGACTCCATAACTTCATTCCATTCCATGATCATCTAATCTAGTCCTCTGAACTGAAGTCAGTGTGAATTTGCTGCTGGATTTTATAAAGTAGGGATGTTTTGGACAAGAGAAACACTATTGAGTTCACATGTAATTTGGTTTGATGGAGTAGAATCTTGCACAAAAATAGTATGTGGAATTTTTAAATACTTTGAGAATAATTTGAACTATAACCTGAAACAAATTAAGGACAAAAATGAAATGCAAATTAATTATGATTATTAATGGAAAGAAACTTCTGTGTATATATATGCTTTAATATGACATTTTAATTTTAGGGTCAGTGTAACACTGGGTTAAAAGGACATTTTTATTTTTATAGCATTTTTTCTAACAAAGCATTTTCTGATGAGGCTTCTGAGTTAAAGTAAAATAATCAAGACAGAAAATTAAAGAAACTCAAAGGGACTATTACATCTTCTATGATATGAGAAAAGAGTCACTAGTTTGAGAATTTACAGTGATTCAGATACAGTTTCCCTTTTCTGTAAGAGACTGAACACGAGCATTGTCAGTTCTCAGAGAACATTGGGAGGTTCCATGAATGAAGGAACTTAGAACACCTTTAAAAGCAAATGAAAAGCATTGCTGGTCTTTGGGTATGAACTGAAGAAGGGCAGCTTATTCATTTCTAATCTTTAAGATGTTTTATGAAGTAAAAAATTTGAAATATACCCAAAAAAGACAGTGCCAAAATGAAAAGTGAGGGAGATGTCAAAAAAGAAACTTTCCGAAATATAAGACCTATTTTCTTTTAAGACAAAATTAGAATATGTGTAGTTTTAAAAGACTGTGAAATGTTCTGTATAGGTTTATACTATTAAATTCTGGTCATTTATGAAAAGAGTGCAAAATAACACTTCCCTCTTTTATTTCAGGAATCCTTGATTTTGCACTCTGAATTTTTTCCCATTATCACATAAGTACTCTATCAAACATCCACCTGTAGCATAGACCAGCTTCCCCTGCCCTCTTTGGTCACTATTTTGGAATTGTTGATGCAGAATGCTCAACTAATTTTGAAATTGAGGTACGATGCCTGTTTTGGCAGCAGTAACTGGACAAAATCTTCACTCGTCAACACAATGTTTCTGAAGGTTTCTGAAGATATTTTCAATGATTTTTTTGTGATTTTGATCATGAACTGAAGTCAATTACATTTGATTGTCTTGGCAGAACTCCAAACTGCAAAGATATATCACTAGCTGTGAGCAGTTGCTTATGCATTGCAGGGAATATGAATATCTTAGTCTGTTTTCTATGAGTTTCTCAGTTATCTGACTAGATATATGTTTCTATCACTCTTATCTCATGCTAAATATAGCAGCATTGTTTGTCTCAAGCATCTCTTAAGCATTTCTTAATACCAAGTTCCTTAGAACTCTATCACATAAAGATTCAGTTATTGAGAAATTGGATCTTTGCATTGAATTGGAAAAACACAAGTTAAATTGTTGTTGTTTGTGTTGTTGTAGATACTAAGAATAAAGACAACTGCCTTTAGAAAATTAATACAGCAGACACCAGGAGATCATTTATATAGCTATGGAATGGTCTACAGGGAAAAAAACCTACTACATAGTGACTACACAATTTACAGATGAGTATTGAGTCTTCTATTTATTTACTGGAAGTAAAGGTCCAGAGAATAGAAAATTCTATTTCTAAATGTGAAACCCATAGTTTGATTTTTCTCTTGGTTGTTTATTCATGCCTTTTTTTTCTTCCCCTTTGGTTTGGTGTTGGATTGCTTTTTATGTTTCATAGAACATTATTAAATGGGTTGATATGAAATACCTCAGCTATGCATTGGCCACTCTTTCACAACTCTTTCACAACGCATAGTCTGGCACTTTAAAAATATCTTTACGGTTGGACTTGATCTTCTGACAGAAAACCTGCACTTGCTTCTTTCGAAGTCAATATACATTGGTATGTATATATATCTCCTAGCTTTGTCCTATTATATGGAATATCATACCTCACATCTGGAGAACAGAGAAAATAGATGCATGTCATATTAGTGGTCTGAATTCAAGAAAAAAGAATTGTACCTTACAAGACTCAAGACAGTACTATCAAATGCTGAATAAATAAATTAACAGCTATATTAGATATATTAATGGAATTCCAAAACTTTTCAGACATCTTTGCATCTTGTGTAATCATTGTGAGAATTTCTGGAATTTCTGGAATTTTTGTAGCAGTCTACTAGTACACAAGAAAACCAAAAATCAGAACTGTAGCAAACATGATATCACTGTGATCCATTATGTTTCTCACTTCCTAACACACTGAAGGAAGACTTATTCAACAAAGACAATAATTTGAGTTTAACATGTTCTGAAATGCACTCTAAAAAAAACAAAAGAAAACATTGATCAGTACTGAACTGCTTTCATGTGTTTACAAAATGAAAAGTGATGCCAAAGAGATCTGCTGTACAGGTGTCCAGATCTGTTAGATATCTAGAGTTCCCCTATCATCAGCACAGAGGAAGAAACACTGTAAGACTCCACCCTACCATACCTATATTAGAAATTTATTTTAAGAAGGGATAAAGTAAATTGTATACAGGTCTACTTGATTTAACTGACCACAAGGAAATTTCCTTAGCTGGAGGCATCTACATGGCAGATATCCAGGTTTAATTACCTGAATGCTATTAGGATTTTTGGTTTTGGGTTTTTTTTTTTTTGCAAATTTAAAATAAAATAAAATATTTTATTTTTTCAGGTTCCTTTCCATATTTTATTTCTCAATCTTCCAATCAGTTGAAAAGATTTGTGTTATCAACAAATTTCTGACTGACAGTTTCATATATTTCAAGCATATGGGAGACTTTGTACTAAGAAGAGAGAAATTCTATCCAGATTTTTGAGCAGTTTAAGTTTGTATTTTTCATTAACTACAGCAAGCCGGGAATGTGGAGGGAATGGACCCAGGGGAAGAGATAGAAAGAATGCAACACACACTTCCTTGATCCCTCATAAATTGTTCAGATGATAAACTACCAGTGGTGTTACATTCACTTAATATCAGGTCAGAATTTACCTAGCTTCAGGTTTTTTTCCTTTGAAGAATTTTCTTTTCCTGTCTCCCAGTATCATTCTACTGCAAAACACTTGATATGCAGTACTTGTAGTAATGATACATTATTTCTGAAGATTTCATTGCTTCTTAGTCTTGAAGCAGTGTGTTTTGTCTACAGTCCTAGTTAACATTAGTTTTACACAATTGAAAACTCTCACGTTGAACATAGTTGGGTTTTCTTATTTTTCTGCTAGTAATTGAAATAATATTACTATTGCATTTGATCACCATAAAATATTTCTCATTATAATATAAATTGGGGATTATAGAGGATAAGTAAAACACAGGTGATATTTATATTTTGATCTGTCAGAAATGCTAATGATCAAATTTTAATGCTTTAGGATCAATCCAGAAATTTAATTCCTGTCTGGATAAGTAAGCATTTTAATAAAGCTGCTAGAAACCTGAAAGGATTAAAAGTATTTACTTAGATTTTTCTTTTTTAATTCCTGCGTATTTAGTAGAACCTTAATTCTATGTCTGTACCATTTATTGAAGCAATATGGGGAAGGCAAGTTGGATTTAACTAGAAATTGATAAAATATTAGTTTGGTTAATCAAGATCACAATACACAATGAAAATATTGCAAAGTGAATTCTGTATCAAATATGAGTGCAGATAAGTATCCAACTTCCATTGCTTTCTTGGGAAAAAACCCTTATGAATATTGCTGATTTGAAAAGGAAAAAAATTCACATGCTTATATATGTGCACACATATACACACAGAAACTTGTCATGTCTCTGTGAAGTGGGGATTTGGATTTCACCTGTGGTGGCCTGTTGCAATGCATGATTGATGCTTTCTAAGTTTTATATGTATTTTATTTATTTTGTGTTGGTACGTTCCTTCCAAAGTCCCTTCACCCATTCCCAAACCCACATGGTATCTCCCAGAGGGGAGCCCCTTGTCAATCACCCTGGTAACTTGAGGGGAGATCATCTCCCATTCGAACAGATGCAACAGAAGGAGTGGAAACAGAAAATTTGAAAGAAAGGAGGTGATATTAATTTAAAACTTACTGTATGCAACTGACCAAATGTTGTAAGACTCCCCTATACAGAGATATCATTTAGTTTGCTTAGACTAAACACCTAAAATATAGAGCATTAGGTTAGGGTGACTGTTGATCAGCATAGAGAAAACTCATTAATTGTAACATCACTGATTTGCAAACCTGTGTCACATTGTTTTATTGCAGAGATTTAATGGCAGATTAAGGAAGTAGGGAGCTTCATATTACTGATGCTTCATTATTTAAATCATATTTGTGAACATAATAAAAATTATTTTTAACACTTAAAATTGGACTACAGATGTAGGACTAAAACCAGTGCATTTTTCTTGTGCCATTTCCCTGATTTGTTCTCTCCTCATGTCTGTATCTGGTTTCAAGTTAGTTCTATGTATTTATTATACTCAAAGTTTTTCTCTTTAGATTAGATCCATCCTTTCATTCATAGTTGCTCTCCTCCACTATCCCATAATGCCCATATGGAATTACACCACTGTGAAATTTGAGCTAAAGAGCAGTCTTAGAGATGCTATAGCTGCTTTACAAGAATGTTGTGTATGGAAAAGCTATACTGGAATTGTGCAGATGTGGTAATCTGTAGAAGAACTGTATCTCACCAGAAGAAACTGAAACTCTTAATAGTGCATTGTATACCACAGCTAAATAGGTCTTTCATTCCCAGCTCTCCTTTCACTGCAGTGTTTCATCACCCTTTCTGTTTAAAACTTTCCTGTGATTTAAGCCTGTTTTCATGCACTTCACTTAGATAAATCAAAAACTAATTTTTACTGGCTATTAGATAAAATACTGAAGGAAAGATCCATGGTTCCAGTACTTCTTTTCTTGAATTTTAAACCTTCTAATGTTAATTCTGATGATATCCAAAGACAGTTGTTTAATTTTTTTTTTTTTTTGCTGACAGAGACAATTTATGATGGATAATTTACATAATTACAGGATAAATCAGATCAGGGTACGCTTTTATTGTGTTAAGCAAAACTATATCAGATACATTATAAGGGAAGAACAGTGGTTGTGTTACCTATCTAGGTACAATTTAATATGCATTTTAATGAAAGTTGTGTTTACTCTTTTCCATGTGTGGAAGCCACATCAACTCTAAAGAGAAAGCACAGATAGTAAATTGCTGCCAGGAAATCTTTGTAGCAATTCAGCAATTCAGACCACTAAGTCTACCAGGTGATAGGTGATAGCAAAGCTGTTTTCTCTGTCATCTTGTACAATCCAAAGTCATACTAACGCTGAAAAGTAAAAATACCCCCTTTTATACCCAACATACAAAGAAAAAAAAAAAACAAACCAAAAAACCTCATTCAAGTAGAATGAAGTTTCAGAGGAATTTTATATATGGCTTCAGAGAAAAAGGTTTTTGACATTTTCTGGCTGGTAACAGTCCTATTCTAAGAGACAGAAATCTTCCTTAAAGATAAGGAGAAAAGGAAGAGAGTGACAAATTCACTGGGCAGATTCACAAGTGGACAAAGGTCCCACTTTTTTTTTCTTTTTGTGGAAGTATATACAAAGCATGTTTTAACATTTTAGTATATAGAGGAATTCAAGAAGTCTACTCTGGACCTGAAGGCAAGGATGCATCATTGAGTTTGTTTGTTTATAGAATGAAACATGAAGCCTTAGAAAGTCTGATGCTGAAACTGTCAGTGTACCATGAATCACTGGTGCATAGGATAATGCATTATTTTTATATGCTTCTCCCTGAATAAAAATGACAACAAATAAGGAGAACAACTTAGCAAAATATGGAGGACAAAAGCCGAAGCTGAAATATTTCACTACAATTCCTGAGGTCACCTACTTTCCAAAATATTCAGATTTGAAAGACAGTAAGTCACAAAAGCACAGTCTTATGGTAGTGGATCATTTGAATTTTTTGGCCGGAATTGCTTTGGATTGACACAGGTTATGGCAGTCTTTTAATTATGTGCTCAATTATTCAATCGTAATGTATGAAGAATGCTGTTTCTCAGTCACAAAGCAGCTCAGTGATTTTTAATCCATATAAAACAGGCTGCTGAAGAGCAGCAATGAGCTAGACTGCTATCATGCACAACTGGGTAACATATTTTTTCCACTGGAGGATTCTTCTATGAAATAGTAATAATAAAGTTATTGCAGAAAGTAGAGGTATCATATTGCATTTTTCACTCTCATGTGGGATTTAGATCATTGCTGTTGCTGTGATGTTCTCTATTTCAACTGTGTAAGTGATCATCTTGCAATATTTATACTTTCCCTTTTATACCTTTGATGTAACCTTGCAAGTGAGTAACTCAATATATCATGTCCGTTTGAGGTAATCTCTGAGCTGTCTAATTGTACAGTGTTCCATTGTTGGTACTCAGTGCCTCATTTGGTAGTTTTTCTCCATGGATTTGAAATACACAATGCAGAAATTACATACATTATTTCTAAATTTATCTTCTGTTTAGCTATAATCTTCTGAGTTAATATGATTATTAGTATTCTCATGAGTGAAAACAAAATGCTCCCCTAATCCTCATAAATTAAGAAACCATATTTGTTTCAGCATTTATTACAGTGTGTTTTTAGCCTAATAGCAATGTACTGTAGGTGGTACTTACGACTTTTAGAGCATTTTGAGAAATTCAAGTAGTGCCCTTGTGACCTGGTGAGTGGTAGTTCCACTGAAGAAAATGCCTTTAGCTCTTTCTGATTTGCTTTTAAGAACAGCTCCCTTTTGCAATATTAAGATGTTTATAAGGGCAGAGCTCTTTACCTTTAAGTTATGGTAAATTGAGATACTGACAGATGAACAGAAGGAAAATAGGAATTAATGTCAAAATTAGGTGTGAGAAACTCCTGACTCCCAGATTTCTGTCTGATCCATGACAGCAGGTGCTCCTTTGGAACACCAAAATTCTGAAAAGGATTCAGTAACTGATATCAGGAGCTTGTTGTTTTCAGGAGAGCATTACAGAACAAGTGCGAGGGACTGAAATGTTCTGGTTAATGGTTTAAACACTGTTATGAAGAACTTTTTGCCCATTATGACAAAACCACATAAAGAAGCTGTGACCACCCTCCCCTGAATATACCTCCTGACTGGAACTTTGGACCGTGAGGTAATCTACCTAAGGGATGTTGAGATAGGTAAAGCTGACACTAGAGTCCAATTATCTCAGGTCTAGGGAGGAGTGAACAAGGCTGAGGGAGGGGAATGTATCCACAAGGAAAGCCAAACCCAGCAGCTGTCTTGAAAATCATCTCTGCAGGCTTCAGGGGAAGGCCACACCCCATGGGCTCATCTGGTGGGGTCAGATTTGCACACACTGCCCACCAACCAAGGGGGAAGAGGAGAATTTTGGGTCACAGGCAGTGAACACCCACCCTCCCTCACACACACTGGCTCAGGTGTGAATCCCCCCACCATGACAAGGCCACATCCACAGGGCATTCAGCTGAGATGTCACAAAACATCAAAGACCCTCAAACCACCCCTGAGACTGATTCCTTCCACCTGGCTGAGAACAGCTGCACATGATGCAAAGTGATGCAGCAGATCCAGAGTCTGTTGAAAGAGACTGTGTCAAACTTGCCCTCCCAGGGGAGGTACCTGGGCATTCCCATATACCTGAACATTTATTAATCTATTGGACTCTATGCTTTGCAGGACTCTCACCACCAAGAAGACCAGAAGAACAGGATCAACAGGACACCATCGGGATCCATGGAGTGGTGGTATTTTCTACTTAATCTGTTTCTCTGTTACTCTCTTTCTCTCACCCACTCCCCTGTTTCTATTTTTTTCTCTCTCTCCATTTACTGTTAAATAAAAGCCCTGCTATTGCCACTGACAAATGGTCTGCTTTGCACCTTAATTTGGGCAGAGGTATTTCTCTAATAATTTTAATAACCAGATCATAAGTCCCTTTTTTTAAAGTAGTCTATGTAGCAGTGGGGGAAGATGTTGGATAATTTTATTGAATTTTTTTTTAACTTTAGTGTAATAGTGTTTGATCCCTATATCTGTGATGGATATTCTGGTGCCAGGAATTGCTTCCTTATTTCCCTAAGTCAGTAATTAATATGTACTAGCAGATGTTTTAGTTTTGAGAACAAGAATTGTGTGTCAGAGCAAAGAATGATAAGGGAAGTTCATTATGACCACATATTTGAGACACTTTCAAGGAGAAGACATTCATTAGAAGATCCAGAACCGTATCCATATAAGTCCATGGAAATAATTAGCCTAAATCCATGTATTCAGACAATGTAATGAATATGTAATACAAATGTGATGAATATGTATTAGTTTCAAGAATATAACTTGTTCTGTCAGGTTGCTGAGTAGGCATTGTTTTATGAGCAATACCCATGTTTCCAGCACTTTTAATAAAGTAATGTTGGCTTTCTGACATAGCAAACTGATTGAAGATTTATTTCATATTTTTCAGTGACAAGAGGAGGAAGGAGGCAATGAAATGTGTGAGATAGTTGAGAACTGAATATTAGGCTGGCAAGTGTCAGTGTTATAGGGCAGTGAAGCAGTGCTCAGTGTTATTGCTGGTTGGCTGTGTGGACTGTCTTCATGATCACTGGGTTGAATTGCTTTACTAGCAATTGCTGTCAGTGAGCATCAAAGAGTTTGGGACAACTGGCATTTTCAGAAGAGATAGGTAATTGAATAGGCTGAGCAGTGTGACAGGAAAACTATTGGAGAGCTCCTAAAATATATGTCCTATTACATTCACATTGTACATTTAAATAAGATCTCTCCTTGCAGCTATGAACAGGAGTAAGATTAAAACAAAGATCTTTCTCAGGTAGTCTATATGCATTAAATATTTAGTTCATGCTCACTTGATTTAACTGAGCATTAAAAAAGAAGTTTTTTGATAATGGCAGGAAGCTATTGCTACTCAGAGTGAGTAGACAAGAAGGATCTGCAGATGAATATTGTGCTGTTTGTTCATCTGTTATGTAACTAAGAATGTTTCTGAAACTTTGAAAAGGATATGGCCTGCAGGAATTGAAAATCTCTATTAATGCAATGGTGGATATTTGGATCATCATAACAGTCATTGTGATTACAGCAATGAAACCAGTAATTATAACACATTTTTAGTTTCAAGGCTTTGTAATTTTTGCAGTTATGTTGAAAGCTCAAGACAACCTTACCCAACATGAGAAAGATTTCAAACCTGTGTTTAGCCTTTCAAGACTGTGTTTGAGTAATTTACTAGAATGTTTAACTTTCAAAGAGAGTGCCCGTGGAGAGCATTGGTGGGGGAGTGCATTGATTTATCAGCTCAAATCCTAGGCTTAAGTGAACTCAGGGAAAAAAGAAGTGAATTCAAATATCAATCAAAATGTGAATAAGCAACACTTTTATACTTTTAAAGTGTAAAATCACCACTTTTTCATATCTGATCACTTTTGTCAATTTAAGAGAACTTAAACATCACTCACTTTGGGGGTTGATATCTACAGGATCAATTCATCAGATAAAGAACAGCAGCCAGGAGCATGCTTTGGTGATAGTTTAAATTTTTCAATTATATTTTCAAATTATATTATTGCTCAAATAGACATGGAAAGCAAAACAAGACTTCTCAAAGTTGGAAGATGAATAGGCAAGTTCACAATTATTAAGTAGATTAATCAACTTTCTTAGTAAAACTGTAGTTTAGAAAAATTAGCTTCTGAAGGAAGATAATTTAAAAGGAAAATGCACATATTTTAGAATTACTTGTAAAGTGATAGGGCAGACTTTTGTTTTTGCCAGCATTAGAAGTTTGATCTAAACATATCCAAAGGAAGCCTGAAGTCTTAATTTCCACCACCATACTGGCTGATATAATTTTTTTCCCTTTATTCCATACCACATTGTATTGTTTATATTCCCCAATTTGTTATAAAACTTATTCCTTCAGACTTTAATGTCTATCATTTAATTTTTGCTCATACATATTTTAATCTCTCCCTTAGCCTAAATCTCATTATATTCCCCTTTTACCGGGGTTTGGATGGTCCTACTTGCTGGATGATCCTGCTTGTCCCTTTACCACTCATGAAAGGCTTTACATTGAAAAGCACCTCAGCCTGTCCTTGTGACCACACCCTTTCCTCTCCACATTCCGGCAGAGGTTCACCATCTGTGGTTCCCCAAAATTCCGTGCTGCTGCACTCTGCTATTCTGTTGCAATGACATTACCTGCCTTCACTTCAATACTTTTTTCCCCTTCAGCTTTTTTTTTTTTTTCTCAAAATTCCTTTGAAATACTTCCTTCTTCTCCTTATTTTCTGTAGAAAGACTAAAGATTTATTAGCTAGGAACTGTTTCTAATAACATGCATGCACAGTGTCCAATTCAATAAGGTTCTTACTGCTGTGAGAACCTCTCTGCTTTATGCATATGAGCCTGAATAACTCATTCTGTAAAGGCACACCAGACTACAGAGCAAAACCAAATAAAAATATGGAGTGGTCAGCACCTGTGCTACTGCCTCAGATCCTCCAGTACTAATGACCAGGTAAGCTATCATGGCTGAGCTGCCTGCTGGTCATACTTGGCACATCACCAGAGCAAGACTTGAACTCACTGCTGAATATACTACAAAGTTTCTTATCAGTTCAGCTGACACCCCTATCCATAAAGACACTGTAAAGCAAGTAAAAAATAGCATGTCCACTAATTAATTCTTCATGTACTGGAACTGTATTGCCTGGATAAGGATAATTCCTGGAATGATATTTTTGTGTAAGTTGAACTTCACTCCACTTGCTGGCTGATGCAGAAAAGAGGCATCTACAGACAAGGTCTTTCTCTTAAGTTTTGGACTTCTGTCACTATGAAGGCATCCCTTCTCCTTAAGTCTAGTGAGGGGAAGAAAAAGGACCTGAATGTTCCTGCTGTTTTAGGAATAAAAGAAAACACAAGAAGGAGAATTTTGATGCTTTTTGGCCCTTCTTTGCAGCTTAGCTTATTTGCATTTGAACTTGATATTTTGCTTTTCCCTACTGGGTGTGGCAGCATCTCTTCCACAGATGCCCTAGAAGAGAAAGAGAAAAAAAAATCCCTATATCTGAATACTTAGGGAAAAATTCTGACGCTGCTGCTAAGGAAATGAAGATAGGTACCTCAGGCTATTTGCCCTGAGGGATGGTATTCACAGGTTTTTGCAGCCATTTCCTCTCCACTCACTTGTGTTTAAGAGATCTTCTTAATTCTTTTGAGTTTAGTGCATTTTTAAATCTTCTTGGAAAAACAAAGCTAAAAATGGAATTTGCTAGGTAGTAAAAATACCTTAATTATTATTAGTGTCTTGGCACTCTCTGTAGGTTGTGAATCTGTTGGGATTAACTTACTGAAGCCCTATTATTGAGGTATTAATCATATCAGACTTCCAGCCATGTCTGTCAATTGCTCAAAATAAGTGTAACATTATTCTTTTTCACATGTAATGTTTCCAACTTTCCAACTGTCAGATAAGAAAAAAAAAAATGATACAGCACTCCTTTGGAATTCAAATGTAATACCACATTCATTCCAAATCTAGCACATTTAAAACATTGTGAATCTAATTCTCTGTGGGGCTATATTAGAGCAGATCCAGTTATACCAACAGCAGGCTCTGCTGATTGACGTCAGCTGAGAAACTCTGCAAGGTACACACAAGTAACAAGCACAAAACTCAAGAAAAGTAGGACTCTTTCACCTCTTTGCCTTCCTTTGTGAGCTCCAGGTTAGAGGTCCTTGCTACTTTAACACTGACTCTTTTTTCAATGAGATTTTAACACCTTTCCTAGCCTAGGAGATTCTCTCTTTTCCTCCAAGGTGGAAGAAAAATGTTCAGAAAACACTTCAGAACAGGAAAATTTCAGCAGATGATAGGCATACGTTCAAGTTATAACATTCACAATTAAGTTATTAATGATCCTCAAAGTTAGGAATATGCTATTTGACAAATAGTAATATTATTTTAACTGCCAAAAGATTTTCCTCTCTTTGACTCTTTCATTACTGGTATTATCTCTCCCACAAAATTTCTTTTGCTGTCGGTCATTTATACAAATTCTCTGACAAAGGACCACAACTCTTTCAACAATCAAATAAATAAACTACTTCTCTTCCCACCTGCTTGCTTTGTTTCCCCATAGATCACACTCATCTCTAATTCCCATGGTTTCTTTTCCTATTTTAGCCCACCCACATTCAACATAGTACTGGGTAACACACTGAACTCATGACATATAATCCCTTAGGCTGATCTGTCTGCTCATTTTGTTTATGAGGGTGCAAAAACCTGCAGCAGAATCTTCAGGCTTGCATACTGTTGGTGTTGTCTATACAAGCTTGCTACAATGTGGTACTTTCCTGGCCTCACGCATTAAATACTCAGGTACTAGCATGGAGCAATGCCTCAGAACTTTTCCTCCTTATTGAACTGAGATCAAAAGCCCTTTTTTCCTTCCGTGAAAAACTTGTCTCTTCCTCTAGTACCTTCTTTTCACTGCTAGGTGGAAGCTAGATTTGGACATTTTAATTGTTCAGACTTTATCTCAACTCAGATTATTGCATGTCAAGATTATTTTCCAACAGGGGGCAGCTCTACTACTATGTTAAAATTCATTTTTCTCACTAGTTATACAAAAGATAACATTTTTGTTGGAAAGTTTGTGTTAGGAGAAGCAGCCATTTTTAGTCCTGAAATCACCCTGGTGCCTTAGGTTGTATTGTCAACATCTGAACTGAACCCATCTTTCTAAGCCAAATACAACCTCATCAGCAGCTAACTAGCTGGGATTCACACTTTGACAGGTCATTTTAGCAGGCAGACAGTTTCTATCTGGGTCATCAGTACCCATCATCACATGTTACCACTATCCATGACTATATGGCAGAAGAGCATTCTTTTGTTATGCTTTCCCTGGCTATTCAGGGCCACCTATCACATTTGTATAGTGATGCTCACCAGAAGGGTTCTGTATCTGTGAAGATACATTCAGCTGTGCCTACACACTGTGTGCTGCTGAGGAACTCTGCACAACTCTGCAGGTGCAAATATAGAGTAAACAGTGCATTGTGTAGACCCACCTGGCTTGTCCTTTCTGCAGACAGGAAGAGGAAAAAGTTTATGTTAATACACATAAACATGCAGCAAGACGCAATTATACACATAAGTCCCAAGTCTATAGGCTGTACTTCCACAGCTATAAACACCATTACACACTGCAGTTTCCTCATCCATATTCTACTGTTCCTTCTCCAATAGTCAACCACTCCTTTATTTCTTCTCCCTCTTTTCATTCAACCAGTGGTTTTTCCACTTTTTTCAGTCTCCTGGCTCCCCTTCATCTTGTGCTAAGTCCTGTGGTACAGGTACTCTCATTTTCTGGGTTCTTCCCAAAGAATTGTGCTTTTTTATTCAAAAATAGCGTTCATCTTTTGTGTTACAGCTTCCTCTCCTTTTATTCCTGTCCCTTCCCTCCTCTTTAATCAGCACTCATGATCTCCTTCTGGGAAGTATTTTGTGTTGTCAATACAGTCTTCCTTGTCTGACTACAGCATTCTGGTCTTCTATCTCCTTAGGGAATTGATCATGCTGCCATCCCAAAAACTTGAACAAGGTGAAGATGCTCATTGAATTGCAGAAACAATGCAGAAAGCCATGAATTAAGAAAATACAGGTGCTGCTGGCACATCAGATACCACTTGGAAAAGTCACAGTAACAAGATCCTCCTAAAACAGGTTGGTCAAGTCTGTAGGTGTATGGGCAAGTCCTGCTGTGCCAATCAACTGCTTGTTGCTTTCAGTCTGCAGAGCTGGGGCTTACACACAAGACAGTCTGTGCTGCTGGCCCCTGATCTCATGCCTGTCTGAGAATACAGATGCTTTCTTCTGCACTTCAACAAAAGTGTTAGCCAACACACATTCATTCTGGACAACCTCATTCTGGAGGTTTGGGCTTGAGCATGTGTGGGTTTGTAAGATTTCCATTTTTTGGAAAAGGTTTTGTTATAAGTTAGTATAGCTCTAGTTACCCCATAAGGGCCCCTTGTCTTGGAGTTTTCTCTTATCAGAAGTTGATAAGAGCTTCTGTACCTCTCTGGTCTTTGCCCAGAGACTGTTTCCTATTGGTCCTTTCCCCATGATGCTCCCTGCCCATCCTCTCCTTCTTCCCCTGTCCATCATTAAGTTACTATCTTCAAAGTCCAGAACTTGCGAAGAGATTCGAACTGCAGTTGGCAGATTCCCCTGAGACCCCTCCCCCAATTACCTTGATTTGTTAGTAGTTATGTAATTCGGTTGGCATGTATTACTTTGCTTTGTTTAATTGGTTTGTAGTTTGTACCCACCTCTTGAACCTGTCCTGGACAAAACCCCCCTGTAGCCTTTTGTCCGGGTCTCTCCTGAGGCATCGGGCAGGAGGTAAGGGGTTCCCCTGTGACCCCCCAATAAACCTCTGTCCCCCCTGACCCTCCGAGAGTCCCCTCTTTCATTTACACCACGGCTGTGACAGCAAAAGTCCAGAGGCTGCTGAGCCAAGACCCGCAGATCGATCCTGTTGTGGCGTGTCGGAGCTGCCGGGTGGTCTAGCCGAACACCGGGCTGACCAAAGAGACACGCACTCCAACAAGCATGAACCTAAACGCAAGGTAACATGACAGCAGGAGACACCTGAGAAGGGAAATTTCTTACATGACATACGTGTTGCAGTTCTCTTCAGTTAATCTTGATGGGAGTGGTAGTGTAACTAATCCAACAGCGAAAATGGTAAATACTGGAAATATTGGAAATGGATATGGGAATACTGGAAAGTAAAAATGTAAAATACAGGAAATTCTAGTATTTTCCCAAATACTGGAAAATATATCAAATGTCAAGCCAATATAGATGAATTATAAGATAGGTGATCTTGATATCCCTCTTCAATCAAAAAATAGCGTACCTGTCAAATGTTGTGATATGACAACCCTCATTTGTATATAAAACAAAATCATCTTTTAAGCTATGAATTTCTGAAATTCATGAAGTCACTGGAAATAAAAAACATTGAACATATAAACAAAAGATGCAAAAAAAAAAATCACTTTTCAATACTTTGACTGCCATTTTTCATGTTTATTAAGTTTCTACTGAATGTAGAATTTTGTCTTAGAACACTGCCTGTATTAAAATTCTGTTATTGAGAAACTACACAGTAGCCCTTGCCATCAATGAATAAACTTCATGTATGTTATAAGAAAAGGGTGGACTGACTGGTAAGAAGGAAAAATATTATTTATTCTATGTTAAGATTTATAAAGTGTTGTTTATTTACTTTTTTGTTTTTCACTTCTACAACTTAGTGTATATAATATACAACTGTATAATGTCTACAAATGGATTGGTCGTTTGTTAGTAATCCTCAATGGATACAATATGTTTGCAGCACTTCTGAAAGACCTCTGCTGAAACCATCTCATTAAAATTTGTCTCTTACATTTGCCTAATTTTTATTAAACACAGAAAAAGACCTCTGTCATTCTTAATGCTCCTAGCTTTTACCTACATATCTGAGTACATTGTTCATGTTTTCTGTTTCCTTTACACTTGGCAATCTGATTTTTAAAAAATATAGCATGTTTTAATTAAAGAAATGCGTTCATGTTTGCAAGGGAAGATAATAATAACTGCATTACAGTATAAACTTGTTAATTTGCATTAATGATAGGTAGAGCTATGGTGAATTATGGAATTTTGCAAATTAACATCAAAGTGAATAAATAATGAAAACCAGAGGATAGTTAATCCACAAAAGTTTCATTAATTCCTTTTATGGGTTGTAATTTGACTATAATTATCTGCATTTTTATTTTTCTTTTATTAAGAGCTAGTGGAATATCTGATGTGTTATGATGCTAAAAATGATTTCTGCTCCACAAAGTTTACAGTCAAGAGAACACCTGGAGAAAAACAAGTGACTATTCTGGAAAATACACAGGTGAGCATGACCTGTTATTCTTCCTCATCATCATCCATATCCATTGCTGAGGTGTTCCAGCAATAAGCATGATAGTGTTCATAAGCATAGAAAGAAAGTCTTTAAAGTAGACTTTAAAGACTTTAGACTGGAAGAAATTGAAGAGAGTTTTGGGCTGTTCATATAGAGGTGGAATGCAGATTAGTGAGGTTTTGATGTATGATGCAATTAAAGTGAAACTTATCAAAGTATAACTTTCTTTGAATTTAAAATAATTCAAAAGTGAATATGAAAGTACCTTTAAGACATTTGCAAATAGGTCCTGATATCTTAAAAAAACTGTAGTAGATTGTGTTTTGACTACCAAAGGAGATATTTCATTCTGGTTTTCAACTAGCAAGAATCATAGAATAGGTAAGGTCACCCAGTCCAGCCTCCCTGCTCAAGCAGGGTCCTCTTAGAGCACGCTGCTCAGGATTGTGTCCATATGGCAAGTAATAAGTTAAACAATATGGGGCTCAGTATTGAACCTTGGGGAACACCACTAGTGACAGGTCTTCAACCAGTGCCACTGATAACAACCCTCTGAACTCTGCCAGTTCTCAATCCACCTCATTATCCACTCATCCAGCTCACTCTCCCTGAGCTCGCCTGTGAGGATGTCATGGGAAACCTTGCTGAAAGCCTTTCTGAAGTCCAGGTAGGCAACACCCACTGCTCTCTGCTCATGTCTCCAGCCAGTTGTCCTAACATGGAAAGTAATCTGGTTGGTGAAGCATGACTTCCCTTTGGTGAATCCATACTGACTACTCCTGGTCACCTTCTTGTCTTCTACATGATTAAATAGGGCTCCAGAATGTGCTGTTCCAGGTGAGGCTGACAGGCCTGTTCCTCTTTCTCCCTTTTTGAAGGCTGGGGTGACATTTACTTTTTTCCAGTCCCCAGACCCCTCTCCTGACCACCATGATTTTTCAAAGATGAGAGTGCCATAACAGTGATGTGGGCCAGTTCCTTTAGAATCCGTGGGCGAATCCCATCAGTGCCCATGGATCTGTGGATGTCAAATTTGACTAAATGGTCTCTATCCTGAACCTCCTCAGAAAATGGAAAGTCACTCTTCCCCCAGATCTTCTCCGTGGTCTTCTGGGTCAGGAATTCCTGAGGGCTCGCCTTGTCAGTGAAGACTGAAAGAAAGATGTCCAGTATCTCCACTTTCTTTGAAACTTCTGCTGCAGTTTCCCGTTCCATTCAGTGGTGGGTCCACATAGTCTTTAGTATTCCTTTTGTTATTAATTTAAATTATATTGAAATTGAATTATATTCAAATTAATTGGAAAAGTTCTTCTTGATGTCCTTGGCATTCTTAGCCATGTTTGATTGCAAATGGGCCTCAGAGTTTCTTGTTTCATTTCTGTATACTCTGATAACTTCCCTAGATTCATCCCAGGCATCCTGTCTCCTACACCTTATGTATCTCCTGCTTATGTATGAGTTTTCAGAGGAGTTTCTTGTTCGTCCATGCAGGTCTCCTGCCTCTTTTGCTAAATTTCTCATCCATTCTCTAGGGAACATTCCCATATGGTTACTCCAAGAAGATCTCTTAAAGAGGGAAAAGTTAGCAGTCCTGAAGCTCAGTTGTGTAATGTTTTCATTGCCTGGCTCCTTGCAGGATACCAAACTCCTTGATCTTGTGGTTGCTGTAGTTAAGGTTCCCCCCAGTGCTCACATCTTCAGACTTTCCTTGTTTGCCACCATAAGGTCCAGCAGCACACCTTTCTGCCCTGGCTCCTCCATTACCTGTTATTGTCTTTTAAAGTACCAGAATTGTGGAGAGAAGAAAGTGACAGGATTTATTTTGTTTTTACCAGAATGTAAAAATTAGGACAGTAATACTACAACAATGTAGTTAAACCACATTGTAGTTACAACAATAACTGCTTCAGTTACATTGGCTGTGGACATTCAGTCCACTTCATTGTGTCTACCCCAGATATGATTGGTGCACAGTTGTCAGTGTGATGTGTCTAAACTAGAAGTGAATGTGTTTTTTTCACTTTTGGTGTAAATTTTGACCCAGATACTGTGCTGGGGCACAGCAGGTCACAGGAGTGCAGATGGTGTTGGCCACACTGTCAGACAAATGGCTTTGTAAGCTGGCCTCCCTTGCTTTCAGCTTGCCAAGTGCTCAGGCTGCCTTCAGTCAACTCTTTCATCAAACCTTGTTCTGCCTGACTGTGGATTGTCAGGACAGAACCTAATTGAAAAAGAAGCATGGAGAATGTGAGGAAGACACAGATATCTCTTCAGGTGAGCCCCTGATCTGCTAAATAATCTAGTTCTGGATTTGTTCCTATGCAATCCCAGGTTATCTACTTTGCATACATGTTAGATAAGATCCAGGCTCTGCTGAACAAGCTATGTCCTTCTGAGAAAAAAACATCAAGGGATAGCTCACTTGGGATTTTTGTTCCTCTACCTAGGCTGGACAAGAGAATTGGTAACATTGTTTCTATGGAAACATCTTACCTAGTTACTGCAAGCTATGGAGTTAGTAACCTCTGTAATTGATTTGGGGCTTTTTAGTGGGCTGTTCCAGAAACACATGGCACATGGTTTTTGTGATAAAAGTCCTCAAGGTGTTCACATGTGTATTATCTAAATGCTAGCTACTATCTCAGCCAACTTGGTCACATTTGAATAAACTGCAGTGAAGCACAAACTTTTACTACAGTGCTGTTGGGTACTTCACTGGTTGGCATCATATTGGTTACTTCATGCAACTGTGAAAATCTACTCTAATAACTTTTGAGTGACGACTGCAACACATTTCATTTGGATTTGGATGTGTCTATCCAAATCTGGGAGGCAGATGAACTTTTCCAGCAATTCTGTGACCATGTCCTCCCACAGGTACAGGTTCTGTTGATACAATTGGCCTTTGTCTGTTCGGATGGCAGAGTGTTTCTTAATTGCCATAAGTAGTGTGCACCAGAACTGCCAGTTGATGAGTGATGAATCTGTGAGACTGTGTGTGCTCCTGCAGCTTCTGCTCTGCCATCCACTACACAGAATCCACCCTGATCACCCCGATGCATGAATTCATACAAGCAAGGGCACACTGTGGAGCTGGAAAACAGACTATTAAAAAAAACCAGTTTCACATCTAAATAACTGCAATATTAATTCATTTCTGACAGTATGGGCAGATAGTATATCTGACTTTGCAGTATGCTGGAACATTCTGGATTATTTGTCCAAGTCTGCAGCAGCTGTTGAGAAAAAGCACCTGTGAAGAAACAGTACCTGCACTAATATTTGATTTATCTGAAAATGGATCACTTGAACAGCACAGATCATGGAAATGAGATAGCTCAAAACTAAGTACTTGGGAAGATGGGAAATAAGTGCAGTGCAGGAACAGATATTATGTATAAAAAGGGCTATCAGGGTCCAGGTGTAGGGGAAGGAAGGCAAAGCATGATGAGATTTATTATAGTTGGATTTAGTTCAAGGAGAACTCTCTCCAGTAGGATGTTAATTTCACAAAAGATTTCATGAATCTCAGCCTCTTGTTAAACAAAATAGCAGTCAGAAAATAGAGCACAAGCAGTAAACCATTAAAAATGGAGGCTCATTTGATATAGATTTTTCTTATTACTTTAGTGTGGCACTTAATAAAAAACCTAATATGGAAAATACTATAAATATGTCACTCATCATAAAGCTGCTTTAAACAATGAGATTGTAGTGACATAGCAGCATGAGTGTAGGCACTAAAATAACATACACAGTAATTCTGCTCTCTCACCCAAGAGCTGAAGAAAATGAAGTGATAGTAAGAATACAATGGCTGCAATCACTTTTATTTTATTCATGCTCCACTGAAGTTTGATGCACATGCTCCTGCCTGTACTACACATTGTGTTAGATAACTGGCATTTTAGTAATGGGAATAGATATGTATGAATGCAGGATTAAAACTTCCTTTCTTCTCTCAATGCTATTTATATTTCAAACCTTCTCATGTCTACTCATGCCATAGCAAAATGTAGCTCTCATTTTAGTAATTGTGTTTTTCATTGTCATCCTACTTGTTTTCTCAGTGTACCTCCATAAATTTTTGTCTTTGATATTTTATTTCAAAGTGTTTATCACAACATTTCATCTCAGTTCTTTTCAGTTGAATATCTGACACAGAGCTGTTACATTTCTTCACATCTTTTCACTTCATTCTTCCCTTTCTATTCTTTGTTTATTTTTTATCTTATTCTTCTTTCCAGTTATTTTTCAGTCCCTTTTCCCTTTCTTCCTTCCACTCAGCTCTTTATCTATACTTCTCCTTTTGCTTACTGAACGCTATCTTCTTCTCTCTTGACTCATCTCCTTTCTTTTCCTAATAGCTGCTTAGCCGGACATTTCTCATTTGTGTTTTCTTTTCTTCCTGCGCCATCATTTGTTTGATTATATATCTATAGAAATATCCTCAAATGTATCAAAATAGAAAGGAACTCACAAGCAAATGGTGGAGAACTGGATAACTGAGAAAGGGAAAAAGGGCAAACCATGAAATAGGAAAGTATGGTGGTTTACAGGCAAAGATGGTCCAATTGGTGGCTAAATGTCATTGTCTACCACATATCATTGAAATCACTGTAGCTTCCTTTCTGAGAGTGAGGTCTGGGTCTAATGTTAGCTCCGTTAGTGGGAACATGGTGCTAATGCCACCTGGGTTGTGTGCTTGATACCCATATGGGCCACTCACTTTGGAGTTGGACTTGATCCTTGTGGAACTCTTCCAAATCAGAATATACTGTGATATCTATGTGATGAGGTGTATGGCTTTATCTGAGATGAGGGGCACAAGGATGCTGTTTCTGTAAGCTCCGTTATAAAGGGGAGATTTTTTTTTCTTCTTAAGCTGCCCACAATATCTCTGAATTTTCTTCTTGGATGCTTTCCTTCCTGCAGCTTAGTGTTGTGAACGAATGCAGTATCTGTTGGTGTTTTGTCAAAGTCTCATTCTAGAAACTATTTTGGTGGATAGTAAGGCTCTGTTAAACCTGGCGTGTGGTATCATGCACATTGTTATATTAATAAACTTTTTTGCAAGATTTTCATAGAGCCGGCATGTAGTACCTACCATATAATAATGATGTCATAGAGCATGGCATTTCAGGAGCTGGTACAACAGCTAAGTATGGCCCAATTAGTGCAGTAACTATGTAGCAGCAGAATCAATATAAATCTCTGATGAAATTCCTGTGAGGGTAAGAAAGGGCAAGAAAGCAGGCATAATGTATTGCTATTAATCAGTAAACATTATGATGCTAGTGTAACATCTCCTCAAGTAGTACAACATATGCTGCATTAATAGCAGATGACACAAATTCTGAGGCCTTTTATAACAAGCACTATCCCTACAAAAAATTAAATAATTAGTTCCATGTGAAAAATATATCCATAGCTTAGCATTTTCTCTGCTCTTCTTAGGAAACTTTGAATACCAGTATTGTAGTTTATTGGGGAGACAGTCAACAGTACTGGCCAAAAACACAATATAAGTTTAAGGTTGAAAACAGATCCAATATGTCACATTGTGGAGGAAATACTTTCCTGCATGTATTAGTTTCACATTGTAGAGCAGTGTATTTGGGTGGGAGCAGGAGACACTATAGACAGTGTGTAGATGGAGGCTGCAATGATGGTGAGAATATCTAATATAACATTCTCTTTACACTAGAGGCCAAAATTGTACTTCTCTGGAAAAATACTCTTATTAACATTGTGTCTGAAAAGAGTGTGTTTAGCTTATATAAACGAAATCTGTATAATATCATCAAAGTCAGGTTTCCTTTATTGTATGACTTAGTCAGTGTCTAAGAAAAAAATGAATGAGAAGGTGTCAGTGTTTACATTGTGACTATTTAGTTGTTTGAAGTTATATGCCCAGTTTGTTTCTTTTTTTTTGAGGTTGATTTTCATATTAAGAACCTGATGATGAAATTAGCTGTAGGTACTTAAGATGTTTACATTCTTCATGACTTTTTTTTTTTTTTAAATTATGGTCTAAATAAAAGACTGATAGGAGGGTACCATATGAAGACTGTATCTCAGAGAAATAAAAATCCACTGCATCATATTAGATATAACTGGTATGGGGGCGTTACTTCTTTATATACAACATTCCTGATACATGTACTGAAATGTATGTGTTCAAGGTAAATATTTAGATTTTGCAAATATGTTTGGAAAGAAATAGAAGGAGAATAAAAAGCATGAAATGAGCTAGGAAATCTCCTACCCCTTCCATTCTTTAGTGAATGTTAGAGAGTTAAGAAGCTTAATGTATTCAGTAAAATTAAGGTGATAAACACACTAACTTGCTTTTTAATTTCTTCCCTGAAAGACAAAAAATTTTAATTTGTTTGACTGTAGGATAAAACTGTCAAGATGAATATTTGCCATGTAAAAGCATGTCTATCCATAGCCTGAGCAAAATATAAAAAAGGGTCTGATCATATTTTATAAACATGCTCATGGCCAGTAAATTTCTGACACCAGAGAACTTTTGTGTCTGGTTTAGGAATACAAAATGTAGGTTTTTCTCCAGGTGGAAAAAATCCAGACAAAAAGGTAGCTCTAAAAGTCAAAAGAATTTAATCCTGTTCACTTGCTAGGGCACAAAGATCAATTCTATCTGACTTTACTACCATCCATTGCAGTTATGTTTACCAGCAGTTCTTCTACTGACATTTATTTATTCACCTGGAAGTATGTTTGAATAAGTAAGTGGTGAATATTTCTATGCTTATAGTAAAGCCATGAGTACTCTGAAGAATATAAAGTTGTATGAGAGAGACCTTAAATTCACTAGTAGAATCATTTGAACTGGGAGTGAAAGCAGAGGCTCAGCTGTAGCAGACAGAAGAGTTCACACAGAGATGTCTGGACCTGCCCAAGGGCTCCATTTTCTGCCAGTATCTCTGGTGGAGAATTGAACACTCTGTATGCTGGGCAACAGACCAGCAGCAGAAAACTGCTTCTGACTATCTGGGATGAGCATCAGAGCAGTGGATGTTATACTGAACTGAAGTGAGACTTCAAGCCATTATCTGACTAGACAGCTCTTACTTGGAATTTCTTTAGAAAATTGCTATTCATATCAAGAGATGTTTTCTCTTTATTTAATTGTTTTATTTTCCTTTTACTTAGGCAAAAATATATTTGGTGTGTACAGGACAGTGAATGATTTGACACAGACTTCCCGAATGTTGCTGGAGAAGAAAGAAGTTTTAGGAAGTATGATAATGTGTCAATGGTCTGAGCCACAGCTATACTTACTTGCAAAAATTTGACTCTTTAACTAAAAAATGGCGTATAAATAATTATCCCAATTCTTCCTGCTACCAATATTAAGCACATACTGCTGAAAAGATAAAATATGTTTCCATCCAGCCATAACTCTAGAGAAAATTGAACATATATCCCAAACTGGAATATGTCTAAATGGGAGGGGTTACATCAGAAGTACATCAGAACTTTTTAAAAAGTTTTTATAAGGATTCCCCTGAGTCACTGTTTTCTACCTTTTAACCAGTTTTAGGATGAAAGAACATGGTGAAAAGATTGAAAAAATATTGTTGCAATATTGATAGGAGAAAAAATGTAAGACAAAAATATCAACAGGTCAGTGTCTCTGACATCACACCTGGATAGACTGTCCTGTTGGGCTGTGCAGAATTCACTTACCTAAATACAAAAAAATGCTACAATGATGACAGTAATGTCAATTAAATCTGTTCAAGCCTTGTTTGTTGAATAATTGAACTTAAATGCTCAACTGACCAAAAAACAATTTGCATTGTTAATAAAATATTTTATTTATTTATAAAAAATATTTTATTAATGATAAAATATTTTCCTGAGAAATATGTGGCTCTGGTACAATGTGATTTATGTTTAAAAATAAGGCTATACAAAATCAATGTGGTATGTACTACATGAACTAAAGACAGGCTAAGTTACATATGCCAAAAGCTGGCTAATGAAAAACCTTCTGAAATAAATGAAAATTTTCTTCCTCATGGGTTAATGCATGTTATTTGTTCTGGTCTACTGCCACTCATTCTCCTTATCAATGTCCTAGAGAAAAAGTGAAATACTCAAAACCACCAAATCTTCCAACTGAAGGTTTTGAAAACAAAACTGGTCAAGGGCAGCTGTTGTAGCAAGCCTTGTACATTCAAACAGTGCATATTTTAACACATTCAAATTCAAAGTCTTTGATCTTAGCCCTAAGAAAACTCACTGTTTTAAAGCATACTTCCTCCCTTGCATGGTTTTGTAAATATTCCAGAACATTGGAGCATTTTCAAACACTTTAGAAAGATAAAACGAGTACATTCTTGCTCTGCACACATTTCCCCTACCTTATTAAGTCGTGAAAAGTATGCAGATTTCAAGCAACATCTCTTGATGACTGGTGAGGACAAGAAGAGTCCCCCTTAGAGAAAGCCAGTAGGAAGCAAACACAAGCCTTATGGATCAGGAAGGATTTTGTCACACTCATTAATCTTGATTTTCCCATCTAATTGCGCATGTCCTTTTTGTCCTTTTCTCCTGAAATGCAAGAATTCTTTGAGTTTAAAGGGGACCAGTTTCTGTCTAAATAACTATTTGAAAACCAGTTCCACAAATCCATCACCTTCAAAGGAAGTGTTACAATTAAATTATAAAGTGCTGAAATTGTGTTCTTCCCTGTGATAGAGACAGAAAAGAACAAGGTCCTGCCACCTTCATCATACAGTCAAGAAACTGATTCCAACAATTTATTCAGCACCTTCTGTGAGGTTTTGAACTTCCAGCTGTCAAAGACTTCCATGAGTGAAGTGAAGAGAACTTTAGGGGGAAAGCATTGTTTGTGACGTACTTATCTAAAGAACATGGGCTGAATTTTATTAAGTAGTTTCTTTCTGCTTAAGAAATCTGTCAGTGTCTTCCCATATGATTCTGTAGAATGGAGATCCAATTAATAAAGTATTCCACTTCATCATAAAATATGATGTTTATTAAATGCACATTTAAAAAAATTTACTGGACACCTGCAGAACTTGCAGTTTTATTACGTAGAACTGGATTAATCTGCCTGATTCTAGTAGAGTTTATCTGTAAAACATAACTTATTGTGCTGTCACAGGATATGCTATACTGGCACTGCATCCCACGATTTTATTGTGATGATTACATCTTTCAGTAGTCAAGCGACAAACTCCATAAAAGTACTCTGAAATTGCATTTTTGAAATTCCATCCCTGCCTACGACTATAAACTCTGAAGAACTGAAATTTTAATAAAATAACTCAGGAGTATTTGATTTTCTTCTACTCTGGATCTGCTACCTTATTACACCTATTCTGTAAGCTATTAAATGTTCAGTCCTGTAAAGCCTGCACTTGATCTTCAGAATGTGCAGAGATGCCAAGGTATGACTGAAGAAAGCGTGGAAAAGCTGAGGTGCAAAATGCTATTGACTTTGTTGCGTTAGTTACAACTTCGAATGAGAATGCACAAACCTACTGTCTCTGTATCCACAGTAACAGGAGGGAGAGATGAAGGAATAGAGTTGATTTAATTGTGCAGACATAAATGAAATTTTCAGGCCAGGAAAGAAAAAGCCATTGCATAAACACTAGACCATTTTCTAGTGCATCCAGCCACCTAGAGAAGGAGCTCATCATCGCATTATGACATAAAATCAATATCTTGCAAAAGTCAGAAATAAGATCATGAAAGAGCAATATGTCGTATCTACAAAGGTTGCATATATCCAGTTTGGTATTTAGGATATCAGACTTAGTGAAGGGAAAAAATGGCAAAAATCTTTCTTATTCAGAAGTGTGCAACAATGTGAGACAAAATAGGCATTTAACAGGCCTCTGTTTATGTTTTTATCGAGATGAATTTGGATGGGTTTGAAGATCTCTACTTTCTGCAATAACCACTCCAATCAAGTACTTAGAAAATCATGTTTTAGCAATATTTCTGTTATGATAGTAATTGGTAAAAAGAGGCAAAACTGAAGAATGCTTGTGGATATTGAGAGAGCAATATTTATTACATTTCAATAACATTTTCTAGGGTACTACTTGCATAACCCTGACTCTGTAAAAGGAAAGAGGATGATGAACTCCCTCATACTGGGGAAAAACATTCTAGTGATTATTTATTTGTAGTAAGTTTTGGAAGATTTATATCATTATAAATTAAAGAAATATTGATGCAACAGGAAAATTACTACATTATTCCCTGGGATTGACATAATAAAAACCTCATTAAATCAAGTAATTGTATAGTGTAGTGGATCTTTTTTCATACACATTTTTATTGCATATGTCAAACCTTTACTTAATGATATTAATGTAACCTACCTGCATTCAATTCATCTGCACTGGAGTATCTCAAGGTGAAATTTGGTCATGCAGGACAGGTTGATATGGGAATTTATTTTTTAGCACTGGGTTTTGTAAACAGACTCAATCCCATTACATTCTTCCAAATGGAACCTACTTCAGTGGTCGTTCTACCTATGAGGAACTGTCATGGAATCACAATCTTCTGAGTTGGAAGAGATTCACAAGGATAACTGAGTCCAACTCTTAACTTGCTTGTACAGGGATTGAACCCATGGCATTGGCATTATTAGCACCATGTTTGACCAGTTGAGCTAATCATCCCCCCTCCTGCATTTCTAACTCACCACCTCACATAACACAACCATGTAAAAAAATTAGCTCTCCCTTCCTTTTTTTTGTTTTTATTTCAGAGTTAGAGTGAAATCAGAATTTTTAAAAGTGGAAAATTGTACCTGAGTAACAGTTTCAGGGAGGGTCATTTGGATTCTAGTCTGAGCTGATGGACCAAACATTTGAACATGTTCCAAATGTACATCATAATTGCTGAAATATTGGCTATTCAGAAAGCAAGATCTGAAAGGCTATTCAGAGCTCTGGTTCTCACCCTGATTTGAACAATTCCTTCCTGAGTCTGAGAAACTTTTACTGTCAAAATTCCTTCTGTACAGGAGTTAGCATTTAGTATCAAAATTTCCTGATAAGTGCAAGTACATAGACAAAGATATGGGGGATGGTCTCAGTTCCAAATGTAGGAGCTATTGTATTATTTTCCTACTGCATTTATTGTTATTATTGTTATTATTTAGTATACTTGAGGATTACTTTAGTCACTCTGTGTTGATTGGGACCATTAACTCTGAATTTAGCTTTACAATGAAAATGGGAGAAAATATAATGCCTTCTTTAACATATTGATGTATGGTGGAAAATGTACATGATATGCATGTCTAATGCAATAAAGGTAAACACTAGGCAGAGTACATGGTTACCTAAATATCCTGTTTGTAACAAGAGCATTGTAACAGCGATTTCAAGCAAATGGAGATGTTTGTATGAAAGATACAATAAGAAAAGGTAAAACTGTGGTTTTTAATGAAACTACTATCAAATATGTCAGCTAAGATGTAAAATAAAAGGAAATAGAAAAACAGAAGACAAAAAAAAAAAGAAGAGCATGTTACAGGGACAAATCTGGAGGCCTCCAATTTGTATCACAATCTGTTGTTATTGTAAGTGTTGTAATTCAGCTGCAAGACATCGACTGAGAATTCCCCTGGGAGAGAATGTCTCCTGTTGCTCCACTCAGTCTCAGCAAAAAACAGGTGTGTGTATGTGTGTCTACTGAAAACTCTGCTACAATATGTGTATTTCCATCCAGTGTGGGATCTATAAAGAGATATGGCTAAACCAGATCTAAAATAAACACACAAAGCTTATGTGAAAGTTGCAGTGTGAATTTGTGCATGTCATACAATGCTGAAGAGTTACATATAAGCAAAACAGTTGGAAGGGACAAAGAGTAGATAAAATTCCTAGATCTCCATGGAGTATACAGACTTCTACATACAAAAATCCAATACATTTTTATTAAAGTAATTTAAATCTATGCTGATGCTTGTCCTCCCAGCAACACATATTTCATTGAATGTTTTTGTCCAACTGAATTCTTTCTATTTACTTCCTTTTGACTACTGATATCACTAAGAAGTTTGAAATCAGTGCCTAAAAGTTGGGACCCAACTAAGATGAAAATGAGATGGAAAAATGTGATAATCAAGATGGGAAGCTATGAAGTCAGAAAGCTTTTCTAAGAAGAAGTTACACCTCATGGTTATCAGACTGGTGATCTGGTAGTGGTGGACAATACATTGATTTCATAACAGCACTGCAATTGAAGCTGGATGCAGCATCATTCAGGTTAGGCCCTGCTCTACTGCACTGCACCCACACATGCCTCTGCTCTGCTTACCACTGATGTGCTCCTGCCTGCCTCACACATTACTCACCACATTTTCAAAGAAAAGCTGTCCTGGGACAGCTTTGGTTTTGGAAAAGAGGTGATGTGGCTTTGACAGAAGTTGCATAGAATTTATTCCTAATTTGTTCTTGGTCTTGAGATTTAAGGTTTTTTTAATTTAAATCTTGACTAGTAGATTTTTATAATTGCCTCTGAATTACTATATGATAATGAAAGGCTTCCAGAAGGAGCCTCTAATACTAGTAATGAGAGACCTACAAAATGTTCACCCAAGCTGAAACTGTGCTTTGCTGAAAAGGCTGGTAAAAGACTCACCTCCTTCATGCTTCCTGCACTTGGATGATGTCAGTGAGAGATGAGTGCTTCCACTGTAAGATGCTATTCCCAGGTGCATGACACTGAGTTCTGTTCATCTCAAAATTGCTATGTACAAGGTAGGGGAGAAGAGGAAAGTAGAACCTGCATAGTTCTTCTGAAAAAAAATCTACAAAATCTGCAAATTTCTGGCTTCCAGTATTTGGCAGAAGGGAGGTAAAACATTAATCTTTTTCCTCTTGCATAAAATCTTCAACATCTTTAAATACAATATGCCTTGCCTTTCCTTTAACATTTGTGCTTATTTTATAGATGTGGCTACTGAATGTGAATTACAGTTTGAAAGTCATTAGTCTTTTATCTTAATTTTAAAGAAAAGTACCAAAAGGAAACTAAAACCCCACATTGAAGAGCAGAAGACACAGTCACGAGCAGTCACAAGACATCCACAATTTTGTGAGAATGGCATGCTGATAGTGACAGCATATTATTTTATGTCTCCCTTACATGGACTGTTACCTAGTGCCAGTAACAGTGTAATATTGGATTAGACAGATATCATCTCTGATCCTGAGTAGTAGTACCTTTTTTGTCCTTACTTTATTAGTGATATATTCTTGAAAAGCTCGTTATTGATGCTTGCTACTGAAAGCTCTGATTTCAGGATGTCCCCATGGACTATGACAACATGTAAAGATTAAGGATATTGGACTTCTGGATGACAGAAATCTCTCCAGACCTTCCAAGTTAACTGATTCTCACATCCCTCAGGCTCTCAAATATATGTATAAAATAAAATGTACACAGCTTTAAATAAGTGCTTGTAGTGAGGATTATTTAACCTTTATGAAAAAACCAAAAGTGCCTATACACAGCACTGCAGTAATGTCTTCAAACATCTCATCATTAGGAAATAGTATATCAATTATCCATATGGAGATTAGCTTGTATTGCTGACACTGTGAAAGTGAAATGTACAGCTGAAATAAGCATAACCATATTTTTAAGTGATTCTGTGTTATTTAAAAAAAATATCAGTCAAGAGACAAGAAGAGATTTGATAAAATTTATGTACATATATGCATGAATTTAATGTATATATATGTGCATATATATATATATATATATATATATGTATAAACAAACAAGCAAACACACAGAGAATATTTGTGAACTCTGAAATGAGTGTTCTGAAATCAGGTAGACAGCTCCAGTATATCTGACAGGTGTTTGAAGGAACCACAGTTGAACTGTAAGGCGTCTGACTACTGATACTTGCAAACAAAATTAATTCAACTGTTGTAATTTTGCACAAGTTCCATGGGGGTTTGTGAGGTTGCTTTTTATTATTAGTGTGTTTTAATTAATTCAGCTGCTCTAAATAGATTATTTGAATGCAGATACTACTACAAGTAATACATAAGAAAACAAGATACAATCCAAATAAGTGTAAATCCACCTTCATAAAACTAATACAACTTTCTGTCATTCCCACTATAAAAAACAGTGTGGTTAATCATGTGAAAATATTGGTGCTTTCTCCTAGGAAATGTGACAGGAACCTTGATTGCATAGAAATTGGATAGGGAAAAATGCCATTTCTTTAGTGTCAGACTAACTGCAGCTGCAAGAAATATTGGATGCAGAATATTATTTTTTGTTTGCTGTAAGGATGTTTTTCCCATAGTTCACTTAATTTTTTTTTCAACTGAGGAATAGATTTAACTATGTAAACTAGTTTTCGGTCTGTCTTTATCTCTCTCTGATTCCTCTGTGTTGCCTTCCATCCTAAAAACTATGCACTAATGTGCAGGACCGATTTTTGGAAACACAACTGACAGTGAATTTAAGACAGTTTAATTTAAACTTATGATTTCAAGTTGTATTTATCATGACTGTGTGGCCCTCTTTTGAAGGTGTCCTTGGGATCTACAGTAGAGGCCCAGCTCAGTTCAGAACACTAGAGTTTTGAGTGTTTATAGCAGAAAACTTACTGTAGTCTGCCCAATCTAAGACCTCCAGGTCTGCAAATGACTCCTCTGATATGCAGACAGAATTGTTTGCAAATACTTGCATTTGGTGTCAGGAACTGGTAGCAGAACACAACACTTTAGGGCTTTATGGGCTACTTCTTGAGCCAGAGGACCAAAGGAATAAGGGGAATGACTGGTTAGAGAAAGGCTGTTGTAGGATGTTTTATCCCTTGTCTGCCTGAAGGACTGGAAGCCAAAAAAGGCAAAATGAACAGTGGGAGAATCTGGGCTGGAATCAGATACCCAGAGACAGACAGCAGATGACTAGTGAGGTTAGTGCTGGACCCTAGGAAGACCAGGACTGGCTAGAATATAGGAGAAAGAACTAGTGAAAAGGGATAGGAAAATAAAGATGCATGGCATGCAAAATTGGTGAAGAGCAAAAGCATGTGGAGAAGCAAAATAGCCAGAGAAATGGACTGAGCCAAAGAACTGGGAAAGAAATGTGAGAAAAACTATGGAATAGGAGAGAGGTTAACTTCAAAACGAGATTAATTTCAGCCAAAGGAAAGCAAAGGAATGTAGAATGTAAGATTGGCTGAAATGATTGACAGAAGACTGAATAAAAAACTGATTGCAAGTGGGATGGTTGGAGGGACTGTAAGAGATAAGGGAAAGGCAGGCTGGGAATGGAATTGGAGACTAAACCAGCAAAAGAGGATTTTCTGGGAAAATGTGCTTGACTTGTCATAAGAAGCCTGTGAGACCATACTCATGGAACAGTGAAGTGATCCAGTTCTCTATCAGCTACTCATTGTAAAATCTGCCTGCCAGGTGTCCTGTAGCTGATCAATATAGGACCTTACAGAGGTTAATAATCTACTCCTTATTCTATTAGAACAGGTGTCCAAAATGGGCATGGTGAGCTATATTTCAATTCAAAATTGCAAATAAAATAAACAGGTGTGAAGAAAATTAATTTTAATTTTGTAAATAATATATTGCAAAGGTCTTGTTAAATATAAGTTAATTTAAATTTAGGTTAAAAAATGTGTGAATAGTGCAAACATCAGCATGTAAAATGAAAAGAAAGTCATAATGCATCACATTGCTGGGCAAGTTCAACCAAATTCCTTTCTAGCAAGTTTTTTTTCCGTGAGTGTATGTATCAGATTCTTTCTCACTTATATATAAGGTAATCTCTGTGGATGATCTGAATACAAATATGCTGTTGCCAGGGTGGTAAACAGAACATCAATCTCATCGTAAAATTCATATATACAAAGCCAAATGTAATAGTGGGAAAAGAATGAAAGCCAAGGAAAATATTTTCATAGCCTTTGCCTTCCTATTTTATGGGGCAGTCACATGTCTCTGTATTAGCTGGATCCACCAACTAAGTTATTACCCTGTTTCCTGTTGTACCTTTCAATTTTTAATTTGTCTTGTGAAAAGGATAGCTGGAATGCTGGGTATCCAAAAAGGTGGTCTCTGTGGAAGCTCAGTAGCCCAGAAAGGTAAGTGTCCAGGAAGTCAAGGCAGCTGGGCTGCCAGTGTGAGGCAAAGCTAACCAGTGTGAGGAAATGGGCAATATGGGCATTTACCAGCAGGGCAGCCTGTGAAGGAAAGGAGAGAGGTACCAGGAGACCATCCAAGTGGGAAACACGGGTGTTCTGCCAACATAGGGGCCTGTGAATGGGACAGCTTTGAGGAGTAGATGGCATTGTATGTGATGCCACAGCAGAAAGCATGCTGATTTGGCTGCCACTCTTGAACTAGTAATTTCTATTGAAAACTGTGACCAGCCTTTGGGTTTTGTTTATAATTGTATCATTGGGGGCCTGATAGACAGTCCCATCCGCTACTCTAACATTTGCCAAAACTGTGGCAAGATAGAATGCTCAAGACAATGTAGTTCTTGGCAATGTTACAAGTACAATTTCCTTGGCAAGCTAAACCAGAATTTTGTTAGCCAGAAGATATGATTAGTCTGACAGACAAGTGGAGAAATAAGGTGAAGAAAGAAAACAAATCAGGAAGGAAGGGTAATAATGGGAACCCAGTTCCAATAGCGGCATTATGCAAAAATCAGCTAAATCTCATAAAGTGTTTTATTTTGCTATCCTAGTCCACTCAGGAGGCCTGATATGATATGATGAGGAAAGTACAAATACAGATATGCCCAACCCTAAAATCATAGGAAATGGTGGTCCAGAAAAAGGAGAAATGAAATTGAGACATCAGTACCCCTTTGATCATGGTCCAATTAACACTGCCTGAAAAGTGACACTGTAATATTCCAAAAAATGTTAGATTTATTGATGTTTATGAGAGTGGAACAAGTCTACTTTGCAGAAGTATCTCAGTGTATTCCAGTACTATGTGATATTCTGACAAGAAGCCTGCAAGTCTGTTTATTGCACATCTTTAAATATCAGCAATCTATTTTTCATGTTTGGGGTTTTTTCCATATCACTCTTTTGCCTATCTGATACAAAATTTTATGTAACAGGCTGAACCAGCCCTGAAATTTTGAGCTGGGATTTGTTACTTTGGACTACTTAGCACAGAGTCTTGCACATTCTGTTTCTAGAAGGAGAATGAACTTTTTAAGTGCATCGGCTCTAACAATTGAGATGTGGGCAAGTGATGAAGGGCTGTCACAGTTCACTGAACATCTTTCATTCCTTCTGCAGACTCATCTAAGTCATCTCCTTCCTTATCACTCTCCCATAATGTCCCAGTCCCACAGATAATTTTATAGACAGGCTGCCTTTTCCAGCACTTGAAAAAAAAATAACATGGCAAACCAAAACCCCAAATCCTTATTGGAATCATTGGGGAGAAGAAATAGCTCACCTGAGATGGTTTTTGTTATCATAGGTTAAGTTCCATACTATGGGACATCCAGTCTGGAAGTTCAAAGTGAAGAACTGTTCTGACCAAACAGTGAATGAATGATTAGCCCTGAAAAACCAATGAATGATTAACCCTGAAAAAAAAGTCTAGCATGAAACAGAAAACCAAATATGTTTTCTTCCTCCATCTAACCTTTCTAGCTGTGATTTTTGTCACTTAGCTAAGGTGGTATGTTTCTGAGGCTTGTAGCAGCCTCCTTCTGCTCTGTCCATAGCTTTTTCAAAATAATGTTTTCTGCTTTAATGATTAGATTTTCCATTTCAGTGCAATGTCTCTGTTTGCGTACTTGTCCCTTCTGTGCATGCCTTGTGAATGTAATTAAACATTACAAATGCCCATTACAGTGTAGGCTGGAGGAGAACACTCCCAGCAGCACTGCCAGATGTGATCCTCCGGCTCATATCACTGTAGTTAATGCACAGCCCTTTCAGCAACTGGCACAAGGGAATATGTGGCTCCTTTCATCCACCATGCTGTATCCAAATGTTGCATTTCCTTTGGCCAGCTTTAATGCTCTTTCTTCTCAGATGGGTCTTGTTTTTCAGTAGCAAGTTCTAACGGGTTTTGTAGCCTTTCTGTCTCACAGAAGATCAGATGATTAGAAACAATCCTCAGTAAAAGGCAGTTGACAAGAAAATGAATGAGGTAGATATTACAGACAGTAGCGAGACTGAGATGACAAGAAGGTGGGAAAAAGAAATGGTTACTTGTGTTGGATTAGACAGTAATTTCTCTTTGCTGATTTAAAACTTTGCTTGGATGATTAGATTTTCATAGTGTGGGGTAATTTTGTGTTTTCCTTTTGGAAGACTGGAGTAGCTTCAGTAGCTTTTAAGGAGCTCCTATGTATGCCCTAGGCTGCCCATGAACATTAAAGATTTCTTCCCCACTCACCCTCACTCCATGATAGAATAGCTGGACTGAACTCTTCACACACAGAGAGAGGAGACAAAAGTATTCCTCATCATCTACTGCTGGTTGCTGCAATACTTTTGGATGTTGAAATAAGATTGTAATTTGTGTATCTGAGAGATGAGCTTTCATCTAAACTCAGTGAACAATTTCTGGGTTTTAATTCTTTTGCTATAAATGATGCTTATCTGAAACAATCGTGTTTAAGTGATGAGACAGAAAAGAATTAATCAAGTACATAACTCAGTGGAGACACACGGTATTTTGGACTTCAAAACAACTGTAAAGAGAAAGCAGTGCTTGTAACTAATGCTTTTATGTAGTTAAAAAAACCATATTGCTGGCATGGAGAATAGAGAGAAGCAGAAAATGCAAAAGTTCTCCTGTTACAGTTCTTGGGTATAATCTTGAGAAAAGACAGGACGGGGTATTTTAATTTTCCTAATTTATGATCTATCTGTTCATTTTACTGCATTCAGTTGTCAAAGAGAGTGTGTTCTTCTGCTACAGAAGACTGCAAAGTTTTACTCTGTGGAATTGTTCTGGGTAAGAAGGTTTTTCCTGTGAGAGGACAGTATGGCAGATTCTGGCCAGTGTATACTGGTTAGTGGTTCTGTTCTGATATGAGTATGTTTTTTTTTCTGAGATAATTGTTTTGAGATGAAGGGGAAGTAATTTTACTAAAAACAGAAAAAAATATCACAAGTGTCAGTTGCTTGTGAAAGATAACTTTACATCTGCAAAGAAAGGGATTTGCCTAAGTTCAATCCAAAGAAGAGCAATGACACTCCTTTTGAGTTCAAAATCTTTACCTGTAGAAAATCTCATACCATTAAAATAACGTAGAGTGAGTAAGGGGAGAAGTAAGGTACATCCTGAGTAAGGGATCTTTTCATGAAAAGGCCATCTCTGTCCTTGTCTTGAATATGCACCTCAGGTTCAGCCAGTGAGTGAGTGAGTCAGTCAGTCAGCGAGTCACTCTTTAACTGGAATAATTTACAAGTGAGACCTGTAGATAAAAATGCTTTCCCCTCCACCCTAGTCCTTCTATGCCATCATGTCATACTTTCACCAGGGTTCACCACATAGCTTCTTCTGCCAGTATAGACATGGATAGTAAGAGGTAATTCACACTTTTGAAACAATGATTCTTTGCCTTGGGTCTGAGCTCATGTGGGCTTCCCTCTCAGGGCCATCTAGTCATGGATTCTCCTTTACACTTTTCTTACAAGCTGTGACTCTGAAAACTGAATTCAGGTTTGGGGCAGACAGTGTCAGATTAGAGCTAGTCCCTAGTTCAGGATGGCTACATGTTTCTGTGAGGAGACCTGAGCTTGCTTTAGCTCTATTTAGACCAGCTTGAAAGCTACAGCATCTGTGAGGGGTTGAGAGTGAAATACACTGCCCGTGCTTTTGGCATGATATTCTTACCCCTAGGGGGTGAATTAAGTGGGAAGTGGACATACCAAGGCTGTGAGGGCCCTTTGCATTGGACAATGTTCCATGGAGAAGGTTCAGCTCCGTGCTGGCCCATCTGTGAACCTGGAGCACCCTGAAGGCAAAGCATGTCTGAATGAAACTGACCCAGAAAGTGCAATTTTCCAGTCCAACTAAGCTTCAACCTGAATTCTTAAATTTTGGTTTTGCTTGTGAATTAGTGAGTTCCAATAAACATGTTTCTAAACATGCTACTTTCCTTGCACTGCTGCATAGAAACCTCCTTCATCCTGTGCAGGAGAATTGCAAAGACCACTAACTCATGAAATAGAAGTTTTTAATTGAATCAATTAAAGAATCTATTTCCCTTTTTTTTCCCAGAAAGGTCTTGCAAGGACAACTCAAGGGAAAGAGGGCAGGGGAAAGAGATTTCCTGATGAGATTTGTATTTACCTCCTGGGGCAAATGTTCTTTGAAATAATTTAAAACAGCAAAATAAGCCAGTACACTTAAGCAAACTAGCAAGCCTTTTTAATCAGCAACATTTGCATCATGAATCACAGTCTGTGTCACAAGTCCAGAGAGAGCAAGATCCTGCTGTATATTGTTTTCTGTCTCTCTCTTTGCCCAGTATTCATTCTACAACACTCTGTGCCTGTGTTTTGTAAAAAATAAAATGTTGGGCACACTAAAATATGTCTAATTAAAATAATTTTGGTAAAAATATGTGAAAACTAAACTTTATTTCTATTTAAAAAATTGTGTTAATGAACAGAAAGAAAGCAAAGCATATCTTGACACAGTTAGGAGGATTTAGCAAACCAATTTTCAGCAATATTTAGAATCTGTTTTAATAAAATCTGTCAAAATCTAGGACATTGAAAGAGTGAATATTTCTGGCAAGGATATCATTTAAATTCAGAAGAGGTTATGTGCATGTGCATTTAAATAGTTGTGGTGCAATTTTCGACCAGCTCTGCAGATACCATGAAGGTTTATGCTACCCCTCTCTGTTTCTGGCATTTTAAGGTAATTTCTTTCCTGTTTCCTGTAATTTGATTTTTCTGCATTTCTGTATTCCTCTACTCATCCATCTTTTCCTCCAAGCTTATCTTTAATGTCAGCTGAAGACCAGCATGAAAAGATATGATTATATTAGAATAAATTTCTCTGATTTTTATTATGACGACAGATGTGAAGCTTATTTGTCCCTTGGAGATAATGATTAAATGTCTCCTTGCTATTGCATTGCAGAAAAAGAATCTGAAGTTGAACAGCAATATTGAATTTTTGCCCATGGGTCTATTTATCTTGACAATTTAGACTCACAATGGCACAAAATATCAGCATATAACATAAATATTTTCTGTAAATATTATTTTTTTACATTTGATGTTATAAACATATGAAATTTAAGACAAAAATGAAACAATCTTCCTTTAATTATAAAGTTGCTTTTTGATATTTCCCTCTGAAGAGATAATTTTTCACACAACTAATTGTTACTATGGTCTATAACAGATTGCCTTTTGACATTCTGTAACAGCAAATGCATAAAGGCAAAACAAGTACATTTTTGCAGGTTTTCTAACCACAAATAGCATGTACCTCATGATCTCTGAACAGACTTAAAGTATCACCCATCAGCAGCTAACATGCTGGGATAAATCTAGGAGCAGAGAGTACTAGATAGGCACACTTATGTTGTGCTGGTTTAACCTAGAATCCAAGTAGTTTTTCTTTTCCCAGCAGCTCATGGTAAAATTCAGTGCTGATAAGGTGATATAGGATGTTGGTAGGTGCTGTGAATAAGCACAGTTAAAAGGATTCTATAATGAAAGCTTCTCATGGCTCCTCAGGCATACCACATGGAACCTGCAGCAGTTCCTGAGCTGATAGCAGAGAAATTTCCCATTCTGTGCAGTCCTGAGAGAACATAAAAGAGAAAAATAGTTGTTTTTAATTTTTGTTAAAAATCAAATCATGTTTCTAAATTTTCCTCCTGTAGCTGAAATGACATTTAAGTTACTTCAACAGATTTTGTCTCACACCAGGTACACCTCATACCCTTTTCAGTACGTACATGGGAAATTTTATGAAAACTATTGCTTTTCTAGTTAGTCAGCATATTATCTCATAGTTTACAGAAGTGACAATCTTGATGGCAATAAAACAAAGGAAAGGCAGTTTTTCATCACAGATAAAAGATACAGTACTAGAAATTACTTAAATGTTTTATGTTTGTAGTTTTGAGATCACTAATACTTCATGGAATTTAGAGACCTGTTATTTTATTGTGTTAAATTATTTTTCATCATGGCCTTCTTGAGTTTTACAGGATGCAAGGTGTGGTGAGTAATTTCAGTCTTCTGTCTCTATTAGGAAGATATCCAGTTCTATTGATATAAACATTGATATTTTATTCAACACAAAAAGTAAGTTTGTTAATACGCAGTCTGAGACAATATAAATCTTGATGTGTTTTGGAACATGAAGGAGGTGTACGTTGAATACTTCCATGGGAAATATTTTAATCTATCTATGATTCATGAATACTTTGAGAAGAATGCAACAAAGCTGTAATTCTGTCAGACTGTCTTCTAGACCTGATGTGCCTCAGAACGGGGCAGCCTTGGGTGTGTCAGTGACGGGGGGTAATCAGCCTTTGGCAGTTCAGGCCTCTGTGTCAGCAACATGCCCATTGCCATGATATCAGTTGGAACTGATTGCAGGGGGAAGCAATTGGTTAATCAGAAAGCTTGGACCAATGCAAAATTACCCCAAAATTTTGAAGATCCAAAAGTAGAAAGGATGAAATGTAGCATGTGCAAGTGAAAGCCTTGATAGGTGTGTAAGGGGTAATTGACTCAAATAGTAGAGCTGGTACTTTTAATGTTTTTCTACTTTCCTTTGTATTATGTTGTGTGTGTGTGTATTTGCACTTAAAACTGATTGTGGTATGAAATGATCTCTTTGTGGTTTTTTTTTATTTACTATTAGCATAAATACTACATTAAAATTCTTTCCAAGTTATGCTGACAGCAGGTGCTGTGGTGTGGCCAGGTGTGTTGACGCTGCATCTCTGCATTGGCACCACAGAGGAGTTTTCTCATGCAGACCATACACCTGGCTTAATTTCTTGTAACCTACCATTTCTCATGGAAAAGTGTGGAGCCTGTCTTCAATGGGCCATGAGATGCCCCTGGCAGGAGATCCCTGGCTGTTGAGGCAGGTGTTTTGTAGTCATGGTCCATTCCCCACCCGTCATGGAGTTTCCAGGTGGAGGGGCATCACTCAGGCATGCTGGGCACTCAGCCTGGTACAGTGACCTAGCAGCAGGCAATGCTGCTTGGCAGGCACTGGGGCCAGGCTGGAGGTTTCTGAGCTGGTGGTGTCCAGGAGCACTGTCCACGCAGAGTGTGAGGTGTGATGCCCTCCAGATGGCAAATCTTGCTGTGCCACCTGGGGTACTGCCATGCTTCACTGGATGCTCAAACACCTTCACAGTATTTGTGCCTGGGGAATGTGGTCTTGCAGTGTCCTCAGGGTGCATCAACAATTCAGTATAAATGCAGCTACAGGCAACTGTAGTGCAGGTATGTCCCCTGAGAACACCATTAACTTTTTTTATGATTTAGCTACTTAACACACTGCATATCCTTAAAGAAGGACTCAATGTTACACAGCATCAGATTGTGCTGGCTTGGCAGATGGCTGTTTTAGAAAATTCAGGACTTGATTTTATATACCAGTATTTATTGTTACATTGGGTTTCCTTGCTGCCAAGTGCTTTGTGACCTGATTACTGCTTTACATCTATTTACATTCTGTTAGAGAGCTGTAGTCTTATGGTGAATAAAGAGCAATAGGCAGGCTATTTGGTGGCACAATAAATTTTGTTGTTAAGCTATGAGACTGTATTTTCTGCTTGTTTGGCCAGAGTGGCTCTTGTTTCCATGGTCTATAGGATGTATCTATCTCTTCTGTTTTGCAAAGACAATATATATTAAGAGTGTTTTCAAAGTAATTCTAAGGAAATATATGGGAAAGAAAGGAAGGAGGAAAAGAAAAGAAAGAAGGAAACCTGAAAATCTACTTCTGACAGCCTATAATTCAGTGATAACATTCCAGAGTCATAGACAAAGTTAATAGAACTGGAAATTACATTAGCCATGGCTATATATTTCTGTCACTTTCTGTCCATTTTTATTTTATAGTCATGTTATACTGCTTACTGAGATTATGATTGTGATGTTCTATCTTTATTACTTTGTGACCTAACCTTTCAAGTCTGAGCTTTCACGGACTAAACAATAAATTTTGCTATAACAACCTCACTTAATTCCCCTATAAAACTAATGTTTCCTGACGCTTGTTCACTGGTGTGTACTGTAAATATAGCCTCCATAAATTTTAGAATTTAGTCTCATTTGGTCCATACAAAACAATAATAAACGTCTATAAAACAGAAAGAAGCAAGACATGATTGTTCAGTAGTAAATGTGTCTAATTCTGTTCTCCAAATGAAAAAGTGTAATTCAAAAGTGCCTTAAAAAGCAACATTTCTCAACATTACATTTTCAATATGACTGATTGCTAAATTTCCTCTTTAGCTGTTACTTAAGGAGTAAAGTGTTACTGAGAGAAGGTATGGATGGAGGAAAGGGTAAAGAGGAACAAGACCTCTCTCAGTACATGTGTGAGCTGTGTGCAGCAGCAAATGATTAGTTACACTCTTATCTGAGAAAGTAGGGAGAGACAGGCATGTCTTCCTCCACTGACAGTGGATGCAGTCCTGCCATAGGGATCTGTAGTTACTGGATGACATTGCCTAGCATGAAGCAAGGAGGAGAAAAAGGAAAGCTGGTTTTCTGAAAAAAAAAGACTTTCAATATTAAAAACTCTTGAAAGATTTTCTCATACATTGGTCATAAATAACAGCCTAAGTTCAACTTTCATTTTCTAATAGTCTGCTGCTCTCCCTTAGATTCCAGATGTGCACTTCTAATAGCAATAATGACAAAGCACAGCTTCTGATTAACATTAATGTTGCAATTGTGAATTGGTGCTGTGACAACACAAATGTTTTTCAGACTGCTTCAGCTTTTTACCTTAGACCTACCTCAGTCTGCCTCCACCCGAGACATTCAGGTAGTGACTTTCCCTTACCAGATTCCTGGTGGGATTTATATAGTTTTTTCTCCTTCTTTTATTTTGCTTTTCTTGGGCTCTCTTGAACAATACTCTCTGTAAAGTTATATTGTTTTTAGTACAATCAGTGGCTAGAATAGAGATGTCTTAAAAATAAAGATGTGGAAAGGGAGAAACCAATAGCCAATGATTAATGAATCACTGGGAGATTATGTATAAAATTATTCACAGAGAGAAAATTGAGAACAGAGGCAACTTTGAGAGTTGATTATCCTCCTGTGTTCATATTTCAGCCATCCCAGGTTTATCAATGGTATGGTTGACAGATATATTTTTCCAGATTATATTTATAATTAATAATTTCAAGCCTAGCAAGAAGTTCTAGATAAAAAAGGCTGGATGGCAAGAGTCAGTTTCAGCAGGAAAAATTATCTGCTTTCTTTCAGCATCTGTGTTGGCTATTGGATGTATTTGCGAAATGTTCTTCATTTAGTCTTTCTAAGCCTGTAAGAGATCTTATTATTTTTAAACATAAGATTATTCACAATTTGATTAAATTAAGAGAAATAAGTCCCAGAAGGCAAGTGTATCTTTATTCAAATAGAACTGAATCTTCTCCTATAAATATGTAAGTGCCTACATGATGTCACTGTACAAAATTATGTTGGAAATATGAATCTCAGAGAGCTGTTTTTAGTCCTCCTAAAAATGTAACCTTAAGGATTCAGGAAGTTAAATCAGCTAAAATTAGGCATACCTCAGAACTGGTTTACATCAATTTTCTTTGCAATTTATGCTGGCTGCTCAAATATCATGGAAGTGAAAGGTACAAAAATGGATGAGTGAACTAACAGATGGATATGAAAAATCAGAAGATTAGTTTAAATTTCAGGGTTTGAATAAATTAAGCATGACAAGCAAAACACAGGAACCCATTATTTATTTAGTTCATTTAGCTTTGTTTTTATTATAAAAAAATTTGTCAGTACATATTGGAAATCTCATTTATTGCAGACTAGAAGAACATGAAGTTGGCATCTGATGATGCCAAATCCAGAACTACAAGAAAACACACATTCTTCTGGCAGGATTAGGGTGTGATTCAGAAAAATATGGTCATGATTTAAGAAAGTTTTGCACAATTTTGCTACTAAACTGACAAAATAAATTTTAACTGACAACATTCCCTCCCATCCCCTTATTATTAGACTATATGTAGATAATATCAACAATAAAATTAAGCCCTTTTGAACTGATAATTTTCATACTGTTTGGTTAGGTGCTGGATAACATTTGAACATTTTTGTGTTATTTATGAATAATGAATTATTGAATATAAGCTAAAACATGAACTTCTGGAGATTTTGTATATTACTTCGCAGTGGAAAGAGTGTTGTGCATATCAGAATTTAGGAGAGGAGCTCTACATGTAATGATTTGCCCATTCTTTCTTAAATGAATACGTATATAAACATTTGTTCCAAAATAGGAAGCTAGTTTCTTTTGTTCTTGGACTGTATATTTTGATATAATGACATCAAAAATTCTTATAGCCTGTTTTGGCTGCCAGAATAATCAAGTGCCAATAAATCTAACTATTCAATGACAGAAAAATCTTACTAGTTTCCCAATCGCTGAAGAGCTAAGTAAATACACAAATAATTTTCACATCTTTGTTGATCTAGTAAATTATAGTGTAGGGAGAAAGACTAGCAGCTGTCCTGCATATGTTTCATTTTTGTCCTCTTTTTCCTCCCCTCTGATTTGAACCTCACATGACTTCTTAAGTATTTTTGAGGTTAATAGACTGATTCAACTCTTTTTATCCATAGCAATCCATGGATATTATAACCCTCACAATAAAAACTGAAAAAAGATGCTAGAAATATCACTAGTATGAAAGTTAATCTCAAAAGAAAACAGATGCTGAATAAATATCTTTTGGTGAACTATTTTTAAAGAGCTTAGACAATTAGCAGTACAAATTTGGACATGAAAATATTCTAACTCATGCAGGCCAAACTTACACTGCAATAGTTCAACCCATATAATGTTGCCAATTTTTAATCCAAATTTGAAGCACACAATTGATTGTTTTACTTTTTTAAAACAGTCAGCAGAGTTTGAGAATGATATGTTTTTCTTAATGGCAATCTAATAAAATTCCAGACAGACCCACATATTGAGATTGCCTGTAAAAGACCCAACAGTTGCACTGAACAGGATATATTTTGCAAACTAATATTTGTTGGATAAATGTGGCTTCTTCCAGGCAATTAATCAGCATGACTGTTCTTTTCAATAGTGAAAAAAAAAAGGAAAAATACAGACCTTTAAAAATGAAGATTAAAAATAGTTTTATACACATAGGACTTGACCGAAATATACTGACAGTCAGGCTTCAAGTTCTGTACAGACTTGAGAGTAGAACATAGTTTATGAAAGTTCCTATTTATGTTGTGTCTTCTGTTGGATCACATTTTACTGATCTAAAGACTGCTTTCCTTTTTGATCTGCTGCAAATCTTTACAAGACTTCGTAATTTGACAAGTCACTTTTGTAGCACTACAAAAAAAATCGTTTTTATTAAAGAACTCAACAGCTGACAAAAAGTCAGGCAAACTTAGGCCATTGAGGGAAAAGTACAAACAAATCCAAATATATCCAAGAAGAAACCTACAAAGAGAAGTTAACGATTCTTGCTGGGAATTCACCTACCAAATTTTAGCCATGAGCAAGTTTGGCATGTGGAATTAGTTGGTTGCGTAGACTACTTCTTTAGCACTTGGAAAAAGATCAGCACTTCTGGTAAAGATTTAATTCTGATTAGTTTAAAAGACCTCACCTGTAATGAATATTTGGCATATTTAATCAGCTTCTAAAATGCTTTAAATAAAAAAATTACTCGACAAAAAGCATTCTGGGAAATACTATTAATATTGAGTAAATATACCAAATTGCTTATTTCCACTGCTGTGAAAAATAGTAAAAAGTGTTTTTATAAATGCATCAACAACAAAAGGAGAGCCAAGGAAAATCTCCATTCTTCATTGGACGCAAACAATGTGGGGACGCAATGTGGATGCAAACAAAAAAAAATGTGGGGAACATTGTCACTAAGGATGTGGAAAAGGCATGGATAGTTAATGCCTTCGTTACCTCAGTCTTTGATAGTAAGAATGGTTATCCTCAAGGCAGCTGTCTCTCTGGGCTGGAGACAGGGACAGGGAGCAGAATAGACTCCCTGCAATCTGGGAGGAAGTACTTAGTGAGCTGCTGTGACAACTAGATGCTCACAAGTGTATGGAACTGGATGGGATTTGTCCAAGGTCACCGAGGGAACTGGCAGAAGAGCTCACCAAGATAATCTCTTTCATTTATCATCTGTCCTGGCTAACCAAGGAAATCCCAGATGACTGGAGCTTGGCCAATGTGACACCCATCCACAAAAAGGCCTGGAAGGAGGATCTGGGGAACTACAAGCATGTTCATCTTAATTTTTAGAATCACAGAACAGCACAGATGAAGAATGACCTTGAAAGATTGTCTGGTCCAACCTTTTGTTGGCAAGGAAGCCTAGATCACAGAATCAGGATCGCAGAATCATGGAATATTTTGAGTTGGAAGGAACACACTCTAGGACCTTGTCCAGTTGCATCTTGAAAACCTCCAGTGATGAGCACTCTACCATGTACCAGTGGATGAATGTTCTCACTGTATAAAGTTTCTTTCTTCTTGTTACAGTCCGGTTATTAAAATTGTTGAGGAATTTCTCAGCCTGAATTAAGGCGCAAATGAGACCACATGCCTGTGACAATAGTATGGATTTCATTTGACAGTAACTATGAGGGAAAGAAAAGAGGAGAGAAAGAAATGGGGAAAGAGGAGCTTGGGGGATGTGGGGTGGGAAGAGAGTGAGGTGGAGAGAGACAAGGTAGAAAGTATCACCACTCTATAGATCCCAATGGCATGCCATTGATCCTCGTCTTCTGGTCTTCTTGATGTTGAAGGTCCCCCAAAACCATAGAATCTGATGGGTTAATATATGCTCAGGCCAGGTGGCAATGTCCAGATACATCTTTCCTGAGGGGAAGGTGGGGACAATCTCTTGCAACAGACTGGATCTGTTACATCATGTGCAGTCCTTTGGTGCAAGGCCTCTGGGGAGAAATTTGGGGGTCTTTGATGGATTATGAAACCTCCTCAGCTGCATCTCACATGAATGTCCCATAGATTTGGCCTGTGGAGTTCCACAGCTGGGCCAGTTTGTCAAAGGGAGGATGGGTGTTCAGTGACCCTGACTGGAGGTCACATCTGAAACCTCCTCCCCCTCACCCTCATTTTGGAGCGGGGGGCGTATCTGTGTAAACCTGGCTTCTGCAGGCTGTAGTTTCCCCCTCCCCAAATCCAGCCAGAGGTGACTCTTAGCATGGATGCTGGGTTTGGCTGTTTTCTGGATGCCTTTCCCCCAGCCTTGTTGGTTTTGTCCCAAGCCTGGTGACTGAAGAATGGGTTTCTGTTTATCTAATCAGCAGTCTGACTTTCAGTCCAAAGTTCTAGTCAGGCATCCTTTAGGGAGGGATGGTCTTCTTTATACAGTTAAAAACTATATCAATGTTTGAGGCACGAGCTATTTCAGTCTCTGACACTTCTATGAAGTTGAAGCCCTTCACAATGTAAATGGTACCCATTGGCCCTCGCCTTCTCTCTGTGTCTCTTTGAGTAGTGAGATGACAACCTCTGTCCTCTTCAAGTACTGGAATACTTAATAAATGAAAAACTTAATAAATACTTAATAAAATGAGGTTATTCCTGAGCATTCTCTTCTCTAGGGAGAAGAGCCCTAACTTCTTCAGTCTTTCCTCAAAGGGCAGGCTCTCTATCCTGAAAATGGAAAATATAATTTCAAATGAATTTGAAAATAGCATCCCAGTCATACTGTAGTTGCCTAGACAGCTTCTTTTTCAGTGACCTTGCAGGCAGAAGTGTTAATTCGCCTCCAGGATTGTTTCCAGACAAACCGAAATATCTTTGAAAAATATCCAATTACTTTCAGTGTTTAGTGTGTTGCTTTATTTTCTTTGGTTTAATAAGGTCATAATGTAGATGACTAGGTCACTACTGTTCATCAGTGGCTACATGAACATGAAATAACATCTGGTGGTGGGAAGGGATATGTATTTCTCTTATGGTCTGGTCTGGTGGTGACGGTGCTGCGACCTTCCTCATCAGAAGTGTCTTTAAAAAGACACCTGGTTCAACGGAAGCACAGGCAGTCTCAGGTGCAAAGTGATCAGCCTTTAGGTGCACTCTAAAGTGCAGAGTCACTAGCTCTCTGGTGTACTGTCAGGTACAGAGTGATCAGCTCTTTTGTGAGGCTGCCTGAGCAGTAGAGCCACATTTGCCACCTTGGGTGATGCAGGAGTAAAAGCAGAGAGACGAGGTCTTTCTGATCTCCAGAACTTCTTTATTCCATCAGCTCTGAAGGGGAAAGAGTCAGGTAGGCCAAGGAGAGAGGGACTATATAGAGTAGCCAGGCACAGGGTTTCATAACTTGGCCAATGGGGAAAGGGACCAATCAGGGAAAGGATCCAAAATGCACCAAGGGGGGAAAGCTAAAACCAGGAACTGAGGGTACAGAAAATCAGGCAAGGATTCATGGAACTGCTTAGTTTTGCTCACCCTGGGCAAGAGGGAAGCCTTAGGGAGATTTCCCAGGGGGAAAACACAGCAGCTTGAAAGCAGGTCACAGGCCGCAAACCCTCCATGGGGGGGCAAGCTCCTCTCTGGTATCCTTAGGGGTCACCACATATATCCTATAATACTAATTTTGAAGTTATGCCTAAGAGAGATCAAAATTCTCTTAAGAATAAATAAAAAACAATGACTGAAATTTGAAATTTATTTTCCTCGGTTTTGTTTCAATGACTGGAACATTTGCATCATATTGTCAAATCTGCAAACTTTAGTTACAAGCTTCTGTGAATTGAAAACATCTTTTTACTTGTAAAAAAAAAAGGTGATTTTTACACAGAAGGACTCTGTTTACTGCTCAAGGAACAGTGTGAAATATTATTTGTTAGATTTCATTTGAATCTCCTGGATATAGTGGGAGATTAAAGTCGGCCTACAAGAAGGCTAGTGAGGGACTTTTTACAAGGGCATGTAGTGACAGGACAAGAGGGAATGGCCTTAAGCTGAAGAAGTGTAGGTTTAGATTGTGTATTTGGAAGAAATTTTTTACTGTGAGGGTGGAAAGACACTGGAAAAGGTTGCCTAGAAAAGTTTTGGATTCCCCATTCCTGGCAGTGTTCAAAGCCCTGTTGGATGAGGTCCTGAGCAACTTGGTTTAGTGGAACACATCCCTGCTCATGACAGGGTGCTTGGAACTAAACAATCTTTAAGGTCTCTTCCAAGTCAAATCATTCTATGACTGTCTTGCAGATGTGAATATGTTAATTCCTGTGTCAATGACAGGAATAAACCATCACTATGCATCAGTCCATCATCTCCTGCTATAAGTCTATCTTAGGCTACCCAGAGATATCTCAGTCTCGCAATAATTGAAAAATTAAATAATTATGGTATTTTACATCATGTACAACAAGCAATTATTAGTCCTAATTAATTGATAGACATAGCCATCTCTATTCATATACTTCACATATTGAGGAAGGAGAGGCTGCATTACGATGCAAAAATTGTCATAAATGTACACATACTGTGCCCTTTTCTAACTTGCAAGGCAATTGACTCATGGTAAGATAGCAATCTGGTTTGGTATAACTTGTTCCTGAGCAAAAGGTTCACAGCTCCAAGGAACACCCATTAAATTCATGAAGCCCTGCTGATAAGCTATATATCAAAATCTTTTAAAATAAGCAAAGGCAAATTTGTGTTTTCATCAAGAATTTTAATTACCATCTGAGCTTTTTATGTTGTGAGCAGTATTTAGCAATAGTAACAGCTTAACTGAATGAGACACAGAAATGTTTGTGCTGGCTCTTACCAAAAAAATAGATGGCCCTGGTAAATTCATTGAATGATTTTCAGTAAGATTTCCACGGTTGTTTTACTTTGTCTTGAGCTCTGCAAAATAAGAAAAGTCTGAATAATCATCATACATTTTTAATCAAATTATGATGAAACTGTATTGAGATAGTTTTTAAGACTGGGTTTAAGATGGTGTCTCAGAGATAGATAGCCATAATTACCTTTCTAGCATTTAGTATTTTCTGTATTATTGATAACATATTGCTACAGTTAATTGTTAGTCTTGATTTAAAGGCTACAGACTTCAAAAGGCCAGATTGCCTGAGGATTAAGAAAAAAATCTCTTTGATTTGAAAATGAATGTACATATCTTGAAAAGACCCAAATGCATTTATCCAGGTAATTTAAGAGGGAATTCAGACTGGATTTAAGTCTGCTCACTTAGAGTTAATAATACAGATACGTGTTTCAAAAGACTTTAAATGCAAATATCAACCCTTTGATGGGATTTTGCTATTGTTAACTTTTGTCCTGCATGATGTCATTTACTCAGTAACCTGATTCAACAAGTGTGTAATAAGGTCAATTGGCCTGATGAAAAAAAATTAACAGATACCAATGAAGATAACATTCTAAACTGAAGTAAAAAGAAAGAGGAAGAAGAAAATGACCTTCAACATTTTGCTAGTGAAATTGCCCGTCTGATAACTATGGAATTAAAGATATAAGCATGAAAGACCCTTCTCTCAGTATGCGAATAATAAACTGGTTGCTCCATGTCTTTTCTTCTATGGATTTATTTAGGCACAATACTCTTAATCACGAAGTTATACTTATAAAGCAGTACGGCTTTTCATGGCACTTCTGTGCAATAAAATTAAAAAGCACTTCTCTGCATCCTCAAATAACTTTTTCTTGAATGCGGACTAGAAAGTAAAACATATCACCTAATCAGTTTGTCTCTGTATGTGGTTAGTACTCTGAAATCTTTCTCTTTGTTATGCATTATAAAAATAAACATTATTTAGTGTGGTAATAGTAAAGGAAATATTGGTGAATATGAAGTTGACAGTTGATACAACAGATAGTGAAAGTTGTATTACACCAAAAAGTCACTCTATTCTGAAAATATTTTACTCAATACTTCTGATAATAATTGAATGCTATTATGAGACATCCCATACCTCATACATTACCATATTTGCTTCTTGCAAAAGAAGTAAATATCAAAGTATTAAAATCTGAAGTTCACATTTTGACAACTTTTTTTCTGAAAGTTAAATTCACAAACAGGACAACAATACCGCTTTTTGGCTTTTACTTTTCCTTCTCAAAGAATTGACATTTTGTTCAGCATGAACATTTTAGGTCAATTCTGCTAGAGCTGCTGCCTTGAAAATGTTATCTTATTATTACTTTTTTAAAAAAAGATTTTTCAATAAAGGTAGAAAGATTGTACTAAAATAAGATACAGAAGAATAATATTTCCAGCCTTTTACCATTTTGATCAGACACCAGGATGGTTGGAACTCATTAAGGAAGAAAAATATGAAATGCTGCTGGTATTGATATTTACAGACTACAGATCTACAGAAGGTGCACATATATCTAGGAATATTTTCTTTTTTAATCTTCAGTATTTCAGTTAGGGAAATTAATGTTCCTGCTGAAAGAAAAAGAAAGTAAACAAGATGAACTTAACAAACTTATTATAGCAATATTGCAAGTAAGCAGCAGGAATAATGAGCAAAAAGAGGAGGAAAAGGTGCCTCAAGGGACTAAATTAGAGCCAAAGAGGTGTAATCTCATTTTCAGTTATTTGCAGGTCTCATTTTAATGAGTTGCCAAGAGTGCTGGTATCATATAAGTATGAAGTCCTCAGATATAACTATATCTATAAACAGAGTGAAGAAATGGCTCAGAATGCCCACGTTTTTTAAAGAATCTCTATATTTAGAGCTTTGCTGATCCCTGATATTCTACAGTTAGCCAACTCTCAAGCAGTGTGACAGCAAGCCCTGAGCCACAGGACAGAAATCAGAAATTAACTCTTTTTTGTTGCAACAGACCTGAAACTGACTTCTTTCAGCAGATCTCTTTGTGATTGTGATTAGGATTTCATCACAGCTCCTTCTTGATACTGTTTGCTGAATCCTTCATAATTTGTAACACAACAGAAGAGAGGTGTGAGACTCACACTGTCATTGAACCTCTGGGAGAATAATGGAGGGATTTATCTTGCAGAAGGTCTTCAGAAGAGCACTCTCCTTTGTAGAGTTAGGGATAATTTCTGTAGAAAAAGAAAGGGGGGGAAAAGATAACGTTCTTGTAGCAATAGTCATCTGAAAATAGCTACGGAGAGCCCAGAGGGAATAAGGCATTAAGCTCCCCAAAGGACGAATTATTAAACCATTGCCATTACTTATCTAAGTAATATAGGTGTAAGGTTAGAACAATACACCTTTTATTTCCTTTTCGGCACAGGACATAGTACTTTGGATAAAATAATATAGGTCAGTATGTCAACAAAACATCACACTCCATAAAATAGGTTTTGTCATCTACGCAATTGGTCACTATATTTCAAGGTTCTGTTCACATGGAAGAGAGGGTGTTATTCATCATTAGATAAACCAGCCTCCTTTACTTATGAATTCTGATACCTCAAGGTTTTTGTGTTTCCTTTAAATTTAATATATGACATTAGATTCCTGGAATTATAGTGACCAATTAATATACTCCTGTATAGATTTTCACTTTTAAACAGGCAAACTTTATTTCTACAAGCTTCATTTTACCATAACAAATGCGCATAGGGGTGATTTGTCTCACTAATCTTTGAACAATAAAAGTTAGAATAGAAATGTTTTCTTTCTATTTGGTCCTTTACAATTCAAAGGAGAAAATATCTGAAACTATTCATCTGAATCACAGAATAAATTAATTATAGAATTATTTTTTTCATGGTCAGATATAGAGTCAGTGGTTTCTGCTAAAACTTAAATATATATTTATTAAATTCTGTCATTTTTTTCAAGCACTTCCTTTAGTGTTGGGATATGTCTTCTAAACAAATGGCAGTTGAAGAGGAAGACCAGATTCTTTAAGATATGGCTTTTAATCAGGAAATATTAGCAGATTATTGTTCTGAATTTAAGAAATTTAAGAGTCAAAATATTTTTATATCACTGGATGAGGACCACTCCCAACAGTGATTAACCTAAGTTTTTGGAAAACTGGTCAGTACTTCTGCAGGTGCTGGCAAACACAAAGTTCAGAATTGAACAAAAATAGAACACCAGAAAGAAAGAAATTATTTCCCAACTTGTGCTACAGAAGTTAATTCACAAAAAAATCAGAATTTTTAATTCTTAAATTCTGAATTTCAAACTTAGAAGATTATTTTCCTTCTATCACTCTTATATTAGTAATATTACCATATTAATTATCTGATTTCAAGTTAAATGTAATGCTATACTATCTAAAAATATCAGGTAGCTTAATGGAAATGGCTTCTCTTTTTAATTTCACTGATGGCAATTAGATGTTTAACTAATGTTAAACTGATGTTAAACTAATATTTAACTGCATTTTAGAATCTGAATAAATTATATAAATTTACAGTCATCATAGAAACAATCATATATGCACTGACAGTGAATAATGTTACATGTAAAATACAGTCTGAATATCTCGTCTCATAGAAAGGCTTGGCAAGATGTAATCTCATTTTAAAATATTTGAGAAACTTGCTACAAAAGTTATTTACAGCCACATTGCACAAAACACTAGAAATACGTATTTGAAAATAATCTAGAATTTTTTGGGAAGGATTCAATAATTACTGAAATCTATTTTTCTCTGGTTTAAGATTAAATAGTGCATTACAGTGATTTTCCAAATTAGAAAAATAATTGAACAACTACATCATAGACCCAAGGCTTCACTAATTGTGTCTGCTCAGGTAGTTCATCCAGCATCAGATTTCCCAACTGAAATAGCTTCAGTGTAAGGACATATCCTTTTTAAAATTTTCTGGTTTAATTCAAACCCTTCATGTTTCCCATATTAATAATAAGACTAATTTTCAAAAATAGCCAAAAATTGAAAATGGAGAACAAAATTTGGCACTCTGATCTTTTTCCTTATAAAGATTTTGGTGTTCCTCTGTGACTTACCTAACAAAAATTAAGATTCCATACAGGAGTACATAGAAAGTGTTCTCATTAAATGCCATTGAGGAGTCTTTTAGAAAAACTAATAGTTTCAGCAGCATTACTGAGTGAAAATGAAATGCTAAAAATATTTGCAAATGCACATGAAGTGTTCAGCAAATGATGTTACCACTCTGAGCCTGTTAATTTCTTTAATGACATTGTTTAAAAGGAGGAAACAGTAGAGTCATCTCATTAGATTCAAGGGTAGTAAATCACGTTTACAAATTTTATACACAATGTGCTCACTTGAATACCCAGAATGAGTTGTTGGACATCTGTGCTGTATTCCAAAGATTAGTTTCACTATCCACTGTGATAAGTGAAGTAATTCTGTAAAGTTGCCCCTACCAGCACCATCAAGCGTGTTAAGTTTATAGTTAGTTTTGAGTTATTTGGCTCCTGTTTTAAACCAGAACTTTTAAAATATTTTCACCTGGGTATGTTCATATTTCATTGTGGGATTTCATTCTTGTAAGGATTATTTTCCTGTTTAATCTCTCAACATCACATGCAATATACTTGTTGTGATTCATTGTCTATGAGCTTCCAAGATTACACTACATGAGGTCATTTTGAAAAGGTACTGGAAACTGACTGTTTTTCTTTCCCTTGTTCTGTCAGCATTTATGTTATTTTTAAAAATTTGCCTTGCAAAAAAGTCACATCATATTTTTGTGCAAAAGTGTGATATTCTTTGCCACATACGCACAGCAATCCATGGTAATTATAGAGTATTTATTCTAGACATTAGAATCACTAAAGTGTACGGGCACTTCTGTTAACAATAGAAAGCAAATGATATTTGAAGTTTATAAAGGCAAAATCTCTTAAAAGCATTAGTTTTACTTTGTAAGGGTGTGATTTTTCCAAAGATTTCTGACTACATTTTGGAGAAGACTTACTCACATGGGTTTTTTTATCACTTCATTTCAAGAAAAGCCACTGTCTGTATTCCTTTAAAAGCAGCAACCTAAGATGCACTGGTGGAGCTGAGCTGTTTGAAGTCGAGTGACTGTTTCACAGCTCACCAGACATGCTGACTACTTTAAAAACTTGCAGCTTCAGACTTATGCCTTACAATAGGCAAAAATATTAGACAAGACATTAAAGAAAATCAACCATTTTTAAACTGTAAATCTAGAGCACCATTCTATGTGTACTTGTTATTTATTTATTTATTTATTTATTTATTTTGCTGTAAGGTGCATTGTAATGAAATGTGAAATTGATGGCTAGACACTTTTCTTTCCTTCAGAAGATTCTGAAATGTGATTGCCAAAAGTTATTGCAGACTAGTCCCAGTACTCTCCTTCTTGTGTTTACAAAGATTACTAGTAGAGAAACTGGTTTGTTTCTCTCCATTAATCCCACAGTGTTGGCCTAAATGCCATGTAGGAGCCCCCATGATTGACTCAATCAAGAGAATCAGGTGCTGCACAAATAACAAGAGGAATGCAACAACATAGCTCAGGCAAGGGGAAGGGGCTGTGAATAAGTACATCTCCTAAGCCAGTGGTCTGGGGCTCCACAAGAATCCTCACAGCTCTTTGCCACAGCCTTGCTAATTTTCACAATAGTCTGATCCAAGGTTACACTGCTATCCCATGCTGTTAATGATCTTGGCAGTCAGATCTCTGGGTGAGGGTAGAGATTGCACACACTGAGGGCCTTCACAAAATATTTCTTATTATCTTAGAACTTCAATCTTCAGTCATTCTGTTCAGTTTATTAAACTATTGTCACTTTATGTGTTTCTTTTATGTAATGTCTATGTCACATTTTGTTTCTATATTGTATTCTATGTTAATATTTTTCAGCAATTTTCTCCTTAATTCAATGCTTTGCATTTATTGGGGAAACAAACTGAACTTGAATTTTTCTTGGTTAAATGTCTCTGAGGATTAACAATCAGGAGTAAAGGCACCTAATGTAAGTCTCTTGAGTTAAATCCTTGTCATCAGTCATGGGAAGGTAGTACTTTTTTTATACCAGCTATTATTTCTGAGAATAAAACAAAATGTCAGAGTTCTGAGTTCTGTTTTAGAGATGAAGTAGAAATTTGTATGAAACCCTGCACTGTGACAGAATAAGATTAAAGAAATCTTTTTTTGTTGAAGATCTATTGCCAGCAATTGTTGCTCTCCAGTTCTGTTAAAATATAGAGCAATAATACTGATAACCAAATTCAAGGTTCAAATACTGCTTGAGTGTTCCAGGAGAAACATAGGGTCCACATGCTGTTTTATAACTTCACTGAAACAGATTGAAAATCTTCAGTATGTCACACCTAGAGCAGACGGTGATAGTGTGACAATCAAAACCCGTCCTCAGACAGGGAAGTGTAGATCAGTGCCACCTGATAAATAAATGTGTTACTTCCAATTCTATTACAGAAGCAGTGAAAATGTGTCACGTTAGCTTAACATCGATTCATTGAATGCCTAAGAGGAACACTGGCAGATTGCTTTAATTAACAGATGTACCAGAGCTGCTGATGTTTTTCAAAGTGAAATTTCCTTGCCTCTTGCTGCAACCTATCAGGCTGTCATTCTCAGGTGACAGAATGACAAGATATCAGACCAACTGCTATAAAAGCTTTTCGTTTTCAGTACTGTGTCTAAATATCTATGTTAACAATATGTTCTTTTTCACAACCATATTTTAGTCTTTAGTCTTAAAAAAAGGCAGTGACTTTCTGTCAAAAGAAGTCAACAGTTGGATCTCTTGACTTTTCCTGTAAGATGAAGTAGACTGATTATAATATTCTTTTGCTCAAGCATTTATTTCATTTAAACAACAAACTGCTTACACGTATGCTTTAGAAACCTTGCTGCTGGCCTGCTTCCTGATTTCCACTCGCCTCGCCTTGTAAAAAACAAAAGGCATGCATGATATCACCCAGTCTAACGTCCACCTTAAACTTAAATTGTAGGTGTCTAGTAAGAGTTCTTTTAATGCTATATCTTTATATGTAACTGAAGTATTCACAAAAAATCTGGTTCACTTAAGTGCTTACATTAGGCAGATAGAATACTTCTGCAGGACTTAAAAAGTCACCATGGTACCAGTGCTGAAACACCCAATCCTTCAGTAGCTCATCTCTGTTCTGAAATTTGAGAGGCTGGACTTAAATTTTAGGTTCAGTTCCAATTCTGTTCAGAAGTATAAATTAACAAATCCTGATGTTTTGTATATCTGTGTGTGCATGAATATGTATCCGGGAGAAAGGAAGCTCTGTCTCCCAAGCTTATAAACCATTTCAAAGGGTGAGGTAATAATATCTCCTTCAGGCCAGCTGTCATGAGATCATTGTCATTTTGAGGAAAAACAGAAGAGAGAATTACAAGTTTTGTTGCCTGTGACATACTCATTGTTGAGGCTGAAAGAGTTGGCCTCAGATATGTGTAGACAGGGTGCTGCTCAGGCAGAGCTGTGTCCCAGACCATGTCATGCATGAGAAGAATGCCTTGGAGCAGACTGAGCGAAACTTTAAACAAACAGCCTATTTCATTCTGCATGTTGGAGCTGTTTACAAGCCCAAGGCCTTGAAAAAGATAGTTTCAGACTTTCATGTTTCTCTGACTCTCTTCCCATCTATCTATTTATCTAGTGAAAACTTGAAGTCTGCAAAAAATATGATTGCTGGTGAGAGCAAACTTACAGGGGCAGTATGCTGAGCAATCAATGAACAAGAGGGATATCTAGTCCACTAGTCACAATAATTAGGATATTGTTCACTAAGTACTTGCCTGAAGTCCATTAAATTTGAGACGTGATATGTATAGCCACAGACATATTCAATTTAATTTCTCTTTGTGGTGTTGATGAAAAGCCATGGCTGAAAATAATTGGCTATTGGGAAAATATTCTGTTTTGGTAAACAGCCAAGAAGAATATCAGCAAAAATTGTTTGTATTGTCCCACAGGCTTTGATCCATTCTAGTTACACCACACAGGAAGGTGACCGTGAAACTTAGAGGTAATGCTTGGCAGTTTTCCTGAACTCTATTAACACTTTCATAAGGAAAATGACTGCAGCAAAAGAACACGTATAGAAACATGTCTGAATGGAAACCAAGTGTTAAAGAATTCAATGTTACACCAATAAACACAGATGCTGGAAGATATGTATTTGATTTGCATTGTTATAACCTCACTCCAATGACTGATGTATCACTGAATTACATAGAAATACCTATTCAATGGAAAAAATGCATAATAGCAACATGAAATGGATTGGCTTTCTCTCTAACTAACGAAAGACTTGTCATAACTAGTGTTTAAAAAAAAATCAAAGAACATTTGTGGAAGCAACAGTAATTTCCAAGAAAATTAAAGTTGTATACACATAAACCTAAGTAATTCCTGAGAAAGTCAGACCCTTATATAACAGAAATAGTCTTGTCAATAAGAAAATGGATCTGAAGACCATTTACCTGCTTTATTGACCAATGATGAAGTATAGATGAGAAATTAAAACTATTATAAATTGAAAGATTTTTAGCTGAGCACCATCATATAAAACATACACCAGATTTAATTTTCTTAAGGTGGCATGTTGTAAGTAATTTTTCTCATGACACCAAAGTTAACACATTCTATGATACTCTGAATGAGGATATCCAAGAAGTATTTTAAAAGATAGAAAACTGAGGGTTCTTTTTACCTTGAATATTTTCACAGGTAACTACCAAGGAATTCTTACCATCAAATTATTTTTTACATTTTATTTTCAAATCTTTTTTGTCTTTAAATTATGGAATTCAATATTTTAGTCTACGTATATGCTGATCTGTTTTAACATATTTGATATGATAAAGAAATAGTTAGGGTAAACTGTCATACAACTTAAAATGAGGAGAAAAGCAAGAGATTTGGGTGCAATTTTTTTTTGTTAATCATAAAATTTAAAGACACAATTTGTATTTTAGGGAAGAATTCCAGAAAGAAACAGAGAAGGAAAAGAAGGAAAAGAGGAAGAAGGAGAAAATTGGAGGAAAGAAAAAAAAAAAGAACAGGAGACTTGACCTGAAGACTGCAGCATGGATAGCATTTCTCTCCACATAGGATCCTAGGGGGTCTGTGATTTGTGTCAGGACCCTAAAATCAATGGCAAGTGGTATGTCTAGATTCCTGGTTTGTCCTCAGTATTACACACAGTTAAATATACTCTGACCTATTTCTTGGCCTCATTTATTTAAAAAAATAATAAGCTAACCAAATAAAGAAAAATATTTCTGTAGTTTAATTTTATTAATTACTCTACAATGCGAGATTAAAAAATTAATCTAGTTGACAGTCAAAATAAAGACAAATATATTGGGTTTCTGTTTATGAGTTAATCTTCTTGTCTTGCACTTGATCACACTGTTCGACTCCTTCATTATGTCCAACCAGAGACAACACCAAAGTGCCTCACAGAATAAAACAAATCAATGACTCAAGGTCCCATACTGGGAGAGACCTGACCCCAAGCATTTTCATTTGGTATCCTGCTGAAATCTTTATGATTTTTCTTTGCCTTTCTTTTTCCCTCACTTAATTACTGACTTGTTTCTGCATTATTTATTCTCCTAGCTTATGTGAACATGTGAAATGGGGCATGTCTTGTTGAAGCATTAAAAAAGAATGTTTTCTTAGAAAGAACTTTGTAAAGACAGAAGTGTCATAACTGCATATTCTTGTTAGTAAAAGACAAAATTTCTTTGTGTTATTTCACTAACAACTGGTTTGTATCTCACAGATATCAAGTTTGGATTCATATAATTTGCTCTGCTGGATGAAATCATGATTTATTTTAATGAGTAATCATCCTGACAGGTCTCATCTACTCATATTTACATACATTACATCATGCCCTAATTTAAATAATTTCACCTACTGCCCTTGTTTGTATAGGAATTAGAAGCCTTCCAGCTTGATTTTAAGGACTTTCCATAATTGTATTCCTACCTAATTTTGGAAGGTTGTTTTCTACTTTCCTATTCACTTGCAGTTATCTGGTCACAGACTTTCTCCTAAAGTCACTGTGTACTTATTATGCATGAAATTCTTGGGAGAATTGTGTCTTAAAACTGTCACCTTATAGATTTAAAGAATTTATCTCTTAAACATTAAAAGAGTTAGGGATTTGCACCTTTTCTTTCAAGACCTATTGAAATATCTTCAAAGAATACTTGTGTTAATGCTGTTCAGTAGTGAGCAAACTATAATTGATGTGGGATCTCATTCCCAGAAATTCTTCAGTTGAACAATGCTGTCATCACAGACCAGTCAACACACACTTTCCTGTGATTTTAAAGACTGTTTTTGAAAAACATGGATAGTATAATTTGGCCTTTGTAGAGAAAACACTGCAGGAGGGCATGGGGAAATTTCAGTACATGTTCTGTCAGCACAGTTAAACTGCAGTGAGGTACAGGAGCTAAGTATAAAATAGCTGTAAGTTATTTTAGATATATGAGGAAATAAGCCATGCATCATCCTATGGTTAAAGGGATACAAGCATTGCTTGTGCGCAATGTTAGTTTCGCATGTTCCCAGATACAGATCAGAAAATCTTTGAGGATATATGATAAAATTTTGGTTGATTATTACTTCTGTTATATTCAGTTTATCAAATTATTGCATTAATAGGTAGCAAATAAATGCCTTAAGAAGAGAAAGTGAAAAAATGTAGAGCTGAAAGAGTGTGTTATTCCTTCAAAGTAAAGGTGAAAGGACTCTCCAAGTTCCTTAAAGGCACATAGAGAGTAAATCCAAGTAAGTGTCATTTTGCTGAAATCAGCAACTGTTGTCATAATATATGTAGATGACATACAGATCCTAGCTGGCCATTGCAATATGGACTTGTTTCTGTCAGAGACTGAAATGGTTAATGGCTTAACCATTTTAAGATCACCAAAAGGCTTTTGTCTACTGTAGCAGACTGCAAAGAAGCAGCTGCTGGTGGATTGAAGCCCACCCCTCCCTGTGTATGCCTACTGATTTGGACTGCAAAAGGACCCTGAGAAAAGATAAGGTGGTTCTATTGTTCAGCTATCCCAGGTTAGAGAGAAGAAAGTATCCACAAGTGTAAGAGATTGAACTGCTAACCTTTGACTCCTGAAGTAAGCCCAGGTGCTTTAGGAGACTACTGCTAATGGCTCAAGCAATGGGTTTGGTGCTTCGCTAGTGATGCACACAGTGGCCTCACAGGTGCAGAAGGGTGTGCCTACCTGAAGTGACAATCTGGTATTCCAGATAAGGGAAAAGGCTGATAAAAGGCATGATAAGACACCATCCAGTGGTAAAGGGGGAATTTCCACCTAGACTGTCTGTACAATATAAATGCAATGAAACAGGAGTTTCATGGACTCTTCCCCCAGTCCTAGCCCACTCCACTTCATGGGTATAGTCTGCAACCGCAGAGAAGACCAGAAGAAGAGGCTCATTGGGATGTCATCAGAATCTATGGAGTGGTGACATATTTTTTCTACTTAATCCGTTTCTCTGTTACTCACTTTCTTTCCTCTCCCCCCCCTACCCCCCTTTCCCCATCTCTCTCTCTCTCCCTCATTTACTCTTAAATAAAATCTGTGATATTGATTTCAGCATATGGTCTCATTTGCATCTTAAATCAGACACAGGAATATCTATAATAATTTTAATAATCGGATCTTAACAACACCATCCTTATTTCATGTCTCTTTCCTTCAGCTGACAAATATAATCTTAGGAAGGTTCTTTGTGCTATTTAGTAATAGAGAATGGGTGCACACAATTTATTTCACTTGTTAAAATATATGCAGGAGAGTAATGAAGGCATCCAAACCAAATGAGAATATCCATATTATCAGGCCATATGATTAGTAAAAACAAATTTTTTAAAAAAGGATAAACCTGTAAAGTTTTGTATTTGAGGACTTTCATTGAGTCTCTAAAATATTGACTATTCCCATATAAATTGATCATGCCTTAACTTCTTCCCCTGTCTTTCCTTTTCCCTCACTCTTGTTATTCAATACACTGAAGAAAAACAATGGATATTTTCATCAAAAAATATCAACTCTTCTCTGAAGAGATGAAAACAACCTTACTATCTCATAAAAGTGTTTTGTTTACTTGTACTCTTATTTTTAATCACTAATAGTTTTAAATTACATGGAGATATCCAATTATGAATAGCAACAGACAAAATGACATCCCTGGGCCTTTACAGAAAGTCTCCTAAGTTGTCCTCCTTTTGTAAACAATGAAAAAAAGAAAACAATTGGAGGAAATGATCCATTATTCCATAAAGTTCACAGGGGCAAAAATTTCAGCCCTTTCTGCATCCCTAAAATAAACAAATAAAAGTGAATTGAACACAGGGGAGGAACTTCATTACATTTCCTAATAACAGCATATTTGAGAGCCCATTAAGAGCAATACCCAAATAGTCTCCCCTGTCAAGATGTCACTTCAGAGAAAAGACAGAGGAATGAAAAAAGGATAAAGCTTTTGGAAAAATGGCATTTTCCTCTTTTATTGTTATGACTCCTTTTTATTGATGTGTATTAATGCTGTCAAAGAGGACATTATCTATCAGTTCTTTTACTTAAAGAACCATGACCATTCCTAAATACATTTACATGCCCATAAGATAATGGGCTTTGATTCTACACATACATACACCAGTACTTATTTTTTACTAAATGTAAAACTTTCTGCTTTCAAAACATAGGTGCTGACATGGATTCTTCTTGGAAATCCAGGTTTAGGTGTACGAGGGCATGAAGCAGGATGCAAACTGAGGGAGGCATCTCTGTACAGCCTCTTAACTGCTACTAACTCTGTAGGAGCCTACATTTGGGCGTCCTGTTGTTATCATACTCAACAGTTCTGTGATTATCTCATATGTAAGTCTCACCTAAATGCAGAAATTGTGATTCTGTCACATATCTTTCACAAGAGATAGTGACAAAGAGATCTTGTCTGTGATCAGATGCTGCAGAAAAATTCAGTGTTACTGAAATACTTTCTTTCAGAGTCATCAATTCTCCTATGTATATCTCAGTAGTTCAGTATTTTGGTACTCTAACACAGATCTTGTGACTATTTACTCATTTAGGGACTGTGAGCATTAGACTGGTCTGGTAGATGCTCTGGTTCCTTCCCATTAAAGTCATATCAGAGCATCTAAATATTTATTGGATATGAGCAAACCTCTGTATCCTGCAGGTTGGGACACTCATTTGGAATGAGACACACTTGCGTTCCAGATTGTGGTGATGGTTTATACATTAAACTGCCTTCCCTTGTCATTCTCACAGGCATCAGCTTTTCTGTCTACCTCCCCCACAATGTTGCATTACATTTGTGAATGGTACCAATTTTGAAATATGCATTTCTGTACCACATATACTTTTAAAATATCAAGAATTGCTTGTAACACTTCTTAAGGCTGCAATATTGATATTGACCAGATGTTTCTAAAATTCACTGCATTGGACGGTATTCCAAGAATAAAATACTTTCATTACTGTTGGGATTGTTGTATTCTGCATTTCAGGGAAGATAAGTTGTATTCAACCTTGACTTCTTCTTATAATTTGTTTTTACCTTATTTATTCTAAAATCTGACTGTCTGCGTTTTATAATATTTTCAAATTAACAGTAAGTTTAGGCAAACCACATGTAAATTACCAACACTGATTGTTTTCCTATAATGAAAGAAAGCCTAATACAATTCCTCTGGGTGATATAATTTATAAGGTCTTGAGGATATATTTGGTAACAGTCTATGGGAACAAATTGTTATGTAGATTTATAGAACTTTACTCAGAGACAGAAATTCAAATATTCCTCCCAGGAGTCATAACTTATTTTGTTCAAGACTATGAGAAGGTGACAGAGTTGGGTCAAACTTACTGCAGATTTGCTCAGAATCCTCACGGGAAACTAAAGAAGTAATGGTTTCTATAGCAACTAAATGCATCAACATTATGTTTATTAATTACATGTATGAACAGCAGAAACTGCAAGAAAAAAATCCATGATGGGTCAGGACCTCACACTAGGACCAAGAAGCTATTACTATAACAAGAATTGTGAGTTGTTTTTTTCTGTCTTAGTATGAAATGCAGTAAAGCAGAAGCAGTTAATCAGATACCTGCTGTCTGCATGTATGCCTTTATGTCACAGCTGGAGGATTAGATAAAGTTACTGTAAGGTATGAATGCTGTTCTCTGGGTTGTTTGGTTTGGTTTGTTTCCTTCCCTGCCCCTCCTTAATTATCTTCCTGTTAGGTAGATTTCATGATAATATTTGGGACCATGAATGTGCCTTCGTTGTCCACAGGGCAGTATTTGGTACTATGGACTCAGTCTTTACCTCAGGTACTTTGCTTTTTTTAATGGGAACTATTGATCATGAAACCTTTGACATACTAGCACTATACAATGAATAATAGCTTCCAGTACCTGGCCTTGTAGGTCTATTCATACTCCTGTCTTTTGCCAGTGATATTAAATGCTTTCTGCAATGTATCATATTTACTATTTCCTATTTTCTCTTACCTATTACTTCTATAATTTTGTCTCTATTACAGAACGAGCAATCAATTTTTCTGGTAACATCAAATCTTTGTATACCTGATCTCCTTTCTACTTGTAAAATCATTATGCTCTCTTACAAGTCTTTTCCCATCCAACCTTTCTAATATTGTCTCTTAAATTACAGGGAAAAGCTTTCAGGAAATGCTAGAGAAGGAGCTATTATGAAAGGGCAATAATATTTTTGATTTTCTTTGCCACTTTTTAATTTTTTGGGAGATTGGGGATAAAGAAAATTCTTGGAACTTTAAAGATCTTAATGATGGATTTCAGCACAACCAAACAGCATGACTAGAATTAAGTGGCAGCTGACACTAAAGATAATAATTGCAGCAATGAAAGCCAAACTGCAGTATGCCTATGAACCAAACGACCTGTTGCTGCTAGCAGTGGTTTTCCCAAGGAAGAAAGATGAGGTACAGCAGGGTGAATTCTAATAGGAGTAGGAGCTCTGCCAAAGTGATTTCTGTGTTAAGCTTCTCTTCTGCCCTCCTGATTCAGAGGTGATCTGTTTGACAGACTGCAAGCAGGTGCACTTGATACAATTTCTCAGTGCTGGGGTTGTGGCAGGCTGGTCGCCTACCCTTTTACCTGTTCTATCCTTGATAATTGCCTTCACCAGGATCCTTACCAGCAAGGCTGTCTGCAACCATTTGCAGGAGAAATTTGGGGCTGGCTGGGGAGTGTTTGCAGCTCATTTGAAGACAGATGTAAGCTCATGCTGACCATAAATCAAGCTCACCTTCCAAACCAGGGCAAATCTGTAGCCATAGTTAGTCTCATGCCAAAGCCAGGGCAATATGCCCTGTTTGCTTTATATTGTGCCAGCCTTCTGATCTGGGGGGATGGAGCACAATCACAACCAGTTTGACTTCTTGAACAAGACTGTTCGGAAGCACATACTTGAGTCCAGGTACTACTTTAAAATCATCTGAAACAGAAAAGGGACCAGAATGGAGGTGAAAATTTTTCTTGATACATCTCCAAGTTTTGAACTGTTTCTGTTGCTAACTAAACTGTCATGCAACTAGAACCCATCACATTTACTACAGCTGTGTGGGCGTTAAGAGTCAAAGAAAAAGCTCTGACAGAGCCTCATTATGTTATTGCCAGCTTTTGAGGAAAGCTAATAAAAACAACAGCTGGGGCTGGCAAACAAAGAAAATCTAAAATCTAGTATGGAATAACATCGGAAAAAAGGAAAAAGTTTTCTTTTGGTTTTTTCTCCCAGTTTCTTTTTTTCAAAGGTTCTTTGCAGCCTGCTTCTAGTGGAGAAAATCCTCAACACTAGATCATTTAGAGTGGCAGCTATGGGGAGACAATAGGTTCCAGTATATACCAGTTCATTCTTTACCATGTTGTTGCAGTTACTGTCAATAAACTTCAAACAGCCTTCACCTTCGCCAAGCACACCATATTCTACCTTGAATAATGATGCATTAGAAATGCATAGAAATAAATTGTAAGATTACATATCCCTATTGAAAACTTATACATTTGGCTACCTGATCAGCTCATAATTTTTATGTGAGAAACTTATCTGTACAAGAACTATGGAAACAAGATGAAAAAACCCTCCGTCTCTCGTTGTGCTCACAGCCTGACTCTTCAGACAAGTGTGGATTGCTTGCCTCAGAAAAATGTGCATCAGTTCCCAGAGAATGTCTTTTAAAAGCTCACACAGAAGAGCAAAGAATAAATAATAAATGATAATAGCATACAACTCAAAAATCTTTAGATCTCAAAATGCTTTATGTAGCTATCTTCATGACAAAGACACATCAGGACAAAGAGAGGTGGAGCAATTTACTCTGTATGACACAGCAGATCATTAGCAAGACCAGGAATAGTCCAGGTATTCTGAGACCAAATCCACTGCCCTATCTTCAGGGCCCATTATGCCTTCCATTATTGGCAGATAACGAATGTGAGGGAGACAAAGCACTGACAGTCCTAAGCTACAGTTAGTCAAATATAGCCCAGTTGTTTTGTGTCTAAGGTCTAGAGAAAAGCATGCTTAATAAATTCCAAGATTTTCTAGTAATTTAGTTTGACAAAAAAACAAAAATAAAACTGGTATTCAGAGCTTGCTTATTAAGTTTTCAAATTTCTTTCAAAAAGTATTGTCTATTTAAAATTCTGAACAAATCAAACCAGTTGGAGAAATCTGTGCCAATAAATATGTGTAAACAAATATGACTTAGTGACAAATATGACATCATGTGATCAGGATTTAACAGGCAGGCATTATTGAATGTAAGAGTTGTTGTTGTTCCCATAAGTCTGGAAGATATTTTACTATTTTAGAAGATATCTATTTTTTAAAAAATTACATTTTTCTCAAGGAGGCTACATTACAGAGGACAGCTAAATTTGTTTTTCATGGCAGAAGTAACCCAATAGCTCCAAACGATGTTATACTGGTAGATGTTGAATAAATGAATCAAAAAAAATACATAGGACAGTGGAAAAATTCTGGAGATCTTCAGTGCCATTCACATAAGACTTTTATGTAGAAGTGCTAATATAGCCATTGTCCCCACACAGTCTTATTAAAGCTACCCTAGAGATATAAAAAAGCAGACTGTGACCATGAGTAGATAACTAGCTGTAATAGGAACGGGAAATGTCACTAAATGTCATTAGAACTTGACATAACCTAAATGATGGCAGTGTGTTTAGTGTAATGGAAGGATATAATGAGAATATGGCATTTCCTTTAAGGACAGTAGCAGATTCAGACCAGTAAATTAATTCAGTAGTAATGGCCAGCTGAGTAGAAAGTAACTGGTTGTGTTGCTAAAACCCCTTTAGATTCATAGCGAACCTACAAACAGAAAACCTCTAAACCTTTAAAGGAAAAGAAAAGCAATCACCTTTATGAGGTGCAACAAGAGCTTATAGCACAGATGGTGAGAAAAGCATTTTAATAAAGTCTGTTTCTTTCACAGTTTCCAACGGGTGCATAACTAAGGTTCCTAGAAAATAGAGTGAATTTTAATCTCCTCAGAAGAGCCACAGAAACCCCAGTAATTATATAAATCCCATGGAAGTCTTCTATTTCAAGTGGAAAACCATGGAATCCATTTAATTCCAGAAATTCACTTATCCTGCTGAGTTCACTGTCTGAATAGGGAAATCAAGACCCTTCCAAGCAGGGTCTAAAGACTAGTTGTATCCCACTTTTAAAGCAGAAGCCTTACCTTTGAAGTGATAAGAGTGAAAGATGCCCTTGCCATTAGGAAATTTACAGTTTGCTCTGGATTTATTTTTTGCTTGACTGGTTGGTTTGTTTTGCACCTTTAAAAGCTGTGATAGAGGGGGAGTGTTTCTGAATAAAGAGAAGTGACAGAAACAATTACAGTGAAAAATAAACAGAATGAAAATGTAAAGAATAATTTAGCACTGGGGAGGGTTTTTAATAGTTATGCTGTTTGCTCCTAATCATGAAATTATAAATAAATAGGTTTGCCCTTAGAATAGCTCAGTATTTATCAGGGATAATAACCAAAAGAAATCACTAGTATTCACAGTTCCCTATCTTAAATTTACTTTTCAATAGTCATGCTGATACAAGAAATAATAGACTGTTTTACCAAACTGCAGTTATGAGATGGTGTGCCAAATGTGTTCTTAGAGCAACTTTACTGAAATCACTGACTCAACACCAGGAATGACTTTAGCTTTATATGCTGAGCCTTTGTAGGGACAGAGAAAGATCTCAGTGGGCTAATGCACCATAGAGCAGGACTAAAGCCATCTATCTAATCTATGCTTTTAGGGACAGCAATTGAATATTGTGGGGAAATTGGAAGTTTCTGATATGCTTTAGCTATATTAGCTGTTAGTGTTGAAATGTTGATCTCCATGTTAAAAAGCTGAAGTCAGACAATAAAATTAAAAAAAATAGAAAAATAAAAACTAGTTTTTCAAATTTCTCATCTATTTGCATATTCTAGGCTGTATGGCTACTGGGTAGAATACAGTTACAGCATATTCCTGCCCTTCACTCAGGTCTGTAGAACTTGCTGTGATTTAAATAAGAGTGGGAACAAGCACTATGTCGGCAGCTGAGGCTGTTTCTAAGAGAAAATCTGTGATTTCCCTTCAGCCCTTGAAAAGTGTTTGGCAACTTGGATTATGAAGCTTTTGTGGTGCTTTTGTACACAGAAGGTTACTTTATCTCCTAAATCTGTAAAATAAGTGATAGTTATAACTTATTCCATTAATATATATGTATAACAGGAAAGAAAATCTAATGCCTTTTGGTATTTGTTCTCCCAACTTAGAATAAACCCCAGCTTCTTTTAAGTTGCTAAGAAAGGATGTTGAGGATAGATGGTTATGTTCAGGAAAAAACAGAGTTCTACTGTAATGCTTTCCAGAGGATGATGTGATGGCAAGCAACACACAAAATTCTTAACAGTAGATACTTAGCAGTAAATGTGTGGCTCTGGAGATTCAAGGTTCATATCTGTTGTTTCCTAAGCAGGAGACACTGGAAAATTATCTTGCTTCCAAAATATAAATTTATCCAGGGCTGAATAAAAATAGAAGATAGTGTCTAAACTGGGTGACCTTGAACCTGTGGTAACCAGAATATGGACATGAAAACTACAACATCTTTTGTTTGCCATGATTTTGTCACTTGCCTAGATTGCTACACATACAGACAAGTTTTATCCTTGGTCAGACCCTACTTTGAGAGTCTGTAATTGCAATGATAGCAGAGACAAAGAGTGGATTTAATCCAACAGTTCTTCTTCATGTTTTCTGCACTCTTTGCTGAAGGTTTTGTGGTAAATATATCTTTTTAGGGGTGGGATTGAAAAAGAATGATTTCACTGAACAAAAGAAAAGAAAGCAAGAATTCAGCTTCATGCAAAGAGTCACACAGCAACTTTGGTGTAGTATACAAGTGACACTCAATGAGACTTTCTCTGGAGGTCATAGTATATAGCTGCTGTTTGTACATTCCTTGTTATCACAGCTTTCAATGTAACCTCCTGAAAATCAGTAATTCAGAGCCCTCTCCATCCACTGGACACAATAGTTATTGTCATCCTGAGATAAAGGATAAAATAGAGATCTAGATTTGCTATGATCAATTTAGGTACCTTAGGACATGAGATATTAGAATTAAGCATTTGGGTCTGGATGGGATATCTAAAAATCTGGCAGAAGAAAAAGTGATCCTTAAGCAGAATGCCACAATTTCCCCAGCTGCAGGAATGGTATGGTGTCACTCCACAGGGTCATCCAACTCACAAAGTTAGGCTTGGGTTTTATTTAACTAAATATGGAGCTTATAAACCGTAGTTACCCAGAGGCATCAAAACTTTCTGATACTGGAGATGAGCACTGTCAGCTCAGGTGTATCTCTCTGGATACTGAGAGTTACTGAGAGTGCAGGCTAAAGATTGAAGCTCCAGATGAAAAATGGGCTATCATCACAGATTAGGGTCTTTCTGGGTGTATTAAAGCAAATTAAATTAGGTATCATGAGAAGCTTTTGAACAGTTGAGATGATCTCTAGTACTTTCGGATACCTGCAGCATTAGATGATGATGATAGGGTATAAGCAATCCAGTTCTTGTCTAGACTTTAGTAGAATTTAAAAAGATAGAGTCCCAGTGTAGGTGGGGTTAGTCAGAGTAATCTGTGTAGAAACAACATTCAGCGTTACGAGTATCATCAAACTGGGTTATGAATCATTATAAAGATTGCAAATTCCAACTTTCTACAGAACAGAGTTTTTTCAGGGGCTCTAAAATAGCTATTTGGGACATACTTAATATAGTACTTTAGATTAAAAGACAAAGACAAAGAACGTATTTTTATCACCTAAGACATATCTAGTTTTGTTTAAAAAATTAATCCTTATTATTGCTATTAGTGGTTTTTTTCTCCCTTAAACTGAGACAGCTAGGTCTGATTATTCATCTGCCTTTAAAAATATGAGTTTCAGACTAGTTTTACTTAATAACTAATACATTAAATGTTAAGGAAAAACAGCTTTGTAAATGACTGTCACTTTCCTTTTGTAGTGTCACTGACCCTCATCTGATTATAAAGCACATTTGTCACAGTGGTTTGAAAGGTCAAGAACAATTTTTTTCTTTACAAAAACAAGTCACTAGGCAGGACTAAGTTTAGATACACTGAAAACAAAACCAGCTGCTAACATTTCCTTCCAACTAAGGGAAGTCTTTTCATCATTATGTCTGCTCTCATGTTTGTCTTAGGTATACTGGTTGACTAAAAAAGCTCAACATTTATCCAGTCTTACTACAGCATGATATTAGAAATGACAGAACTTTCCTGCATTTAGCAAAAGAAATACCCAGGCATAAGTAAAGATGCCATTAATTTACACAAATGCTGAAGTTTTGAACAGAGAACATTCCATAGACTTACAAGAATGCACATACATTTACACACAACAGATTTGTTTCATAACACAGTACTTGCCCAGCTTCATTTGCTCTTCATCTAGGAGTTTACGTATTTGTGTGTTCTTATCATTATATCATAAATAAACTCAAAAGCACTGTGGTCTAGAGGAGGTTTCCATAGAAAGTCACCATTTAATATTATTGGTGGTTTTTTCCCAAAGTGTGATTATTTACTTTTACATGAATCACTGCTATGTCTATCTTTTCTGCCTGCATTTTTGTTATAACCATTTACAAATTACACTATATTTAGAAATGGTTATTTGATATGCAAGAAGTCTTTGTATTCTATCTTTCATGACAGAAATCTTTGAGCAGAAAATTGTTTCCTTCCATTTGGATAGAATTGAAGACCAATAGCAAAATTTCCTCCTGTAAACTTTGAGAGAAGGTAGAATGTTAACTGATGTTTGCATACATGGCTGTGAAAAGTTCACATCTATTGCTATCAGTTTTCAAACCAGCAGATTATTCACATATTTAATGTGTGAGTAGTCACAGATAATTCCACAAAAATTCCCACCTGCCTAGAAACAGCTGTGTACTTAAGAGCTTCACTGACGGGAATGAGGAATCAAGTTGTATCAAATCATCTCCCATCCATCTTAAGAGAGGAAATATGGACATCTCTTTGCCTGTACCATTACATTTTTCTTATTTTTTTTTTAACAGGCCACCCAGGGATCTCATTATTCAGAAAAATCTCCACTCTTTCCTATTTCAGCATTTTTTTGAAATGTGATTATTTTAATCCTGTATTTTTCAGTAGCATGGGGAGAAAAGAAAATCTCAGAAGGGACCAAGTATTTATTTTTCTGCACCGTATTTTCTGCATGCACTATTTTATGGCATTCTTAGCCACAAGCCTTATCACAGAACAATAAGTCACAGAAATGCAGCATAGTTAGCAAAATTTTATGAGAACTTTCAACATTTTGAGTGACAGGAGCCACGATCTTGAAGTCTTGTTTCCTTAGTGTTTGGGTTAATATTTTGTATAAAAGTGGCATGAATGGACTTCAGTGCTGTTTCAAGTCATATACATGCTGAAGTGTTCCACTGAATTGGCAATGACATAATTTGGATTATTTTAAAATGTTTGTAGGTTAAAACCAAAGAAAGATGCCTGGATCTTTGTACAGTGAAGTACCAAATTTCAATACTGTAATTTATACTCCAGAGGAGCAGATCACCCTGTGATTACTTACGATAATTTTGTCCTTTCTCTCTTGTAAAGCATGTTGCTTCTCTCTAGTTCTTTCTTCTCTAATATCATTTGCAGGCTAGTTTGAGACCTTGATATCAGTAGGGTCAGCTTCACTTCACAGTAACATCTATAACATCAAGACAAAACCCAATACAGACTTCTCTACTTTCCCCACATGAATTAATCAAAACAACCGTGATATGAAAAATGTTGTGTTGTTTTTTGCTTTTTCTGCTCTACAGCTGCATGTAGTTACAGCCACTTGTTAGTGGACCTTAGGGATCTGAATACTGCATACCAGAGCTGGTTCATGCCAATTATTATGTTGAGTGATGAAACTGCCTTGTATCATTTCATTTGTGGATATGAACAGCAGGTGAATGTTATAGTTTCTGCTTTCCAATTATAAATCACACAGACTGAAATCTCAGTTCTTTGAGTAACGGCTGTAAAAGCAGTGGAGTGTAAGGAGACTACTGTTTCTTATGAAAAGGAGTCTGAAATTAGAGTTTATTGATGTGGGTTTTTTCCCCACCTCCTTGTCACTTAGCTTTTAAGACCAAAATTGAAAAAATATTGGATAACGGAACTGAATGGAAAGCAAATAAATCATCTAACTACAAAGACTATATTTAGGATGATGAACTATGGATAGGTCCAGCACTGATACATTCAAGTGATTGAGTAATATCAGGCTCACTTTGGGTTTTCTACTGGTGGACTTTCAAGAAAAAATTGTGAAAGGATATGGCAATGGTAACAGGACTCTCCAATCCAATTAGACTAAGCATGCCTTTAAATACTTTTAATTTTGAGATCCTCCTTCAAGTGTATCTGCGAAAACCTGTGTGACACTTGAGTCTGCAGTCTAGACTAATGTGGATGGACAAAGGCTAAGATTCTCTACAGACAAAATAGAAAGCATTTGGTGGTAACAGTGTGTAACTAACAACATCAAAAGGACTGGATTCAGTTACTGAAGGAAAATCTTCAGAATCAGAATAATTTTTTTCTGAAATAGGTATTTGCTAGCCATACTTGTTGTCTAGTTTTTGGCTCCCCAATGCAAAACAGACTGTACTTACTGAAGTGAGCACCCCAGATACCACAAGGTGGTTGTGTTAGCATTGAAACACATAATCACAGAAGGATTATATGCAGGTGCGTTTATTGAAGAGCTCTGGGAATCAGGGGTACAGGGTACAGACTCAAATCTGACTCTGACATGGATTTGAGATGGATGTGTTTTTATACCCCTTCATTATATAACTATTAATTATTAATTATTAAACCCATATTGTTCTATTGTATGAATTCTTGTAGTTCTCATCAGTCCCCCCAAACACAGTTTCTCATGATTCTTAAACAATAATCATATTCAAGTACCAAAAAATCATCACATTTAACAATCATATCATTTATCATATGATGATTATGCAGGTGCAGTTTCACATGATCTGGTAAAGACAAAGCCTAACCTTTTGTTCCTAGGGCCTATGTAGTTTTGGTTCCCTTTCCCAGGCCTATCCAGGCCCAACCTTTCTTTCCACCTCCCCTGAATCTATTGTATACAATTTCCATGATTTTTAGAAACATTTTAACCCTATGCTATCAGTCGGGGGATGGAATGCACAGCACAGAAGCTGAAGTCCACTTATTTAGGTAAACCTGAAGAATAAAAGACTGAAGGTGGACATAGTGTTTTCTACTGTCACTTAAAGGAAGGCTACAGAGGACATGAGGCATCTTGCATATGCACAGAGAAAGGACAAAAAAAATATATGGTCACCAGTTGTAAAAAAGGAAATTCTGTAAATAATGAGAAAAAAGAAGATCATTATCAAGGGCCCAAACATAGGAACAGTTGCACAGAGATTCTGCATTCTTAGACACACTTGAATGACTGGGCAAAACCTGACTATGTGATCTAAGTTGTCTTTTGAGTTTGGTAGCAGACAGGAGGAAAGGTTGGAGATCTTCAGAAAAGTCTTCTGACCTAAATCACTCTGTCTATAATTCTCACTCTTTTAGTTTATGATTATATTCTTCCAGTTCATGATTTATGTTTCTCCCATTTTTGAAATTTTGGGGAGGGACTGGGGAGGGGTAACTTATTCTAGTCATGAGTACATATGGTAATTTCTCCTAATGATACAGAATCTTATTCTTCTTGTCCATGCAGTTTTGTCTTGTAGGAGCTATGAAAATTGTCACTGAGTGGGTGTAACTCACATCATATTAGTCACCTTATGTGTATGCATCTCAAAGGAAACTATTTTTAGAAGTTTTTTTAATCTTATTGACAAGGACCAACTTGAATTTATCTCTGTTCCCACCAACAAATATGAGAAAAGAAAGAACAATATTCAGCTCTTACCTAGTTTTCCAGAGAGTTATAACAATTTGAGGTATACATTCACTGACTGCAAAAGAGTCACATACTAATGAAGTCCCAAGATAGGTCTACCAACTACTGCATACAGTAGTAGAATATTGTGCTTCATTATGCCTTATACTTATCTGTGGTGCATTATGCAGGTTCAAAAAGAGATGTGCAGATTTTTGAAGCATGTAGCGTAAGACTGTTTGTCTTCCACTTTGACTAGTTTTTTGTTTACACAATAATAAATGTGGAGAACAGTTCAAAGGTCAAAATTGACTGGGAAAAATCTCTGTAGCAGATTTGATGCCATTAAAAAACAAACAAACATAGGAAGTACTTAATAGAATTCTAAATTTTTTAAGTCTTATCTGCTCACAGAATTTTAAACCAACTTGCTTAAAGCAGTGAAATTACACATCACAAAATGCGGGACTTTTTTACAAGAGGGAATTAGTAATACATGTAAAGGTTCTACCAAAGTTTTGTAACTACATAATTGGTACCATTTAGTGTTTCAGAAAAGACTGATCTGCTTTGGGATGAACTATGAAAATCACATGTCAGTATCAAGAAAACATATTTCTAGGTCACCAAAACCATAAATATGAGATACTGAACTTTTCAGCTCACTGTGTGAAGCCCTGTGCATGTAATTATGTATTTGTTTGATTTAAAAGTTATTTATACATTGTAATATCAGAAAATTACACTTCTAATTTCTTTTTACGTATAGCCACACTCCTTTTTTAATCCTTTTTTTTTTCCATATTCATCTATTTTAGCTTAGGAAACATTTTTGGTCCATCTGGTTTCCCTCTGTGTAAGTCTGGAAATATGAATTGTTATGCAGCATGAAGCTCTATTTTTTTTTAAGGAGATAAAATGTTTACAGTGACTAAACCGACTGGACTCCTCATTTCTTGTGCAAAGGTTATCTGGTTTCTCTGCTACTGTGATTCAATGATTCTAGTTCCAGATGTAATAACTTTGGCTGCTCTTCATAATTAGGTTTCAAAACTTATGCAGGTTATTACCAAAAATCTGTGAATAACTACCCCGAAGAGATGACAGGAGGGAATCTCAAGTGAGTTAGGAAAAGGCCCTTTGTCATGCTCTGGTAAGCCATTGCCAGCAGCCAGTTCTAACCTCACTCTCCAATGCAATTAGACTTTTTGTCTATCAGCACCTGAATGAGAGTCAGATAAATAAAGTTACATGCATCATGGGAAAAATTTGGGCCTTTTAGTAATGTTACTAGTTAATTGGCCTGTATCACTGTAGTCAGAGCTTGGGAAGCTGGGAAAGAAGTGAAGTTTTGGGTTAATTTCCAACATTGTGTGTATCATCTACCTAGAGTTTGCAAAAACTATCCGATCAGAAAGATTGTGTTTTGGAATCTCTTTGTATGGGTCTAAATGACTATACACTGCTAAAAAGGAGCCCTCAGGGTCACAGTCACTTTTAGAGAAGCCCCAAGTGCCTTGTACTTTAATACTGCCCTATTCTAACTAGATGAGCTTACCCATCACTAGACAGACATAAGAGTCATCTGCTTTTGATGATGTCAGCTGGGATTTTCCAGTCAGGCATCTCACTAGAAATGTGGGTTGCTCAGCTTACAAAGCGCGAGGAGAACGGATCCTTTTCAGAGAAACCTACAAGGCCCAGGGGATGAGACTAGTGTGGTACAGGCTTGATTCAGACAAATCTGACAAGTCTAATTCCCTAGACATGTCAAAGAGCTGGAAAGCAGACAGCAGTGAACAGATCCAGGATTGTAACTGGGAACAGCAAAAGGCAAGTGCCAGGTGTTTTCTAGACATAGTGCTCACTTTCATTGTTCTTGTAATCAAATTTATGTCTGTTAGTTTTTGAAGAAAATACTGAGTGCTCTTAAACCACTGAAGATATTAAAAAGGTGGGAGGGAAACGTGTTGCCAAAATAAGGATGTGAAACGTGGGGACATATGTAAAATTTTCCATTAAAAACACAATAGTACAGTTGAGGGAAACTGCTTTCTAGTCACCCTGGTACAAATATAAGTAGGGTTTGATGCCACACTCATGGATGTTATTTTATTAAAGCTACTGGAAGGTGACAATCAAATAGGGCATAAACGGTCCCTTTTATGACAGCAAAGAAATTGAGAGTAACAAAGGAAAATGAAAAGGACAGTGGCTCTTTTTTACCTACATTTGCTGTTAGCTTTTCTTTTTTCTATTTAATTTTGCTTTTGTGTTTTATTTTTAACTCACTGTATTCACTTATTTCTAAATGGTTTCAAATATATTAATTTACATTAAAGCCTAACATTAGCATCAAGCTGATTTTTGATTTTGTATCTAGTCTTTTTCTTTGGGGGAGGGTGGGTGAAATGGGAGAAAGATTTAATTGAGTATGTGTTGTCAGGATTCAAATGAGCTGTAATTAATTTCTGGTCATGAAAATTTTATATTCTCTATAATAACCATGGGAAAGATTATGACTGTATTTGCTGAAACATTTGTAACATGTTTGAGGAAAAAAATCTCAGATTTCAGCTGAAGAGCCTAATCCTTGATACACAAAAATAGCTGTGCTTGAGAGACCTACCTAATGATGAATACAAGGGAAAATTCTTCATGTCCCCAAACATAACTGCTAAATATATATGTGTCTACAAGCTTTTTATCACACCTCCCTTGAAAATGAAACAAATGGTTATGTAGCTGAATAAAGCTTCTTCACTGCTCCACTGCTCTTATCCAAGATATGACCTCTATCCTTGAGTGGACACCAAAAATCTTTAAAAATTTTCAGGAACAATAGAGACAATGTTTTGTTGCAATTTTCTCCTGTGTATATTATGAAATATGTGGCAATATATAAAGATAACAAGTACCATGTCTTAACTATAGACAACTACAAGAATTGTCAACATTTGGGCTGTTTTATTGTCAATGACAAATACTATTTTTACAGTAAGTTCCTTTGCAAGTCTAGGATGTCTAACTAACATTTGAGTAGCTGCTTCTATTGAATTACACTGCCATTAATCATCTCCACTAATTCAATAAAAACAATGTCAATACAATAAAACACTTTTTCTATTGAATTAATGAGGGTGGTTGGTTACTAATAGGGTATGACTACACTAGGGAAATGTTTAAAGTAACATGATAGACTAACAAGGAAATATTTAATAAAGATTTCATATAATTTTTAACTCTTTCCAAACCCTGTGAGGAAGGAAGGAAATTCTTATTATGAAGATAATCTCTGCATAAACTTGCTGAATATCATCCCTTTACTCTTTCCCATAACAATGTGTAAACTAAGATATATGATTGGCCCCTTCTTGATTTTCTGTTTTCTTGTTTATAAAATGTGAGGAATTGCACACACCCTTTGTTCAGTGCTAGAAGATTTCCCAATAGAAATACCAAGCATGAGCCATAGATAATTCATGTGTAGAGAGGTTTTATCTTTCTGTGAGAAAAGATGCTCTAAACCCACCTCAAAAAATGATTGTTTTTGTAGCCTTAGGCAACTCACTTTTGGCCTTTCAGAAGTTGCTTAAATTTATATTTTCCATTGGTTTTAGTTACTGGAATATCTGAGTAGCAGTATCTCTGCCATTCCAGCTGTTCACCTTAAGCTGAGACTTAAGCTCATTTTTTTCAGCTCTAAAGTAGTTGCAACAATACTTGTCTCTGTCCACATTGGCATCAGAAGTAGTGACCTGATGGCCAGAAATGAATTTCACTATGAGAATGAGTTAAAAATAATAAGCTCATTTGTTTATTGGAAGGCAAAATGATAACTTCCTGGTGATGTTTGGACACTGCAAAGTAGCACAGCTGTTGTAACATGAGAGCAGAGTAATATAGTTTATTGTCTGTGGAAGAGCTTTACCTTTCCTTTTGTGCCTACACGTGTCTGGTGTGCCACTCAAGTCAATGAGGAGGTGCTGAAGGGACAGCAGTTCCAGCCATAGAACACTGAATGCATTTAACATCGGACATGGACTAACACCAGCCATGATGGAGCAAGTAAGATCTCTCTGGCATTATGTCTTGAGAAAAACCTTCATCCATGCAAGTGGTTCTCTTTACCTGGGTTTGACTTCAGTATTGCTGTATGTGATAAATGTGATAATATGATAAATCCTGGTTTAATGTGGTATGTAGTTCATAGTGGTGCTAAATGGAATTACCTTCTTATTGGAGAGAAATTAAAATATGTATAATTTTGCAATGTGTGGCTCAAATTTTCTGTGTGTCTCTGGCTTTAATCTGCCCATGGCACACAAAGCACACCGTGTTGTGATGACATACCATGTACCTATGAACATATAGATATATGTAGATATATGAAGCAGGTAATTTTCTTCAAATTAATATATCATAGTATGTTTGACACATGAATACTACAAAAATAATAACGTACTTAACAATTTTTCACTTCTGGTCCTTCCTAAAAGTGTGGGAGTAGTGACATGAACATATTTCAATTTTGCAATCTTTTCAGGATTTTGGGGTAGCAAGGGTTTTTTTTACTCCTTTTTGTTTAAATAGAAAAACAAAGGAAAATTACAAAACTTTTAAAATATCTCGGTCCAGTATTGGCAATTGATTCACTTGATTTTTTTTGAGCCCTGATAAACCTCATAAAGCAAAGTTATTGTGAGAAACATCAAATCTGAACAGTGTTTTAGCCTAATGAGAAGAAAGATGTTTGTCCTGGGTTGATGGTGCCTCCTATCCCAATCGTGCAGCTTTATCTCTATGTACTACACTGTTATGTCTGACAGCTCTGCCCCCCCGCCCCTCGGTGGGGTGTTTTGCCGCGGTGGGGCTACTTGCTCTTTTGCTTTTGCTGCTAGCTTTGCTTTACTTTGCTGCTGGCTTTGTTTTTTTTTTGCTTTTGCTTTTGTTTTTTTCCCCTTTGCTGGTTTTCGCTGCTTTAGTTTTTTTTTTTTTCCCTTTTTTTTTTTTTCTCTCTCCTTCCCCCCCCCCCCCCCAAGTTCATTGGCCCCGCCCCGGACCTGCCCTGGGAATATCTGGGGGTCGCCGACGCCTGAAGACAGAAGCTCTGTGCCCTCCCCTCACAGCAACTGCTTGAGTATTTTTCTTTTTCCTTGTGTTGGGGAGTGTCTTTGTTTATTTGTCAATAAATAGGTTTTTTCCACTTCTCCTCCGAGGAATTCCTTCTCAAACCCAGAGCTGGGGGGAGGAAGGGGTGGTGGAGGTTTGTTTTCTGGGGGGCTCCTTCTGGAGACCTTCCCCTAATTTGTCCTAAACCAGGACAATGTTAAAGAAGGAAACAGCACTGGTTATAATGACATGTAATAGAATGTTAGTCTTATACAAAAGGCAATTTTACTGTTTTGGAAGCTCAGTATATTTCAAAATGCAAAAGATGCAAAGCAATTAAAAATGCTATTGAATTGTATTGCTTCTGTCATAGTAATATCCAGTAAAATATTAATTCTTCCGATGATTTAGAGTAGTTTTAGAAACCTGACTTTCTAGTCTCACAAACATTGAGTTCTGATGAAAAATTATATCCAGGGTCTTCATTTGCTAAATAAATAAAAAGAGATGAGTAGACAGAGCATTAAAGAGTGTGAAATTGTAATATAATGTCTTTGTAATAATCTGAATTCTATTTTTAAAGCAATGTTTCAATATGGTCAAGCACTGTTTTATAAGATATGTGTTCGTAAAAGTCCTCCTACTAAAAACTTCTAAAAATAACCAGAAAATAATTATAATATCTCTCAGCAATTGAATCCACCTTTGTTTAGTTTTGTTTTGTTTCTTTTTTTTTTCTTAACATATAGGGATATATAAATTTTTTTTAACAGTCTTAAGAATTTTCAAACCCCTGACAGGCCATTTCATGTGCACAAATTTTCTCAGGCTTTATTCCCATTAGTAACATTGCAATGGAAAAATATCCCTTAAAGTTAGTGTAAAATATTTGTTTTGTTATACTCACAATGATTTGTATTTTTATTTAACAAATCACAAGTGAAGGGCAAAATTAAACATATGAATTTATCCATAATTATTAATCTTCCATGAAAATAATCATGCTAAAGAATCAATGTGTGTGCATTACTATCAAGTCATAAGCTTCATTCCACATGCTCTCCAAAAGACTCATTGGAGTCTTAGCAAAATACTTCCTTTCACAGTATGTATGAAGATCTACAAGTTTTTTAAGAGCTCCTGTTTTTTAATAGCCAGCTGTTTTCAACCTTTATCAAGGCTCCAGCAAGTACTACTTCTCTTACAGTGCTTTTCCAACTATCTACTACTTTTATCTTAGTAGAATTTGCCAATTAAAGCTGGACAGCTGTAAATTGTGCTCCAAAAAGGAATACCTTCTTTCTAAAATTTAACTAACCTGGAGACCTCAGTTAAGAAAGAGATCAGTACTTAAACATCTATGCTCCTCTATCTAGTGCCACTTTGAGAGCTTTAAAAAGTCTTGATAACACTTAAAGGCAGAATGATGTTGAAGATTTTACAACAGAACTGATATTTAATTAGCCTCAAATCTGTGCTAGAAAGACATGTTTGTATACCCAGAGCACTACTCTATCCAAGAGCGAGCATATTAGGGTTTATATTACCATTTCATTTCTCATTGGTATATCTTATAGAATGCTGTGTTTGGGGCAGGGGGAGAGCAATCAACTGGAAAGGACTCTGGTGAGAGCACAGTATGAATATGTAATACAAGGACAGCAAATAAAAATGTTAAGATGACACTTCACTATTGATGCTCTTTGGAATACTATTGCTGAGATTTTAACATTCATATTAACAGATTAACATTCAGATTAACAGATTAACATTTAACATTTCAACATCTGTGTCTAGATATTTTCAAAATGTTGATGACTTAGGTAGATGTCTACTTTCATGCCACAGAGAGGCAAGTACCAGACAAGAGGGAAAACGTATTGCCTGCCTGCCCTAAAATGTCACAAAATAGCATGTGGATAGGTAAAAAGTTGTAATAGGTAAAACTTCCACTTCCAAAATACAAAGGGCTTTTTGTATTTAAAAATACTCCAAAGACAGAAACAGTGGAATACCCTCTTTGCACTCCAGTTTTTCAGCGTAAGAATCAGGAATGTGAGCTATCTTGGTTGTTTGATATGTACTGGGAGAACAATCTACTGGGTTACATCCCTGACTTCTATCACCTAAACTATAATTTAAAGCAGTTACATAGTTTCCAAAAGGAGCTGAGTGTCCCCTCACCCCTTAAAATAGATTCCACTAATGTTATCTCTGTGAAAACAACTGTTTTGTACTGTGTGAATCTGATTCAGTAAATTGAGTTTAATCTTACTTGGATTGCTTTATTTTTTATGGCTCTTAAGGTCATCACATGTGCTAGCAATATGTAAGGAAGGATCTGGGAAGAAGAAAGAGGAAATATTTGAGATGTGGAATTTCATTCTGTAGTGGCATTAGTATAATTAAAATAATAACCACTTCATTTCTATAGAGATGTGTAAAGTGGCTGTGGGTAGTAATGGAATGTTATTCCAAAATTTAAAAAAGTCTGGATTATCCTCATGAATATTTCTACCCTCCAACAAACTGAATTGGACATTTCTGAATCACTGACTTTGTCGGCTGTTGTCAAATATCTGAGTTTGTGGCAAAGAAAGACATCAGAAAAAAATAAAGACAGCTTTTTTTCCCTCCTAACAAAATTAATTTTTCTTTATCTTCTAGAAGTTGCTAGACTTTTAGAAAGAGATTGTAAAATGAAAAAAAATATATTAATTTGGATCAAAATAATAGATGGGAGTCCTTATCCTCTGTTCCTCCAACCCAAAATATTAAACTAAAATTATTTTTTCCTCAAAGAATCACAAAATCAATTTATTTAAGACCTCTGAGATCATTGAGTCCAACCTATGACCTAACACCATCTTGACAACTAGACCATGGCACTGAATGCCATGTGCAGTCTTTTCTTAAACTCTTCCAGGGACAATAACTCTAGTCCCCCTGGGCAGTCCATTCCAATGTTTAATTACCCTTCCTGTGAAAAAATTCTTCCTGATATCCAACCTAAATCTCCCCTGGCACAGCTTTAAGGCTGTGTCCTCTTGTCCAGTAGTTTGGTGTCTGGGGGAAGAGATTGACCCCCACCTGGCTACAACCTCCTTTCAGGCAGTTGTAGTGAGTGATAAGGTCCCCCCTGAGTCTCCTTTTCTCCAAGCTAAAGATTTCTCCTTTAGAGCTTAGGTTTTATTGCATGGAGCTTGCTGTATACAAAATCATTCCTCCAGAATATGCTCTGTCTTATTTCAGCTGAGTAACATGCCTTTTTTCCCCTGCTAAATTACCTAGGAATATTTATTATCTCCAGCAAGGACTTAATATATGATCTTAATTATAAAATGCTCTTAGATAAAACCTGTCAAGCTCTCAATAAATGGATGTAACTCCCAATGTCTCTGATTAGCAAAGTAAATATAATTAAAATTACTATAGTCCTTAAATTTAATTATCTATTCATGAACATTCCTTTATTTCTTTCAGCATAATTTAAAAAATACGCACAACTTTAATACATCTTTTAAAGATTCCTCCGACTATATAACATACCAGATTAGGTATAAAAGCATTGACTTTACCTCTTAAAAGTAAATTACTTTCATCAGACTTTTGCTGAATTCCAAGCTCAATAAAAATATATAAATAGACAGAATTCAGCATAACTCTACTTAGAGCTTGAGCTAGGGAGACAGTGAAGACTAATTTAAAGTACTATTGGAGAAGTTATTCACCCATTTCATTTATTCTTAAAGTTCCCTAATAGATTTTTGGCCTTGGCTGATTAACAGGATCGGAGAACAAACAAAAGAATCTTCTGTGATTACTGTGACTGCAAGAGGGAAATCTAAATGTAAGCTAATGCAGTAAGATTAAGTAGGTAGAGTTTGGGGCACTTTGTAGAACATAAATGTCTGTTTCTTTGCAAATAGCTGATAAAAAGAGTCATTGTGATATTTCACAAATGACCTTTCTAGAAGAAATATCCCAATCAGCATTTTCCATTGACTATGGACAATTGACTGTGTCTTGGGGTCAGGATCTGGCTTTCACATCCCATCTTTCTGTGACTGAATTTCTCAGGACTCTTCATTTGGCAAAACTATTTGCCTAGTCTCAGCTAATGTTCCTGTTCTCTCTTACCACACAATACTTCCTTTTTGGGGTCCATCTAAACAGTTGTACACACTGAACTCTAGACACATATATTAAAAAACTGACACGCTGTAAACTGCAAAGTACAGAGATTTTGAAATCTCATGTTATGTAAGTGTCAAATAGTTCACCATATTTTTAGATGAACAGAATAGAAGTAAAATATCTTTCTTTTTTTTTTCTTTTTTTTTTTTTTTTGTGCATCATGAATTAAAGGAACACAAACTATAATCACTGGGCTATGTCTCACAGCTTTTCCTGTTTGCTTTGTGTATAACTCTGCCTCTCTTATCATCTTACCTGGTCCCTGAACAGGAAGATAAAAATATCAGTAATATCACAAGAAGACATATGTTTTCTGAGACAAATACTTCCTGCCATACTTGACTCCTCTTCTGAGTTTAACCTTGTGAGTGGGACCCACTTAAGGCTTTTTGAGGGCAGCTTGCAAGATGTTTATGTTGTTCTGTTCTTCAGACTTCTTTGTGATAATTCCCTGAATAGTTCACTTTGCACCATGCCTTACAGCAGCACACAGAACTCTCTCTCCATCTGTGAGCATATCACTGATTATACAGATATCTGATTTCTTCAGAATCCTTCACTGAAAACACATTTCAGGTGACAGCAGGCATTTTGCCATGGTAAAGCTATTCAGCATCTAAACACTGTAAGGATGTCTGATCTAGCAGCGTGAAGTCCCTTTCTTCAGGTGTGAGAGACCCTGGTTTAAATCTTTTCTTTGCAGTATGCATAGCAGACAGTCCTTGACCTAAGCTTGGTAGGGCTCAGATGACAATTGCCATGTTCAACACTAAAATTCAGTTCAGTTATCACCGAGTGAATAATATTGTCTCAGGGCCTGGTGGCATTTTCCAGACTATGCTGGTGATCATCTATATTTGGAGATTTTGAACACCTATGACTCTTAAACCTTGGTGGGACTGTAACATAGGTATTTCTCTGTATCTTCCAAACAAGAGATAAAGTAGTACTCATCCTTAAGGTGCTTCTATAACTGAGTAAGCACCACAAACAGTAACAGGCACTGACATGCTTAATCCACATTTTATACAGTGCTTCAGTGTTCGTGTGCACATCCAAGATACCAGAGCGCTGTGACAAATCTCTCACTCTGCTGCAACTCTCAAGATGGTATGGATTTCAGCAGTTTCCAACATGTAAGAGACATATTTACTGTGAACAGTGAATATCACCACTCATAAATTTTTTAATGGGACACCAGTACACAGTGCCTCATTGTGCTCTAGCTCCCTAACAGCAAAATGGTGAAGCAGAGTTTTGTCAATTTACGTGTGGTGAGGATGCATCACATAAGCCTTTGCAGTGTGCAGATATTTAGGCAATGCTAATAAAGTCCCTTTAGAAAACCTAAGTTTTTGCTTAGATATTTTTGTCACTGATGGTTGAGTCTATTACAGACTTTGTTTTCAGATACATTTTTCGATCTAGAAGACAAGCTACTGATGTAAAGGTAGGTTATGGGCATTGTCAGTATTATGTCCCTGAACTTTGAGGCACTTGGAAAAAATGTCGCTTTCATCCATTGTTACTTACATTTTATTGGTTTTGTCTCATCCCATGGAGTGTTTCTATGTAAAAAAGGCACTTCCAGGAATTTCATTAAGGTATTGGGAAGTTCAGTGTACTGATGCTGAACTCTATTCCCAGAACTATCAGCAATCTGTCAGTGGCAAGGTTTCCTGGAACAACATCAGAAGCCCTGCATGTTATAGCCAAAGGAATGGTGTTAGTCTTTCTCTGGCAAATTGTGTTTAAGTGTAGTTTGCTGTGAAAGAGACAATTGTTTAGAAACCCCAGAGGCATAGGCACATTACACATTACTAAATCTTAGGCAGCTAGACTGATCCTAAAGTTGGGTCTGCTGAATAACAAGACTTTCTGGTACATCTGCAAATTTACACAGTGGTAAAGGTGAAATGAGAATAAAAGGAAGGCTACATCTCTCCCAGCTGACAAGTGACAAAAAAATTGAAATTTGTATTTTTCCAAATATTTTTCTATGCATGAATTGATGATAAATAAAGCAAGCAAAAAACCTCAAGTTTTTGTGTCTTTTATTGTATTGCAAATTAGAATGAGCAGCTCAAACTGGAGCCTTTTCTGGAATTAAATTTGCAACAAAAAGGATCTGTGCAGAAAAAAAAAATTTCTGAAGAGTTAGAAGACATGTTCATGAATATGAAATAATAAATGTGAAACAAAATATTTTGACATTAGTAAAGTTAAATATTTTAGCACTAGTGATATGAATGGGAAAGTCAAAAGACTTTTTGACACTAATTTTGTCATCAATATGATACATTTCTGCAAAATTATTTGATTACAAAAAAGCAGCATTTTCTGCAGGTTTTTTTTTTCTTCTGCTGTGTATGGCTTAAAATAAAAATGTCTGGAAATAATAATGACACCTACTGTCTTTGCCTTATTAATTCCTGGAAAAAAACATTGTTTATATATGTTAAGTCCTAAACGGTTTCAACCTTGAGAACATTAGTCAAGCTTCTTCAGAAAAGCAAAAAAGCAAGGATAACTGAGGGGCTCATGGAAGAACAAAAAGGTGGATCCATGCTTTACTAGCTTTAGAGGGGCTCATTTTTCAGTCTTCTTCTCCACCTTTTCACATATTTGCTCTCTTTGGCAATAAGCTTTCAAGGAAAGGATTTTCATCTAAGTAATAGTCTTCACTGTTACCAATTGATCCAAATTTATATATTGAAGTACTGAATGTCTTTTCACACTTTCTACTCAGAATAGTTTTTAATTAGCACTTAGTGGACATCATAGCAGAATAAAGGCTAAAATAAAAGTAATCATTTTGATTTTTCTCTTTTATGTTATAGCAAATGAACATCGCTTGAGAGACCTTTGTCTCTAAACATTAAAAGTACTGTGATTTATGCCAAGTAAAACACAGTTTGAAGGATAAGAGATCTGTTACCTCTGTGATTGACTTTGTTTTGCATAATGCAATTAAATAGATGCATGCCAAAATACAGATGATGTGCAATGAGAACACTAATTGTACTGGTTGCATTTATTTTCATTCTTTTACAGTATGAATTAATTTCTGAATGTAGATTTTTTGCACCTTTAACTGTGGTGATGACTCTCATATGGCAGAGTATACTCACGCAGAATAAACACAATCTGTGCACTAGTTGTCTTCACTTTTTTCTCCTTACAACATCTAAAAGAAGTGACATTTTGACTGTTTACATATATCCTCATATTCCCAGTGTTCTATGACTAGTGACAGTCTGTAGGAGTGAAGTATTACCCACTTCAGAGGAAGATCAAGTTAAGCATCTCTTACGCAAGATGAGTGTACACAAGCACATGTGACCAGGTAAGATGAATCCAAGGGTGCTGAAGGGATCCCTTGACACCATTGTGGGCCTAATGTTTCATCATTTTCAAGAGTTTGAGATGATTGGAAAGGTTCCTGATGGACAAAAAAAGGCAGACATCAAGGTTACTTTAAAGATAATAAAATAGTAATCTGGTATCGATCAGCCTATCTGCAGTCTCTAGGAATGATAACCAAATCTTCCAGAAGCTGTGGCCAAGCTACTGACACACCATAGAAATGGGAGCAGCTGGCATGACGAAGAGCAAGTCATACCTGACCAACCTGGTTGCTTTCTTTCATGAGGTGACCAGCTGTACAGATGAGGGGTAGCTATGGATATGATTTACCATGAATTTAGCAAGACTTTTGGCACATAAAGTCCCATAGTAAAGCTGATACAGTCAAATTGGAGAGACAAAACTCCTGGATTACTTATGTCCTGCTGTGTTGTCTACCTTTCCAGCAGAAAGTAAGAAAACTCCTCCTTCAACTAGAGTAGTTGAAGTCGTCTATGAGGACCAGGGCAGAGAACATGAGGGTACTCTTATTTGTAGCAGCCTTGTCCACTTCTTCTTCCTGATCGCCTAGCCTGATGCCCACTCCAGTGTCACTTTCTTTAATCTGTATCCATAAACTCTCAGGCTCATCATCCATCTGCAGGCAGGAGAATGAATCCTATGGGTCTACATTTCTATATATGATAGAACACAATCTGTTCCTTTTCAACTTTAGGCTGTGCAACTCTTTTTCTCACACTGATATGTGATGAGGAGTTAATGACCATTCTCTTTCTTATCTACATGTCAAAGCTTTCTTTGTTAATTTTATTTCTAAATCTCTCTTACTGCAATGGTTAGTTTTTGTCATCTGTCTTTATCTTAGAACTTAACTGTTACAAATCTTCCCTGACAATGATATAACCTACTAGTCAATGGAAGACAACTGCTGTAGGCCCTCTGGAAACCTGCACACGTATGTTTGTTTGACGGTCCCATGCACCCCACTAGGGTCTTCTACCATTTAGTTACCATGTGTGCCTTGGAATCCTTATGTCCACTCAGAATCAGTTGTTTCAGGTAAAAATATCTGTAAAATAAAGAGAAGCTTCTGCAGTTCGGAGTCTCCTTTGAAGTGTCATAAAGCAAGGATCTCAGCTAGCTATAGTTAATATTTAAATCCCCTGACTGATTACTTGAAATAAATGTATATTTGTCCATTCCAGCTTAATCCTTTGTTGTTAGATTTTTGTTGGGAGATTATAATTGTTTAAATGTTCTCATGTCTGGATTGCTGAAGTGGAAAAACTAATGCTCCAAGAAGTGAACATATCTGGTACCTTGACAGCAATATAATCTGATTCCATGATAATTTTAGTTACAATCAGAACATCTGTATGTTTATGTATAAAGGGGATCCACTATATACAGAAGTATTGAACAACAGAACATGTGAATACTTTTTGAGGTTGCTAACACTTAAATTACAATTGTGCTGAAAATAGTAGTCCAGTTGGTTTCCATGACAAAGAATCTCATAACATGGTAGAATGAATCATGCCTGTGAATTTGTTTGCTTAAGTGTCCATATATATATACATATATATACGTATATATATATACAAAATCCCCAGCCAGAACTCAACAGTGTCAGAGAAAGAAAGTAGGAGAATAAAAATGTGGAAAGTGTAAAATCATTATTAGAAATAATAAAAAAAAAGTAAAGAAATTAGAAGCAGTTTAAGTTCCTTCACTCTTAAAGCTGAAGTCATGTTGATGCTATGCCGATGTTCCTATGCCACGCTGGTAAGTTCATGCAATATTCAGTAGTTATTTATAGCTCAGCCTCTTGTACATGCCACAAGTTGCCCAACTTGGATCTTCCTTACACACTGAATTAGTTTTATTTTCAGAAAAACCATGATTGATGTAGAATGTGTAATATTAGACTATTTTTCTTTGTGTATCAGTGTTCTCAAATGTGTCCTGGCAACGTGTGCATGCAGCCCAGAAAGCCAATCATATCCAGGGCTGCATGAAATGAAGAGTGACAAAGTCAAAGAAGTTGATTCTTCCTCCTAGTCTGCTCTTGTGAGGCCCCACCTGGAGTACTGCACCCAGATCCGTGGCCCCCAGCATGAGAAAAAGGTCCTCTTGGAGCCAGTCCAGAGTAGGGCCACAAGATGATCTGAAGCACCTCTCCCATGAAGACAGGCTGAAAGATTTGGGGTTGTTCAGTCTGGAGAAGAGAAGGCTTTGGTGGTGACTTTTTCTCTGGTCCTAGAATGGTTAAGGTTATGAGCCAGACATGGTTAAGGGGATAAAAGGGTTTTTACCTCATTTAATAAGCATCTTTAGGTGCACAATCTGTCAAGTGGAAAACACTGGAGAATGCAGCCAGCATGTAACACATATACAATATTTATAGACTTTGCAAATTAGTGTATCTGACAAAGACTCTCCAACAAGAAACGTAATAGATAATGTCCCCCTATTCTGGCAAATGTGAGAGTCTGCCCTCCTCAGATGAGGCTTGTATCCTGTTTACAAATATATGTCCTAGAGAGCTGGTGTCAACCTTGGTTTCTATGGGGAGACGAGATTGCATAAGCCTTCAGGCCTTCAACTGGGAGACTTAGAATTTCTTGTCCACCTGGCCAGGGAAATACCGGAACTAAGTTACAGTATCAGGATACAAATATATAAACTAAGAATACAAGGAATATATAAAAGGTATATAAAAGAAAAGGCAAAAAAAATCACCACGGCTTCACTGGAGGGATCTCACAGCAGCATTCCAGTACCTGAAAGGTGCCTACATGTTGCAATGCATGATTGATGCTTTCAAAGTTTTATATGTATTTTATTTATTTTGTGTTGGTATGTTCCTTCCAAAGTCCCTTCACCCATTCCCAAACCCACATGGTATCTCCCAGAGGGGAGCCCCTTGTCAATCACCCTGGTAACTTGAGGGGAGATCATCTCCCATTCGACCAGATGCCCAACACCTGCCCCTTCAATTGTTCTGTTAAGTGCCCCTGTCCTGGAACACCCAACCCCTTTCCATCCATTGGCCCAAATTCTCCAGCTGCCCCAGGCTGTGTCCTGGGGTACAAAAAGGAGAAGGACAGGCCAGGCCATGCTTTTTGCACGTGGAACTGCACCAAATAAACACCTTCCAAACCCACGGCAGAGCCCGCTCTTCATTTCCAAGCCTTATCCACGCTGAGCCAGCTGATCTGAAGAACCCACACAAACTGTCTCGGTGGGTCTGGGGTTTACTGCTTAGCCGGTAAAGCAGCCCCCAAGGAGAAACCACCCGCACCTACAAGAGAGCTGGAGATGGGCTTTTGCAAGGGCATGTAATGACAGGACAAGGGGTTGCTGCTTTAAGCTGAAGAAGGGCAAGTTTAGATTCGATATTGGGAAAAACTTCCTCACTGTGAGGACAATGACGCAACACTGGAACAGCTTGCCCAGAGCAGCTGTGGATTCCCCATCCCTGGAAGTGCACAAGGCCAGGTTCGGTGGGGGCCTGAGTGACCTCATCTAGTGAAAATTTCCCTGCCCATGGCAGGAATGTTGGAACTAGATAATCTTTCAGGTCCCATCCAACCCAAGCCATTCCATGATTCTCTGATCCCTTGTGAGCAGTACAATGTACTTGAGCACTTGTGTTTAAAAAGTGTAATGAGCTGCAAGGGGACAAGTATGGCAGATACTCAAAGTGATTGATATCCCTGAGCTTGCAAATAATACTCTAGTTCTGATAATATCTGATGATATGCATTACTTTTGTCTTGTATTTTTTCCAAAGTGATTTATTTTTTTAAAGAACACCTTTGGGTTTAAAGAGACTTTGAGAATAACAGTTTCCGTTCAGCATATATACCTGACTTTTGAAATTTAAGCATGTATTAGAGAACTATGTTGAAGCAAAGTATGCTATTTTAATTTCATTTCATTAGAGTTTAGCACTGTGGGAGAAGAAAAAAGCAACAACAAATTAAGTTCTAAATGACAAACACGTCTCTTCAATATGAAAGGATAAAATATCTGAGGGTTTTATGATTGCAAGTAATTGGGAATATGATTTTAATATGATTACAAGTAATTTAGTGCTTTCCAATTTGTGCAAGAATAGATGATTATCAGACAAATTAATCTGAAATATTCCAGTTCCTCCATTTTTTGCAATAAATTGAGATAATTTCAATCCTTAATTGAACATGTAAGAAACTTATTTTATTTGACCTTCATTAGATTTGACAAAGGTGTATCAGTCATGGGGTACAAAAACCATGATGTATTCACGGTGCCATCATAATTCTACAGACTTTCTGAAAGTTTTAAAAAATATCAAAAAGACATTAAGTATTATGGTAACATAGCTCTTGACAAATTCTAGTCTACTGTTCTACTTATTCCTCACATAAAATAAATGCAATAGTGCTGGATATTAAAGAATCTAACCATAAAGCCTTAAAAAAAGCCCTGTACTTGGAGTCTATGATATGAAATCTTGAGATAATAGAGAACTATACTAGAGATTATAGGCTTTGCATAGTTTATTTACTGTTTTGATGGAAGACAATTCATATTATTGCAATTTGTGTTGCCAGTTTAATAAATAAATTAATAACAGTGTTAATGTGCTAATGTTAGCATATTTAAAACAAATAGTTTAATTTTATTACTTTAGTAATTATAGCTTCTGTTATTATTACATTTTCATAACATAGCAAGTCATAGTTTCAATGGTTTAAGTTGTCTGCTTCTTGAAGCTGTTATTTTCAAGCTCTAATAGTTTTTTTTCTGTTTACTATATGTATTATAAAACATTCCTGATGAGAAACTCATATTCATCCATATAGTTCTTTCTCATAACTGCTAGCAGTTATCATATACCTCTGATGTGATAATGCTTTAAATATGCAAGGCTTTTTCAAAGTTAAGAGTTAGCACAGATCTTTATGATGTTTTTATGTCGGCTTGACCTCATGTATGGTCTGAAGGTCATAAAATCAAGCAAGAAAGATACAGAAAGGGGAGATGATAGAAAAGTCTAAAATAATAAAACATGTAATGAGATCTGAGCAAGAGGAGGTAGGTAAAATAGGGTGCTTGAGTAACTTTCTTTTTTATTTTAATATTAAAATATGCTATAATATGTACCATTCATAGATAACATCCAAAGCAGGAAAATCTTGCTACACTTTTCCATAGATCCTTCCTCTTCTAGCTAATTAAAATATGTATTTTTAAAGCAAGTAAAATAGATGAAAAGCAGTTTTCAAAATCAAATTTGAATCAAGGAAACATTATGGGAAGGTTTGACATCTGGGTATCTCATTTTTCAAAACTGGAGAAAAATAGAAAGTAAAATTTTCCAGATCTTACAGAAATATACTTTCTATTTCTTCAGTAAGTTGCAGTACTGAAATGAATGATTTCACTAAGTTTTCTTGAACCTTATGAAATAAAAGAGTATTCTGTTCTGAGGAGCATTATGGATACATGAAAAGACACCAAAACTGGAATCAGAGGGAAAACAAAAAATAAAAAAGGTGATGTAAAGACAGAAAAGGGAGATACTAAAAAACTTCAAGTTTTGGCCTTGAAGATGATGAAATAGAAAGGTAAAATGAACCTGATGTGGTGAGATCACGGGCTGGGAGAGCACCTGGAGTACTCGGCAACTCCATTTTATTTGAGTTGCTGATTATTGAGAACAATGTGAAGGATATTTTGCTAAGAGAGAAGATGAATGAAAGGGTTTTTTTTAAATCAAAGAGAAAAATGTTGATATTAAAAGTATTGTGAAATGGAAAGCAAAAGACATACATATACACAATATACACAGTGTGCAAGAGCTGAAAATATTTTCTGAGATTGCAGGTCAGTATTTTCAGAATGTTACAGTTCAATACTATTATAAAAATAAGGTCTTTGACTGTCTATGTTTAATACATTAGTGACACTTCTTAGTTTGTCATAACAAACACTGAAGGCATCTATAACACAGAAATCTATATCTGAATGGGCCAACCTAGTTAATATAGTCAATGGAGTTTGGGCTGATACATCTCTTAATGAAGCTGACATTTCAATATATTTGATGAATCATAAACCACACAAAATAAATGTTTTCCTCACCAACTACAAAGAGTAGCCATTTGGAATGACTAAGGGATTCATGGATTCAAAGCAGCTTTTGAAAGTAATAACTCATTTCAGTAAAACGCTGAAATGAATCTAAATATGGGATATTGACTTTAAAACCGCATCTTTTCTAGTGCATTTAATCAATGAGAAAACTAAAATAATTCAGTTACCAAGCATATATTTGGTAATATATTCAAAAATCCTTTTGGTAAATAATAGCTGAAAAGTTTCAAATCCACATGAAGAAAGTGTCATTGTAGAGATGGACAGGACACACTGTGCAACATATCAAAATCTTCTCATTTATTTACTGTGTATTCCTTTTTTATACAAGGAAAGAAAGAAGAGTAAAGGAAGAGCAAGGAAGGAAGAGTAAAGGATTTAGAAGTTCCTAAAATTATAAATACCTAAATTAAAAAAAAAAAAAAGATAAATTCTATGATACCCTAACTCTCCTTTTTTCCTACAATTGTATTGATTTTCATTATTTCTGTATGTTTTAATAGCATAGCATGGCCCTAAGAAAACAGCTTACCATTTAATATGCTTAGCACACCAAGCTCTGGTTACATGGTACTTGTCACTGCCTTTTTTAATTCAACATAGATATCAAATGGAAAGAACATATCAGAAGAACATTTTTGACAGCAGAGTTTGAATAACACATTATTTTGCAATGCAGACATAACTGAGTAGCCCTCTGCTTAGCTGTGATCATACCACAGTTCCCAGAAAAAAGAAGCATAACATTATAAAAGCATAATTCAGTGAGCACTTGAAGAGAATGACATGAAATATATTTACATCACCTAGAGAATAAATACCCTTGAAGGGAAGAATAAGTTAAAGAGCTAGTTCTAAAGCACTAGCTAAACATCTGGTCTAAGGTATCTTATCCGTCTTCTCTCTGCTGACTCTAATATAACCTACCTGGCTTGATAGTGGTAAATAGAATGATATAGTGAGTAGGTGAGTAGTAAGTAGAAAAAGTAGCCAAGATGAATCTGTCTTGAAATGGCAGGGCTAAATGGCTAGGATTATTAATGAAATAAATAATCTCAAATGGAACAACTATCATTAGATATCAGTTTCTGGTTTTTGCCTCCCTATCATTTAGAAAACGTATGTGTAATTCTAAAATATCTTGTTCATGTGTTTTCTCAAACTGGTCAGAATTAGAAATGCAAGATACTCAAAATTTCAGCAATTACAAGTGGATTTTGTCCAGACTACTTTTTTTAGGAAGACATAGAGAAACTGCTGAAATCATGGATTTATTTGTACTCTGTGGGATGTTCGCTTAAGAGTTGTTATAGGCTAATACCAGTAAGAGAATCAGACTGAAATGTTCTGTAAATTAAGCATTTGTATTTCCTTTTCAAATGCAGATAACAACTTCATACCTATTTGCTGAACAGATACAAAATAAACCTAGGGAATTACCATGTTCACTTGCTAACACCTCTCTGTGGAAATTGGGAGGATATTTTGTGGCTGAAATCCACTTGAATGACTAATAAGGACTCATATCTTGCTCTGCGTCCCTTATATTCTAAGAATGTCATTTACTGGGCCAGTGAAATCTGACTGTGTGGATCAAAGTGATTCATTTTGTGACTGACTGAACAGAACTCACTGGTTGAACAGAAAGGGGAAGTAACCTGGGCTGTTCTTAGGAAAAGATCTATTCATGAGGGCATTTTTCTCTTCCATTCCAGAAAAGGTCTCATTGTAGTCTTCAACAAGCTCTTTATCCAAATGTTGTCACACTCATAGGAGTGAGGAGAGACACAGAGAAAACTTGTGGCACATGCTGGGATATTTGCCTTTCTACTTTCACTATATACAATGTGTGTTCAAGACAATATTGAGGCCCATGACTGGATTCTATCTTGCAGCACCTCTCCCTTTTAAAAATCATATTGCAAGAATTTTCTCTACATCTCAAATCTGCAACAAATGTCTGTCTTCTAAAGCTTAGAGATGCATAGCAAAACATTCACAGAAAATATATTGTATGGCAGCTCATCGTTATGTGTAAAATATGTCTGCATTCTCTGCCCTATAGAATTACTGAATATCAGTCCTTTTTTCAGTGCCAGCATTGCAAACAAGGAACTGACCTATTAAAGTCAACAGAATGAAACATGGTAAGATGTGACAGGTGAATCATATCCTTGATCATTTTCTGCCTCCTTCACAAAAGAAAGACCATTTTCTCTTTTAATCTAAGTTCATTAATGCCTCTGGATTTTGGATATTGTTCACAGAGGCAGTTCAAGTGTACTAATAATTAGTGATCTTCCAATGGGACACACCTCTTATATTATATCCATGAAAAAATACTGTTGAGAGCACTGATTATGTTTCATTCCCCTCCTATCAACTCAATGTTATTTATTGGCATCACTTGTAATGGGTACTATTGTTCTCAAAATACCATGTCCTTTTCCATCCAGTGTGTGTTATTTTCCTACTTAGGAAGATATTCCTTTCTAACAAATCTTTCCTATTATATTGTTCCGTAAAGGCCCATTTCTGTCCTTGCTGTTGAGCACTTTCACTAGTAGCTGAGATTAACGAGAGTAGTCAACATCTTCAGCAAAAGCTCTTTGGCTTGCAGGATTGATCCTTTTGTTGATTGATCCTTCCTTTTGCTTTTTTTCTTCTTCATCCTGTAATTTCTGTACTTCTATAGAACAGAGATGAGTCAAGTCCTCCTCCATCTCCTTTTCACTACTCTTTCATTTGCAGAGGAAAGAAAATTTTGCAACAGGCAGAAAAATATCTGTATAATGCAGGAGCAATGGTTCCAGCGTAAAGGGCATCATGGCATACTACCATTTTTCTAAAAGTCCTGAAGATAAATGCAGACCAGCTAAATGTACTGAGCAGAAAATGTGCTAGACTGAGTTGGGGGGGGACCACATGTTTTTGAAAGACAGCATACCAAAACTTTGCTCTTGGCCTTCTGTGATCGCAGGCATATGCTTGCAATACCTACTCACTTCTGAAAGATGGACCAAAGAGCCTTCTGATTTGTTTCACTCATGGAATTTTTGAAAATTCACATTTTGGAAAAAAATTTCTGATTCCAAATAGAGATTTGATGTTATGTATTGGCAAAGTAAATAGACTCATATAATAGGATTTTGAGGGGGCAAAAATCCCCCCACCCCCCAAAAATTCTGAAAAGTGATCAGAGATTAATAAATTGTGACATTATGTGTAAAATGGGATTTCATGTCTTTCATGTTCTGTATTCAACATATCTCATCTTTTATTTAGAAAATCTTGATCAAGTCTGAGGTTTCCTTCATTTCTTTCTAGGAAAATTTATCTTTGGTGTGTAAGGAATATGTGCTCCACCGAGGCCATAAAAATTTGAATTATTTTGTTGTGTACTCAGACAAGTGAATATGTTATGCTTTTACTGAATTTCCAAAATGTTCTCAGCAGTTTTATCATCCATATAAAATGCCTGGTGCTATACATTGCAAGGAAAATTGCCATATGGAGAACTACTAAGTGAAAGATTATGAGTGTTTTAGTAATCCTGGTTCTGGAAGGCAGATTTGAAGAAGTGTGGTTTTGCATTACAGGAAACAGGTACAACATTTTGAAACTGAATCAGCTGCATACTAATCAGGACTCTTTCAAATAAATTGTACCAGGCTTATGTCATATATCTACAAACTTCACCATATCATTGTGTACATCATGCTGTTAAACTAATGGATCAATTTTTAGAGTAGAAGGATGTCAGGCCAATGTCTTGGTACATATTTGAATTGCTAACTTACGTGTTACAAAGGTAAAAAAGACCCCAAGGTTACATGGTACTTCTACAGTCTCTTTACTAGATGTTCAGATGCTTGTGCTTGCTTTTATTGGAGAAGTACTTCTTTATGTGTAGTAGCTCAAGCTAGATGAGTGGATTGCCAGTGTCAACTGGTTTTCTTTGCTGTTTTAGCTACTTTCATGTAGCTAAGCATCTGAGTTACACAGAAAATCTATTTTAAAATCTACAGTGATTGCACAGTTAGATATTTACACAATGTTCTGCTGCTCTGCATATTTATCTTTGACCTTCTGCAGTTCCCAAGTACATAATTCTCCATCTCACTTAAAATGAAGCAGCCAGAGGGAAACAGGGCTTTGGTAAGTCTAAGTCATGTGCATGACCTAACTATAGACCCTACGAGGAGCAGAATGACATTTCTTTGTGGAAGCATTCTCATTTCTGATTTGTTTCAGTCAATATTTATCTGAAAATAATGAAAGTGAAGCCTTGCCGCCTATAGTCAAAGAAGTACAAGGCCACAGACATATCAGAGAACTAAATATTTTTAAAAATCACCCTCAGCTTTTGAAGATATTTTTTCAAAGAATAAAGGTATTCATTCATATTTATTTTTAAATTTGGGTCAAGGATGGGTTAAGTGCAAAATCATAATTGTATTCATACAATGCAGATCATAAATCACAGGTATACTATAATGAAGAAATGCAGGTCCCCCAAACTCAAACTCACATCAGTATCATACAATTATATAATAGGGAGAAGTTTTCCATTTTAGCAAGTGGATGGACGTTTGGAATTTTGAAAACATGTTTGCTGTTTTCTCAAGAAATGTATTTTTATAGACACAGCATAAATGAAGATCTCTGTGCTAACTATAAAGGGAAAAAAATCTTTTTCCTTACCAAAACCACCAAAAAATCGCAGAATGGTTGAGGCTGGAATGGGACCTCTGAATACCATCTGGTCCAGTCAGGGCCACCTAAAGCACCTTCTCCAGATGCATGGTCAGATGGCTTTTCAATATCTCTGCAGATGGAGACCCTACAACTTCCTTGGGTAGCCTGTGCCAGTGCTCAGTCACCCTCTCAGTGAGAAGGTGTTTCCTGGTGTTCGGAGGGATCCTCCTGAGTTTCAGTTTGTGCCCATTTTCTCTGGTCCTGCCACTGGGCATCTCTGCACCCTCTCTTTAGGTGTTTAAATACTTTGACGTGATTACCTTGAGCCTTCTTTTCTTTACCAGACAGAACAGTTCCTGCTCTCTCATTTTTTTCTCACAGGGATGTTCCTTCAACATCTTTGTGGCCCATCATTGTACATTCTTCAGTATATCCATGTCCAGAACTGGACACACCACTCTTGGTGTGGCCTCACCAGTGCTGAGGCAAAGGGAAGGATCACACCCCTCAGCCAGACAGCAATACTTTGCCAAATGCACTCCATTTACCTTCTTTGCAGCAAGAGCACATTGCTGGCTAATGTTCAACCAGGTGTCTGCCAAGACATGTAGGTTTTTTTCTGCCAAGCTGCTCTCCAGCTCAGTGTCGTACTTTTGTTTCCACTGCAGTCCCATCATACGGCAAGAATTTCTGTGTTTTGATACTCACAATAAAAATCATCACAGATTTACACTAAAGTACAATAGTTACAGAGGGTATTTCTCATAAACTCTTACAAGTTGTTAGTTCCTAAATCTGATGGAAAAATCCATTTAAAAGACACCTAATGGATGGAAAAAGCTTAGCAGTTGAATTTTACTACAAAATTGTACAAGATTATCCAAAACTTACTCGTATTTGTCCACAGCTTCTACCCAGCAATGGTAATTATATCTTTTATGCCATTATGTAAATTGTCCTTTCAGGAAGTTCAAGGATGTATAAAAAAATAATAATTTTACATTGAAAAGGTAGTTGAAACTTTTCTTAGAATTTGATGGGTATTTTAGTAAAAGAAGGATTTTGTTTTATCTATGCCTATATGAATATCCTTAATACTTATTATGGGGTTTCCATCCTAAAGCTCACTGTGAATTGCTGAATATCACCCATTTTGCATGCTAAACATGATGTAAAAGTTTTGACTTCTCTTTGTAAAGATGTGCTGTTGTTCCTGAATCAATAATTCCTAATGCTTTCCTGAGCTATTTTGAACCAGCCCTCTAAGCTGAAGGACGGTGGGGATACCAGAGTGGATCTTATACTAAAATTTTTTAATGAAGAAAAAAGTCCAATTGTATCAAATGTCTGGTTTTTGCTTTAGATTGTGAGCATTTGTGGACATGAACATATTCACATATATATTAGATCTGAAATGGGACTTTTGAGAACTACAATAATAATAGTAATAATAGAACTGATAATTCTCATGTCTATTAAATTAAATGGTAACTGTGACGATAAAGAGGATTAAATTTCCTACTAAAATGATGCAATTATACTGAAGAGAGACAAGAGGATTTCTGTGGTCTGACTATAATGAATTAAAACTTCAAAATACGAAAGAATTGTGATTGGAGGTCAGAAAAAGCCTTTGACAACGTTCCAGGGAATGAAGTGTTTTCCATTTTTAAGAACAGATTGTGGAATGGTGATTTCTGTAGATATAAAAAATTAAAATGATCAGAACTCTTTTTTCCAGTTTTATGTCTCAACAAACACATTGCTTTTAATGTTCTATTGATTGAGATAAGAGTGCAGTAAGTTAAACTGACTATATAAAATATGATGCTTAGATCTTATGTAAGAGAAGTGGGAAACATCTAAAATTATTTCAGTGTGTTTGTCACAAGACAACTTTTAAAACATGGAAAATGTGTGAAAATTAAAGAGTAAGTAAAATGTAGTAAATGTAATATTCCATATATGTTATTTTAAAAAGTATCAGAAAAAGTATTAGTATACCAGTGCAATGCATCATTTAGTGCTTGGATTTTTAAAATATACTTGAATATTCTTTTTGCAGGATCCTGTGAATGTTGGTAAAAATGGAATATATGTCAAGTTGTTTAACCAAAGGAAACCTTAAAATGATATTAGAATTTATTTGTCTTTGTTGTTATTAATATTACTCTCTAATCACCAGATGAATATTCAATGAACAGGACTTAGTTTGCCGAATGCTATATATACACTGAGAAACTTGGCATTTTCCATACTCTATTTGGAAGGCAAAGAAACTGATATGTAGGTCAGTGATCCTCACTGAGGGAGTGGGAGAATTCTGAGCTTCTGAAACATAAAGCAGAAGACTCCTGTGAGTCACAAACAATCCATTCAGTCAAAGACAGGCTGCAATTAAAGAGAAATGAGTTGACATGTGTGCTCATTCATATCATAATGATATGAAATTATTTCCATTCCTTTACGGGAGATGTAAACAGAATAGGACTGAGCAGGCTGTGAGGACAATTGCTGTAGTCCAGGCATCAGTTAAAGCATAAGAACTATTTTGTGGCCCATTCAGAGGAGAAATTGTAGGATGAACATTTGGGTCTAAACACAGAAAAGGGCTGGAGCATTAACCCAAGGCCCCACTGCTCATCAGCTGGTCCAGCCTGAGGTTTCCCAGCTAATATGCATTCACACACACCTCACCCCCCACCTGGTATGGGAAAGATACAGGCACTCATTTTCCCCAGCAGCTGGCACCTAGAATATGGACTGTTTCCCCAGCTGTTGTTACAACCACTGCCACTGATCCCCTCACCTTCTCACACCTGACCCCCAGTAGCTGTTTTTGGGACCTGCCTTGCTCTCCACCCACAGGTGGAGGTTAAAGAACCCACTTAATTCCAATCATTGACACTGAGAACCCACTTGCTCCCACAGCTGACCCCACAGGTCAGGGACATCCAGATCTTGGTCTGGCTCCAGGATCTGGAAGAAATTTTCACTTGCACACGTACAGGTTCCACTGGTAGCTGACACTGAGTTTTTGCAACATGCACACACAGAGGATAGAGTGGGATTATGCTGATAAATATTACTGAAAAAGGTTTAAAAAGAAAATAGGACAGACAGCAGTGATCAGGTGCAGGACTCAGACAAGCATACTGTCTGCTTTACACAGGACTGTATCTCTTGTACCTTTATGTCTACCCCCCCCTATTTGTTCCTCCTGGCTCCCTCTTCTCCCTAGGCATTCCTTATAGATTTTTACAGCTCTATATAGATTAGCACACCCCTCCCAGTCTGGGATCTGCCTGGTTTACAGTCTTCCCTGTTACAAAGCTCAGGCTGAGCTTCCCAAAAGTTGCGCCCTTAAATTTCTTGATAGCCCACTAATTAATATGAGTTGTGTCCCTCCAAGTCCTTGTTTATGGCTTTCTATTTTACTTCTCTCTTGCTGCATTGGAAAATGTCCTTGATCAAGTACTTTAAAAGAGCAGACTCTTTCCTTCCACATACACTTACTGAAACATTCTATAAAAGGAGCTATTTGGCTGCTGGATTCCACTGGGACTCAGGATTGAGATTCAGCAAAAGAACTTGTACCTTTCTTGGCCAAAATCAAGAGGTCTCCCAAAACACTTCCATGTCCTTTGAGGTTCTGAAACTTCATAGGTAGTCGACAAACATCTATGTATGACTAATAACTTGGAACAAAACAATATCCCATTACAGTAATAGCCAGATGATATAAAAAGTCTCTAAAATGAGCCAGAAATTATATTAATGGTGTATATGACAAATTGAAGAAATCTTACACAAATGTAAAAATTCCAGCTGATCCTTTCTCAGTAGATTCAAGGACTCTTGTTGCCTTTTCCCTAGGGCCCACATTCAGATGTCTACCCTATCTTTGCAATTAAGGTACTTCAGATTGAAACCAGGAGGAAGATGATTGCCTCTAGCACAAAGGTATCCCAAACCATACATCAATATTACCACAAGCACAAATTAACACAGATTTCACTACTGCTTTGCATATATGGACAGAATCAATATGGCTATCCATTTGCTTCTTCAGTTCGGTGCTTTATATTTTTTGACAGGCAGGAGGGAAAAACAGAGAGAGTTGAAATAAAAATTAGATGATAATTTACATTTTCCCAAACACTTCCCCAATTTGAAGCACAATGTTAGAACTGCCACAATATGGTACTATTGTGCAAGATATTGTTGATGGCATGGTTAATAATTTTGGTTTAAAGTAGGTTCTGCAAGAGGTAGTAAGTATCATGCGTAACTTGCCACTTCCAGATGTTAAAAAATATTATTGTTTTTGCTAAGAAATATTAATATGTATGAACTGCATTGTGGTAATGCATTCCTTACTGTGAAGGGCTGTTATGTTATGTTATCACTGCTGAATTCTCCTCCAGGTGTAGGCAAATTTCAAACCGTGGAAGTAATTGTTATGTCATCTTTTAATCTTCACTCAAGTCTCCATAATTACATGGCCTGCTGCCTCAGATGAGCCAAAAATGTCAGTTTTAGCTTATTTTTCACAAATCTGCAATTTTTGAATAAAATATTTGTGACTCAGATATTGAAAGTGTATAGTTCCTTCACTCTGAAATACATAGGCATTTCCCTCTAAAATGCAAAACAGATAACAGGCCAATCTCCCATCACTCTATTCAAAATATAAATTATGGGTGTTGCTCCTCTTCAGCATCAATTTTACACCATCACATTTCTATTTGATCAAACTGAAGGATTTTAAATAAGAGAGAATTTTATAGCTCATTTGCTGTCTTTCTGTTCACAAAAGAAAAGGACTGGGTCGTAGTAGCATGGGAGTTTCCAGCAGGTCAGAGTTTGTCTTAGATAACAGCTGATGCTGGAGGATTCAACGGGCCCTTTCATCTTCCTTTTCACACTAAGCGTAAAGCTGTAGTTTCTAATGCAGACTTACACTTAATTAAATAAACATTCAGCTCAGATTCAGAGGGCTAAAATATCCAGGGCTGATTCTCATGGAAGGATCTTCCCTAGTCAGAATTAGAAGCATGTACTATGGCTCCCAACAGGTGGAAAAAACTGCAAGGGAACATATGGAATGAAATTAATCTAATAAAAATAAACACAGTTCCTAGAGTGATATTGACTTGTAATAACATCAGGCAACATGAATATTTGTAAGGGTTTGAGAGAGAATGGGAAAATATGCCAGATCTAATTTGGTAGGTCTATAATTTGCAGAACCAGAAGGTTAGGTTTCCATTTAAAAGAAATAATTCACTGTTAAATTGTCAGGAATTACATTTGCAGCCAGACCCACTGCCTAACTTGGGGGCTTTAGCATCTGCTGAGCATATTCCATGCATCTGGTCATCAGAAGGGCATGATTTGTAGACTATATTCAACTATTAAACACCTACCCTCCCCCCAAAGAAGGCTGCAACAAGAAAACCTTGAAAGATATAGTAGACACTGTAGCTGCAGCATATACAATCCTACTTTCAGGCTTTTACTGCATGCAACAGGATCTTCTTTTATGTAACAAAATTAACAAATCCAGTGCATGATATGTGCATTATTCAATACATGAAAAACTTCAGTATACCAGCTGTACTGCTAAGATAAAATAAGTTTTATACAAAAGACAGATAGGGATTTTAAAAATTAATGCAGCTAAAAATGAGGAGTGTTATTCCTCATAATTGCTCAAAAATGCAAAAATTATGTCGACCAAAAACTGGAAAAAATCTTTCCTGAATATAGAAAGTATCCTAATATTTTAGGCTCTCTCACACAGATAATTACTGTGCTATATCAGTTGTATTTGGCACAGGCCAAATATTTTGAATGGATGTACTCCTTCAGCTTTTGTTTTAGTGGTCCATTACACGTCTGCTCTCCCAAGTAAAGAATAGTGCCCATTCTTCAGTTGGTGTCTCTTTGTCTCAAGTCGCATTTAATTCTCTGATAACAGGGTTCCCTTGCTTTACATTTGCACAGTGTCATAGAAAGGCCAACCCTTACCAGCCCTGGAAAGCTGGTGAGCAGTGCTTCTCACCCTCAGGCACCACATCCCATCATGTGACTTCCTTTTGCATCTTCTTGCAGAACACTGTCAGGAGCCACAGAACATAGTACCCAGTCACATTGGAAGTAAACCCCTCTGTTGAGAGTAAGAATAAATAAAACTCTGGGGACGTAGTGAAAACCTAGTAAAAAACAGTTCTGAATCTATAGTCTGGGTGATTCTGGTCTGTTTTCTACTTCTGGACTTTCCTCTTCTGTTTTACAACTGCATAAATTGTTTCTGTGAAGGACAGCTAAAATGATACTCATACTAAAATCAGTTCCATGAGGAGACTGCTGCTACCTTCAGACCTGTCAGGCATGTTGGGTATTGCTATGACTTCACAGTTAGTTACTGCAGGTTTGTATTGCAACTGTTTTTCAAGAGACTGGATAACCAGTACAAAATGAAGGATCTCTCCTGGGAATCTGAGACATCTGAGATATGTAAGAGAAGAATTTACTTTACAGAAGAATTTACTTACTTTATTTACAGATTGTAATCTGGGTTACAATTTGCCATAATCCACTGTGCTTGAGAGTGTGGCCAAGGGCTTGTGTGTTCCTGGATGCACAAAATATGAGTTTGGTGCAGTTTGCACAGTCCTCCAAACTGTGCATTCAGAAATGACTGTGTCAAACCCTTTTGTGATGGTGTTTGGGGACTATTTTAAGAGGAAGAGAAGTACATGAGATGTGTAGTCACAAAGTGAAATAAAGGGCAGATACACAGCTACTTTAATATTAGTTAGCCAGATTTCTCTTGTGAGAGAGATGCTTGGCTGCTTGGCTTAGGAACCACACTAAGTATAAGAGATGTCAGTGCAGCAGCACACCACAGTAGTGTCACTTCTGCCCAAGAAACAATGCTGTAAGGTACTAAATAAGTGCCTGCCATTTTAAAAGAAATGGCAATTGGAAATGAAAATAAAATATATACCATAAAGATCAAGTTGAAGAACATTTTAAAGTGATGTTTTATGCAGAAGAAACCATAGAAAAAGCCACAGGTCAAAATCAATCAGTTTTAAAAAGATTGCTACTGGCGTATTTGAGGGATTACATAACCACAAGTCATTAAATTCAGAAAATTGTTATGATGTATTTTTGGTGGCTACATGCCATAAATTCTCCACTGTTTCAAAGCTGAAATACAAGGGAAACATCATGTTTTATTACTTCCAGTGATCCACACCTTTAAACCATCAATTTGATCATTACAGAGGCTACTGAGAGTTGGTTCCAGAAGACAAATATAGGTCACTCCAATCTGCTATGCAGGCAAATGCCAGGATGTATTTCTGCTCTTATTGTGCTGCTTGTTTGAGAAAGTCATACCTCTGATGTAAGGCAAAAATTGCTAGTCCTGCAGAATTTGCAGAAGTGCCTTTTTACCTTAAACCAATAGTTCAGTTGGTCCAGTTTGCTATTCTGAAAAAAGAGTAACATCCAATGCTTTTTAGAAAGGTCAAGAAAATTCTGCAATGCACAACTGACCAGGGGAAAAATACATTCCTGACCTTGGGCAGCCTAGTGTTTGACTTATGCCCTAAAGCATAAGTATCTGCATGCTCTCTATTTTTTACTTTTTTTTTTTAATGCAGCATTGGGCAATTTTTAGGCATTTATACTTTTCAAATGCATTTTTGAATAAAGAAGTTTTTAAATTTTTTTGCCTGGGCACTGGTGAAGAGTTCATTCAGGACAAGTCCCTTTTTCCATTCTGCATTCTATTTACAGAGAAGAGTACCTTAAAACCTTGAGGATAACAAAAAATATATTTATCTTCATGTTATTTCAGTTTCCTATGCAGGCTGGAATATGAGGATGTGTTCCTTTTTTAATACATCTTCTGTGATACCAATTTAAGTTTCTGTTTCGAATTTCATAGTGTGATCTGTCAGACAGATTGGAGTAGGCAATATCCAGATCATAGAGCTGCCAAAATACTCTTCAGTTGTGTGAAAGAAGCCACTTTTCAGGCAAAGTCAGCCCATCACAAGAATCACATTGAGCAGGACAGTGCAAGTTCCAGCTTGAACAAAATTATATTTCTTTTTTATTTTGGAGACAATATTTTTGTCTTAATTTAGGTGTTTGCTCATTATTTAATTCACCAAAAGTGGCATAGTTTAAACTTCTCACTCTCTAAAGCAGTTATAGTTCTTATCTAAAGACCATAGAAAAAAGTAGCCCATGACTACAAGGACAAGATGAACCTTTGTAATGCTGCACAGAAGCAGAGAGAAGAACGTAGGGAACACAAAGAAAATTTTCATCCACTCATCCTCACATTGCCCTCAAGGGAAGACCCAGACTACAGAGGCTTTACATCCTGTGGAAGAAGGCACATCCAGACTACATATAAAGAGGGAGGCAGAGATTTTGTCCATTTTCATCCCAGACAGGGCTCCAGACTGAAAGAAGATCCTTGAAGAAGCAGTGTTTCCTCAGTCCCTCTCCATTGTTTCTCTGCTGACAGAGAGCTCTGCTAAATGTGGCACATGGTAAAACTATGTGAAGTGGAAAGAGTCTAATCCTGCAATAGTTTAGGGAAACTATTAGGCAAACAGGAAATATGTTTTGCTGGATTTGCAAGTGTTTGTTTCACAGAGACATTTGTGTAATAAATGGCTTTGTATAAGAAAATCTATTTCCCAGATCAGAGAAACAGAAAGATGTTAGTAAGAATCTGTGTTTATCTGCTTAGAAGAATGTGATTCAGGAGGGTAGACTTAGAAGATTAAAGACAGACACAAATTTGACTAGCAATTTTTAACACGTTGTGGTGGTTTGGGCTGGTGTAGAGTTAATTTTCTCTACAGTAGCTAGTATGGGGGTAGGTTTTGGATTTGTGCTGGAAATGGTGTTGATAATACAGAGATGTTTTAGCTAATTCTGAGCAGTGCTTACAGAGAATCAAGGTCTTTTATGCTGCTTGCCCTGACCCCCCAGCAAGGACGCTGGGGACGCACAAGGATTTGGGAGGGGAAAGAGCCAGGACAGCTGACCCAGAGGATATTCCAGACTGTGAGGTGTCATGCTCAGAGCTGGGGGAAGGAGAGGGAAGTGGAGGATGTTCCTAGCAGCCATCACCCATGATGGAGCCCTGCTTTCCTGGGGATGGCTGAACACCTGCCTGCCCATGGGAAGGGATGAATGAATTCCTGGTTTTGCTTTGGTTGCATGCACAGCTTTGCTTTACCTATTAAACTGTCTTTATCTCAACCCACAACTTCTCTCACCTTTACCCTTCCAATTGCCTCCCCCATTACACTTCAGGGAAGTAAATGAGCAGCTGTGTGAGGCTTTGTTGCTAATGGGTTAAACCATTTATGAGGGCTATAAATTTGGCAGTAAAATAAGGAGAATACTGAAGACAGTTTTAAACCTATGAGTTTTAAAATTTCATTGAGGAAACTCGAAGAAACCTTTTGCACATTGTGTTTAAATTCAGTTACCATCTATGTCTGTAAGCCAGAGAGTTCACTGGAGAAGTGAATGGAAATATTTGAAAAATAGTGATGGATTATATAGTATTAGCTTTTTTACTAAACTGATATATAGCTTGTCTGATATTGTGCATGTGTATATGTGAACAATTTGCACTAGGAGTATTTGACTGAGCTACCTGCCCAGTGGCTTGTTTCTTGAAACAAGAAAGGGCAACATTTGCCCATAATTATTTTGTCCCTAAATTCTGTGAAATGATTATGATATAAAAACAAAGATGATTGTATGCCCAAAACAAATAAATCAAACAAACAAACCCATCTCATCTGCCAAAAAATCATCAGATTTTTCCTTAATATATGTTGGTAGACAAAGTTACTCAAAAAACACACAGTCTGTAATGAAGAGAATTTTAGTTTGAAGATTCAGAGTATTTCAAATACTTTTGATCAAAGCGAAAAAAAGGTCATTTGTGATTCTAGAGAACTGATGATAGCAATTACAGAAAAATTAATATATGCTTCTTCCTCTCCTCAGAAAATTATAGCTTCATTCAAAAGCATTAGAGTAAAATAGAAAACATTCAGGTAATTCTGTACACAGTGTTCCCACTAAATAATACATTATATAGGAGCAACTGAGATGAACTCCTGGATAAATTCAAGTAGATGGAGAGATGCTTGAGCCACTGATTGGATGACCCTTACTGAACTTTGTTCAATAAATCCTGCTAAGGGGTCTTTTAATTTTCTGTGCAATACCACAAAAAATATGAACCTACTTAAATAAAACCTACCATCTGAAGAAGCTGTATGTCTTTTATAAATTGGAGTTGGAAACACATCCATTTTATATTTGACACTTAGTTTCACATGTACATAACTGTGGTAATAGCTCCCCTACATGAACTTCCTACCTATAGGAAGAGCTTTGCTTTTTAATTCCATGCAAATATTAATATATATGTATGTACATGTATGCAATAAACCACTTGTAAACAATTTTTGGGAGGGTGTGTGAGGGAGGAAGTGGTGGTAAAATAAATGTGCCCTGTGTAAAGACTTAGGTAGTTTAAGGAAATAGTTGTTAGTTTCCAGCTTATTAACAAAAGAAACAGAAGCTATATGCCTCCAAGACAGGGCAATGACATTAAAACCCTCATTCGGTATTGCCCTCATAGAACAGCTGCACTGTCACACAACTGTCTTAAGTCAGTCATTTATCTAGGCCATGTGATGAAAACCAGAGTGTAAAGAGCAAAACAGCGAATGAAAGTATCATGGCAAGAAATTCAGCTCTTACAGCACAACAGAGAAAGCCATTTCAGACTCCCTTGTACCAGCTGAAACATGATCAAAGTAGTTATTGAGACCAAGACATGACTTACATCAACTCTATCTTGTTTTTCTATCAAATTAGCATTTTGTAGATTCCTGCCCTGGCAGATAGGCTTATATTACAAGGAATTGTTAAACCAACAATGATGCAATCCCTCAAAACCAAACCAAACCAAATGGAAAAAGAAAACCACAAAGAAATTTACTAGACACTGTTACACTACATGATTTACCAATCTGTAAATTCTCACTTCTAGTTTTTGGAAGGAACATCTTTTCAAAATTCAGTTTCAATGAGTTATTTTAAGACCTTGTGTCCTTGTTGCATTTCTTCTAATATGGTGCAAAATTTGCACTATATCACAAGAAGTAAAAAAGGTAAGGGCATACAGCTGCTATTATGTGCAATAATTACTATCATTCCTGTACTTTCTCAATCAGGCAAGGAATATTATGATTAACTTTACAGATTGTTAACAATCAATTAGAGAAAGTACAGTTCTGGATTTGAATTTGGCAGTATATGTTTTATACTTCACTATATAAAATTTGTTGGTATATAAAAAATTATTTCAGTTTAATAATTAGCTGCCAGGTACTTTCAAAGCTAAATAAGTTCTTCTTATCTTAATGGGAAAAATTGCAAAGAAATAATGTACAATGCAGAACCCAGATATATACATGCATATATATTTTTATTGTATTCTAGGTTAATATATACATCATCATCTTGTAGACCTGCACATAAATTAGTTCAATTTCTATTGAAGTATTGCTTCATCAATCAGTAATGCCCCAGGGGCCAGTTATTACTGTTACAGGAATTCATCTTTAAAGCAGAGTAATGTTTCATCATTATATTTGTGTCATGATTACTCTGACAGGTTAATTTCAAAGATAAGTTATTGAGCATTCAGGAGTGTTTGTCAAACAGACAAATGAAAACACTGTGTGTATTAATTTCCTGAAACAAGAAGGCAGAACTATCGAAGAGTTGACAAGGACTGAAGTAGAAAATATTTGCTACATTCTGTGTTAGGAATTTCTTAACACTCAACAATGGAAAGAAATAAAAAACAAAGGTGAGTCTTTCAAAATTCTTTGGAATTCTCACAGCCCAGATAATACTTGTGCAGTTCTGTTTCCCTGAGTTATAGAAGAACCAGAACATATCTACTTTTTGCTTTTGAAGCATTCAGAAATACATTTTTCTTTCACACTTGTCACATAAGTAGAATGGTCTTTATACCTTTTACGTGGAGGATTTATACATAAAATCTTATGAATATAACATCCAACATGTCATTGTACTGTACTGTCAGCAAGCTCAGTTAAAAGCAGTGATTCTGTGAAGTTGGCATTTGGACGGGAGGAAATAAATACCCAGGGACATTGTTGAGTCACCAATACCAGAGGTATTTAGAAGACATGTGGATGAGGCCCTTGGGTACATGATTTAGTGGTGGACTTGGCAGTGCTGGGTTAACAGCTGGACTCAATGATCTTAAAGGCCTTTCCAACCTTTATGATTTCATGGTTCTATTCTATGATTATTCAGTTTCCAAGAACTCAGAAAATGCCCTATGAATATGTCAACTCAAAACTATTTATAAGAGCAAATTTTCTATGAACTGTCAAAAAGTTATGCCATAAAAATCAAGTCTTGTCCCAGACTTGTCATAATGGAAGTGTCTAAACTCTTGAACCAGATTTGAAAAAATCTGGTCAATGTTTATAACTGCTTATGGTTATGAATGATTGCATGGGAAAAAGAATGACAATTACTGAAAATAAGTTCTTCCTCCCCATAAATTTATGAGGGGGCATATTTATGTCTTTAGCACTACTATCTAGCTTGTAATTCATCAGACGTGGGATTCCATAAGATTTAGCCCCGAATTTATTTTTCATTTATGGTGTGTAACATATCTGTTAAACTTCCATTTAAGCTAGTTACTCACTACAAACGAAAGACAAAAAAGGCACCAAGAAGGACTTTATTAGGAACTGTTCTTTGTATAGTGTTGCAAGTTTTCTTGTAATTGAACAGCTTTCAAAATGAGCACGTCTGTAAATCTTAAGGAATGTGTTTGTCATCACTAGGTACAACTTTCAAAAACAGAACTTCTACATGCATTGCCAAATAAAGCATTACATCTTTTGAATCAACTTGCTTGCCTTTGTGGCTTAGAACGTATCCATATGTCTTGATATCTTAATTAAAATGAATCTGTCTAGAAGCCTGATGTTACACATGACAATAAAAACGACAGAAAAAAGTTGTGTATAGGAAATAAAAATAGATGATTAAATGCAGGCTACATCAATCCCCCAACAGTTACAGCTTTAGCTTTTATTCCCTCATTCTGAAGTCCTGATTCCACTGACTGTAGTGAAGACTATTTCTCCCAGCTGGTGTCTCTGAAGCAGACTTAAAATATACAAACACACATTCACTAAACACACCTGGAAACATTTTTTTTTTCTAAGACTGTGTCAATAAACATCTCTTTTGACAGGATTTTGGAAAGTGTTTGTGCATGATTGCATACTTCAAATTCAGGATTGTTTCTTGGTTGGATAGTCAGGGCAATTTTGTGAAAGAAAACAGAGGAAAGCTTAGCAGAGCTGGATAAGCCTCAGCAAATACATTTGATGTGTAGGAATGGGTTTTTTTATAATTTTTTCAACACTTTTAACTTCTGTTAATCTTTATATTACTGCATTTTCAATTGCCCTTCCCACAGACAATATGAAATATAAGGATTCTGCCCTTTTGATCTGATGTTTGATCAACGTTTCTTGCTTTAGACTAGATCAAGCAGGACTGTCCATCCAGGGGCCAGGACAGCAAGATCTGTTAGTTTCTACACCTGCACAGGTTGTCCTTTCAGTCATCCATGATTCATGCAAAGGGAGCAGCAGAGGCTTCTGCTGTGAAATACAAATGAATTTTCAAAAATTCACTTCTTTTTACCAAGATTTTTTGACGTGGTAAAATGACCATAAGCCCTTTAAAATGTCTTTTTCAAATTAATCAAGCATGATATAACACTGTCTTGTATTCTATTCCACCAGTGCTATGATGAAGACAGGAAAACATTTATCAGTGTCATATCTTTCTTCACAAAAAAGACATAAGGAAAAAAAAAAGCTCCACTTGTGAAATGAGGCCTTAAGCAGTGCAGTATATCGATACAGGATGTATTTTATGCTCTGTGCCCATCACTTACCTTCTCTATGTGCTGTAATCAGCAAAAGGTGTAACAATACATTTTGTTCCTGCTTGGAAGAGCAGAAAAGTGCCCCACATGGCACATTATTGCAACATGCCCTGAACAGTCTTAAAGGAGGAAGCAGTTATTTTTATCGTGACAGTGGTGTGTCCATTCCTTCATTCTTTATTATTACTTGTGTTCATAACAGGAGACCTAAAAAGGAATTGGGTCTTCTTATTCCTAGCATTATACATACAGTGAGAAAATGGGCATGCCCTGTAACAGAAAGGTCAGAATATAACAATATAACTGTTGCAATAATTTTGCCCTAATTCCATGGCAACAAGACAGTCAACTGCTTTTTTGTGTTTGCTGCACCATCACAGAAAGCAAGATGATTGACTTTAGCAAAGAATAATTGGAAGATGAGTGCTTCTTTTTCATGTAACGTGGTACAGTCCTTTCTTATTTGGATCAACATTCAATTTAAAATAGATTTTTCTGTAGTATTTGCAGGTCAGTGAGCAGAAGCTTTCCTCCTTGAAATACAAGAGCAACTTCTCAATCTCTTGTGATGTATATAGATCTACATGGCAAAACAACTACTTTGGCAGCACAGAAGAATTGCATTTGAGGCAATTTTTGGCAGCATAAGAAAGGGAAAAGTGAAGTGGTCTGTATTCAGGAAAACTGATGGAAAAGTTTGGAAGGATAAAAATGTCAGTTGGATTTCTATGGTGATTGTCTGGATATAATATTGTCATATAAAAGTGTTTAAATACTAGAAAGGCTTTTGACTGGTATAGAGCAATGTTTAACAATATCTTTTACAGTCTTCATTCAGTGAAAGTCTGCACACATGCAGGAGGGTGTGGGAGTGCATTTTTCAATTTTAAGTTTAATTCATAAGTTAACATTCTTTTGTAAAATGGTTTGTTCCTTGTACCCTTTTTGTTACCTACTTTTGGTTTATCCCTGTTTTCTCCCCAGTGACAGTTCTATGATTGGTTCTGTATTCTCCCTAAGTTTTACCCCCCAGAGACAGTTATCTGTCCATCACCTGGCAGGTAGCCTCCTGTTCTTGTCCATCATTTTGGGGGTCCCTCCCCACTTCTGGAAGATTCTGAGAGAGGCGTCGAGTGATTGGACAGAACCCTGATTGTCACCTTCTAATGTTCAGTGTATGGTTGTTTTACATGTTTGTTTATGATATGAGCCACCTCCCCATTAACCTTACTGGTCCCCACCTGTGTTACACCCCCAGTTATAAGGTCTCACTTGAGGGTCAGTCGAGGTCTTCGGGCACGCTGATACCCGAGGTGAGGACTCCACGCAGGAGTTCCAATAAAGTCGTGTGACCCAGCAGCTCTGGAGTCCCCCTTTTCCATCCTCCAGCCATCGCCACGCAGGCACAGCTGAGCGGAAAGAGCCCACTGGAGTGTTACCTGTGCCGAGGGCAGCCGGCTTGAGAAACGGGCACAGTAACAGGAGGTAAAGTAGACAGTGGACTACATAGCAACTTCTTTGCAAGCAGAACTGTTGGCTTTAATGCCATGGGTTCTCCCAAGTTATTTTTAAAGGTGTAATCAGGCTCATAAAAACATGAGGATTTAGGTCAACAACAGCATATTCTCTGAGAGAGGGGAATAAAGGTGATGTCATTTGTCAGGCATTGGGGGAACAGCAGAAAATCAGACAGACTTTTGTTAACTCATGAATATTATAAATACTATAAAGGATCAAATCTGAGCTGCTGCACAGCAGAAGCAAAAAAACCAGGAGACTACTGGGTAAGACATAGCAGGAGGTAGAATTTCTTTACTCTTTCTCTCTGTGCCTCCAAACACATATATTTAAATAAAAAAAACAGGCTATGATAATAAGTCATACCTGCAGCTTCCATATGATATTTGCTCAGGATCTGACAGCACACTCCATCCACAAACACAGAAGATGAACTGTACAAAAATGTGTTTCTTTGTCAACATTTCTTCCCCTGCTCATTTCATACACTTACTCCTTTAGCAATATACCAGTGCTCTATGTTAAAGACTTCCTGCCAACCTGCTTCCTTTTGTTCTCTTCATAGTGGAACAAGGAAGCCCTCATTCAGTTTTGCAAAGGAAAAGAAATACCTTCAGCCAGTGTCTTCGTCACAATAACCTCTCTGTCTCTTCTTGCTCTCCAGATTGAGTGTCATTTTGAAAGTTCAAAAAGACCCAAGCAATTTGTACTCACAGCCCAGAGAGCCAACTGTATCCTTTGTGAATCAAAAGAAATGTGACAGGAAAGTAAAAAGAGCTGATTCCCCCGCTTTGTTCATCTCTCATGAGACCCCATCTGGAGTGCCATGTCTAGCTCTGGTGTTCCCAACATAAAAAGTACTTGGATCTGCTGAAGTCCAGAGGAGGAACATGAACATGGTCAGAGGACTGGAGCACATCTCCTATGCTGAGAGAGCCAGTGCTAGTCAGCCTGGAGAAGGCTCTGGGCAGATTTTACAGTACTGTAAAAAGTACCTGAAGTGGCCCTATAAGAAACCCAGAGAGGGACTTTGTACAAGTATTTGTAGTGATAGGACAAGAGCAAATTGCTTCAATCTGAGAGACGGTAGATTTAGATGACATATAAGGAAGAAATTCTTTACTTTGAGGGTAATGCAACACTGGAACAGGTTACCCAGAGAAGCTGTGGATTCCTCATCCCTGGAAGTGTGCAAAGCCAGGTGGGATGGGGCTTTGAATGAACTGTGGAAGGTGTTGCTAATGGTAGTGCCTTGAAACTAGATGGTCTTTAAAGTCCCTTGCAACTCAAAATTTATTTTTTTTTACATTTTCCTTTAAGAATGAGTTATAAGGGCTATTGTATTCATACAGTCATTAAATGGTTACTGTTGCATAGTTGAATTTGTCCCACCTACTGAAGAAAACGCATTTATGCTGCTTTCTGACTGAGAATGGAAGACTCACAGGAAAATTCTAGGCAAGATAAGAGCTTATCAAACATGTATATTTATTTATAGGAGTAAGAAGGCGGCAGATTCACTGAAATAGAGAAGGAAAGCCTCAGAGGAACATTGGTTTTATGCCAATGTCATCTCTCAGAGTATTCAATGTTTTGATTCAAAAAATCATTTTAATTTCTATGCAAGTAGGACATCTGATTCCTTATTTTTTCCAAGTGGTTGCGAGCTCACTTTTTATGTAATATAATGTATAATATTAATCTTAATTTATTATGTGTAAAGTAGTCAATAATGCATATCATATAGATGTCTTCTCTGTGCTTCATTTAAGCAACTGAAGTGTGTGGAATAGATCATTACTTGAGGTAAACAGCAAGTCACCTTGATTTACACAGCTCAAAATGTGGCTGGATAACTGTAAATCAGAGACATATACTTAGGTCAAATAATATCAGAGGTGGATTTAGGGTACTTACAAAATTTTCTATCTTAAATTTCAGCCGAACAGAAGCCCCAGTATTTCAGTTACAGTGAAACTAAGAACAGGGAAAGATGCAGGATGATTGTTAATCAATAACAACATTTTGTCTTGGAAACCAGTGATTCATAGAAGGATTTAGGGGTCATTGTAGCCAATCATCATGACCTTTTAGCACAATACTGCACTGAAAGGAAATCCTTGTATAGACATATATCTAGTGGATAATACAAAGGAAAAAAAAAAAAGCAATTTGGCCTCTTTACATTCCACAGGCAAAATTGCTACTGGAATACTGTCTTCCATTTCAGTTTCCTTGCAGCAAGCAAGATATGGTAAAATGGAACACAGCTTAAACAAGAGGTACATGGAGATCAAGCACTGGACATAAACCCTGTGATGTAAAATTGAGGTTACTGATATCCAGGAAGTCCCATCATTACTCCATCTGTACCATTGGGTGCTACTGTTCAAGGAAGAACGTGTTGGGGTGTGACAGAGTGGCAGTCCTAGGAGCAGTGACTACTAGATACTGGAGATCAAGATCTTGAGAGATGGAAGAAAGATAGCAGTAGAGCACAGGAGAAAGTTACAGCGACCCAATGAGCATGATTTCTTTTCAAACATGAGATGAGCCATCTATCCACATAGTAGTAGAACTAAATGCTTAAGCATGTGATGATATCAGTTCAGGTGCATCGCAGAAAAAAAAAAAAAAACAAACCCAACAAAAACACAAAACTACTTTTTCATGTGTAACTCGTTGCCTGGTTTTGAAATCTAGAGCACCTGAAGAAGAAAGTTTTTCATCATGTCTCAAATTTCACAGTTATACCAAGGTTCTAAAAAAAAAGAAAAAAAAGTGAAATAAAATACCCCTTCCTACAAAATAGTGTCAAACTTAAAGTGAAACTAATGTTTTCATAATCTATTTTCATAACAATCAGAAAGAATTCCAAAATATGATAAAATAAAGAAATAAAACAAATAAAACAAAGAATTTTTCTTCATATTTCCAAGGCATATAAATTTATCTTGATATAAATTTATGAAGGAAATTATGCAATATTTTAAGAGCTAATGATTACAAGCTTTTTATTTTAATTTTAGAGTGAAGACACTAAGTCCTTGGCACATTGGAAACATTCCTTCTTCCAATATTGATATGAAGTTTTCTATATAATGCACACTTTAAGATTTTAATGTCTTCCTATGTGAAGTTTCTCAGTTGTGTGTTTTACTAGTTCCAACAGAATGGATGATAATTCCTTCTTTCTAGCCAAGGAAGTCGTATCAAATTTTGAAAATATATTACAGGGCAAGTAGATTGCAATGACTGTAGAAAATAAGCACAGAACTTTCATACTTGGAGCACCAATGCTGAAAAATAACACCAGCAAAGAAAAAAAAATAGTAATATACCACATAGTATTTGTGGAAAAAATCGGCAACAATTTAAATATTTTTCCAATATATAAACATCTAATCACAACAAGGCTTTCAAATATTTTCTTCGTGTTACTTGGGCTTCTTTCAGAACAGAGAGTTAGTGCCCATGATCATCCCTCACTCAGAGAATTTCGATATTATTCTCTTAGTGTTATTATTCAGATAAGTTACCAAAGACAAAAACCTGTCTGGGCAGCTGGAATGTCAGTGAATGGATCACACTCAGTCAGGATGAATGCAGTCTTTGACCTAGAGGAAGGTGTCCCTGCCCATGGCAGTGGGACTGGAACTAGATGATCTTTAAGGTCCCTTCCAACCCAAATTATTTTATGGTCCTATGATCTTGGACTTCTGTGCCAAAATTGTGCACTTCTAAAATATATTAGGAATTGCTTGTTCTTAAATAATTTATTCTTTTGATGACAAGCTATTACTGTGAAAAATTCAAAGTGAGTTTTAAATGACAGGAACAAAACTTAAAACAAATTCATCTTTCTGTTTGACCTCAACATAATGCTTAAACAATGAGAGATGACAGGGTGTGAGTAATGAAGCTATAATTCACACCTTGTGCATGAGTAGGTACAACAGTGAAGCCTGAGTGTTGTTAAATTCACAAAGTGTAAAATATTATGCCATAACTCAACAACAAGTCAACTCTTAATTTAAACAAATAAATAGAATTGGAACAAGGTAAAAAAAATGCCAACCAGCAAAACTGATACTACGGCTTGGTAATTTTGTGTAATATTACATCTAAAAAGAAGGGTTTGTAGGTCTTCTTTACTCATATGGAAAAGATAAACAACATTTTCCTGTAGTTTTCAGAGGATTCAGAAGTGCTTATCTACAAGCTGCCAGACCAGGTGTGCTCTGAGTGACATGTGCTGTGTTTGTGCTCAGCTGCTGTGAGGTGCATGGATAAGTGTTCCAGCAGCAGCTGGGGCAGAGGTACCCCAGCCAGGAGAGCTTAAACGTTTGTTTAGAGATAGGAAAACAACAAGGGGGAGATTTTAAAATTCTTGGTTCTGAAAATGTAAGTGATATGTGATGTAGGTAACACAGGGGTGTACCTTACAATGACCTTCTTTTGTTTTTATATATAGCTTCCAAGATACTGACTGCTGGTTGAAACTCAGTAGTCAGTGTCCATGGATCTTTTCAAAAGATTTTATAATTATTTGTTCATTTGACCTTCAGCACAAAGGGAGGATAAAAAGCTGCAGGAATTCCATGTTTGTTTGGGGTTTTTAACATATCTTCAGAGTTTGTTAAACTACTGCTTTTTTCATTAGTCCAGTTCAAAATAATATTTTCATTGAAAGTTTTGTGTAAGAATCATTTTTTCTGGTAATGTTTATTTATTATTTCAATAAGCTTTTAATGCACTTTTTTTTCAAAAAATAGAAATTTAAGAAACTTATTTTGTTGTTTCATCCTTGTAATAATAAAGAAAGGCAAAGGAAGGCAGATCTGGATTCATAATAATAAATAAAGGCTCTCAAACACAGGTACATCAGTCATTCAATTAGCCAGTCAGGATGTATTTTCTCCAACTGCAGTGAAACCAGCTAGGAGTAACTAGTGTGGACCTGACACAAATTCTGTCATTGTATTTTTCAGTCTCTAAAAAGTTCACAATTACAGAGTTTTTATTTAGATTTTAATAAAAGTTTCTGTGAGGAATTAAAAGACTTAGTTTTTATTTAGATGCTGAAGTTATTATCTCTTATTTCCTTTCCTGAGTACCACAATTAAATCTACTGTCAGTTACATCAAAGATGTTTTTCATTGTCATCTTTGAAAAATCATAAATTCTGAGGTTTTAATTTAGTTTCTTTTTCTATCTTCATTGCACTTGTGTTTGGCTAAGGAAAAGACTTTTCAACTACCACAAAGTACTAATTCAAAAATTAAAATGCATTAAAAGGTATTTAATTTGTGTTGATCATGACAGAACCCTGCAAAAATCTTCACTGAAGATCTTGTTCTTAAAGAACAAGATTTGCATCAAACGTGTTATGGCTAAAGGAAAAACAAAGTATTCAAAATAAACACTGTTAGGACTCTTAGGAGTCTTAATGCAGGTAGAATTCAATAGAAAGAATGTAAAAATTATTAATCTTTCAATAAATATATTTTAAATTTTAAATTTTCCATCTAGTTCTAAGCAGTGAAAAAACTAAATGGAAATGTTTTGGTGAAGGGTAGAGGGTGTTTCTGTTTTTCATAGAAGGCAAGTTCAGAAAAAAATGTATTTCTAAAAGAAAAACAAATAATCGAGTATCATTATGCATGCAGAAGAATTATGGTCTGTGCTCCTTCTTCAACTTAAATAAGCAAGTTGTTATATATAGATAATGATAAACCACTAACAAATACTGAGTATGTTACTTAGTATGCAACTAAGCTATTAAATAGGTGGAAAGGATATTTTAAGCTTTCTATTCTTACTTATATATTAAAACCCATTGTTCACAACAGTAACATACTTAGGAGATACATTCATTGATTATCAAACTTTAGAAAATAATCATTAATGTATGGTTGTTTAAAATGTGGCCAATACAATGTTTATACCCACAATATAAAATGGGTAACACTCTCAACAATTCAAAGAAAACAAGAATTGCAGGTTTCATGATAATTTGTGGGTAGTTGGTTTGGCAAAAAATGGCTTAGACACAATTATCTCACCTCCTTTTCTTTTGTAAAATATTTTTAGAAACAGATACCTCAACTTAAAAAGGCAGTCAGTGGTTCTAACACTTCAGACTGCTAAAACAATTTTATGCAGTATTATCAGTTAAAATCTGCATAATTGAATACTTAGAACAAGTGTTGCAGTGGTTTCTCCTTGGGGGCTGCTTACCAACCTAGCAGTAAACCCCAGACCCACCGAGACAGTTTGTGTGGGTTCCTCAGATCAGCTGGCTCAGCGTGGATAAGGCTTGGAAATGAAGAGTGGGCTCTGCCGTGGGTTTGGAAGGTGTTTATTTCAGTGCAGCTCCACGTGCAAAAAGCATGGCCTGGCCTGTCCTTCTCCCATTTGTACCCCAGGACACAGCCTGGGGCAGCTGGAGAATTCGGGGCAATGGATGGAAAGGGGTTGGGTGTTCCAGGACAGGGGCACTTAACAGAACAATTGAAGGGGCAGGTGTTGGGCACCTGGTCAAATGGGAGATGATCTCCCCTCAAGTTACCAGGGTGATTGACAAGGGGCTCCCCTCTGGGAGATACCATGTGGGTTTGGGAATGGGTGAAGGGACTTTGGAAGGAACATACCAATACAAAATAAATAAAATACATATAAAACTTTGAAAGCCTTAATCACGCACCACAACAAAGTGTTACAAGACAAGAGCTGGAAACTTTACTCATTGCTTCTGAAGAACATGACAAATTAATAGTCATGGAAATTAAGTACTTTCTATTACACCAAGAACGCAATATAGTGGAAGACAAATCAGATAAGAAGAAAAATGCTTAGTCTTCAGTCTAATAGTAAGTAACTCAGTCTTTGTTCTGAAATAAGAGCTCAAATAAGAAAACTTAAAAAATACTGAGCAAGTTTGCTCTATTCTTAAACAGCAGTACAATGTTTGGAATAAGCTCTTTGGATTGTCAGTGTTACCTTAGTGTTTCTTGTTATTTACATTAAGAAGAACTACTCGATCTTTGGGTACCAAGAATGGAATACAATGTTGAAAGGTGTATGACACATCAGTGACTTTATTTTTTTAATATTTAATATAAATTTTTGAACCATGGAATCATTTAGGTTGGAAAAGCCTGTTGAGTTCAACCATTAACTTAAATTAAACTATTAAATTAATCAGCACAGCCTAGTCCAGCACTAAACCCATGTCCAGTGCCACATCTACACATCTTTTAACTACCTCCAAGAATGGTGAATCAATAACTTACTTGGGCAGCCTCTTTCAGTGCTTGACTACCCTTATAATGAGGAAAATATTTCCTAATATCCAATTTAAATCTCTCTTGATTCAAGTTAAGGCCATCTCCTCTTATCCTGTCACTTTTACTTGGGAGGAATAACCAACCTCCACCTCACAACAACCTGGCAGTTTTAGAGAACAATAAGGTCACCCTTGAGCCTCCTTTTCTCCAGGCTAAACACCCTCAGCTCCATCAGCTGCTCCACATAAGTCTTGTTCTTCAGATCCTTCACCAGCTTCTTTGCCCTTCTCTGGCTACACTTGTCCTTCTTTGAACATTAGATTTGGATTTTAAAACTAAATATTGAAATAATGTATTTGTTTTCTCTTTAATTGTGTTTCCTCCCAGTCTTTATTTTTTGTCTTTTCAAGTAGATTTTCTAAATTCCATGCTTTGTCTTTCACAAAACATCATCATAGGAATAGTAAATGTAATTGTCCCGATTTATTAGAGATGCTAAAAAGTTATGAAATATATGCATTAGTACATCCCTTTTAATTTGTAGTATTATGGACAAATTCAATGGCTATCGTAATATCTACTTTATATCTTATTCTCTCACACACAAAAGAACCTCAGAGAAACTATAATAGGGGTTGGTTTGTAGTGCAATACATGAACATGTAGAATCCACCTATTGATAATTAGCAATTTCCAATTTTTTAAGGCCTTCCATCATCTCACATGAACAAATGAGCAGTTTTTCATCAAGAACCACAGGACTGGTATATGAAAATAACACAGAAGAATGCACAGACTCACAAAAGCTTGCTGTGGGAGTTAGCAGACTGTGTCTAGAAAATAGGAACAATTTTTAGCTGATGATAATTCTAGAGAGAAGGTGGCAAGTGCATGCATACAACAAATTAGATAAATAATCAGCAAAGATTAGAAAGTCACTGTGGTAACAAATTTTAGCAAATATTAAGTTTGCAGGATTTAAAGATGAAGATTAGATTATCTGTTAGATGCTTATAGTCTTTTTCTTCTTGAAGTGTTACTGGTTTTGCATATGTTGGGTTTTACAAAAAGATGTTCTGAATTTTTTTCAATTTTATTAAAACTTTTGGTATTTGATGTTCTCTTTAAATGGCTCCATGAAACGGATATGCATTAGTGAGCGTCATGAAATTACTATGTTTAATAGTTTTAGCATAGGTCTTTAACAGCTAATTAGAAGTGTTAGATGCATTCATTGTTTGCAACTAATATTGTTAGTATTTTTCACTCCAGTCAGGGATTTCTGATTGCCTTCTTTGCCACAAGGGTGCACTCCTGGCTTGTGGCCATCTTGTTGTTCACCAGGACTCCTAGGCTCTCTCCACAGAGCTTCTTTCCAGCCTCTGGAAAACCAAATGTGAATTGGTGCAAGGGGTTACTCCTCCCAATTACAGGGATCCATGTATCTTTTCCACATAAGAAAGAAACACACTTCTGCAGCTTTTTAATGTATAATCTACAGCTGTTCATTCAAGTATATTTTTGAGAATTAAGAAATGCAATTTAATTTCTACAGAGAGAAAAGGAGGCTATCTTTAAGAACTCAAAATTCCACTTTTCTTGAGTTTTCCAAGGTTCCTGTTTTTCCATTTCTGTAACCTGCTGAGATTCCTCTGGATGGCACATCCATCTAGTATATCTGCCCCTCCTTCCAGTTTTGTTTGCGAAGCTCCTGAGAGTGTAAACTGTCCCTTCATCCTGATCATTGATGAAGACATTAAACAGTATTTGCCTCTAGGGTACACCGGTGGTGACTGGTTTCCAGACAAAGTTCATGCTGTTAACTACAACCCTTTAAGCCCAGCAGTGCACCCAGTTTTTGATTTGCCTCACTGTCCACTTGTCTAGCCTGTATTTCATCAGTTTGTCAATGGGGATATTAGAGTAGACAGTGTTGAAAGTCTTGCTAAGATAAATATCTCCTTATCCACCAAGTCAGTCATTTCATTACAAAAGGCTATCAGCTTGGTAAGGCAGTACTTTGCTTTTAGAAAGTCTATGCCGTTGCTCAGCTTCCAGTCACTTTCTGGTCCTTCCAAAACTTGAGTTTTGTCAGGACATCCTTGTTCATCTGCAGGCCTCCTGTCTCCTTGGCTTCATTTTCTGCTCATAGGGATGGGCCATTCTTGAGCTCGGAGAATGTGATATTGGAAAGCATGAGGTGATCCCTCCTATCTCCAGGATGATCTCCTTCTGCAAGAAGAACCTTGACCAGGTCAAAGTCTGCTGCCCTGCTGTCCCTGTTGTGATTCTACCATTTGCCTTGCTCCTTTCTCTCAGGATCTTGGATTTCACCATCTCAAGATCACAGCAGCCAAAGCTGCCTTCAAACCTTTACATTCCTCAAAAGATCTTTTTTGTATATAAATACCATATCCAACAGAACATCTCCCCTGTATACATATCCAAATCCATATCCAAATCCATGCCTGTAACCCTCCATTGCAGTAGCCCAAGTGTGTGAGCTATCCCAACACATCTCTGCAATCCTAACTATATCTGTCCGGAACCTTTATGTGGACCTCTAGTTCCTCCCTGTGTATCCCATTCTCTGTTGTGTTAGTGTACAGGCACATCAGAGAGTGATGCTGATTTTTCAGGAAAATACTGAGAGCCTCCCTTTATGCTATTCTCTCAGCACCTATTCATTTGTGTGCATAGACTTGGAGTGGGACTTCTTCCCTGTTTTGTTGTCCCATTCTTCCCTTGCTTGAGATCCTGGTTCACTATTTCTTCTCTTGTTTGTGAGTTGTCAGCTCCCTCACCCCGTCACCCTGGTGTTAAAGGTTTCCTAACCAGATTGGCCAGTCTCTTGGCATTGCTTTTCTTAAACACATGGTATATGGAAACTTAATAATAGTGGCCATAAATGACACAATCATTTATCCTAGCGAACATTCAACTTATTCCTGATCTTTTCCTAATCCTTCCCAAGATCTTAGCCCAATCAGTGTAGTAGATAAATAGTAAATATCAGATGAAGATACAAAACAAATGAAATTAAATGTCTCTGTTGGCCTAAACTGAGTCAAACATAGGCAATTTTTTGTTTTTCCAGTAGAACATATTTTAATAGTGGATGTAAGAGAAGATTCTGAGATTACATTGCAGTCATGTATAGAGTTCTATTTTTTTTTTGTCTTGGAATATTAACCACCGGTTTTTCTCCTCCTCAAAATGTTGGCAAGTATTAGCCAGCTGAGTTTCAATTATTATTACTAAAAATGTCTAAATGTTGTTATTTTTTTTCCTCCCAGCCTGGCAGTGCTCTTAAAACAAATATGGTTTAAACTTCCCCACGTGAAAACATCACAGTACAAAAATCCCCATATTTAAATCAAGACAAATTCTACCTTCCTTCAAATTAGGGAAGGCTGCATGCTTCATATCTCTTGTCATTCAGAGAAAAATATAAGTTGTAATGCATAGTTTCTCAGATTTGTATCCAGTCAAATCTTGACAACCTCCAAGGACAAAGATTGCAGAGTCTTCCTGGAGCACTTACAATGATTTGCTGTCCTCATGATGAAAAGGTTTCTCCTGTACCTGTGTGGGTGCTCTCATTTCAGCAAATACAATTTTCTCTTCTCATGGTGCACCATTGTGAAGAGCCTGGCTCCATCTGCTTTATAATCTCTTCAGAATTACCAGGGTTGCTGTTAACATCTGCCCAAAGATGGCTTCTCTCCTGACTGATGAAGATTGGCTCTCCTGCACTCTCTTCCCAGGACAAGTACTCCAGGCCATGACAATCATGATTGCTCTGTCCTGAATGCACTCAACTTTATTAATATCATTCTTGTACTGGGGGCCAAAACTGGGAACTGTATCATTCCAATAAAATATTTCAGCTAAATAATAGATATTCTATTAAAGGACTGGCCACAGTGCTTTCAATTACAATTGCGAATATTTTCAACTCCATTTTTTCTTCATATATTTCAAAGATGAAACAGAAGAAACCATCTTAAGCTGCTGGAACTGAAAAACAATGCCTCCTAAGAAACATGGGTACCAGGAAATGAAAAAAACCTAACATCAGTGACAAAATGAAATAATGAAAAATTTCCTGTGTAAAACACTAGAAAAAGTACAAGAGAAAAACACAAGAAAATAAAATCCATCAAATGATATTCAATAAGAATTTAAAACCTGTTTTAAGAAATCCTTAAGGAAAATATCTGTGAAGGTAATAAGTGCCTTGTGCTTCAACTGTTCTGTACTCCTCCCACTGTAGCAGTTTTAAATAGGATAAATTGCCATAGAAAATTTAGGCTGACTTGATGTTGGTTTGTCCTTCCGAATTGAAAGAGAAAGCTGTTTGTTTTGTTATTGTAGCTGTTCTGAAAGCCAGTGCCTTCTTTTTCAAGACAAATGCTTATCTGTATCCCAGGCTGAAGGTGTCTAACATAGCATAGGACAGGAGGGAATGGCTTCAAAAGGAAAGAAGGCAGGTTTAGATTAGATACTAGAAAAAAAAATATTTACTGGGAGGTTGGTTTGACATTGGAACAGGTTGCCCAGAGAAGCTGTGGATGCCCCATTTCTGGCAGTGTTCAAGGCCAAGTTGGATGGAGGTCTGAGCAACCTGGTCTAGTGAGAAGAGTCCCTGTCCATGTTGAAGGGTTTGAAACGAAACATCTTTAAGGTCCTTTCCAACCCAAATAATTCTGTGATTCTATGAGGTCTTCTATTGTTTTAAATGAGTAGGCTGGAAGAAGTCAGATCACTGCAAGGTTGTGAAAAAATACTGATTTACTGTGCAGGTTGCTAATTAAAAATGTATTATCAATGCCAAACAACAGAATTGCTATGCACTTTTCATGTGTGATATTAAAAACTGCTTTAAAAATACTTTCCTTCTGTCATGTGCCCTGCTTGTTCCTTAGGTGGCCTTTAAGGACTGTTGACAAATTTGAGAACTGTAGGTAGCATCCAAAAAAGGGGTCACCTCAGTGACCTGCTCGAGAGAATACAGATTTCTACATCAGATTCTGTCTAATTTTGTTATATACCTAGAATCTTACTCAAATGACACCATGAGCAGTAGCATATGCTAGATTTTGTAGTCTGTTAAATAATACACTGATTTTAGCAATAATTATATTTTTTCAAGTCATGATAATTAGTGTTTGGATAACTTTAAAGTATTGAAGTTTGTTTAATCAGCAAACAAACAAAAACATCTGAAATATCAAGGATAACATGAAAACATAAGGGATTTTTTGACAATTAGATTTCTACTATTTTGTATTTTTCATAACATAAAACAGAATGTATTTTTTTTCTTTTCAAATGATACTTTAATAATTTAAGCTCTCACTAAAAGATTTTCATGTTTACACTTTGTTGAGACATGCAAGCAATTGCCAAATTTTAGTGTGAATTACAGAATATGTAGATTACTGGAATGAGAAAGGTCAAGCCATATTTCAAGCAATTATTTTGCCAGTGTTTATTTAGAAATTGATTTCTGATATTAATCTTGTCATTTACGTCAGAAAGGGAAGACTGAGCTGGGTTATTTCTCTTTTTTCCCCTGGGGGTTTGTTTTTAGGAGTCACTTACTTGATGAGAATGGAGTATAATGATGAAAAGGTCTCCTGGACACAGCTGTTTTATCTGTGAGTAAGGCTTATCCCATCATTAAGCTCTACAGCTGCTTTTTCCTCCTGTTTCTTCTCAAGAAGTGCAGACATAGGAGTGGGAAACTCAGGGCACCAGGGAAAGATCAATGAGAAGGACTCAGTCTTCCCTTTGGAAAATGAAGATTTCTTCTGTCTGTGAGCACTGCAACTGGGGTCCATGCTTTTGTGATCTCAGAGATTGTTAGAGCGTACATTACACAAACTATACTTGCAGCCTGTTTGGAAACTAAACTTGGGCCAAAATGTAGGACCTCACTCATTACAGAAGAGATTCAGAGATCAATGGGTGACAATGTGACTGAAATGCTTATTTCAAAGCTCTAGCAAATAAAAAGAGAAACAGTCAATATGGAGAAAATAGCAGACTGTATAAAAAGTAAATGAGAAATTCCTTTAAATCTTTTACTTTAAAATGATAGGGCAACTTATATATCAGGGAACAAATGCACCATCAGCTGAACTGGGAAAATGTACTACTATTATCACGCTGGTTTTAATCACTTCTTGTGCCTGAATCTTTACCATCTACTACTAGCCATTGGATCAGTGGCAGGAGAGTGAGCTGACAAGATAATTGCTCTTGTCTGCAGTCACAATAGTTAAACAATGACCCTCTAGACCTGACACTAGTGAGGAGACATTAAGTACATGCCTCTAGGCCTGCTTCTTTTGCTTTGCTCTAAAACTTTACTTCTGGGCTCTAAAATTAAATGAGAAGAGTTAGATTTGTCTTTAAGCCATAATTTTGTGGGTTTTTCAGATTATTCTGTAACTTTTTACTCAATTCCAGGATACATGCTTGTCCTCTGGAACTGTGTCTCTGTGAGAGAGAAAAGCTTAAAAAAAATGAGTTTTTGAAGGCATGTGTTATAGGATACAAAAAAGTCTTGCTTTAATGTTTACTATTCCTACTTATATTCCAAACAGAAGTAAATCACAAATCTGTTTTACATTGGTCTATGAAAGGCATAGCAGCATGAAATTTAGTTGAGTTTTAAACTGTATGAAATTCTTTTAAACTTTTTGAGATGTGCATGTATAAAAAATCCAGAGAAATCAAATGAACACAATTATTTAGAGTATTGTTGTCAAATGCCTTGGCAATGTTGTTTACTTTTTGGAAGTATATGTATTACTTTCTGTCAGCTAATACTTTAAAAATAAAAAAGGTCTTTTTACCACTAAAAGAGCCTGAATTGCATTTGACAAATTGTCTCCAGTCAAATATTCTTTATAGGAGATAATTGGAAGGAGTCATTTTAAGTCCCAGTAGCTGTATCAAACTGAGGGCTACTTACAAAAATATCCTTACCCTGTAGCTGAAGGAATGAACAGTAGTATATATGTGACAGTTGGAGCTAAGATGAAGTGTGCTTCTCTTTCAACTATAACACAAATGGGAATAGCAGGTACAAGCTCTGTACTATATGCCAAAATAAAGTAACTTGAAGAGCTATGCTGAATACTGATAAAACATATTCTCAGTACAAGAATAAGATGCAAAGCAAGCAGGAGAAAGCTTGCTATGGCAAAAATAATAGTAGAAAGAAGAAAATGTGTTCTGTTTCTCATCTAACTATTTCAGTTTATAGTAAAGAGGCTAATTGAGCACACCTTACTGATGTTCAGATTTTAAACTTTAGGAGTTTTAACTTAGGCATGTAACTTATGGATAAATTTTAGGATATAATTGAAAATATCATCTTTAATTCCCCGAATAAAAACCTGAAGAGACAGATGCCTTTGACGACCTTTACAGGGACAATCTTTCTGCCCAAGTGTTCAACAATGCACAATCACAATCTTTTTATTATAGATTTTCAAAGGCATCTTCTTCTCTCCAGTGACTATTAACATTTTATCTGAGTGCATTGCTTTTCTCCACTACCATCTACATTTTAGGCAGAAGAGCTTTGACAGTGCCATGCCAGGTTAGTCAAGAAAACTCACCATGCATTGTTAGTGGAACTCAAGCAAATACGTTGGTGCAGAGGCATACCATTTGTACCTATCCCAGGAACTGACAAAATTATATGCTTATTAACTAAATATTATTAGTTTCAAAAACTTTGGACCTAAATATGTCAGACTCAACTGAAACATGACAACAAACTTGTTCAGTGTTCTTTTGTGATGCTCCAAATACATAAATGTCTATTGTTACTATATTCCCAGGTACTAGCCAGAGAGGTAATAATTTTTCTCTCATGGCTTAAGAGCTGCAAGAGAGAAATTACAAAAGGACTAATCAAACTAATTTAATCTCTAGAACTGCACAAGAAGAGGGTATTACTGCATACAGAATACAAGACTCAGGGTTGCAGGCATTTTCTCAGTTGGTACCTTGGACTCTTCTCCTTGGATTGAATGTGCAAATAAGACTTTTCTGCTAATGTTTTTAGTTGATTTGAAACATATGACATATGACAAAGATTAGGTCTTACTCTTCTCTGGAAACATACAGATGTAGAAGCACACTGGCCTAAAGGCATTCCTAACTGGGATTTTTTCTGGTGTACATATTATATGAGAAAAGGATTCTTCAGGAGGGTTTATGTTAGTGAGACAGGATGCCTTCTAACTCAAACATGTTTTAGTGAGACAGAAGTTTTTGAACAGAAATTAGAAATGAGAGAACATTAATTATTTTCAGAACAGAAATTAATAAGGAGAGTAATGAGCTGTACAGATTGAAGTGAATTTTTGAGCATGGGTACAGACTTCTCTGTAAATAAGTGCTGGGCTTAGCCTCAAGTTGCATCAGATCAACACAACTTATATATATAAACACTACACTCATTACTAAAATTTCATGTAGTTGTGCAGCTTGGGCAAAGAACACACAGGAGAAAACTTATTCATAGAATTGCATAGCTTATGTAATTTTTCCACCCCATAAAACTGTTTCAGGAGGGTTAATTCTTCAACTTCAGCTTTTGCTTGAAACATTTTCTGGAGTCTTGTCTACATGGCTTTTAACACAGCTCTTAAGCAAGCACCTAGTTGGCAATTATTTCTTCATTCTGAAACAGTTGCTTTGGATTTAAAGATATTTAAACTGTTAATTGCTAGGATCACTTTCATTACACCTTCCATGCTAATGGCAAAATAGATAGTATAAATATTTTAGAAATGGACTGTATAATAAATCAAAGGTAGCTATTAAGAAACAGTTATTTAAATCCATGAAGATGCTTTCTCCAGTTGGGCCATCTCTTTTAAAGTTTGCAGAGGAATTCTGTGTTTGGAAAATTAATGTGGTGAGTTCTTTGGGTAGAAAGAAATCTGTTTGGCTTAGACACCTGTCACCAAAATTTCAAGTGCTTAGGACTTGTTTAACAACCTAGGTTGTTAGGTTGTTAACCTAACAACAAGTTAAGTACTTCTCAAGGCACAAATTCCATATGCTTGTGAGTACAGGGAGCAAGGGGAAATATGAATGTCTCCATTCTCTTGGAGTTCAGTCTGCCTAGACTTCGAGGAACAATCTTATGAAGGGAAATACTGCTGTTTCAGGGATGTTGCCTGCCTTCTGCCCTCCAGGTACACAGTGAAATCATCCAAGGGTAGTGTAGCCAGAAGGTTATGAGATATCTTCATTGAAGGCCACTTCGTTGCCCAAAATGCAAAAACCATATTGATGGCAGAGACATCAGTAGTGAGGACACCTAATTGGGTATACTCTCATGTTTTTCCTGGAACAGATATGCATTCCCTATCAAAATAGTATTAATAAAAATTAAAAGTCTTTTAGGCATACCGAGTACAAGTGAACATCTTCCCAAGTTTTCCCTTTCCTTGCTATCTGACTGCCTTCAACATATTATAAACTAGGATTTCTTCCTGGGATATAAGACTATGTTCTGTAGGTCAGATGTTCTTCTGTTGGTCGGAGGAGATTGAAACTGCATTCACAAAACAATTTACTTGCCTGAATGTCTACCTTTCTTAGTCCCTTTTTGCTGTGGGTATGTTGGATGACTGAATCTTTCACCTGTTGGATGACTGAAAAGATGATTGCACATTGCATCACATGAGCAACTTCATATATATTCACTGAAATTTATATGGTGAAAAGCATAAATAGAATCCCAAGTTGTCATAAACAAAAAACTGAATGAATCTGACTTTGTTTTCTTTGGTAAAAGAAATGAGAACAAAAAGTAACTCAGGGAAAAGAAAAAGAAGAAAAAAAAGAAAAAAATCCCAAAAAATCCCCAAAACACCAAAATCCCAAAACAAAATAACAATGAAAATCTCAAACCCACCCTTCCAACAGCCAGATCACCACTGCAAAACCATGTGTGCCTCTTTTAATATGTATATTACAGCTCAAAAAGCTTGGCATTGGTGCATAATGTATTTTTTTTTTTCCAGTACTGTTATGTCTTGAGGTGATACTACTAGCATATTGATAAGTGGACTTAGTTGGGGGGCTATTACAGGAAGCTAAGTATTCTACTCTAAAATCTTCAGATTTGGTTTCAATTGTAGAAAATCCTTAAGGTAGACTACCAGGAGACTTTCAAGAGCAGTTAAGAATGTTTTAAGGCTGATTGAGTTTAAGAGTAAATTTTTCACTACTCCTAATGAAAGCACAGATAAGCCAACACAGACTCTGTAAAATCCCAACCTGAATTAATTATATAGGCTTCTTTCAAGACAATCTTAAACTGAAAGAAAAAGTAAACTCACTGTGAAGAACCAGAAATTGAGAATACATTTTTCTTACTTTGTTATCCATTTGTGAAGCCAATGGTTTTCTTCTTGCCAACTTCACAAGCTTAACTTCTTTCTCACTTTACCACCCTCAACTCTCTCATAATTTTCACCAAGTGTATGTACACTTGACTATTTTCTCTCCATCTAAGAAGTTTGACAGAATATTATTTTATCTGTTATAAAATTGGGGGTGCAGTTTATCACATATCTTTGTGAAGGCTAAACATAAATAGAGGAGGAAATAATTTGATAAAGGTCTATTCCGTATCAGCTCTAGCAATGTGAATTTGTTTTTTATTCCCACAAAGAACCCAGAAGATTAGTTTAGTCCTTTATGCATTCATGTAATTGCTTAACAAAATACATAAAATATATGCTAACTGCTTGATTTCTAAGTAATACCAACTGAGTGAAACACCTTTTTAAACCTCTTGGCTATGTTGACATATAAGCCCTTCCTGTTGCAGTTTTGTAACTTGGGATAGCCTTTGTGTCCCAATGTTCATCCATTCCATTATGCTGGACTAATTGTTTTTCTTCTTTTCACTCTAGTTCTGATTCCCATAAAGGGATTTGAACACTAGACAGAAGCACCCATTTTGTGGTCACTTGTAGCTGATTTATTTAGGAAATGTATGAATCACTCAGTTAATATTCTATGCAAAAATATATACATTAGAAAATGACAAAAGTGAAAATAGATTTGTTTCTTAGTTTGTGGGCTGTATTATAGCTCACAATATAATCTTGATTATATTCACTCTGGTTTTATTATTCACTCTGGTTTTGTCACTCTAATTTTGTCACCATTATTTTGCTTATTTGAAAGTTTTAACTTCCAGTACACAACCCTGTTTGCTGTTCATATTGTACCTATGTGCCACTCCTGGCACCTAGGAAGTAGATTGCTGACAGCAAGTCTTCTTGAAACAGAGATGCTGGTTTCAACTTGTGGGGGAAAGGAATGGAGGAAAAATAAATTTTAACATTAAGGTGGAGAACTATGACTCCTCTTATGTTATTCACTAAAATCATCTTTACTATGCAAAAAATATTAGGGGTAATATACAGAATAATGCAATCTGCAAAGAATAGTGTTGTGACAGTACTGACAGGGTACAGATAAATAATTGCCCAACCCCTGAAAAAAAAACGCACTTCAATGTTTTGTTTACCTAAGTAAATTAATTTTAGAGTTCCAGATGTCTAGATTTGTTGTAGAAAGGAAAAGGAAAAGAGGAGGAATTTGTAGAAGAGAATATGAGGAGCAGCCAGCACAAAAATTCCTCTTCCTGAATATTGTGTTTTAAGACATTACTGTAGTCATATGGTTTCAGAGGGAATAGCTTCCCTTCACATGATATGTTTAACATCACAAAAAAAGCAGACCCTTAATTTTTTGTAAAACCTATCCCTCACCTCTTGAAGTTTTACTGGGCTTGTTGGAATGAAATCAAGAAAAGTAAAAAATTAATGTGTTTCCATGGCAGTTCCACTATGCAAAAAATGTTGTTTATCACAGGCTTTCTGGGTGACAAAAACATAGATTAGGAAGATGTACCAGTGGAATGTAAGCTACTCCCTTCTACTGTATATTTTTTGTCAAGCCTCAGAAGACTAATAGCTGTCCATAGTGTACATGAACCTATTTCCAGCTCATTGGAACCAGAATTCTATGCCTGAGAAATACCCTCAATGGTAACTCTGCACGAGCACATCAAAAACAGGTGACTGGCAAAGTCACCCTGGTGTAGTTTTACCCATCAAAGCCTAAATGCTCCTTTGCCTGCAGCCAGGCACTGCCCTGACTTCTCTGACTGCTGCTTGTCTCCCGTGTAGCCATGACACTTCAATTCAAGTTACTAAAGCCAAAGTCAGATGCTTTTCCTGATGAACTAGCAAACAAACAACACAGCTTTCTATGAAGTCCTTAGTCACCAGCTGGGGTTAAACCATGACATCCTGCCTATTGAATATTGCTGCTTTATGGTTTTAAATACAATTTTCTTATCTTGTGGTTACAAATACATTCAGTTATATGACCTTTTCCATTTTTTTTTTACTGAAGTTCCTTATTTAGAGAATCTCATTATGAGACTCTGACAGTAGTTCTACTTAGCAAAAGAGTCTATCAAATATGATATGCCATAATTTGCCATAATCAAAGAGGAACACAAATTTGATTTTTCAGCCTTTCAAATATCAGTCTTATAATATCATTACAGGTTTCTTCAAAATATTAAATCACAAATACTCTGGATGTAATGTGTTTAAAGTCATAACATTTTGCAATATTTTTAATTTCGTACCAGTAGAATGTCTATAATTTGTTAAAACTCAAATCAGTGTATCATATCTGCTAAATATTGCCTCTTTGCTTACAATTCTGTACTTCAAATTTATGGGATTATTACCTGAATTTAAAAATAATGATAATAAAACTGCAGTATGTACCTTCTTTCTGAAGGTTGTATTTCATAAAAATATTTCATACCAATTATTGCATATAGGCCTGCAATTTCTTCATCCTACATTCCAGTTTCAAGATCATCTGCTAGAGCAGTTCTTCATTTCAACAGGTTTCATTATTTTCCTCCCTCTTCTACATTCAGCTGTGGAAGAAAGGTTGCAGTACTGGCTTACCTTTGTTTGTTTTAGTCCTAACATTTGTCATACACAAATGGCTTTTTTCCAATGTTATACATTAGAGAAAGATGCCATCTGCAATGTGAAGTTCACCTAATTATGAAGGCTAAATCTGTAGTGTGCTGTCGCCCTGATGCAAAAGCCTTTTTGTTGTTTATACTCTTGAACTGGAGTTTCTCACGCAGCTTCACAAAAACAATATGTATTTTTAGCATTTATCTATTGTTTACATTTTTCTGCTATGGGTGGAGAAATGTGATGGATGGTGATGTTCACTTACCAGGTCAAAGAGGTGGCTACCTGTGTAGCCAATCTCTTGACCTCTGTACAAATGTATATAAGTAATGGAGTCAGATAATTAGAATAGAATAAAGAAGTAGAAGTTTTCCCTTGACCTGCTGTGTGCCTGCATCTGCCTCATTCCTTGGGTGGTGCCTCCACCTGCCACAGTGTGCAAACTAACAAAGGCCCCTGTTTCCTTTGCAAATATTTCTTAGACTTTTTATATTAACAGAGCACTTCTGTCAGAGACTGAACATGTTTTTGAATCATTTTTGCTTGCCCAGAATTGGATTTCAGTACTTTTACCTCACAGCATGGAAGACTCCAGGCGGGTTATCTGCTACCACACAAATTTTTTCAGAATCATATTAAGGTTTTTAAATCATATATCTAGAGCAGTCTCCTCAGTCTGTCTGCTAGCTTCTTTTCTATCATTGTCACTTTCACCTGAGGGTATCCTTTTATGGTATCCCTGACAGTATTGGTCACATATATAGAGACAAAACATTTGGCAAGTATGCACTAGAGTTTGAGACAAATCTGTCATTGTGAATACTGATAGTAAGTTTAGATGAAAATTTCGAGACAGAGAGTGTACAGTGGAGGTCCCCAGTAATTACAGAACAGCCTCAAAACTTGTTTACAAGCATCAGTTAGAAACATCCATTATCTGATGCCTAAAATGTGGATGTCAGTCTTTATCTGAAAGATTTCTAGATATGCTGTCTATTTCTTATCTTGTACTAGACTATATCCTCAGGTGTAAGATAATGAGAAATGTGAGCCAGGGTTCACAATTAAATTTACTGAGCCCTCATAACTGATTTCTTATACTAACAAAAAATAAAGTAATAAATACTAGCAGCAAGAAAGAAAATAAAGATCTGAATCTATAAGGGAAGATAAAAGGGAATACTTCTTGTATTCACCATCACTTCTATATTTGCAGGAGTGATCCTTAGAAATTTCTGTTGCTCCATGTGTGGATTTAACTCTCATGGAAACCAGAACATATGTGGGAAAATGTAATTTGAGTGTTAGCCATGGTATGCAGGCAGACATGGGAGACTGAAAGTGCTCCCTGTTATCCTAGCATAAATTCCCATTATTTTAGCTGAGAAAATGTTTATTTCAGAAAGCTAACAACAACTCATGCAAATAAGCAATTCTGAAATAAAACTAAAATGTTCCAGAAAGCATAACACTTCCATAGGACCATCTAAAACATCCAGTTACCTGAGCTAGTCCAATGATGCAAACTCTGCCTTCTTCTAAAACATATTGAACTCCATACTCATACTGGGTCATATTCATATTGAGACAGGCTTGCAGAAGGCAAAGTGTTAGCATCAGTGCTACTTACAGATTTAACACTGTGGCATAATCACATGAATATGACACATCAAATTATGCATGCGTTTTTGACAGGGACCTTAAACATTTGTGAGATACAGTAATAACATCTATCTATCTATCTATCTATCTATCTATCTATCTATCTATCTATCTATTTTTTTTTTCCTTTTGCAAAATTGCCTTTTATATCAATTGGAAAATGCTCAAAGGAAATGGACAGTGATTCCAAATCAGAGAAGTTTTCATTGGCTTAACATTTGCTTTCTTACCCTTTATACACCCTAAGAAAATATAAGACAAACTCAGGAAACTGAACTACTTCTTTAGAAGTAGCTGATAGTCCAGTCCTACAATACAAGACCCCAACAACTTTAAGAAATGAACTGGTAGGAAAAACATGGAGTTCAACAACAGGAATTATGAAGTCCTGCATCTCAAGAGTAATGATCCCACTGACACATGCAGGCTGAGGAAGCCTGTCTGGAAAGTAGCTCTGCAGGAAAGGACCAGGGATTTGGGTGCAAAACAATTGACAACAAGTCAGCAAACTGCCCCTGTGGCAAAGATTAGCTACTGCCTGTTAGGCTACAATAGGTTGGGGGAGATGACCCTTCCCCTCAGCTCAGTCCTGGTGAGAAACATCTGGGGTGGTACATCCACTGTGGTCTCTGAGGACAAGAGAGACATGGATGCATTGAAGCGAGTCCAGTGAAAACCCATAGGGTTTTCACATAGGGAGTGGCTGAGAGAGCTGAAGGAGATAAGACTCTGGAGCAATTTTTTCCATGTATATAAAAGCTTAATGGGAGACTAAAAATTAAAGAGTATTGCTCAGTGGAAAAAACCCCAGGTATTAGACACAAAATGAAATACAAAAAAAATCCACTTTTTTAGTGTGTGTGATCGAACCCTGGAATAAGTTGCCCAAGGAATATGTGGAGTCTTTATTTTTGGAAACGTTCAAGACCAGATCAACACAATACTGAACAAGCTCTCTAGCTAACTTTGTTTGAGGAAGGATATGGGACTACATGATCTCCAGAGGTCCTTCCCACCCTCAACCACCCTGTGATTCTTTGATTTTAAGGTTCTTAAGTCTGTTATTTCACTAAACTTTTACTGAAGCTTTAATGCACTATTCCAGTGAATTCACTCTTCCTATACTTATTTTTCTGATACTTTCTTTCTGTGAATGGTTCACTGAATGTGTTTATTTTGCACTCAGAACAGATGAATGCAAGTATTAAAATGAGATTTGCAGTATAAGTCTGTGAGTAGTATTTATTGATGATAAGCTATTAATCTGCTTTTGCTTTTTAAATTCCTTAATTCACTTCCTAGAAACACTGCTATGAGAGCAATATATTGTTAATAACAGAGGAAGTGAACACCACTGACATTAGTTTACATTACTTTCCCAAATTAAATGAATATTCATACTCTTTTTTTACAACATTCTCTGAATTCTAGTCACACCCAAATTTTGTACTATTTTTCAAAGTGGAAGGTCTTTGTTTTGTATGAAATCTTCCACCTATGGGGAAAGAATGAGTCAATTAATTCTTTAGTACTTCATCAGGTTGTGATATGTAAAAAGGAGTGTTAGTGAAAAAGAAGGTACATATCTGTATGTGTATATTCAAATCAATAGAAGGAAAAAAACAACAAAATGGATAATTCATCTTAAATATCTTGTATGTCTTTCAGGAGACAGTGTGAAGAGTATTTTCAAGACATACAGCCTCTTGTTAAGAAACATTGATGTTTCCAGTGAAGATATGGACTCACCAGGAAGGACATTAGAAATTATTACAAAGACTGGACAATATGTTGTGTTTCGCTTTTTTTTTTTTTCCTTAAGTTTCTCTGCAGGAGTAAAGATAAATAAAATGTTACTTTGAATCCACTGAAGAGACTTTGTGGCATTTTCTGTTTTAACCTTCTTGATCCCCTGTACTATAATCTGTGTTGAAGCTGCTGAAAGGAACATTTCTTAAATTTGCTTTAATAACCACTATTTAAAGTGAGCTTCTCACAAATATTTTGCAAATACAGATCTGTCATAGCTATATTCAAATTTAAAGATAGAAGGTTATTGCATTAATCCAGTCTAAGACTTTATAGAAAAATAAATCCAGTGAACTCATTCAAGACGTTACACTGCATAACATCTGCATTAAATGCATGAATTAAATATGTGACACCAATGGCATTATAAGACTAAGATGAATATGTAAGCAGAAGCAGCCATGGTTTAAAGTTTTACACAGTATAAATTGCAAGGTCATTTCCATAGTGATGAAATCAAAGTGAAAAAAACCCATGAACACTTCATTTTTTTTTTCAGTTTGTGTCTATATTTTATTAATATGCACTCAGATTTTTTTTAATCTTTCCCTTGTTAAAAGAAACTCTCTGCTTTTATTTTCACAAAAGGGACAAGGACATGATACTTATCTAAAATGTCAAAGGGATTTATAAAATAAGCTGTGAGTTATACAATAAGTTTTTAAGTTACAAGAACCATTCCTAAACATACAGGTTTCATATAAGGTTTGTATTGCCTAAAAGATAAGTGAATCACTTGAGAGAAATTATTTGCATATTTAAAGAAATATTTATTATTCACTACCTGAAAAGAACAATATGTTTTTAATATATTGGTAATCTTGAATCACAGAGATTAAGTTTATAATGTTAAATCTCCATATGTTTATCTAGAAATAAGTAATGCCTATGATCGAGAAAATTCACGAGGCAGACAGAGGGATGTGATCCTTTCCCATTACTCATCTAAACCTGTACAGGCATTCTGTATATATGCACTAAGACTTAGAAGAGACTAGATGAACTGGAAACCACAGTTATGTGGTTTATGTTTATGTTTATGTAATGTTTAACTGATGTCAAAATGGAGAAGTGACTTACAAAAACTGAAGAATAAGTCTATGCTAAACCAGAATATCAGCCTCCAGGATGAGTTCAAAGCCCCATTTCAAACATATTTCAGAAGCAATTTACAAATCTGATCTCTTTTATGACTAATTGTCTCACATGTATTCTTATTTCAAGCTACCTAAAATTTCTTATATTTGCTATATGAAAGTTATATCATTGCTTGGTTTACTTTCCATCTGAACCAAAAAAAACTATACAAATTCAGTTCAAAATTCTCCATAAAACTGTATGAAGGATCATAGCTCAAGCATTTTGCTCTCTACATGCATAGAGAGATCTGCTTTCAGTTAAATTAAATAAAATTTCAGAAGTACACAGATGTTCGGGAGTATAATATTCAACTCTGTTAATAAATTTTATTTTTCTTGTTAACTATAAATATTGGCTTGTAAGAAAAGAGACTCCAATGGATGAAGAAGATTTATTTTCATAATTTTAAAATTTTAACATGATTAAATAAGAAATGAATAGAAATAACATTGGTACTTAGGTTATACATAAAGAAAAATGAGTCAGTTGATTATATATGTTAGAACAGAATAATATTTTCTTACTCATAAGACAGTACATTATTTAAATTAGCATTATTTATTGTAATATTCACCACTTCTTAATGCATGTTTTAATATTACAGATTGTTTCCTATATAGCTGTACATGTAATCTGTGAAAGGCCTCTTCTCACCTTGTTCCAGTTTTACCTGATTTACAGGAACGTACAGTCCAGCAAATTTTTTTCCTGAGACCCAGCTGATCTCCATGCATCTTCTCAGGGTCCAAATTCACCATGTTATATTACAGGTTCTAGACTTATTTCCTCTGAACTACTTTTTAAGTAAATTGAATTTATGTGTATTAGTCTTCAGTTAAGATAATTTGGAAAGAGAGTATTCTTCCACATCAAAAACATAATAAATCACATACTTCCATAATTTGTTATTAATTTTCATCAGCTAAATTTTTTGGACTACCACCTAGAACTCAAGGTATGATAGGACTTGATCTAGTGAAAGGGTGGATGAAAGAAGATAATCTTTAAGGTCCCTTCCAACCCAAACCCTTCTGTGATTCTATGATTTTCTTGCTTAATCCAAATTTTTTACATTTCTTTCTTCAGGGCAGCTCCTTTACAAATTTTTTATATGGAGTCTGAAGAAAATTTTTTGAAGGAGAAAATAACTGAAACAACCCTGCTTGCTTAATTTTAGCAGCTGTCTTGAGAGGGTTGCCTCTACTCCCTCTCTCCCATTTTAATTTGTTTTCTTCTTTCTTGAGCTCTACTGACCTAGAAATCTGGGGCATTAGTAGAACATAGTGGGCAAAATACTCCTTTAATCTGTGCAGACAAGGATAAGTGTTGTGCACAGGCTGCAGAAGCTGAGTCAAATCAGAGTTCAAGTCTGAACAGAGAGAATATTCCAGTGTGAAAAACCTGAGTTATAAAGGTAAATTTCATTTCCCCGACTTGTCACTCTTTATCAAAGCTTACAAGTTAGAGTGTCCCTTGATACAAAGAGACATTCTGAGAACTTCTTAATGTGAAACAGCTGCTTTTGAATCTTTTACACGTTCTTCATAGTGAAAGTAGTATTTTGAATACCTAGCTACTAAATGTCAAGTCTTTGTGAGAAAATGGAAGGATCATAATTCTTCCTAAAAGTCATTTCAGTTCTCCCTATGGATAGAAGAGTATGAAAAGTTGCTCCTGGAAACTAGATTATCTAATTTGTCTGGAAACAGGTAAAAATGGCAAAAGAAATATCACCCAATTCGATAAGAAAAGCTTGTGTTGAAAATAAATGTATTTCTCTTACAAGTTCCATGCTTCAATAACAACCTGTGGACACAGGAAACAAATAAGATGTTGAAGTGTCTTTATCTATGAATTGCAGGACATTGCAGAAGACAAACTCTCATGTTGAGAGCAAGGTAAGTTTCTGATCCATGTATTTTATTCTAATTTCTAGTATTAATTCAGAACGACACTATATCCTATGAAGTCTTCTCAGTGCAGAGCAAATAGGTAATGCTCTCTCTATCAGTATGTGGAAATTTTTCCTCTAAAAAAGTGGCATCACCTTCTGCTAATTTTTCTTAATCCAGTTTGCTTCACATCTGTTTTAATGAGCAATACCTTCCTGAAAAAAAGATGGCTAATAGTATTTTAAGGTTCAGAGTATTTTTACATATTTGGTCAAAAGTTAGAATTTTAATATTGTTTTAGAAGGAAAGTTAAATGAGACATTGACTCTGCTCTTTGGTATCTCTGGCATCAGGAATTTAAGGACCTGGGAGATGTCAAAAATATCCAGCTAGTTCTGAATGGGTGTGTAGGTGTGTAGGTGTGAGGCAATTAATGTATGAAAAGTTTGTGCAGGAGCTATTGCTAGATGGAGCAGAAATGCACTCAAAATGCATGAGTTGATCATTCAAAGAGAAGGTCAGAGGTGATTGGTGTCTTATCTAGTTAAATGTATAGATCTCCATTTTTTCTGCTCTGGGTATAAATCATGTTCCTGTGTCTTGATGTTGCAAGGAAGCATGCAAAGAAATGGCAGCTATATTTCCCTTCTATCAAGAGAAAAGAATAAAATTTAAATAAAAATGGACAGGATGTCATAAAATTCAGGTTCGATAGCCTGTATAATTGGTGTAACTTAATTCTTATGAGTTGTACTTAGAAAGCAGGTAGGGGTTTGCAGTATTCATACTAAATGTTGCTTTAGTGATAAATTTTTAATAATTATTACTGATTTTAATAAATCTAATAATGGAATTAGAGCTCTCAGATCTCATTTTCCATAAAGTTCTTCAATGTATGAAAAAAAGGGAATGGTTGAGCTCAAATTTCTCCAAGAGTGATTTCTGTCTTTTCCAGAATTGTACTTGACCTAAAAGTAAGAAAAACATTTATAGTATCATGTATATAATGTTCAATAAGACACTTTTGTCCCATTAAACTTGCAATTACTTCTAAATAATACATGAGAAATAAACAAAAGTTTGGTTTTCCAAAGGAATTTTGAAACAATTGTGACTATTGAATTAAATAAAGGAAAGAAGAAGCTGAAAGAGGGAAGGTTTAGATTAGATGTTAGGAAGAAATTCTTCATTGAGAGAGTCGTGTGGCACTGGAGCAGGTTTCCCAGAGCAGTTAGGGATTCCCCATCCCTGGAAGTGTTCAAGGCCAGGTTGGATGGGGCTCTGAGCAAACAGGTCTAGTGGAGGGTGTTGCTGCCCATGGCAGGGGGGCTGGAAGTGGATGGTCTTTATGGTCCCTTCCAACCCAAACCATTCCATGATTCTATGATGTCCACTACAATTTGATTCACCTTCTGAATGTACACACTAGGATGTTAATTTCCATCTTTAAACAATATGTATCATAACTTAGTTCAAGATTTTAAAAGCTTCTTTGTTTTCAGTTACCCACTTTTTCCAAGATACAGAAAGCATCCTCTCGTAGAAACAAGGCAATTTCTCAGCATCTTGAAAAAGATATTTTTCTTTTCACTTTACTTTTGAAATCTCTCAGACATATAATCTCTAGTACTATTATGATTTCAGTTAATTCAAAATTTAAACATGTTGCTCCTGAAAAGTGTTAGGACAGTGAGCAGAGAGGAAGAAATCACATGAAGCTCTATTTTACTCTGAGGCATGGGAGAAGTCCTCCAGAAACAGATCAAAATCTATATTATCCTAACCTAGATAAATGCCAGAGCTCCTATGTCTACCTACGGATTCAGGCAATCCACATGCCTTCACTCTTCCACATAAAAAAACCCCATACTTCCACAATGCTTTCATGTATAAGATATTGCCTGCTTGTTCAAGTATATTTCTGATAATTAAAAAATGCAGATTTAATTCCTACAGAGAGAAGAGGAAGCTATCTTTAAGAACAGAGCACATAATTGTTTATGGCTTTTGCCTTTAGCTCCTTTTGCCTCAATTCTACTTCATCTAAGCGTTGTAAGAATGATTACAATAAATATAGTAAGTTATTCAGGTGCTGTCATGAGGGTGCCCTATATACAGTATACTAAAATGGATGGGTTAAGATTCAAGATTCCTCTACTTCCTAATGATATAATTAGAAAGCTTTTAAATTTAAACAAAACCCCACTCAGTGCCTGTTGAAGTTCCTTTCGTGGGGGGGGCAGCCACCGGCTAGCAGTGAATCCCTCCAGACCACAGAAACATCTCGTGTGGGTCTGTCAGCTCAGCAGCTGCTGCGTGGGTCAGGCCTGGATGAAGGAAACGTGCTCTCTCTTGGGTTAATAAGGATGTTTATTCAGTGCAGCCATGTGGAAGGGGTTTTGCCAGAGCCCCTTCTCAGCATGGGGGAAGCATGGTGAGAGAGCGGAGAGAGAGAGAGTGGGTGTGGTGTGTCCCCTTTTCCCAGCCCGGGGGGTCGGGCAGGGAAACACTGACCCAGTGGGGAATGGAAGGGGGAGGGGTTACATCAGGAGGAACCACAGGGGTAGGAATGGGGGGGTGGAAGGAACATACCAAGTGCAGACCAGTAGCAAATACAATACAAATTCAAAAACCTGAAACTCGCGTCACTACAAGTGCCTATCTCTGTCTTTTTGTGTGGCTTAAAAGACACTTAACTGTGGAAATCATAAAGAATTCATTGAATAAAAATGCAAATAATAAGAAACCAACCAGTTCTGTAAATATGAATGTATATTCCTCTGCCATTTGTCTTAATTTGAAGATTTTTGTGTTTCTCCTCTAGCAGTCAGAGACTGTTGTCTCTGTTATGCTTATAGCTTCTAAATCCTCAACAAGTGAAATCATCTCTTCTCCCAATCCATATGATATTACACTGTGATAATTATGGCCTACAAGTAACTGTACTTTCACTGTGGCACCAGAGACTGGGGCATATCCAGGCAATTTAAATTCCTGTATTTAAAAAATAATAATATATATAGGAGGAATTTATTTATTTAAGTATATATATATATATATATATACACTCCTATATATATAATAGGAGTATTATAAATAAATTTATTTATTTAAAGGAGTTATTTATTTAAAAACCCTCAGAATATTAATAGCTGTGCTTTTGTTACGTATAAGGCTGAAAAAAGAAATTACATGGTGGAAGTAGTTCCACTACCTGGGCTTTCAATAATGCTGTTTTGAAGTCAAAGGCAACTGCTGCAAACGTAGCATATCTCACTCCCTTATTCTTGTTGAGCTGTAATATAACATTGCATAAAATCTTTATGTCACAGTGGATCATACAGAACTATGATTTCCAGCTTTCAAGCTTTTTCTTTCTTGTGAGATAGCTATAAAACACATTTGTTCTGAAAAAGAAGGTGGCTGCAGGAAGGACATCTTTTCTATAATTGAGCAAAAACGCATGGAACGAAATCTACTGGCAGACTATGTGTATCATACTGGGGATTTCCAAGTTCAAAGTTAGTGCCTCATTATTGGCCTGATTTTGTAGATATTTTGGGAGTAACTGATTGTAGTGGGTTTTCTTGGGTTGCTGTAATTTTCTTCATAGCAGCTCATATGATTCTGTGCTTTGCATTTGTAACTGAAGCAGTGTGGATAACAAACATTTTTACTGAACAGTGCACAGCATCAAGGCTTTCTCTGTTTCATACTCTACACATTCCAACCCTTTCTCCCTGTGAGTGATCTTGGGTTGGGCAAGAGCTTGGAGGGGGCACAGAATTATAGGTATTTTTAACATAGAATAGTTAGACACAGCAGCATTCTGGATCCTTGCCAAAAAATTCATTTCGAAGTGGGCTAAAGGGGAGAAGTCTAGACCAGGAATGAATGCCACACATACAGAATGAAAACTGCATCATATATACCAGAGTCCAGAGAGGATTTAGCAAGAAAAGAGATGAGAACAGAGTAATGATACACAATGATTTTGCAAAAAGGACTAGTACCACTAACAGAGGGATAAATGAAGGAAGTAAAGTGTTGTTTGGATTTAGCATGTGTGGCACTACTAATGGAATCATGTATTCAGCTGTGTTTTTGCCATTCTTAAAAAAGAAAAAAAATGTCATTATTAAGAGAGAATTTTATCATTACAAGAGAATATCTTGTAATAAAACAACCAGACCCAGTAACTCAATTAGGTGCATAAACATTTTCACAACAAAGAGTAGCCAAGTACTACAGGAGGTTTTTTTATCTAGACAAGAACATAACATTAACTAGAAAAAAAAAGGCAGATAAGGAACATTCAAAACAGTTACTTGTTAGAATACATCGCAGAGGAACAAGCGTAATTTTCATATCTTGGTGTCTTCAGGTCAAAACTAGATTTCTCTCTGGAAGATGTACTTCCATCAAACACATATTACTTGTTTAAGACAGAAGTAAGTGAAATTTTATATCCTGTGACCTAGTTGCATTTCCCATTGCAAAATCAAAAAAGCACCAAAATTGTACTGCTAGATATAGACTAAGAAAAGACTGTCTCATCATTTCTGAAAAACAAAACTATTTTTGCTTTTTGTATTGCAAAGATACTCACCAGCCTTCCCAAGACTATTTTCTGAAACTTGCAACAGAGTCTATTTGAGATAGAAAAAAAAAATTGTGATACTATTTGTATGTACTGAAAAGATTTTTTTAAAGAAACTGCTCCATAAATGTTGGCTTTTTACTGACCTATATGGTACATTTAGAATTCCTTCTTTGGATGGTTTGACCATAACTACATCTTATGCAGCATGAACTGATCTTGGCTTTCAGATTTAGTCAAATTTCACTCTGTCTTTTTTACAATAATGAATCTGGTGCTGGTGTTCAGATTTGATTGAATGTCACTCTTTTTTACTATAATGAATCTGGTGCTGGTAAGACTCAGGATCCATAAAGATGAAATCTTAGTAAATTCCTTGCTTTTGTCTCTTGTCCTAATATATGTGTGTCTTCTAAATAATATGATAATTCACTGTAGCTGCAACTCATTAGTACTCAGAAATTTGAGTTTTTAAAGTTCTTTCACACTGAAATGAGAAAGTCTGTTTGAAAATTGACGGCTAGGGCTTAGTGCATTCCTAATCCTTAAGCAAAAACTTTCCCTTAATGACAAAATCTTCTAAGTTAGTTATTTCAGTGTCATAACAATCATGGGTGGAATTCAAATTTGGATAAATCTAGATGTCCATAGGAACAGCACCATGTACCTGGAGTTTCAGTCACTACAAAGGCCATGCATCTCCTGGGTCCGGTGAGAGTGGGCACTGCCTTAGTGTGGCAGGGATTGGCAGCGCTGCCAGGCTGGAGTGCAGACTCCAGGATGGGGGGTGGTGTGGGTGCCAGGGCAAGGGCTGACCTGCCCCTTCCCACACACGTGCATCCCAAAATGTTTTCAGACATCAATTTTTCCAATCTCTGACACCCACTCACCTCCATGACAGGAAAAAGGCAACTACAGCACCACATGTCGCTACCTAGAAGCAGGCAAAAACCCAGGTAAAGAAATCACTAGGGAACAGCAATTATCACTTTTATGTCTCTGTGAAAAAATCAATAGAAACTTAAATGGGGTTCTGAATTGGCAATAATCTGCCAAACAGGGGTGTTGGAACAAAATAATTTTAGGTAAAATACTGATATTTTGGACCAATGTTAACAGAAGTGCTCAGAGTGGAGGTTTATCTAAAGCTTGTCGTTAACTCCACTGACTTCCAACTAGAATGAACCTGACTGTATTGTAACCTGAAGACCTAAGTCATATAAAGACATCAAAATTGCAAACATCTAAAGCTTGATAAAATAAATCCCATCCAAAATCTAAGCTTATCTATCTTCATTACCTCACACAAAATTAGCAGAACCTGTGTGACTCCTGCGTGCCCAAAATCAAGCGAGATAAATCTCACCATTTCAACAGCAAGAGCACAGAAATATTCTTTCATACCACAGTGTTATGGTACAAACTCCAAAATCTTTCTGACTATCAATATAAAATGGTGAAAAAATATGCAGTTTGCATGGTATATATACTACACAGAGACATACACACTGCCTGGTACAGAGAAAGGCCTAGGAACACCAGACAAGCAAGACTTTTTGACGTTTTGAGCTGAGAGCCAAAATATTCCTGTCCATCTCTTTAATCATCTTTTGTTTTTGCCTGGAGGATCTCTCTATTACCTATAGAAGAAAATGGAGCATATACTAAATCCACGAATGCAGAAATTAAATGCCTTAGCAATTCTGATTTCATACTGTGTCTGGTTAAAATTCACAGTTCGACGCTGCACATAATTATAAAGAAAGAAAAAAGAGAATGTATTCCAAAAATCAGTTTGATATTAGCAAAATACCCAGAAGATCCTAATATGACTTCAAATCATAGTTTCTTAAAGCTAAAATTGCAGGAGGCTATGAGATCAGTCACAAAAGCCGAATAGGGAAAGCAGTCTGGGTTAGTCTAATTTGAATTTACTCTCTGATGCAAAAGGTATCTTAAAAAAAAAGAGCTTGTACTCTCTACTATGTTTTAAAGTTTTGCTTTAAATTTAAAATGATCCTTGAACATTGCATTATCAGGTATTTTAAGAAACTGTTCATAATTCAAAAGATTTTAATGAATAAACTTAAAAATCTAATCCTGACAATAGGCATATTCCCTTAAATCATTCTGTCAATGTCACTCCCATTTTAACTAACAGCAATTTATAAGTAACCACTAGGCACGTCCATATCTGAATTGCTTAATGAAAAAATGCAATTTACTTATAAAAATTTGTATAATTGCATGTGTCAGTAAAATGGAAATTGAGATAGCAAATTCTATTTTTCAAAAAAAGTTGGTAAATTATTCAGTGTAATATGAAAGTATATTTTACACAGACACTTTAGCTGTCACTGTCCTTAAACAGAATAGTATGTCAAACTCTCAGCAGTCCCACAGATATGAATGACCCTAAACTCCTACCCTTCTACAGAACTAATCTGTGGGTTTTATAACTTATTCATACAGGTATAATTACAACAGTTATAATGACAGTTATTAACCATCATTTGATATCTTTGTAGGTGTGTGGATGAGTGTTGCCTTCAAATGTCAGTGAACAATTCAGATTTTTCTACAAATAGCCCCTGTAAACACCTCACACGCCACCTCCCATGTGTCCAATCCCACTTGTTTATGGCCCAGGGGTCCATGCTTTGGCATGGCCCAACTCCGTATCATCAGTTTATAACTCTGAAGAAATTGTTAAGTTGTGACAAAGACTAATGAGAAAGTTTATACAGTGGCATCACACAAGGGAAGAAAGGTAAAGATAGAAAGAGAGCATTGGAGTAGAGATCATTAGTTTTTCAAGGACTAGAGAAGAAAAACACCATCATGGAAAGATACGAAATCATAAAGGAAAAGAAACCTGGAGAGCTAAATAACAAACTGCAACTCAGCAACTTGAGTATCTGCAATGGAGGATGACCATTTTAATTCCTGACCATAGCTGAACTAAGACCTTTAAGATCTTTTTTTGGAACAAGAAGCATTATACTGCTTATACTAGCCACTCCTTCCATCCTGGATATCTTTTGTGTAATCTAGCTAATAAAGATGCTTTATGCTTTCAACATGCATGTACTCTTCTTGCAGAGTATCCTTAAACATGGCTAAAATCAGCAAAGTACTTTTTTAGAGTGTTCAGTGACAAAAAGTTATGTGAGTTCTTTAATCAAACTTTAGATGTCTGTAATATAGACATCTTCACAGACAACCCTGAGATAATTGTTTCCTTTTGAGTCACAGAAGAAAAATAAGCAATTTCAGGGTACAATTCAACTGAAGCATTTTAAACATCAATCTTAGGTGAAATCAATACTGCCTTAGAAGTACCTCCTTTTCTCACTATTGACAAAAAAGGGGGCCCTAGAGGATTAGCATGGATGTAGATGTACCCTTTGAAGACATGTATTGGGTTAGATGACCTCCTCTCAGTATTTGTGAATCTGTATGGTTTGTTAAAATCAGCACAAGATTAGTTCAGCTCTCTGTAAGGACAGAGAGAGATTTGGTGTGAAGCTCAGACAGTTAATTTTCATTTTCATAGATATTTCCTTAACTTAAAGCTTCCTTAAACATCTGAGATTACTAATAGGTTCAGTAGTTGGAGAAACACATCTTTTTACCTATTAATACCTCAGGAAATTACATATTTTCAATCAATCCATACCAAGAAGGCAGGCTGTATTTTTTAGTTCCAGTGCTCTCCTTCGTTTTATCTTATCACCCTTTCATTCAATGACAGCACCTAATTTTTCAAGCTTTGCTTCCTCACTTACCATCTTTTTACTGCTACTGGAGTACTGAACACCATGATCTCAGCCTTAAACAGATAAGGGGATGAATCATGTAGCAGGTTTTCTGATCAAGTAGCTATACACTGAAGGCAATCATAATCTGGTTAAATATGTAATGTATCACAGAGACCTTGAATAAATATGCACTGCAGCGCTATAAATCTTACCCACATGTTTAGACATACTCAAGGGTTTCCTTGATCACTTAACTCTGACTCTGGTAAACAACATATGGTAACTGTGATAGAGTATATTTTCTGTAATTGAATCCTTTAATGTTATTTCCTATGGGATCAGACACTTCAGATCAAGTTTGGAGGTGATACACACACAATGTTGTAAATTACACACTCAGATCAACATAAAGAAAAGGTCTAAGAAGTAAAAGATTTCAGAATTTGGCCCCATGGTTATTTTCCTCTGATTATTTAAGCATGTGTTGTAAAACAGTGAATGTTTCCATACTATGCAGGATGTGGGCTGCTTTGATGTCATTGCCGTGGGGAAAGATCTTCAGAGATTTTTGCAGTGCAGCTATTGTTCCTAGCTGATGACCTTTCTTGATGTCCCAATGGACGGGCTAGAGGGAAAAGAACAGGCTTACCCTGACTGTGCCCTGGTTTTCCCCTCCATCTACACTTCGTTCTGCTGCACAGTCAGAAAGGCCTAGTGTTTCAGGTCCTAACTTTGCACACTTAAATGCTTTATTTGCCAAAATATTTAGGCTGAAGGCAGTATAACTTGGCCCTGGCCTCATCCTGAGTAATATTCTACAGGGTATGACATGAGAAGCCTCTGGTCATAAAAAATAACACAGCAAGTTACAGATCTCACCACAAGGCCTGGTTGGGTTTCACGGGTGATAAAGGTGGAGTTACATAAGAGATCATGGAACTGCAAACTGCACAGATACCTGGAGGAAGGCATCAGGGACATTTTGTGTAGTAAAGTCTGGCAAGGTCAACAGCAGCTAGATAACCATGTGAATAATGTGAGAAGAACAAGATAAATACTTGACCAAGACTTTCTGTGGGAACCTTGGAGGCAGCCTAGTAAGGACAGTAACCCAAATCAGTCATTCACACATGTAAAACCTTTTGAGATTTTCTCTGGAAAAAGAGGTTGCTTTCACAACAATAAAACACTCAGATGAACAGATTAGGCATCCTGTGAATACATCATTCAGTGGCATCATTGTGCCATGGCCATTCCATGCCCAAAGGCATCCTCATCTATTCATCACTTCCTGACACAGACTTCTTGAAAGGAGGCTAATGAGAATGCTTTGTTAACACTAGTCTTGATACTGCACCTTACTGTTCTACTACAGTGAATGCCATTTCCCTGCCCAACAACCCTGTGACCCTGTTTTTTTGCTATCCCACAATCACAGAATCACTGAGGTTGTCAGGAACCTCAGGAGTTCATCTAGGCAAACCCCCCTGGTCAAAGCAGGGTCACTTAGAGCGGGCTCTTCAGGGCCTTGCTATTCTCTCTTCCACTCATTATTTCCTCATTTTTTTAGTGAGGACGCAATGGAGCATGATTTCAAAAACCTTGCTAAAGTCAAAAGAATCTACATAGACTGCTCTTCCCTTGTCCACCAAGCCACTCATTTCATCATAGAAGAGTATCAGGTTTGTCAGGCAGGATTTCCCATTCAGAAATCCACGCTGACAATTTCCAGTCACTTCCAGTCCTGTAAGTGGTTTGCAGGGTTGTATGCTTCTTCAGTTTCTCGGTGATCAAAGTCAACTGGTCTGTAGTTCATGTATTCCTCCTTCTTGCTTTCTTCCAGTCCTTGGGGAGCTTTTTCAGCCTTACCAAGATAAGAGAGTGGCTTTGCAATTAAATTGGCCATCTCCATTTGCACTTATGGATGAATTCCATCAGGTCCATCAAGCAAGGATGGAACTTCCTCATTTCTTTACTGGAATTTATTTACTGTTTCTCCTTAGAAGCAATAAATTCCACCTGAACTGAGCCATCAGAAAATCCTAGACAGAAATGGAAGAGAGTACTGAACTGACATGAAGGAACAAGATTATTACAAAGCTTGCCTCCTCTTTCATCTCTTTTGCAGATTTTGGCTCTTCTGTTTTCTGCTTCTCTTGACTTTTTAAATAACTGCTTGATAATTTGGTCAAGGTCCAGAGTCTTTGATGCAATTCTTTTCTTGAAATTTCAATTTAGGGTACTGACACTCAGAAAAGATCAATTTTATTCAGTCTGCAATATATATATACACACATGAATTATATACATATATATATATATAAGCATTTAACAGCATAGGCAGTATTTATTTGCCAAATGAGGTGTACATTTTTGTTGTTTTGTTTGTTGTTTGTTTGTTTTTCAGTAAAATAGTGAAGCCACAAACACTAAATGAAATTTAGACTGATAGAGAAGTCAGCAGTGCTTTGTCTCCTTTATCTTAGGTCATTCTGACCTTCTTGAATTCATTTGGCTAAATGATCTAACCAATTTTATAAGAATGTTCTACAGATGCTGCAATATAGTTTACTGCTTCACAATAAAATTAAATAAAAAATTAATTCTTGTTGATTCATTACCTCTTGAGAACAGTTTTCATGAGACTATGAAGAAAATTCTTCCTTTTCTACTCTGAAGAAAATGTGGAGCTGGAACAGATAAAACCTTTTGTTCTCTATTTTATTTGACTGCTTTGGAATGCTTTATTTCAGAAAAAATATGTTCAGAGCCCAAAGTTCTTCTTTTAAACACCTTGAAATATTGTGAACTGTTTCAAGATACTAAATAACAGTGACTATAGAGCTAAAATTTAATATAACACATTGCATAAGATAGTAGGTTTTCCTTTGAAGCAAAATTCATCACCAATTCTGGAATAACTACATTGAGAGATATGAAGTGGGAAAGTATAAAGGAAGAAAACACCTAGATCAGCAAAAGTGTTTCACTTTACTGATGTTTTTAAATTTTACTAGCTCTTCCAACAAATTAAAACCTACTGTTAAACATCTGCATTATATTTTGATATCGTAATGTGATTTAATTACAAAAGAGGTATAACCTCCTGCAGGAGTCCTGCTTGTAACTGCTAATGAGCAAGAGGCAATAAACTATCCTTTATAAATCAATATGTGAGAAATTAAATATGAGTGCTTGGACTTGGTTGGCCCCATATCTAATGGAACTATGAAAGACATGATTAATTAGAAAGGTGTTTTAGAAAGGTTAATTAGTTTACTTTTTAAATTATCTGCTGAGATAATGTGTTGGCTAAGAAAAAATTCCTGCATCACAAATTAGCCAATAATTTTTCTGAAGATTCAGAATAAACACACTTTGAGCAGCAGGTTTATCTGTTTATTATCTGGCAATGTTTTTCATTGGTGACATTTATTACATCTCTTGTCTTTAGTTGTCATTGTAGGGTTAAGCCAAGCAATAAGAATTTCAGGTTTGTATTATAATTTTTAGTCCTCTTAGAAGTCATTAACTTAGGTTTGGTGGGTTTTTTTTGTCTTTTTGTTTGTTGGTTGGTTTTGGTTTTGGGTTTTTATTTGTTTGTTTGTTTTTAATTTATTTTTTTAGGGAAATCATCTAGCTTGACGAATATCTCAATTGGCTGGTAACAATTTAACCAGCCAGACAGCCCATATGATCTTTCAAATGAATACATAATTTGAGTGTAAAAGTAGAGGGAAACAAATGAAAAAAGATTTAAAGAAATAAAGTAATATAAAAATATTGATTACCTTGAGAGGGAGTTTTCTTAGCTTAAATAAAGATAATTGTCAGGAATTTTTAAAAAACTACTGAGGTAGTTGGGGGGAGCAGTGTACCCTAAACATAAGAAGTGTGGAAGAAAGCTTGAATGTGTGTGTATGTTTGAAAATATCTATGAAGGAGATGTCATCTCTGTCAAAATCTGAGAGTACTAAAGATGAAATTACATTTCATTATACACTAGCCCTACCTTCAAGGGCTAGTGTAAACCCTTGAAAGTTCCTGTTTGTAAAATAAAAAAATCTAAGGAGTTTATGCAAGGAGGGGGATGTCCTGGACAGAGGGAATGAGCAATCAGTGTCCTCAGTAGAAACAGACAAATTTACAACTGTGGAAGTCAAGGAAAGTCTATATTGTAGATGATTTACAATGCTGGTAAGAATGTAAACTGCAACTACTTGGACAGAAGGATAGAAACAATAAGATTTATTTGAACCTTGGGTGAACAATTCTATTAAGTACTCAGAATCAAAGCTGATATTTCTGTTATAAATTTAAGCAATAATAAGTTAGTGCTGTGGTTTGCAGAGGAAAAATAATTAAGAAAATAATACGAAGAATGAGAAATATTCAAATGGCTATGCCATATGTCAATTACTGAATGAGGGTTTATGAACATTCACAATATTTTAGGAAAAGATCAGAGTACTAAAAAGTGACCTTTAAATATGAGATGCATATGCAGATAAATATGTGGATACAAATCTCATTTTCATTGAACAATAGCACAAGTCTTGCATTTTATTCATTGCAACTCACTAAAAGAATAATCATAAATGATCCACAGAAACATACATAAAACAATGTACTGTATTTATTATCTATAGCTGCTGAGAAATGTATTGATCACTAGCTTAATAGATAAGAAACAAATAAATCTGCAGAGCAGAATGACAGAAATAGAGTGTCATCATAAAATGAACTCTGCAGCAGTTTCCTATTTTTTATAACTGATTCAAATATTTAAGAGATTTGATTTAGGCCAAAATTGAAAGTGCATCGGATCATTGTAAGCTGGGCTGTTCCTGAGCAAGGTCTTCCCTTACTGCACAAAGATTTTCTTTCTTACACTGAAATAAGATCTTAACCCAATTCTTCTACACCTTCTTTATAACACTTGTTGGAAACTTAGATTTATTTTTTGTTTGTTTCTCTTGTCTCTACCATCAACACAATTTAACAATGCCGTTTCCTTAATGTGAGGGTATTTTAAAAATTTTTATATTTTTAGTTCTCTCTTTGATTTCTCACTATCTTTCGGTTTCCAATATTCACTTCAGTATCCATTCACCACTGTCTCTACATTTTCAATTTGTCTCTCATCTTCATGCAGCCTAGGACCAAAGTTCTCAAATTCAATCTCATAGCAATATTTGCTGTTTGAATTGCATTCCACCATTTAGTGATACCCACAAAAGGTTGTGTGGGCTTTTTCTTTTTATTCTTTTTTTTTTTTTTCAACTCAGAGACTAAAATTACCAGAAAAATCCAGTGTGAGGATCATCTTTCCATGAGGGGATACTAAACCAATGCATTTCTCTCAGTTAGTGAAAACTTAGAAATCAAGATTCAAAGTTATGAAAAAATTAAGATTTAGGTTTTAGAACATATCTCTCATGCCTGTTGCTTCCCTCATCACATTAATGAAAAGAGTGGAAAAATTATAAAATAAAGGTAAGCAAAAGCATCAGCATTTCAAGCAATGTTTAAGTGTTGATTTTATAAATATTACTGGAATCTGGACTTTTTATTATGTAAATAATTCTAGACAAGTGTTGTGGTATAACCCCAGCCAGCCACTAGGTCCCACACTGCTGCTTGCTCACTCCCCACCAGCAGGATCAGGGAGAGAATCTGCAGAGTAAAACAAATTGTGAGTTTAGACAAAGACAGTCTAATAGGGAAAGCAAAAGCCATGCATGCAAATAAAACAAAACAAGGAAGAAATTAATCTGCTTCCCACGGGCATGAAGGTGGTCAGCTGTCCCCAGGAGAGCAGGGCACCATCACATGTAACAGTGATCTGAGAAACAAACACCATTATCTCCAAATGTACCCCTCTTCTTCCTTCTTCCTCCCATTTTATATACTGAGTGTGATGTCACACGGTCAGGAATATGGTCATATGGTCATATGACCCTTTGGTCAGAATGGGTCACCTTTCCTGGCTGTGTCTCCTCCTAACCTGCCATGTACCTCCAACTCCCTTGCCAGTGTGGCTGTACGAAAATCAGGAAAGGCCTTGGCTCTGTGTAAGCCCTGCTCAGCAAAAACAAACACATCTCTGTCATCAATCCTGTGTTCGGCACAAATCCAAAACACAGCCGCATACCAGTCACTGTGAAGAACACTGACTATTGCAGCCAAAACCAGTAAAAGGCAAATATCTACCTACTTAGGAAAAACATGGCTGTGAGAAAAAACCCAGACTGACAAAGGAGTTGGAAGCCCAAAACCAGCCACCTGTGGGATGTTGATACCAAAGAATAGAAAAGATGATGGTATTAGAGAGGTGAGATTTAACAACAAAAAATACTCACTAACAGCAATCTGAAACCTGCTGATTGACTTTTCAGTGAAGGTGCTGCTCACACAGTTTTGTCTGCACAAAATTGGATAATAAAACATGTCTCTAAAAGAATGAAGGAAACTCAAGAGGACTGAGGGGACTATTAGAGTTCACAATTTCCTAAAACTTTGCTGCTGAGTGATTCCACATAATTGTCATTCTTGAAATTCAAGCTACAATATTGTATCTTGAACTAAATGTTATGTCTGTCATGATCTAGGAATCTGTGAGTCTTGTTTTGTAGTGGCTTTCTGCAATCCAGAGGATTTGAAAATGTTCAATTAAAAAATAAAGGAATTTTGTAAATAAAAAAGAGAAGTGAAACTTTTCATCTCTATTGTTTACATTTTCCCCTAATGTAAATTATTGGGAAAAATCCACATGACAGAACAAATTGTTTTAAGGCCATTAGATTTTTTCTTTTACTTTTTTGATTTATGATTTTACCAAAAATGTTCTTGAATTACAAAATCATTCCCTTAGAGTATCTTCCTTAGTCATTTGCTGAGAAAGTATATATTATAGACAACAGGATAGCTTTTTATTTAAGCATGTAATTTATTTTCATCAGATTTTCTTTATTGCTAGATTGTGTGTTTGGGGATTATATTTGTTTGTTTTGCGATGAATTAGCTTTTAACTGCAGTCCTGTGCTATACGAAAAGCCTGTTTCCTATCCTCTTCCTTCAGCTCATAATGAGATCACAGGTGAATATTCCTTGAGCTTCCAAAAGGAAATATTTCTTGTCTAAGGAACTAGTTTCTACTGTTCATACATTGACATTGGGTACTGCCCGCTGGCTACAGTTCAGACTAAGTCTCCATGCAAATAGTTTTTTCAATATGAGACAAAAATAACAGTGACCTTTCCCGTTTTGAAAGGTTAATGAATGAATTACAGTGTCTCTTCAATGGCTGACTGTCAGGGAAACACATGGCAAACATGAGTTATAGTAGACATATATGGTGAACTTTATTTTTGCTTGACCGTGTTGAGTTTGGTCTGCTATCAGTGAAATAGGCAAAGGCAAATACCCCATGAAAAATCAGACAATTGCTCCATTGTGCTTCATTATAACATTAAAAATCTGCTTTGTCCTGACTTCTAACTGCATTGCTCATTAATGGGTTTACTGTGGTCTTACCGGTAAGATCGTGTAATATCTGGTGTAATGCCAAATGATAACTAGAAGGACTCATAACTCTTAATATCTTTCATATGTGAATGTTCCCTGTTTAAGGGCTACAAGAATGCAGGACAATGGTGTTTAAAAAAAATTGTTCAGTTTTAGTTATCTTACATCCAATTCCCTCGTTCTAATTATTGAAAGAAGCCTAATTAACTCTATACAGGAAAAGCATATCTGTGATTTGAAGATTTGACCTTAATTTATGATGACTCATAGAAATAACTTTATGGATTTCTTAATTAGTATTAATAGAGTAATTCCAATCTGAATAATAGAGGTTTCTTATGAAGAAATACATGACTTTAACTGTTTTTCAAGCTAAATAAACTGAAATTAATGTAATAATGTAATAGATCCATTTAGTATAACCTACTTTGGGAATACTGCGGTGCAAGTATTAATAAATGTACTGCCTAGGCATCACATCATACAGTACATGAAACTGAGCAGATATAGGCCAACTTTCAAGATTTGGACCCATAGAATCTTAGATTTTTATCCAACAAGTTGTTTGCAGTTGAGCCTTTCCAGAGAAAAGAAATTTCTTGTTCAAATTAAAATCTGGAAAATCTGGAAAAAACCAATAAATTGAAATTTGCCATTTTTGAAGGGATGATGGAAAAAAGATAAAATGCCAAAACATTCAGTGAGCAGTACAAGAAGAACGATAAGTCACAAAGCACAAATTACCTCAAGGATATTATTTATGATGTATCTATTTTGTCAGAGAATTGAACTCATGACCCAAGTTTTGGAGAGTGCTGGGCTTGCCTACTGAGTCACAGAAAAAACTCATTTACTGTCAGTAGTAGTCATTTTAAACTCAGCTGGGAAAGCTTTCAGACAAAGGACTTTCACTTTGAAAGGGTGAAAGATTAAACTGAGGATACTATTAAATGGAAAAATCAATGACAACTAGTTAAATAAAAAAGAAACTCTCAAATGAAGATAAATAATCAGCTGAATTTGTCCCTCATGTATATCTGTTTCTTTCATTAGAGACACACCAGGACTAGGTTTGTCTCTGTATGCAGCAGAACACAGAAGGCAAGCAAATAAAAAAACGTACTGTATAATACAAAATGACAAGCAACCACCTGGGGCAGTACTGATGTTAAAACTTGCTTCATAATTGCAGATTTATAAAAAAGATCTGAATTATCACTATTTTAATCTGAAAGAACATGAAGCAAGGGTTGTACAGCAAGGGTTATATGTTGAATCATAAGTTCTTGGAGTTTCAAGTCAAGGAAGATGAGAAGCAAATTCTAATTTAGTTTGAAATAGCACAGAGGATCTGAAACAATAAAGACCATTCTAATAGAGAGCATAGTCAACTGAGTTCAAGGGTATTAGAGGACAAAACCCCAAACCTTATATATATAGATATGTGTGTGTGTGTGTATATACTTAAAACTAAAAAATAAGCATATTCAAAAAAAGAAAGGGAAAAGCAACAACTAGCAGGGCAAACTGCTTACAGTAGGCAGAAAGATTGAATAGGTATGAGAAACAGCATATAATACACTTTTATCTCAAAATATATTATATAATAAAATGGAATAAAGATTCAACTCTTTTTTTTTATCTTCAAGCAATATTATGCTTCACAAATCCTTAAGTAGTCTCAGAGTCAAAAACTGTGAATAAAAGTGATCTAGTCCATACATCATAGTGTGATTTTCAAAAAGTTTTGATAAGGTTGCTTGCCACATTTGGGGAGACATAAAATTGTTGTGGGATAAGAGATATACCCTTTTTATGCATGAATGATTCATTAAAACAGAGAAAAGATACAAATAAGTGGCAGTTTTCCAGTTGAGGATAACATGGTGGAAATCCTGATCCTCAGGGACATGAATATGATACGTGAACATTTCCATGTAGTCATAAAATATCAAGGAAAAGGTGGTGATTATTGAAGTAGTAAAATTTGCAAATGATGAATAATTACTGAAGATCGCTAACTTAAAGCAAACTGTGAAGAACTAAAAAAGGAATTCATTGCACTATCTGGTCAAACAAATCTAGAAGAAAAGAAAATTTCTATTAGCTAACGTAAAGTATTATACAGAAGAGAAAAAAAAATCTTAATAGTTACTGTCAGTCAGAAAATCACGGCTGAGGTCAGTAATTCTTAAAGGACGGCTTTTGAATGCTATTTGGCAGCCACAGTGGCAAACAAAAAGCTGGGAATTGTTAGGAACAGAATAGGAAGCAAACCAGAAAATGTGATTGGGTTACCGTGTAAAGGGATGGTGTGTTCATATACTGCATGCATTTCAGTGTAAAATTCTAGTTGTCCAGTCTCACAAGACATATAGTGGAATTAGAAAAGGGACAGAAGAGGATGATGGGCTGAAGAAGAGATTATCAGCTCTTCAGCTTGGAACAGAACTGTGGGTAGCAGTCTGTAGACACTGAGTTCACTACTTTTCACAATATACAAACTGAAAAGTATCCAGTGCAGTTGTCACGCGGTGGTCTACCGTAAATGAAAGAACATTTTTTTTTCACACAGTTTATTTAGAGATACAAAATTCCAGATGAAATATATCAAAAGGCTCTTATGCAAAACTAATAAAAGAAATGTCCATCTGTGGCTCATCTTGATAAAAGATTCACAGAGTCCCTGAAGCATTGACAGCGGCGATTTGGGAGATCATCGCAGAGAAGGGTCAACATATACATCTGCTGTGTCTTAGACTTCAGAGCCCAGATCCCATCAGTCTAACTCTAGGATTCTGAGCTGGCTTAAGTGCCTTTAGATGTTCCTGTACAAGAAAGAAAAAGGAAAGTTTTGCACTGAATTCTGCAAGACTGAAATTTCTTAGGTCACACCTTCACAATGTAAATGAATTGATGAATATAACCCTCATAGGTGTTATGTTATGCCTGCCTTCTCTCCCAATATTTTGCTATTCATTTCTGCCTCCATAGTGAGGCGGATATCAGCTGAGCCCTACACAGACACATTTAGTTTGGCATTAGAAATTAAATCAAGTTAATGATTCATCCTAAGAGAGCCTTACCCTTTTTTTTCCCCTTGAAAGATGCAGCAATTCCACAGCCTTGTTCACAATTCATCCCATGAAAGACTAGTGCCAGAGCAGGTGAGAGGAAAGGAAGTTAGTTACAGCACAGTGCTGGAAAGAGACAGGTTGGAAATATCTTTGTTCAGTACTGCCATCCACTTCTTTACAGTACAAAACCATAGCCCCCAACACCTCAGATGGAGGAGATGAATCATTAATTCAAAGCTTTTCCAAAGTATTCACCATATTCAGATGTAGGATTCATTCAAGCTAGACTTCAAAAATGTCTGGTCTGACCCCCTATGGGTGTTCTCCTGTAAGTGTTTAACTGATATAATTGAAGTTAAAGGGGTCTGTAATTATATTCTTGGAGTTGGCTGTTCCTGTGATTTAATGGTTTTGATCTACAGATAACACATGGAAGCGATACAATGCAGCACAGAAAAGTGTTATTCATATGAAAAAGATCAGACTGTGTCTCATTTATAAGAGGCATCAGATGTACCATTGCTACTATTGTTCTTTTGGTGAATGTAGACAGTCTAAGGTGTTGAATGGAAATCATGGCATGGTACAAGTCTCTGGACTTCATTTTTCTTTTAAAAAATTTCATATTTGTTTTTGTTTCTGATTACTAGGTGGTTAGGGAGAAAATTATTCTCCAGACACACTTTGGGCTTTACGTGTAAATTTTTTGCAAGGTTTTCTTATTTATGTCTACATTCTGTGAACACTGGGGATTTTCAAGAAGAGAGTTCTATTTATCTGCAAATAATAAGAATTCAGATAAACAAATGCCCAAGCATAAGCCTTATGAAAATATGCCACTATATGAACTTGCCATTAAAGAGAATAGACCAATTATGAACAATTATCTACTAATCATTGTCAGTTCATAGTCAGTTATTGTCACAATTGATGGGACTTCCTTTTCTTTTAGAAAAAATATAGTTTTATTTTATTCCTGTTCAACATGATTCTTCCACTGCATTGTGTCACCTCACGTTTTGGTTCCACTGCAGACTGATGTGATAATATCAGGCGTAAGCGAATGGCAAGTGATGAGCAAGAGAGGTGAAAGCTCTCTCTCATGTCGGGAACTACTTCTATTATTCACTACTGAAAAACTTCGTCTGATCATAATTGTCTGCTTGTTCTGACATCTCTATGAATTTAATATAAACACAGCAATATGTACGTGAATTTTAATTCAAAGTTAAAATTCAGACTTAGATATTCATGGGAGCTGTATTTTTCAAAGGCTGGTAATTATTCATGACTGATTCACATAAGATAGTTTGAATTTTAGAGTTTTGAACTCTTCTGGTTAATTTTCATACCATTTTCTGCACTGCTATAAATTGACGAAATAGTTTCCACACTTGTTTTCAAGACATACATATTCTACAATGGATCTGATAGATTTCATTTTACATTGGCAAACAAAAAGTGTAGGAGTACCAACCTTGTCCCTAAAGTTTAAAAATAAATTATATACATTCAGAAATCAACCAAATGAACTATTTAAAAAGGGAACAGATTTTACAGCTTGTTGATAGCTTGTAATTGGATATTCAGACAAGCCTCCAGGATGCTGGGTTCCTTCCTTATTTTTTGCAGAAATTAAGCTTTCAAGACCTAATGAACGATTTAAATGTGCCACTGCTAAAGGAAACTTGACTACAGATGTACTTCAAATTTAGGAATGTTTTCATTTTTTGCTGTAAAGATTTTTAAGCACCTTACAAAGGTTTCTAGATTTCAGAAAAGAAGGGAAATCTCATGAACTGCAAGGGAAAGTGGATAAGTGGTAGCTCCCATGTATATTGAACCACAAGACCAGATAGGTTTTATTAATCTGAAAGAAACAAACTGTATTTTAATACTGTCATATAGTTTCATGGTAATTCAGAGGCATCTTTTAAGATTATTGGAATATGAGCTAGAGCTGCAGTGGTTTTATATGTTTGGCAGCAGTGCAAAATGTTTCATCTGTAGTACTGTGTTTACAAAGGTCACTACAAATGTTAACCTTCCTGACCTTTAAAAACTCAGACCTTTGCCAAACACTAAGAAATGTTCAGTGACCAATTTATTCTTCAAGAAATTCAGCATATTGAATGTGGTCCTGCAAGGGTACCTTATCTAACAGTACACTACCACAGATATGAAAGGTAGTTATCTGTAAGAATAGGACTTCTAGGGTAAAGAAACAAGTTGATGCTTGATGCTGAATTCTTGGTTTAGAATTGAAATTATGACATCACAGAAATCATGTAAACTTGGACTGCTGTGTCTCCCCAGGATTTCTGTGACAAGGGACAATGCTGTAAAAGATAACTGGATAATAAATAGTTATTAAAACCAGACTTTTCTCCGTGTCTTGGCCCTGTGTTTTATCCTTCTTCATTCTTCTCACAGCAGAAACCATCAATGTACTGAAATCACAACACAAGCATTAACAGGAATTGCAATACACAGCTGAATCAGAACGCAAAGATGAGTACTATTACTGGTCTTTATATGCCTTCTATCATGATGCTGAGCATCCACAGTCAGAGGGAAAGAATATGTGTGAATTCAAGACTCTTGCTCACTTCAAAGTTCATTTTGTTTGTTGCTCTGTTTTTGTTCTCTGTATTGGACTCAGTCACACATACTCTTCCCCCATACAGCTCTGGCTGGCACAGATCTCCTTTGTGTTGAGTTTTCTTTCCAATAGCTGTAGTTACTCCCTGTACTTTTCCCTGATCTCCAGGAAACCATCTTCTCTGAACTGTCTTCCACTGTGGGGGTGTTCACAGTAACTCACAGTCCAGCTCCTTTTCATTGCTTTTCATAGCACAGCAAAGAATGCAAACACCAACAAAGAACATAACTGTGAATGCAATGGGCTCTAGGTCTTCCTTCAGACCAAGAAAATGGCTTATATAGCACTGATTTCAAACAAATGGAAACAGTTTTTGAAAAAGAAACCAAACTATTCTTTCGTTCACTTCAGTTTTACTGATTTTCATCTTCATGTTTTGGGGGGATTTGGGGGTTTTTGGTTTGGGTTTGGTTTTTTTTTGTCTTTCATGTTTTGGGTAGACTAAAGATAGACCTACTGAAACACAATAGAATTGTTTGTGATTGCAAAAGGAGAAAGCTTAATTAATAAAAAAACATTTCTTAATGTAGTGACTAAAGTACCAGAAAATGAAGGCTGGAACTTTAACCTATAGGAAGATGAGCAGTGTGGAAGACTGTATGCCTTTAGACACAAAAATTTTGTCAAAAAAACAAAGGAATTGTGAAGAGTATTTGGGTAATTAAAAGACTTTTAACTTGAAAATGCGATAAGATATTTTGTAACCTGTGATCTGCAGTAAGTGTTATATGATTTTAGTGTTACTGATCACAGATGGATAGCATCTCTAGTCAGAAAATATCTCTATGATCACATCGTGGAACAGATCTTCAATTTGCACAAATTGGAGACTTCATTTTTATTAGCTATGACTCTAGCCCAAAGGATAAGCTTTGATAAAAGAGCAAGTGGTCAGCAGCAAAAGATGAACAGACAAATGTAGGCTTCAAGGAATTACAAGAAATTACAAGAAAGTACAAGAAAACTACAGGTACTCACCTGAAGGCTTCAAAACTATCCTGTGTAAGTTGCTGAAAGGCTGCAAATCATATTGCATTCAAAAAATGCTTGGTACACCTTTGATCATTTACACTGTACATTCAATACCAATGAATAATTTAAATGCTGAGCCTGTAAAAGATAGGCACAACATTCTTCAGTAATTTTTTCTTTTAAGTAGTGCAAGAACACCCTTTTACCTCTACGCACCTTTTATGTAGGTTAAAACCCCAAAAATTTTAGGCTAGCCTTGTATCCATGCTTCATTGTGGTTTGCAGCACCAACCTTGCTACTGTTTTCACACTCCTCTATACCTGTAAACAAGTTGGACATATTTAGATCCCAGGTATCAGATGGGATTCACCAGAGACTGTTGAAAGACAGTGTAATTGTGAGAATGTCGTTTACTGTGTATGGAGGACTCTGACATTTAGAAGAGGTTTGGCAGTTGGAAATACTACTGTGTATCTACCTTAGAAATGGATGATAAGGAATTACAAGTTGATACATTTCACTTCACTCCCTGGAAAGACCAAGCAGTCCATCCTCTTGGAATCCATTTCCAAGTAAATGAAGCATAAGAAGGGCTTTCACACCATCTCCCTCCATGCCATTATTTGAAAGCTGGATGTATGCACTGGATGAGCCAAGTAGTTTGTAAGTAGAAAGCTGGCTGCACTGCCAGGGTCAAGCAGCCGCAATCAAAGGTTGGGTGTTCATCTGGTAACCTAGAAAGAATACAGTACTTGAAGAATTAGAGCCAGGAACCACAATACTCAACATCTTTAAAGGTGGTCTTGGTGATCACACACAATACTTTTGGAGAAAATTTGCAGATGACTCAAATGTAAAGGGTGTCTGATCCTTCAGTTCAGAGGGACCTTGATAAATGTGAGGATTAGGCTGAATGAAATCTAAGTTCAGTCAGAAAAAACCACCATACCTCTTGAGTCAAAATGACTGCTGCATCTGTTTACAGACGTTAGTGATATCCTGACTCCATATGGGGAAATACACGATGTGCCCTACATATCTTCCCCACACCTTCCCCATACTAGGGTGATTTTGGTTTTACAGGAATCTTGTGTTTTAACAATATTTTCTGTACATATCTGCAGTTTCAGAGATGAGACCTTGATGGCCAGAGTGCATATTTACCAGTGAAACTAGATGCAGCTGCTGGTTTACTAATGTAACACTGGACAAAGAGGTTGATTGCTGCAATTTCTGGTCTCTTATTGCTATAGCTATGCAGACCAGACATTTCTCTGCACCATAATAGGCTTTGCCTAGATTGCCTGCAAATAATTTGGACAGTACAACCAGCAAACACACTGATTAGGGCTTATCATAACCTGTGGCAGTTCTCTTTCAACATCTCATCTCATCTAGGTGAGGGCAGAAACTCTCAGAAAAAAAATGCATTACAGCAAGTACCTTTGTTCAATTGATTTGTGTGACTTGGACAAGAAAAAAAAAATGGCATCTTTCTGGGCTGTGAATGCAGATTACTGAGTCATGTTGAGCTTCTTGTCAACCCAACACCCCCAAGTTTCACTCCTCAGGGCTGTTCTCAATCAATTCTTGGTCTGGTCTGTTTTTGTGCTTGGGATTGTTCTGAGGTGCAGGACTTGCACTTGACCTTGTTGATTCACGAGGGCTGACCTTGTCAGTAACGACCAATGGAAAGGAAGTGTTTGGTAACCCTGTTTTCCCATGTCCTTGGTTACCAGGCCCTTCCTAGGAGAAGGCTCCAGGGAGACCTTCAGAGTGGCCATGCAGTACCCAAACGGAGCTTGTAAGATATATGGGGACAAACCTTTTAGCAGAGCCTGCTTTCAGTAGCACAAGGGGTGATGGTTTTATACTAAAGGAGGGTAGATTCAGACTAGATATAAGGAAGACATTTTTTACAATGAAACACTGGAACAGGTTGCCCAGCGAAATGGTGAATATCCCATCACTGGAAGAATTCAGGGTTAAGTTACATGGGGCTCTGAGAACCTGATTTAGCTGAAGATGTCATGGCTCGTTCCAGAGGATTGGACTAGACAGCCTTTAAAGGTCCCTTCCAACCCAGATTATTCTATGATTGAATCAATTTATGACTCCATGATTATATAGTTCTTTTAATAAAGAGATTTTCATCATTTTGGTTTTAGATCCTCTGTTTTTCTCTATTGTCTCCTCACCAAAGTATATATTTTTACTAATTCCCAGTATTGATAGATAACTCTTCTGATTCAATACTGACTTACATGAAACTATTAAAAGTTGTTTGAATCCAAATGACAACTCCACCTCTTATAAACACAGCTTTTACTTGTAACTAGAGTATCAAATACTGATATACAGAGTTTACAATTAATTGGTATTATATGCAGCCAAGCAAAGCAGTCTATTCTCCTCCTACCCCCCTCTCCCCCCACAGAGAACAATTTGCACTTTATATTCAATCCCTGGCCTACTGCCAGAGGCCTGTGGGCTCTCTTTCCAAATCCAGCTCACCCGTGTTACATTACGGAGCTCTACTGGGTAAGCTTTGACATAGGATATCAACTGATTTTTAAATAGACCAAGTAATCTCCTTCTTCTTAACCTGTTTAGAATAAAGCCTCAAGTTCTTATTCTTCAGCATAGCAACTGAATGATAATACGGAAAGAATCCAAAACTGTCCGTTGAATATCTTCACTAAGAAAACGTTTATAGTTTCTTTTGATGGTTTGGGGTTTGGGTTTTTTGGTTGGTTGATTGGTTGGGGTTTTTCCTCTTCTTTTCCTAGTTGGGTTTTTATTTTTTTTTTTTTTAAGGCAGAGGTTGGGTAACTTTTCATCTATATAATGCTCTGATTTGCTGCCTTGGGTAATCAAATTGCTGGGAAAAATCCCAGTAGCCCTAGAAATACCTCTGTCTGTGCAACATTTTCTGAATAAAAAACTGGTGAGCTGTTTCTAATTCTGAAACTATGTTAATGAATTGCCTGTGATTCTTACAGACCAATGGACAGATCTTAAGGGGGACGTCTGGCTGTTACTCGTATGTGCAATCCTCACACAATATCTGCTACTACTGGCTCTGTAGCTACATTTTCCCAAGTTCCATTTAGATTTCCTGTTTTTCCTCAAACACACTGAAGCCAATTATTGTGGAAGAACTTCTCAAATTCTTCAGAGTTAATTATCTGAAGCTAATTTCCTGATTGTGTCTGAACTTGTATCACATTCAATGTCAAATCCCCATTTACAGTAGTGAAGCATAGCAGAGAACTCTCTCATTTAAAATTTTCTTAAAAATGATACTCAGAATTCTTCAGAACACTAAGGAAATGGTAGCAGGATTTTCATTTGACCTCAGCCTAGGCAGCCAAATTATTATTTATAATAATGATTTTAAAGCATCCACAAGATGAGGTCCTGAGAGAGAAAAGCTTTTAGAAGTCAATTACTCTTATTTTTTGAATGAAGCAAAAACATAAGGGTCTCTGTTTTCCCTGAGAAGGACTTTATTTGACATGACTATGGAACAGCTGCAGGAAATAGTTGACACACAAGGCATTGAAGGAAAGAGAGACAAAAAGAAAGAAAGAACTGAACTTCTGGGAAGCAAAAGCTCTTTAAAGAAAGCCTCAATTTTTATGGGTATGTCACTCTATCCCACACTGATATTATGTTCAGTTTCACATGATTAAGATTAGGAGAACAAAGAAAAGAAAGTCAGTAGAAGAAAACAATGAAATATGCATAAAAGTGGAGGAGAGTCGATGTCAAATTGTAAATTATTTCTACTGGCATGAAAAGCAGTTTATAAGGTAAACCAAAATTATTCCAAGGAAAACAGAGATAACCCAGTTTGAAATCCCATTGTTAAAACAAATCATAATCAATCAAATGATTAATTCTACCTTTGCAGTGTGTCAGTTACAAATGACAACAACTGGAGTCTGTGGATTATAATTTGTCATCTCTTTGAAGTCTCAAAGATTTGTGATAGGCAAAATACCAATGAAGCTAACAACTGTTGGGTAAAACATCATTAATATTTGGCTCCATGACAGTTTTTCTTTCTTTAAAGAAAGAGTCATAACTTCAATCAAATCACAGTTTTTTCCTTCCAAGGGCAAAAGAAATCACTAATATGTTCAGATGTTCAGAGAAATCTTTGAGCAAATTAATTCACTTACACAAATTTGAAACTTTAAACACTGTGCTTTAGTAGTCACAATAGATATTTCTGTTTGAACATATTTTCTATTAGGTATTTTACACAATATTGTGTAGTAGTAGAATGCTTTGCAAATTAGTGTAACTTCATTAAGATCAATGGAAAACTCAATATGATAAACTAGGAGACTTTCTTAATTTCTCTATAATATGAAGAACTGAAAGGCTCAAATATTTATTTAGATCTTATCTAAACACACGTAAAATGTCTTTGTTAATACATATGTGATAAACAGTACTTGAAACCTTGATCTGTACAATGAATTGAATTTTCATCAATCAAGGATAATGTTCTTTATTAATGTCTATTAATATGTAATGCTACAGTATCTTTTTCATCCACTTTTTCCTTTTTTGTTTTCTTTTTAAATAATGGACCTTATAAATAGCAACTTTCATTATCTCCATTTTTTTTTCTCAGAATGTCTTTTCCCTCTTTTTTTTTTTTTTTTTTTTTTTTTTTTTTTCTGAGAGGTTTTTGGGCCTCTGATGTATTTCCAGAAATGCTTTAAACATTACTCAATAAGGAACTCTGCTGATAATTATACTAAGTTTGAAAACAGTCTCTAGAGTCTACAGATGATTCTTCAAAAATTTATTTCTACAGCTAGCCTGTACGTTTATTCAATTTATTGAAAATGTGAGACTTGCTGGGGACAAGAAAAGAGCCACATCAAAAGTTAATTTCAGCATTGTTGGAATAGGAGTAATCAGTGTTCAGTAGTGTCAAGGTACCCTTCTCTTTATCAGTTTATCTAGAGACTAGCAGAGACAGCTATACATAATGCCATATTTTAAAACCTCCATGTGAAGTCTGGATGTATTTCTGGAAGATATTGCTCATCCAAGTACAAACTATGATGCTCAGCAAAGTTTTGTGAAATATATTAGACAACTGCAAAACTCCACCTGGCTGTAACTGCCCAGGTCAAGGGTCCACCACCTCATCCAAAAATGAAGAAAATTAATAAAATTCTTCTACAATTTTTTCTGATTATTCATATGTATTATGCCCTCCAAAATCATTGTTTAATTATAGAAACACTGTTTCATTGCATAAGTTGAAGACAAAAATTATTTAAGAGGTACATTATAAGGCATCTGCCCTTTTAATATCCAGGATGCCACAGCCGGGCAGCTGCATTCAGGAGGTGATTGTTAAAACCAGCAAGTATGAGAGTGTGCTAAAAAAATAAAATGTAGGGAAAGGGAACACCCAAAACACTAGCTGATGCTTGTAGGCATGATTGTATGTAGTGACTAGAAGTTTTAGTTTTTGAAGACTAAAAGAGGTGACTGTCATGAAACATCGTTGGTAGTTTGACGTAGGGTATACAAAGGTATTTTCATCAGAGCTTAGCATCTGTGTAATCTCCCAATCTATCATTGTCACAGTAGGTTCTAGGATTTTTCTCTCCTATGGTCTTTATTGTCTAACAAGCATACCTATGAATCAAAGGTTTGGGGTTTGGTTGGGTTTTTCTTTCAATTTCAATCTGAAAATAAATACGCAAATTCAAAAATGCTATATTTTTCATTTTTTTAATTCAGTAAAGCAGTGCACATTAATGCTTTTGGCTGCTGTATAAACTATGGATAAGCTACTAAACTATTTTAAGTTCATTTTTAAGTTAAATGCTGAAAGTTATACAGATTAAGAGGCAGGAAAGACTTAAAATAAACAAAAATGACTTTATTGCAGGGAGTGCTGATGAAGCTAAACTACTATTAACAGAGTTTTGTTTTAGAGCAGATTGATCCTACCAGGTCACTTGAAAGGCTTGACTGTTGAAAGAGTTTTACAATGAAACTTATAATAACAACAAGGTAGCAACAAGGTATGGGCCATTTATTTACGGGTTGGACTGGATGCTCTTTGTGGGTCCCTTCCATCTCAGAATATTCTGGGATTTTTTTGTTGTTGATTTTTTGTTTGGTTTTTTGTTTGTTTTGGTTTTGGTTTTGTCTCAATAAATAGACTTATGGTGCACTGTGGATTATCTTCACCTAGCAGGATTCCCCCTTCAGGTTGGATCTCTGCAAAATGTGTAGCATGGAATAAATATCAATAAAATACATGGAAAAAGATGGTTTGAAACAAATTATGATTGAGTACTACTTATGTTTTATTTGGAATTTACTATTTTCAGTGCCTATAGAAAACTACAGAGACTGCTCTAGCCCCTCTTGTGGAAACCCTCAAACATATCATTTGCTCATAAAAATTACACTGCCTTTACCCACCTGGTTCTGCAAACTATTTACTCTAGCCACACTCTTTATAAAACTCTATTAGAAAATAACAAGAGTAGTATTGGGGATGTTTTGTGTAGTTTGGCCTTTCAAGCCACTGGCTCCTATGTAACCACTGCAATAATATCATGTAAGGCCAGGAGAACCTACGCACCCATACCAGAAATGCCAGACTTGGTGTCAGAAGTAACAAAATGGGTATCAGAATATCGGAAATAACAGAATAGATATGGATGTGGCAAACAAAACTGGGACCAAGGTGGTGGTGGTGGTAAAGTGGAAGGGCTGTTTATTAGGATGAGATTGTGGTAGAGAAGAACAAAGAGTTGGAGAAATTTTAAAGTTGCTAAAAAATTATTTGACCAGAGCTGACTGTGGTAACCTGTGATACAGCCATGAACTTCAGCACCACAGTCTAGTCAGGAAAATAACCCAAACCTGTTGTTCTTACAATATCAATCGTGTTTTTGTAGTAGTTAATGTCTATGAAATTAGGAGTATGATTTCTTAATGCTAAAACACTGAGTTCAATGGAATTAAACATCCTGGAGTAACATTGTCAGTGCCTGCTTCAAACTTGAGTATTTGCATATTTAAATTTAAAACAACCAAACAACCAAAAAGCAGTTGTTTTCTTGTTTGCTAAAGTATGATGTTGCAAGTAGGTTTTGTCTGACACAGAGAGCAGCAAACCAAAGTAATTTGCTCACTGATTTTATGTAGTTAGGTAACAGCGAAACATTACTGAGATAATTGCTTCAAACTCCTGAAGCTCCTAGAGGCCACATTTTTTCCAGTAGAATCTGTATGTTTACACTGTTTTCTTTTGTTTCTGATTTGCCTCTGCTATGTACTTGGGATAATTGGAAATCATGGTTAAGATTAATGAAAAGGAGATGGGTAACCATGGCTGGTATTACAGACTTCTAGCAGTGCATAGTTTGCCCTCTTGTTTCTTTTTCTCCTTTCCTGAGCATTTTCTATTGCAATAAATATATCCTCACCTGTGATCTGTTTAAAAGAATTCAAGCTCAGCAGAACAGGCTGTCAACCAGTCACTCAGTTTGGAAAGTAAAATGTTTTTGAATTTGCTTTTCAAAATGGATAGTTCTAAGGAATGTAAAATAAGGTAGTTTTTCAGACTAATTCAGAGATTCACTGCACTCCCTCCATAAATCAGTTTAACGTTTGAAACAACACAAACAGTAAAAAATGACAGAAAAAACCCAAACAAAAAAAGAAAAAAGCCAAACAAAATTTTGACAACCACCGATATTGGGGCATTTTGCCTTGGGCAGTTGTAAATTAGATTTGTATTGCACAGTTACAGATTCACCAAACCCAAAGTACATAAAAAGTTCTTCTAGAGCAAATATTACCATTCTTTCATTTCACATAAATATTCCTCTATATATAAAATACATAAATGAAGTGAAACTGAAAGTTTTGAATATATTTATTGGAGGATTTAAGCTGTTGGAACAAAATCATTTTAAATGTAGGCCAAATTTGCTCAAGAATGTCATTCAAACAAAAAAAGAGTCCATTCAATTAAAAAGCATAAATAAGCATATTCAACTCTTTTATCAAAAATGCAGAGCTTCTGTAAACATTTTTTTTCTGACTTTTCTCTACATTTATATTACTTGAAGTTGGTATAAGTAAAGAAAAATGTTCTGGGTATAGGAGCTCTCTCTTCTTCCTCACTGATGGTAGCTGAGTTCTACCATCACTGGAGAATAAAAAAAATAAAAAAAAAAAAACAAAGGATTTTCTACTGAGACAAGTATTTCCCTAGAAAAGTATTGCCTCAGCAATTCCAGAGGTATCAGAGACATAACTCATGAGATGAAACAACACTCCCTGTGCTAATGCCATGGAAGCCATAAGGCTGACTGTCTGACCCACCAATCTTTGTTTCTCTCAGCTCAGACTGAGACTGCATGGAAGTCATTCAAAACCTTTCCCCTTGCTCAGTGCAGCATAGCAATAGAAAGCACTCAGCTTTTCTCTTGCAAATCCAGTTTGGGGACTGAATTCAGAACAATCAGTGGATTTTCTTTGTTCCAACAACTCAAATGTCTTTTTGAGGTCAGTGCATTTGCTTTCATTGACCTGGCAGCCATGTTTGAATCACTGGTGTGACACTCTAGGAACAAAACCAGTACTCAGTGAGGAAAAATTCTCTTCTAACTCTTGAAGGATGATATAACTTGTTGAATAAATAAAATCCCTGATCTGTACATGAGGGCTGTGCTTGCTAACTGTGACAGCAGGAAAAAAAGAGAACTACTTGTTTCAGTTTCCCAAAATAAATACTGGGTTTTTTCTCTTATAGAAGCTCCAGGAAAAGAACAAAGGAGCTAAAGATCATAAGACAGGTCACAGCATACTCTGAGAGACCAGCTATTAAAAACAATTTTTTCTTTCTACAGTTTTTCCAGGTCATTTTCCCTTCACTCATTATAAGTAGTAACATTTACATGAAAATAGGATCTTGGTTTCTCAGGAGTTTATCTGCTCTTTATAATTATCCTCTTGAAGTCATAATACTGGTTTCTGTGGTAATTATGTTTTCCATAAGTTTTCAGTGGTTCTTTCAAGGTGAACATGATCTAGGCTGTAATCCAATAATAGCATTTCAATAGCATCATTAGGACCAAGTTTTACAAATATAGGAGCCTAAAATGCTGTCTAAAGAGAAATGAATCTATTATTACGTCCACACGTAGACAGCAATAAGTTGACTTTTCTTAATTGCTGATTTTGGCAATTCATTTGTGTCAGAAGCTTAGCATTCCTGAAAATCCCATTACTTACCACTGTTTCTAAATCTAGATTTTTTTTTTAAATAAATTGTGACCTACTTAAATAGAAGCTATAACAAGGCTGCTCAACTGTGGGTGAAAGCCAGAGCACAATGGTACAAATTAATCCATTTAATCCAGAAATGGATTAAGGTCATTCCAGCCTCATTTTGAAAGTACTGACCATCTCCATCTTATTTATTGTTACATGTTTGTAAAACTGAACACAAAATTTCAACTAATTGATGTTTTGTATCATAGTCTCACTGGGTTTTGGTGATTGTCTTTCCATTTATTCCTGTGCAGATGGACTCTATGACACTACTACCCAACAAGGAAAAGTTTATGGACCATGTAGGTATGGCAGAATATTTGCTAGTTCAAAAGACTAATCTAAAGTTGTTATATCATATACCTCTACCTTAATCACCTATGTCCAAATGAATTTTTAATTTTTGTAAATAACTGGAAAAATAGCACAATGGGATAATTTTTTGGGTTTGGATACTTGTCTCTGTTGAAAGCAGTATGCATTCAATGCATATGTAAACAATTTGTCAGATGTTAATGTTTCTCATTCAAATTCAGAATTTACAGTAACCTTCACATGTAAGTAGAAATAAGGCATGAAAGACCAAAGCCTGTCTGGAATTAAATCCGGCCAAGAATGTCAAGGACAACAAAAAGACCTTCTTCAAATACATAAATAACAAAAGGAAAACTAAGGAAAATGTGGGCCTGTTACTAAATGGACAGACCAGGCTGGACAAACCCAGCTCTCTCAGTCTGTATCCATAGCAGAGGTTCTCCAGCCCTCTGACCTATTTTGTGCCCCTCCCCAGCTTGCTCCAACAGGTCCATGATTTTACTGTGCTGAGGACACCAGAGTTGGAGACTGTACACCAGATGAGATCTTACCAGAGAAAAGTACATGGGGAGACTCCTCCTGCTGTCTGCTGAGCACCCTCACTAAAGCCAGATCCCGCTCAGTTTGGTATGTCATCTCACAGCCTGTTGCAGGCAAGACTGATACTGTTCCCCTCTCCCTTCAAGTCTAGTTTAAATGCCTGTCAGTGGCCCAAGGCCCTCTTCACCCTCTGAGTAAGATATGCCTCATTTCATGTAGACCCTTACATTACCAAAAACCCAAAACTGTGGTTGTGATTCCAGTCATGGAATCCAGTCTATGCATTCATAGACTTAAGAATCTTATTCTATTTCTTCCATTGTTGCTGCTTGCAGCTGGCAGTATAAAGGCAAAAATTTAACTGTGCTGCAGGTGCCCTTACCAACCATCTCAAGGCCTTGAAATTTATTTGATTGCCCTTGGACTACATGCCACAGCTGCATGGCCACTTGCACAAGAAGAGTGTCCTGGGGTGGCTTTATGATGCTTGTATCCCCAATCATCATTTCTGCTTATGCTGGATATTGAGTTTTGTGCCTTTAAGACTGGTTCTGAGAGTGAAGGTGGGGGGAAAAAGAAGCACACAGTTTGTTTTCAAAACTGCACTCACTCCTCTGCATTCCTTCTCATGGACTGTGGTGTCTGTAACACGGACAGCAGGAGGGAGCTCTCCTTTGCTTTTAGTTTTTTTTTTTAGCTAACTGGGGCAGAGAAGTTCCCTGGACTGTGGCTTTTCTTTTTCTTGGAACTGTTTGAACCTGCTCTGAAAAAGGTAAAGAGCAGAAAACCCAGAAGAACACTGGGAGCTCACACCTGTGGCCCACCAGGGCCCGGGACGTGGCATTTTCCAGTGCCAGAGGGACAGATAAAGGACTGAGTGAGCTGAGCAACACCCACAGCAAGGACCTTCTGAATTTGCCATCTCTTCAGAATAGCAAGAGGTTTTATTGTTTAATATTATTCATTTCTTTTAATGCTTGTGAACACTTTGCTTGTTAAATAAACAGGGTTTTTCCACTTTTCTCCAAGGAAATCTTTTCCTGAACCAGTTGGGGGAGGGGCTGCTTGAATCTGTTTTTCTAGAGGGACCCCATTTGGAGGTTTCCTCCCAAAATTTGCTCTTAACTAGGACAAAGAAAAATAATGGGTAATAGTCCAAGGGCTGTACCAGACTAGGAAGTTCCCTAGGAATGTTCTGCAATATAGGGAGCATGCAGAATTCCCTTATAGGAGGGTCTCTCTGAGATATTGGTTCGTCTCAGAAGGGAGTCTCATATAACTATAATTTGCCTTTTTTTCCTTGTGGATGGAATTGTGATTTGAAGCAATATCATTCTGACCTTGGCAACACCTCTGGTGTAGAGGAACCATCATGTACAGGATCCATGGTCTGGTCTTTCACATCCAGAGCCTCATATCTGTTGTACATGGGCACCTGAGAAAGCAAGTTGGGAAAGAAGGGGTTTGTCTGCTACCCCAAGCATGAACTTGTCTCCATTTACTCCATTCCTTTAGCTGCTGCCTTGAACCTCAAGTGAGGAATAAACTAGAAAGGTTAAATTAGTGATGGAGGTTTCTCACAGGATGGAATCACCACAAAGATATCTTTTCATCTAAAGGAGCCAGAAGGCTGGGTGGATGACTCATTCTCTGCCAACAGACTTGTCAAACAGAAAATAGTCCTAAAATATAATTAAATTAGAACCATGAAGGGGGAAAAAAAGTAGGAATAAGAGTTTAGGCATACTTTTTGCCCAGAAAGAAATGGTTTTAAAAAAAATCTCCTTATTCTTGTCTGTGCAAGATTGATACAATGCTTAAAAAACATGCTTTTGGCCTTTAGCATTAAGAGGTCTGCTCCTGAATAAGAGAAAACATTTCCTATAGCTGTAAGAATTGCACATTTATCCCAGTATTAAAGAAAATGAGTTTTCCCAAGCATTGAACTTTTTACTTCAACATCAAAACTGATTGATAATAAACACCAATTTTTAGCCCTCACCATATTATCCGCCTACACCCTTTTTGTATGTGGAAAAATAAAGACCAGTATGGCATTTTGGAAAATGTGCTGGCACATTTTAAAGCAAAATGACATTTCTATTAATAAATTTTAAGAGGGGGAAAGAAAAGAAAAAACCCCACAAACATAAAAACTCCAACCAGGTGGAGCAGATGAAGGGACTGCTCTACAAAATTCTTACAGTAGATCAGAAGGCTCAGAGATGTACAAACCCTTTGATGACACAGGGTTTCCATGGTGTGTAGATACAACTGGTGATACTAATTCATGACAAAAATGCATCACACACAGTTAAACTTGCAGGTATGATTGGTATGAACTGCACAGCACTTTGTCGTAGCCCTCCTGTCTCTCTCCAGAGAATGCAGGGAGCTAAACCTTTTCTTCTGTATCAATATAAGAAATATCCTGTTATTTTATGACACGACTAAGTGATATGCACATAATTTCCAAACAGTTTTTCATTTTCCAGCCTTCGTGGTGCTGTGAAATTCAAGGACAAGAAAAAAAATCTGGTCTGCTGCCAACAACTGTGCAGTATAAGAAACTTTCTGAAACAGACACCTACAAAATTCCTTTTGTAATAAATGAGAGTCCCTTCTAACCTCATAGTTTTATTTTCTTTTTTAAACAAAGATAATCTCTTCCATGTCTGCAACATGTTGTCATGACACCCAGCACTCACGTTAATTTTTACTCCCTAGCTTAGAAAGACTTGTTTATAAAACAGTAAAGAGTTCTGAAATGTCTTAGTGTTTAGTTCCAAGGTGTATGCTTCCCATATAGCATAAATTTTACCACCCACATAGACACCTTCTACCTGGTCATATACTATATGCTTGTAGCTTGTTGGAATGGGGCAGATGTACTAATTCAGACACGTAATTGTTCTTAAAAAGGATCTCTGATGAAGTGGTATCAGCAATCAGTTGAAGAGGTATCAAATCAGATGAGTGATGCTCATTCTCCACAGCAAGAAGTCCAGCATAATGATGTAAAATGCAATAACAGACTGGGATTTCTACTCCCACTTCCAAGCTCAAATATCTTGAAGAAGTCATGGGTGTTTTACATTATCAATGTTGTGTGCTAACTTTGCCAGCTAAATTAGGCACCATACATTTTGAAGGATTTGAGTACCAGAATTAACACCAATGAGAGGGCTGAAAACTTCATCTTTTTGAAAAACTGATCGTCAATCACCACTGTATTGATTAGAAGTCTGTGTTTTGGCACACGAGTTTTGACATGTTGTGCTCAGTTTGCAAATAATGTAAAAGGTTACAAGAGTCTCCTGCAAACCAGGCTTTAATATTCAAGACTGTAAAAATTTGAAAGTCTCACTTCAGTTAGAAATATTTTCAGTTTTCACAAGGAATATTACTTCTTTTTCTGTTATTTTCCACAATTTGGTCATCAAATGTTTTTACTCTTACAAACTCTTTTTTTCTAAAAAGCTGCAGCATCCCTTTTGACTGCAGTAGAACACTTAATCGGGCCTTTACCTTTTTCAGTGCATCTACACTTGAGACTCCCCCTTATCCTGTTTTAGTCAGTCAGAACAAGGTCTATCAGCACAATAAGCAGTGTCGTCTATAAGAAAGATTATCTCACAAAGAACACAGTGTTTTGGGGTAATATTGTTAGCTCAAGTATGGAACTAGCATTTGGACAATTAATTTCATTTTTTCCTTCATTAAGTATGGATAACTTTACAAGCAGCAACCACTATGGCACAGTTACAGACCTAATACAATTATACCCTGCCTCATTTTTCTGTGTGTACTACCTGGTACATGAAGTCTTATGAAAAATTGAAATCTTTATTGCTCCACTGGGATAGGATAAACTGTCCATTGATCAGATTTTCTCAAGTTAATTCTCTGTAGGAGACAATAGGAAGACAATATCTTCCCTATAAGACTGTGTGTTTGGGGGGAACAGAGTCACCAGACAGCTTCTTCAATGAAAACTAAGAACAAAACTTTTCTGAACCAAGATCTATACCCACAACAGCCTTATCTAAAATCTTGTTAGCCTTTTCCAGAGACCTGTGCAACCTTCCCAGCTTCACTCACTACTGGGCTCTGAGGTCTGAGAGCCCTGAGTCTGGCTCCTTGCTTAAATGGTTATGCAATTTACAGCCAGTTTAGCTGCACAGTTTCTCTTGACTCTTTAACAAGCTAGTCTGGTGAACTCAGCAGAGGATCACAAGCAGAGAACATAAATGAATAGCTGTTGATTATTCCTGGAGTTTTGGTAGAGGGCTATTTATCCCAAGCCATTTTTTTGCTTTTGTCTTTGCTTCCTAATAGCCTTCTTGACATTTTAATCAAACAAAGAGCATCCTAGTGATTAGGCTATGCATGAAACAACTCCATTTCTGCCTTTATTAAAATTACAAAATCTATTTATTCTTATAATTCACAGCATGTGAGCAAGGGGAGCAAAATATTCTCTGCTTATGGAAACATTTGGCAAACACTGACCCTGAAAGTCCTATTTTATTGTGAAGAAAAAAAATCATTAAAAACTCAGTGGAGATATTTGTCTACAAGCCTAATTTTTTTAAATCTCTGATTAAATAACTTGAATAATTCAGACTAAACAAACAATATTTTTGCATATTTTGAAAAATACATTAGGATACACTTCAATTATACTCAATATTAGTTTTTAAAAAAATCCCAATGTATCTGCTGTTTAGGAATTTTTATTACTAAAAAGAGAGTTGTTAAACAGGTAGCCTATGAGAAAACACTTACAGGTGGAATGGAAAAAACATACACATGGGATATTTGTCGTATTCCCCAGCAACCAGATAGCAAATTAGTTTATAAGTCTGGACTCTTCTTTTATCATACTATTAAGATCTCCATATTTTGCTGGTTTAGTAGGCATTCTGTGGAGCTGGTGTCCTGCTGGGGTCTGTACTCATGTAAAGAAGGAACACAAAGAATAAAAATTCATGTGTAATTTTCCCAGTGTTTTGGGTTTTAATGTCATGGCCTATCCGTACTGTACATTTTCAAAGTACTGTTATATTTTCTTCCTGTACGCAGGATTTAATACACACATAATTTAAGAATTTAAAGAAAAAATATTTGTCCAAAATTAGCAAGTATACGGTACTAAATTTAGTATCTCCTGTCCCTTTGTAGGCATTCCCAAAAACTTCTAAAAACCCAAAATATGTATAGAAGTATATTTATTGAGGAATTTTGAATATTATTTCACTAAATGCATTTTTCTATGTTTATAAAAAAATATTAATGCTAAATTAATCAAGTTTACTAGCAAATATCCAAATAAAAATATATAGCACTAATCTCATGTAAATTGTGTCAAGCATGCCTCTGCAGACCCAATGGATATTTTTGAATTAAAGTAACAGAAGAATGGCTAATGTATAGCCAGAAATTTTTCTGCTATTACAGATGAACACAGGTGCATAGAAGATGCCTGTGCTATGGACAAGGCAATTTGGATATACTGTTAGTCTGTAAGTGGAAAAGGCATGTCTAGAACAGGCAGATTGGCTGTGCTGGAGGTGGTCCATGTGAGCTTTGTGCAATGGCTGTACAAATCCATCCTTCATTCTTAACTCTCCTGCTACTATCAAATATTAGATGTTGGCTTTGTTGTTTTTTTTTTTCCTTTGGAAAGGATCACAGGGGATAGCTCTCCATAGGGTCAGCTGCAGTCCATTGTTTGAGCCTCTAATAGCTCACCACAGTGACTGCCCTTCTCTATCTGGGGCTTCTGACAGAGTCCTTCCTGCAACCATTGCTGCTGTTATAAAGTTCTTTGCAAAGTTACTCCTTTTTAAAGTTCTTACAATGTCCCTTTCCTTTGTCTTCTAGTAAAACTGTGGTTTCCACAAACACAACTCAGCTCCAAGATCTATATCTCAGAGACTTCTGAATATTGTGCTCTAAGAGGGGAGAGAAGCTCTCCGATTTCATTTAAGTAATAAAATTCAATCTTCTAAAGTCCTGTGGATTTTATGGTTTTGTTGTTTTGGGTTTGGCTTCTTTGAGGCTTTTTTTGGGGGGGGGTTTGGTTGGTTGGTTGTTTTTTTGTTTATTTGTTTTGCATAAGCTTAAATCCAAAGAGACATATGTCTTTAAGTTTGGTTTCTGAGATCAATCATTTTCTTCCAAAATGCTCCCGTTTTCAGAGTTGGTTAGGATCAGATGCTTCTGAAAATAGACCTGTGCTGACCAATTATTGCTGTTATATAAGCTTTAATACTTCTTTAAAGACTGAGCCTGTCAAGAATTTAATTTGACAAGCTGAATCATACCAGATCATATATGATGGATTTCAAACCAAATTGCATCTGACCATCTGTACACAGCAGAAGAGCACATCTTTATGGAATTCCTTATGTATTCACTTTTCGTTTTGCAAATATATTATTTCATACAGTACTTCAAGAAATTTCTTTTGACAGAGATATGTTTTCTCTGTTATGGCTTTTAAAATGCAGAAAAGCTGAACTACAAAAACTCTTTCTTAACAGCACAAATTTGTGATAGATTACAAAAAATCAAAACAAGTCATTATTTTCTATCTTGCTCTGTTGGAAAAGGATATTTAAATACTATCTTTACTCCTAGTCTGTACCGCAGCAGTAGACCAAATTATAAAATATTTTGCTCAAAACCACAAACTCAAGTAATATTTTTACAAACAGAATTGTTTTAGTGATTCTACCCTAGATTAAAAAAAAAAATATATAGTTTATACCATTTTCCCCCAATAAGATGATTTTGTTTCCGTGACTGTATATTATGCAGTAAAAGCTTAGGTAAGGTGAATTTTGATTTAAAATAAAGGAGAATTTGACTTGCCCTGTAAAATTCAGAGGAACAGAGTTTGTGATGGTTTGGTAGCATTTCTAAATGTCCAAACAACAATGACAGGTTTATTCATATATTCTGGGAATTAATGTGTATTAGGATCTGATTAATCCTATACTAAACCTCTCTCTAGTTTCTCACATGATTGTATGGGAGATATGGAACAGCTATTGAAAAACCTTTGCATCAAAGAGCCACAAAATGAGTTTCTAATACTTGACTGAATCTCTCTGACTTCATTTAAACACATTTTTTCCATAACTTCTTATTCTCCTGATACAGATTAAATTTAAGATTTTTTCCCCCTCAGATTAATGAGCTTGTAAAAGAGTTTGTACACATTTTAATGTGTATGCAGATAGATTCTGCAGATATGAAAATAACTACTAAACATTTTCTGAACTGTTTCTGGATCTGACAAAAATAACTCTCTGATATACTTGTACAGTTATCTGAAAAATGCACAAACTCCTACTTTTGAAAATGAAGTAGAGAGATTTCCCTGTGTGTAGGAGCACCTTTCTTTTTGATACAGTCCTTCCTACCCATTAAGGATTGATCCATAACTTCGTTACAGTCTGCTCTGAGAGCTAAACTGTTCTTTTTTCTCCTTTCTCAGTTGTACCTGCTCCAATTTTCTTTACATACAGATGAACATCCATGAACTTTTTCTGAGGTCTTAATATTTTCCCAATTATTGTTTCACCCTGTTTTCCAAAGAGGTAGGAAAAGTCTAAAAATCTCTGCATTGTGTTCGATGAGATCTGAAGTGGCTGATACTTCTAGAGTTTGGAAGAGAAATGCAAATTACATGGAAAACTACTTGTAAATTCCCTCTACCATCAATAGAGAGAAAGGTTTTTCCAGAGTTTTCTAAAATGGACCATAAAATACTTTCTCTGTTTTTTTTTATTAAACATAAGAATGCTTGTTTTTGCACTCCAGCAGGTTATTGGATTCTCTGCAGATCAGCAGAGTTTAAAGTGAAATGCTATTCATGGCAAATTTTATTACCAGTGATAGGATTATGCAACAAATGCCAGTTAAATTGCTTGATCTTTCTTGTGGCCTTTGAACCTGTCTTTAAAGCTATCTGTTGTGCTATATTTTTTGGCAGTTTGTTTGCATGGCAACAATATTGACTTGGACAGCAGAACTACTCAGTGAACAAGCCATGAATGTCACCTATCCGGACTTCTGTAAGGTCTTTGACATGGTCTCCAGCAACACCATACCCTCTAGATTGGAGAAGTATGGATCTGATAGATGGACTGTTCTGTGGATGAGGAATTGGTTGAATGTTCTGATCAAAAGAGTGGTGGTCAATGGCTCAATGTCCAGATGGAGATAGTGATGATGTTGTCCCTCAGGGGTCTGTACTGGGACTGGTACAATTTCACATCTTCATCAATGGCATAGTGGGATCCAAGTGCACCCTTGCCAAGGCTGCAGATGACTCCAAGCTGAGCAGTGCAGTTGACACGAGGGATGAGGGATGGGATGCCATGCAGAGGGACATGGACTGGTGTGACAAGTGGGCACATGAAAAGGTCCTGAAGTTCAATAAGGTCTAGTGCAAAGTTCTGCACTTGTGTCAGGGCAATCCCCTAGTATCAATACAGGCTGAGGGCCTGAGGGAGAAGGACTTGGGGATGCTGGTGAATGGAAAGCTCAACACAAACTGATAGTGTGCACCAGAAAGCCAACCATATCCTGGACCACACCTAAAAAAACATGGCCTCCAGGTCAGGGGAGGTGATTCTCTCCTTTTCCTTGGCTCTTGTGAAATCCCATCTAGAGTACTGTGTTCAACTCTGGTGTCCTCAGCCCAGGAAAGATCTATTGGAACAAGTCCAGCATAGGGCCACGAAAAAGATTGCAGGGCTGGAGGACCTCTGCTATGAAACCAGGCTGAGGGAGCTGCATTTGTTCAGCCTGGAGGAAGGAAGGCTCTGGGGAAACCTTATTCCCTCCCATCAATATTTTCAGAAGTTTTAAACTAGAGGAGGGTCAGATGACATAAAAGGAAGACATTTTTGACAATGGTGGTGGTGAAACACTGGAACAGATTGTCCAGCAAGATGGTAAATGCCCCATCCCTGGAAACATTAAAGGTTAAGTTGGATGGAGCTCTGGGAAATCTGATCTAGTTGAAGATGTCATTGCTCATTGTAGGGGAGTTGAATTAAATGACCTTTAAAGATCTCTCCCAATCCAAACCCTTCTATGATTTTATGGCTATGAACTAACATTTTTCTGGGATTCACCTGCCTAAAAAAAGGGGGGAGGGAGTAAACAAAAGGGTAATCACTGATAACTAATGGTCTTTCTGAACACTGCGGTTAAAATTCCACTTTTAGCCATTTTGATAGCAGAACTCAATCATTTCAAGTTCTCCATATATGAAGTACAGCTCCCTGTTAACTTTAAACCAACTATTGGTTTCTTCACTGACACTCAGGGAGTTAAAAGCTTAAAGTGTTATTACTGCTATAGAAAAGGAAGCATAAAATAAGTATCTTTCTGAGATCTGCATTTGAAGGATTTAGTTCTCTGCTTCTGGTCATATTTGCATGCCTTATGTAATCATAAATTCTTTAGATTTCCTGGAAGAAAAAAATAATCTCTGTAACATGTAACAAAAGAAAAATTAAATTTTATATTGAAAAATGTAGTATATAAAGAAAAAAAAAGGTGAGATATATCAAGGATTTTTACCTGGTCTATGTTTTTCTGTCAATTGAGCTGAGGATGTAAGTGTAGGTCACTCAAAGCCATAAAATTTAGGACAGAAGAAGTTCTTCTATGCTTCTACAAGGCTTCCAGACTCCTGTGCAGAAAACTCTTAAAAGGATTTTAAAGTACTTCTATCAAGTCTTAGGAAAACAAGGATGACAGTTTGTAAAGGCACAATGCAGGCTCTGGAGTTAGGTATTTGACGCAGGAAAATCTCCCTCAAAGTCTCAAGAAGGTTCTGTTGTTGAGAGGGAAGTAATAAATTTGAAGATAAGCCTACACTGTGTTTTTTCAAACAACTAATTATGAGTCAATCTTGTCCTTTAAGGAAAAGAATAACATGGTGTTTAATGTACCCTCTCCAAAGAGTCGTGAAGCAAGACTCATGTTTGACTCATTTTCCCTGGTACAGTTTAACCCCACAAATTCTACCTCTCCAGGCAGTATCACAATCACTAGGACTGCTAGATATTAGCTGTGCAGAAGGGAAAGCAGGAAGAGAGATACCTCAGACCTTATCTCAGAGGTGTTTCTGTGTACATAAAATGATAAAATAACTGTGGGGAAGGGAGAGGGAGAGGGAGAGGGAGAGGGAGAGGGAGAGGGAGAGGGAGAGGATTCCTTACTTTGACAATAAAGGCATTTACTCAGGGAAAATATTTATATATTGCATGCCTATTTTAACCTGTTATAATCTTGCTAAAAGTGTGCCAATTAATATTAACTCTGATGTATGACAACTATGGCACTATGGAATGAAATCAGATGAGTAATAAATTTCTTATAGATGATGAAACTACCTTTTTATGAGTTCATTGAACAGCAGTACTAAAATTGCAGAGGGAAAGGAGTACAGCATCTTCTGACAAGTGAGATTGTAAAGGAGCAGCTGCCCACCTTTATATCAAAGATATTTATTGTGTAGTATACCAGAAATACTTTCTAATTCTGCCATTTTCCACAAATATGAGTCTCCTATTATTTAGCACAGTGGAAAAATACATGCCTACATGCTCTACAGTGGCATATCTGTGACGAAGAATTGAATCAGAACACCAGGAACTAAAGAAAAAATGTGACTCAAAATATGGTATGTGTTTACACCTCATGAGACGCTTTGATGTAAGGGCCCTCAGTGTATCAGTTTTTGAAACACAAGCCAGTATTTCTGCATAGCAGTGTGACATTCAGCTATATCAGCTTTTAGGGACACTTCAATGCACTGCCTGGTAGACCCACAATAAACCAAAATTATCTTTGGCATTACTCATTATTTGTGCTATATTTAGTGTTTATTTCAGTTATGCCAATGCAGGGAGAAACAAGTCTACAGGAGGTAGAAAAACACGGTATTTTAGGGAAATATCCCTAAAGAGTTTTCCAAATCTACACATGAAGGAAAAAGGGAAATAATAGTCATAAAAATAGTTTCAGAAAGAGCAGATCTCTTTTTTTGTTTGTTTTTGTTTGTCTGGGTTTTTTGTTGCTGTTTTGTTTTTTTTGTTTGGCTTTTTTTTGTCTGCTAGACCAACCCATAACACTGACCCAAATTTTCTCAGGCAAAGATTTTCATGATGCTTCACATCACTGCCCCTAAGCAGTACCTTTATGTCCCTGGTGCCTCCTGGGCATTTAAACTCAGGTTTCACTCTCACCCCAAAGCACCCTTCACAGCGTTCTGGTCTGTCACCTGGGAAGGAGTCAGAGCCATGCCATGGCTGTGTCTGACCCTCCTGCATGCTGATTGATCAGACAGCTGCAGGTTCCACTTGCTCAGTCACTTGCTTCCACTGGGGATTGACAAGGGCCAAGGTTTCCTTGCCTTCCTCTCAAGTTAAGCCTCTCTTATCCCCTTATAGAATATATCCACCTCTGTTTAAAATTTAAATGGAAATCACAAGTTAGACTGACAGATGGGCAAGTGATCATGTGACAGGTGAGCAGAAATACTGCACAACCCAGTACAAAAGAGAGTCAGAAGATAATTTGGCCATTGGTAATTTCTGTTTTGCATGACTTTCACCATTTCACTCTCTTATGGCACAAATACTGATTCTAGATGGTGGAGTCCCAGAGAACTCCAATCTGGGCTGCTTTTGTATTACAAGATTGTTCTTTTAAGCAGACAAATTGAATTAAGTTCTTTACAAAGAGAAAGGAGAGAAAGAGAAGGTCATGTACTGTAGGACTATAAAATGCTTGCAAAAATGCTTAAACATGTTTGGAAAATTTTTAAAGAGATTACAGCTTGTTGATCAAATTTGATAAAAGCTCTGATCTTTTGATTTGTTGACTATAAGCAGTGCCTGGGGATATCTTTATGTAATAGTCCATTTCAGGTTGTGGAAATTCAGTTTATCAGATCTTCTGGAAAACAGATTTTAAATAATCAGTTTTGAGGACCTGCCAACCATCTCTTTTGTACTTGTAAGCATCACTTCGTTTTGGCTTTCAGTCCATCCTCTTTCTGGCAGTCTTTTCTGTGATACAAAGAGATTAACAACCTGTCAAAGCATGAAACAAAAAAGTTTGTTCTTTTTAAGTAAAAAAATTAAAAGTAGTTTTATCTCTTCATATAAAATTCTTACTTTGGCTTTTTGTCCTTTTTGAAATTTACATCAAAATATGTATCAGATAATGAAAGAAAAAAAACACTAACCAGAAAAATTTCCCAGCCCATTTGCAAAATATAAGGCACCGATTAAGACATGCCACTATGGTGTCTCCTTTTTATTTGGTTATCCAGATGTTACAAAGTACAGAATTTACATGCAGTTAGTATGTTGCATTGTTAGATATTTTAGATATTCAGAATTATTTTGATGCATTGAAAGAGCTATTAAAAAAACATACTATATCTAGAAACAATTTCCACTGCTGAAATCAGTGAATTAGGTTACCCTGGACCACTCTGAAACAGTCTGAAATATCTTTAATGGTGTTAGAGTGCCAAAACCTATTAAAATTCTGTGGGTGTTTTGTAGTTAACCTCTCTTGAAAGTATGAAAACTAATCTCATTGTCTTTTGTTCTAATCCAGTGCAGAGATGTCACTCTTCTCACTAAGACTACCAACTTCTTTATCAATACCTATACATTGTATTCCCATAAAAGAGGTTAGCAACTACCTTACACATCACTAAACTTGTATAACAATTTAAAAAACTTTCCCTAGGGTTATTCAATGATTGATGACTGGACTTTTGACTGACAGTTTCTTTGTGCAGCTAAGTGGCTACACTTACTCACCAACCTTAAATTCTATTACCCATTCAACGGTGGTTCGTCAACGACAGCCAGTTGCACTACTTCTAGTTTCAGACAAATAATTGCAGTTGGAATTACCTGATAGGGTGTGGTTGGGAACCTCCTCTTGCACAGCACGGGTCTTCTGTGGCCATCTCTGAGACATGAATTCATAGAATCATAGAAGCATTTAGGTTGGAAAAGAGCTTTGACTCAGTCTCACAGTCTCTCCCAATAAGAAGGCTGAGTGGCTATTCCTGACGAGCAGTTTACACTATATAGAATATACATACACATATTTATACATCTGTCCACACAAAGAACAGGCACACAGAGCACTCACATGAACACAGTGAACAATGGCTCATCCTTCTTCCAGCTTTGGCTAAGCAGAAAGTCTGCTAGATGGAAGATTTGCAAGATTCAGGGCAGCTACTGGTCTCATCCACCCAGACCAGTTACAGTTTCTGGATCCCAGCTTCCTCAGATGCTGGCACATCCACATACCCCCTGAATCCCAAGCCATTCCCTGCTGGATTGTTCAGCTTGATCTTCACTAGTGATCCCACACTTGCTTGCATACCTGCATTCACTCCAGCTGACACCATTCACTCCAGCTGACACCACAGACCCATACACACACGTGGTCACGGGGTGAAGAGTTTCTTCCTAGAAAACAACTGAAGGAGTTTAACAAGGAGGCATGACAGACTGCAGTGATCAGGATCAGGGCCAGAAAGTGTACTGACCAGCTCCTGCTTACCTGAAAATGGACTCTTTTATTCCCTTGTGTCCTCTATTTCTCATAATTGTTTCTTCTCAAATCACGTGAATACTTCCCTTTTCCCCACCTTTGTTTCCTCCTTGAAACATGCCTTAATAAATTCTGTGTTATCCCAATATAAATATCACCATACTGTGTCCCATACCCGGCAGCAGGAAGTTCCTTTAGTTTTAAAGATGTTACAAGGACATGGGACTAATGATACATTGTGATGGGTTTCATACATGAACAATGGGGCTGAGGCTCCACTAGGACTATCCTGGGAGTGGGACAGACAAGATGCTTAGTCCTTGGAAATTGTAATTTGGATTCCCTGTCTGGCACTGTGCCAGTGTTCCACACTTGATAGGTTGATGGCTCCCTGGCAACAGGCCTGGGACTAGATACAGCATATTCTCTGCATCCCAAATTTTGAAATCCAGGACCTCTCTCTGACACTGTTCATTAGAGCACCCTGCAAAACACCCTGAAATCCTGGTTTCCTTTGTTGGCCTAATTTATAAGATAAAGTCCCATCCAGTCCTTGCACTTGTGTTGTCTGGTGGACAAGAAAATAGAGAATAGAGAAAACAACCAAACAAAAACAAAACAACAAAAGGTTATGTCTGATCTACTTTCTTTTGTAAGGCAAAATAATTTTTCTGGGGAGATATTTCTATCTCCTTCTTGCCATGCATGCTCATCTAGAAAGTTCCTACATACTTTTCATCAAATAATGCTTTTTATCTGTTAACATATACCAAGTCTAGTTACATTATTCCCAATTTGGCAGGTGAGGACACTTGTAGCGTAATAAGAGAAGACACTTTGAGAGTTTTATAAGCACTCTTTCTTTCTACTCTTGTGGCTCTTAAAATCCAAATGACATATGATAATACATATATTAGGATGAGTTTGTTATGGAATAGAGAGAGAAAGATGGCTGTAATGTCTTCCATGCAGCCAAAGCCAGATTTAGGTACTTTTTTCAGTCTAAAGATTTGATTCCATTCTGATAAAATCCACTACCCCCCACACCCTGCACCTGCTCATCCCTTCACCCTGAGAAATAGGAAGGTACAGAGGTTTCCTCATGTGACGTTTTGTATCTTTTAAGGGTTTGTGTTTTGGGTTTTTTTAGATCTTATTGACAGAGAAGTCTGGACTAGGAGAATTTATCTGTATGTACAAGGGCATGACAATGGAGGGGAAAATGGTGTCATTACTTTTCTATCACAAATATGGAAAGTAGATAAATTTCTTCTTTTTCCTTTGGATGAAGAGGCCACTCTCTTTATCATGTATTTGAACAGAAAAATAGCAATGGAAGGAAAGATTCCCCACCTCTCCCACCATCAAAAAAAAAAAAAAAAAAAAAAAAAAGAAGGGATATATTTAATATAAACACTGTTAACCCTTCTTTCTGTGGTTTAACTTTCCTGCTAAAGAATCTAAAAGTGTAACTGAATAAAAAGGAAAAACTACTGGATTACAGAATGGGATTTTCTTGTAAACATCCAATATAATCCCAATTCCCTAAGGATCAGGAACAGAAGTCCATATTATAAAAGTTGCAGATTCAACACTGTTTTAATGTCGATAGGAGTTGCTTCAGACCAGGACAAAAGACCACTCACAAGATCTGCACACTGGACAGACAGAACCAACATATTTAATTGATTAGCTCCTTTTCTGACTTTTCAAACACAAATTTATCTCCTGATGCCTAGTCTTGGAAGTCTGGAATGCAGACATACCTCTGAGCCAGTTGTCTAGACTCTTTTCATTATGAATGTTGAGAAGTGGAAACTTTTAGAGTGTAATTAATATGACCCAGTTTAAATGTCTTCCTCATGATAAGAGGAATAACAGCTCAGAATTGCCTTTTTTATGTTGACTATAAAAAGACTTCAGAGACACAGCTCAGGTGTTGGTGCCTACCTGGTAGATGTACAATATAAAGTCAGATGAAACCTCTCCCAAATGTCTGTTTGATCAAATAATTTTCCACACATGCAGCACATAAGGACTACTTTCTTTAATAACTCAAACCATTATTTTTTAAAAAAATGAATCTCATCCAAGTGAAGATTGTCCCTACTTATTATGCTGAAATGCATGAAAAAATTTTGACGTAAAATAAACTAACTTTTCAGCAATTTCTACAAAAGTGCTAGCCAGGATGAACACACAGGGAAGTTTAATTAGGTGTCTCTTAGACTAGGGAATTTGATGAGGTTTAAAAAAGAAGAAATTGAATAAAAGTGGAGATTTTAAACTCTCAAAAGTTACAGTTTGCAAATAGAAATAGTCTAGCTAGAAAGTCATGCCAATATGGCATAGCAACTTTAAAAAAATTGGAACAGAAAATCTGTGAAGAAGCAGATGCCAGAAGCTGAGGACTTGACTAGACATTGGGCACTGCACTAGACATGTGTGCAAACCCGAGACTATCTTCCTTGGAATCTGCCATTTTGTACTCTTCAGACTAAGACAATAGTTGGAACAACGGCACTCAAAATGAAAACACCAGAAAATAAACACTAACTTTCTTGGTTTTATTTATACGAAAACAAATAAGCAAGCCAATACATTGTTATGTAAGTCTAGAGAGTCTGGAACTATATTCCTAAAACTGAATATATCCATTCCTATCTATTCATTATAGTTATTAACACTATAATATTTTCTTTGGAGTAAAATACTTTGTTGCTGAGCAATATGTGCAAAAACACCCCGACTGTCAACAATATCCATGGTCCCATGCATATCACGGTCACACAAAAGACATCATATTATTTTGAAAAGGTATGCATGCTCTGCTTGTACAGTGCTCTGTTCTGAGGCTTCATGTGACCAGAAATGGGTTGGCAAAGAAGTTCAACAATTGCACTTGCGTTGCAGCTGTTCTTTGGGGCAGCTTTTGGAACACCTTTTGGAAAGTCCCATATTTAAATCCAGTCTCCTCTTTGCTTGTTTCTTAAATATCAAGCTTCTGAAGTCTGCTTCTGTGGAGCACTTAATTTAATGGAGTATGAATTCTCCTGGAGCGTTAAGGATTTAAGCTGCAATTAGCACAGGCTGAATGCTGTTTTTCAAAATCCATTTTCCAATTGGTTGCTTGGAATTTCGATAGTGATATTACCATACAGAAGCCCAAGTCCCCTATGGAGCACTTATGTCATTGCTAGCCATTTCTTTATCATTCCTAGTTAATGCAACAGGGTTCTATACACATATTAGATGTTTTAAATTCACACAAATTAGAGCATATTTTTCCAAAAGCCAAGGGTACAGGTCCCACAGAAGTGTAATAATTTTTTCCTTTGCTTTTATTCCAAAAATTCCACTTAGATGCTGGAAGACACTACCAGTTCAGGTATCCACTTTGCCCTTTCTCACTGCCCCATGATTTTTTGTTTCAAGTGCCATATCCTCTACAGAGGGGCCACCATTCCAATGGCATTCAAGATAAATCATGGAGAGTACAGAAGAAATTATCACATTAACATCTGTCAAAACATATACAAAAGGACTATGCAGAAAGGCCAGTTTCCAAAGCATTCTTCCTTACCTTGTCCTTGGAATCAGGTAGTGAAATGGAAACATTTCCATTAGAACTTAAATGGATGTCAGCTCACAATAACATGATATTTGACTAAAAGATTATTTGAACTAGAAACCTGCTGTATCATCCACTTGACCAAAGGAGATGAAGATCCATTACAGCCAATACCAGATTTTCATGTTCAATAAAGATATCAGACCATGCTCTTGCACACAAAAAACTATAGGCTTCAACTTTACACTTAGGAAAAAAAAAATCACTTCCTTATTAATAGCCATTCATTAACTACAACTTAATTTGCATATATTAAAATAAGTACCGTTGAATTAAGCCATGTTTTTGTTTCAGATGTGAAATCCTAAGATTTTCTTTTTAACCCTTTTGACAGCTGCAGTATTTAGTATCCAAATAATGAACAGAGCTTTCTTCTGTGGAGTTGAGATTTTGTTGTGATTTCATAAAATATTTAGATTTAATTAGATTTTAACTATGATGTGCTTTTCTTTGTGAGTAAAGTACCTTACAATGTATTAACTGTCTGACAATGTATCCAGCTCTTAATAACTTCTGCAAGCAGTTTGTTAGCATCTCAAAGGGCCCAGTGTTTGACCAGACACCTGTGTGCAGTTCTGAAGAGATTCTGCTGTGTGACCAATAATTGCCAAACATGAAACGAAGTTTCCCACATTTGCATGCAAACCACACTGCTCTGCTATCCGACAGGAAGAATATGGATAGAAATTCTTCCAATGTCGTAGGGTGTTCTTGATTATGGTGAACTTTTGATTAAAAGGCAATTCTATGTTTTACCTCTGGGATGTTTTTGCAATTTGTAAGGTCTTCCTTCTTTTGAAAAATGAAAATCCATTACACCTATGAAAATCTTCATTTTCCAGGGTGGAAGCCCACACTATTGTTCCAATGTACTTAGGACATGGAAATTCTGATTAATACCTATTTTTTTTTCTTTTTTATATATAATGTGAAAATTACTACACATTTTCTTCCTCTAAATATCTCCTAAATATCACATGGGTGATACAAAGTTGTGGAGGAAAGCTTTAAATTCATTGTTGTAATCCGTGCAGACAGTATGATACAGCATGATACAGCATAAATAAGTAAATAGGTAATTAATAAATAAGTAAAGTATTTCAGACATTCTATAGCAAGAACTTGATGACCTGATAAATCCCAGTTTTGGTAATATTCTTCTGCTTGCTAAAAAAAACCCACTTTCACTTTCAATCGCAGAAAAAGAAAAAATCACACTGCAGAAGTATGTGAAATGACTCCTGTCTGCATAAGCTTTAGTACAAATCTCTACATCCATATCCATGACTATGACAATTCATTAAAAGCTGAATAGTAGTAATGAATGTGATAGTTTTGTGAGGGAGAATCAAACTATTTCAGCCCATTTGCTGGTAAGACAAGGAAAATAATTAAACTTTGTTATTCTTGCACAGAACATTTTCTTAGCTTGTTTTGCAAGAAAGTGAAAGAAAATCATGAATTAATATTACCAAGAGACCTGCATCTGTCAGTATTTGATTTGCAGAAATATGTGTCTGTTTCAAGTTCTTTTTTTTAAACAACTTTTTTACTCTTCACGCATTCACTGTTCTTTCTTGATTGCCCTTCTGAAGAGCACAGCACATTGTCCTTAAAACTAGAAAGAATTGTGTTTTCTTTCCCTTCATTTCAGAAAATCACATACAGTTCTCATAAAGCAGAAACCTTCAGTAATGGTGGATTTGCATAACTTTCATTTAGGAGAAAATTCCTATGACTCTTTCAACTCCAGTTCCAAAGTCACTGTATAGTGACTGTATAGGCTTTTTATATTGCTGTCTATCTTTTGAATTTGTACTGCAAAGCAATTAATACAAGCTATTTTCATGAGGCAGTTATTTTTACATATAATAATAATAACTATAATCTGTTAAAGTCCAACATATGGAATCTTGTTTTTAAGAAGAAATATGTCAAATTGTCTTAATCTTTATTTTGAAGACATATTTTTATTTAGAACCTAAGATCCTTTTGTCAGCTGCTCTTCTTTTCCTTTCCACTGAAGTCAATAAAAGAAACTTTACCAGGTAGAGATTTGATCACAATATCAGTATCAGTTTACAAATAAGTCTCATTTGTAAACTGGCTGATGTTACTGGCACACAAATCTGAAAACACTTTTCTGATCAATTTGGAAAAAAAACAAAACAGATCTTTCAGAAAGACTTTTGAATGTATATTCTGCATTCTGAAAATCTGATGCAGTAAAGATCTTATGATCTTAGCATCAGCTTGCATGTGGCCTGGAAGGAGTAACATACAAGTAACTTTTACAGGTACCCAATAGTTACAATCAAAAAATTATGATATTCCTAAAATATGCTGTTAAATAGGAAAAAAGTTCTTATTTCCCTCTCAGAAGGAGATATGTTTAAATTGAGTGTGAAACAAGAAATCATTTAGCTAGGCACCCAGCCTAGTCTTAATTTCATCTTATTTTAGTCTTACAATATTTCTACAAAGTGTTTCACCTGATTCTAAACAATCTATTTTTGGTATAAAATTGTGAAAAATTAAAGATAAAAATTACAATAAGATTTTAAGAACTGAGGAAAAAGATTAGAAAACATGGAAAAATATTTGATTTCTAGTTAAAGTAAGTATTTCACTTTAACGAAAATTTAGATTTTCTTTTATTTAGTTTTGGTACTGTGGAAAAAATCTAACTTTGCCCCAAATAAATAAAAATAAAAATCTTTCTAACTGTATTCTGAAAAATAAAAAATATGTCTGTAGAAAAAAATTAAAATGTGTCAGTCCTGTAACAGGCTAGAGAATAGAATGGAAATTTAGGTAATGGGACCTGTTTTCAGCTCCCTGCTTTGTCCAAGAAATATAAAGAGTCTAATATTGATTGTCCTGTGATACCGATCAGAGTCTGACTGGCAATTTCAGATCTCCTTTAGTAATAGTATTTCAAGCATGTAGAGTATTGTTTGAATTCTCCAGAGTATCTTGTAGTCTTTCAGTAGAGTGGAAAACAAAAACAAAACCAATACCAAACCAAATTCAGTAGTGCTTTTACCTTGAGCCTTTTATTTTTATGTATTGGAATATTTTATTTTTATTAGTTGGCACATGCTGGCATCAACCAAAACAGAGGAAAATATTTTTTCAGTATTTATATTGTGAAAGCTTCAACTCTTGCAACTCAGTAATCAGTACAGTCAACAACATTCTAAGTCCTGTTCCTCGCAATAAACCCCCATGTTTTCTCTGTAAAATCATCAGGCAAGTAGGAAGAAGGCTTTGAAGCATTTACCTGGTTACTGTTGCTTAGGAAACAAGCAGCTCAGTGTTAACAGAGATTCATCACAGAAGGACCACATTAACTAGTGAAAGACAAGGTGGCCTCACATACATTTTCAACAAAACCAACCCTTGGATCATTGACTAAGTATAATACTTTGGGGTGTTATTGCCACTCAATTAAAACTTCAGGAATAATAGAGTAGTTAGTGCTGTTATACTACCTAATAAAGCTGTGGAAAACGATACAGTAAGTTACTTACTGATTTCAATTTTAGTGTAAACAATGGCACTTGAAATACATAGTTTAAGTGCAAGGAGCTTTTTTTCCCAGTTATTTTGAGCTAGCTGGCACTAGAAATATTGTGTAGTCTCTGAAAAAGAGGTGGTTTTTTTTCAGTGTATGCAAAACTGTAGATAATTGCTTTTCAAAGTTGGTCCCAGTGTCCTCTTCCTACTTTGAAAGGAATATTCATATAAGTAGCATATTTTTGTTTGTTTGATTAATTTCAGTGAATGTAAGACAGTTGTTTACTTTTAGTTGATGGCATGTGGGATCATGTTCAGATCTGCTCCTTGCTCATTTTAGAAGCTGTAAAAAAACCCAAGGCACAACCTGATAATAGAGACTTGCCATAAATGAGTAAGGCTATTATGGGAGCTGCTTTAGAAGCGCCGGATTAGTCTACAAATCTTAAAAAAAATGGATTGAAAATATACACAGATAAGCTATGAAACTATTGATTTCTAAGATAACCTTTTCAAATTTTATGGACAGTACTGGGCACTATGCTTTACAAACACTGCATTATTTTAATTCCACAGGTGTTAAGCACCATTTTCCATGGTCCTTATCATATGGGTGAACAAGGCTACAGGAAGTCTTAGAGACTGGTTTCCTCTTACCAATCTCACCTGAGAAGCCAAAAAGTTTTTCTAGAAAAATGTCTTTTCAAAACTCAAAAATGATACCATATCCTTTCTTTGTTGTCCACTGAAGGTGATCTAATATCTTGCCTTCTCTCACTCCTGTTGGAGCTGCTTGGTTTGCCATTTTGTCCATGTCCTATCTATCTACTAAGACACAAGCTGCGTGTTAAGACATATGCATATTCTCTGAATTTTAATTAACTGTCCTCCTTCATCTTCGTTGCTTCCTTTTTTATTCTTGAACTCTTTTTTTTTCTTTTTTTCTCAGACAAAAGCAAAGAAACAAACAAAAACCCCAACAACCCCTCAGGCCCTCCCCAAAAATGTCAACCAACTAACCAAATAAGAATCAAACTAGCAAAAAAACCTAACAAAAAACCTGCAAACCCCAAACCAGTAGAATTTTTGGGGGGATTAATTGGTTTGTTTCTATAAATATATTCAGAAAAATATGTTGTCAGATGCCTGACGTACTACAAAAAAAATACCAAGCAACTCAAACATCTATTTCTAAGAGACTAGAGTAACATATAATCTTTTTTGTTCCTAGTAAAAAATACCGGATGAAAATTTCTAAAACGATGTGCTATGTAGAAGATACTCAACAGACAGGAAATGCAAAAAATGGTTAAAGTCTGTCAAAGACGAAAATAGATACTTATAACAAAGAATGCCCAGTAACCATATTTCTCTACTATTTACCTTAACACTCTATCTTTACATTAATATATACATGTATATAATTTGAGGAACAGATGACTGTTTAGATTTGCTAAATCTTTTGTTATTTCTTAATAGAAACTAACCTAACTTAGTAACATGATTGAATACGAGACATTTATGCTACTTGATGAAGCACAGCTTACTGACTAAAACTACAAAATATGAAACTGTCATAGACTGGTTTGAGCAATACTATGTGCTCTTCTGTCCTTGTCTTAAAGTAAGGGTCATATTTGCTTAGTGACAATGGGGTTACATCTATGTTTCTTAATTTAGAATATCTTGTTACTTGATGGTGTCATTCCTCTGCAGGTTGCAAGGAGTTGAAGGAAATTAAGGAGAAATTAGAGGCTCATTTGCACAGGGAAATTATTGTGCTCTAAGGTGGACTGTGGATGCACAGTGCACCCATCAGCTCTATTTCTTACTCTCAAGATTGAGGATCTGATGTGTATTTATAACAGAAGTCCTTAAAGCATTTGAAATGTTGTAAGTATCTCTGGGATTCCTATCACATCAGCAGCTTGCACAAATATTCTGGTGAGATGACTAAATGTCTTTCAGTAAGAATACACTGTCACTCGCAAATAAGGATCTCACTCACATTTTCTAACTGATATCATCCTAATGAATGCAAATATGATGTCTGGAAGCACGTGATGGGAAGTAAATACTTAAGAAGCATTGGGTACATCTGAGTTTCCCTCTTAAAATACCATGTGAAACACTCCAAAACTGCCTTGTGGCACTACCACATGTAGAAATGTGGATAACAATCATCAGATTGTCCTTCAGTGTCTATGTATTGTTTTCTGTGGGGCAAACTTAGATTTTCTGAGAAATGTATGGCTGCTGATTAAGAATAGTGAAATAACCCACCATTTTGTAAAAGCAAATCTGTGTAATGCAGAATTAGAGACAGCAAACTTCTGTTGCACTCACAATTAATCCATTTTTTTCTGATAAGCCAGCAACATACCCAATAGCTGTTTGATAGCTGTCTACCTGCAATAACAGCTGACCTGCTGTATTGTATTAGTTATACATTGCTAACTATAGAAACCCAACTTTGGTTGAATAGTAAGCCTCCTGAAGCATTTGAAGACTACACAAATTCTCTCAGTATAATTAACAGATAAGACCTGTGCAATGCATCCTTGAGGCTGAACACTAACAGTAGCACATAGACTACATAATAGCTCTTTGGTGAGAGAAGGATGCAGCAAACTTTTCTTTCTCTGTCTTTTTGTAGAGACTCTCAAATAAATATCTCTGAGGATAACGTTTTATCATTTTTCACCCAGACTCAGGTTACAGCCTCTCTCTGTAATCTGTTTCAGTGCTTGACTACTGTCATTGTGTAGATTGTTCCTAATATCAGTTTGGAATTTCCCTTGATGCAATTCGTGTCTACTGGCTTCTGTTGCACCTCCAAGAGAGTTTGACTTGGTCTTCATGTCCTTACAAAAAGTAGCTGTAGGTAGCAATCACATCTCCATGTGTTCTTAAGACTGAACAAATCCAGATCACACAGAACTTGTACATTGTGTCTCATCCTCTTAACCTTCTTGATAGCTGTCCATGGAACTCAAACCTGCCTGTCAAAATTTCTTGTACTGAGGAGCCAACCTAGATACAGTACTCTTGATGTGATCAGTAGTGTTCAATAGAGGGAAATAATCACATCCTTCAGTCTATTGCTCATATTCCTGCTAACATAGTATGTGGCTGATCACCTTCACTATAACAACTTACTGATGACTCATGTTTGAGTTCTTATCCACCTGATTCTTTTCTGGAAAGACCTTCCTAACCAGTAAGTCACCAGACAATATTGTTATTCAAGTTTATTCCATCTCAAATGCAGGACTTGACACTTGCTTTGTTGATCACAAGGATTTTGGCCACTCATTTCTCCACCTGTCATTTTTTTACGATGGGTGGTGCACCCCTGACGCTGACTATGACCATTCCCTTATGGTTCTGAAATGTCCAACCAGACCTTAGTTGTTAAAAACAGAGGTAAAGACTATTTTCTAGGTGTTCTGTCACTAAGTTCAATGCCTCATATTTTCCATAGGCTTCCAATTGCTTTCAATGTACTTTTAGAAATTCTTTTTTGGCTTTCCATCTCACTCTAGTTTCAGCTTCATCTAAACTTTGTTTTTCTTAACTCCTTCCTAGCATATATAGGTTCTTCCCAAGAAGCACACCCCTGCTTTCTCTTTCTGTGTATTTTTGTTTTTCGTTGGTTTTTAATACTTCAGCTCAATTCATCAGTAGTGCAGTACTGGTCTTCTACCACGGTTGCATTCTTCTACCATGACTTTCTGTACATCAAAATGGATGATTCTTGTGCTTTGAAGAGCTTTTGCTGAATACCAACTAGATCGTCCAAGCCCCTTTTTTTCTTCAGAAAAGTTTCCAGTGAGATGCTTTAAAGACTATCTCTGAGGAAGCTGAAATCTTCTTTCCTAAATTCCATGTTTGTGATGCTCATATTCATCTTGCTCACTTCTCTTAGACACTTAAACTCCTCTACCTTGGGAGATTTTTTCACTGCTGTCAAATTTGCTGTTTACCTTACTAAACTTTAAAAGGAAGATTCAGTCCTTCCTTAATCATATATTGAATGTCCAATAGGCTTCCCCTGACAGCTTACAGATCATTATCTTCTGTCGAAAAATAAACCTTGATGCTCTCCAGACATCTGCATTGTTTGTGCTCTCCTGTATTGCCCTTCTTGCATAGGTCAGAATGATAAAGCCCTCTGTGAGAGCCATGGCCTATAACAGCAAAGCTTCCTGTAGCAAAGTGCACCACAATGTCACGCACTCCATGCTGCTATATCCCCTGATCCTTACCCATAAGCTCTCAGAGGCTTGTTAGCTACTCCAAAGAACAGGACACTTCACTTAATCTGTTGCTTTTTATAGAGAATGACTCATCCTTCTCATCTTCCTGGACAGATCTTCCTAATGAAAAAGTGTGACAAAATCATACATCCCAGCACATTGATGCAGGGACCTAACTACAGAACTCTTAAAGGGATGAACAGCTTTCCACTCAAGTCACATGATCTAGACAAATATGATCCTGTATTTTATTTCTATACTGGTGAGCATAAGATGAACTTTTTATATTATGCAACAGCAAATGTGCTGTTATTTTTGCTCAGTTTTGTGACATTTGTAAAATTTCAACTCTTCAGAACATAGTTACCTGTTCATGTGTGTGAAAGAGACAGAAAATTCACCAGTTCAATTTGATGCTGTCTTAGAAGACATGTAAGATAATATAATAATATTAGTGCCATGGTTTAACCCCAGCTGGCAACCAAGTACCAAGCAGATGCTCACTCACTTCCCTTTTCCTTCCCTCCCAGGGACTGGGAGAAGAATTGGGAAAAAAAAGAAAAAAACCTCTTGGATTGAGGTAAGGGCAGTTTAATAATAGGGAAAAAATAGCCATAAGAATATTAACAGCAACAAAAGATCAATAAAGACAACAACATCAACAACAATATTAATAAGAATAATATTGGTAATAGGGTCAGAGTGAGATAAAACACAGGAAAAACAAGGGATGAACTGTACAGTTTCTCACCACCCACTGACCAATGCCAAGCCTGTCCTCAAGCTGCAGTTGGCTTCCCTTCAGGGTAATTCCTCCAGTTTATAAACTGAACATGATATTCTGTGACATGGAATATCCCTTTGTGCAGTTCAGATCAGGTCTTCTGGCCATGCTCCCTTCCAGCTTTTTGTACAGCTCCTCACTGCAGAGCATGGGGCATTGAAAAGTCTTTGATTTAGAGTCACCTGCACTAAACAGTAACCAAAACACCAATGTGTTATCAACATTAGCCTCATACTGAATCCAAAACATAGCACTGTACCAGCTTTTGAAGAATTAACTCTATCCCAGCTGAAACTAGAGCAATTAGGTATCATGTTAAAGAGGAATACAACTGTCTTTAGAATAAATATCAAATGCATTTTTTTCTCTGCATTTGATTCCACACAGAACACTTGTTTTTCTGTCAAAATTACGGCTAATGCTTGTCTCCTGCACCAGCAAAGCCAGAGTAAAGATGGTAAAAAAAGGAAAGGATACACTTAAGAGACCTGGCATGTAAGAAAGACCTCACTGTTGATATCTGAAGCCCTGAGGAGACAATATCTCCTGTACACTAGTTTTTTTTCCTTGCCATCCATGTACTCTAAACTTCAGTTTTCACTCTGAAAGAGAACTGCAGAATGTTTCTTCCTCCAATAGTCCCATTATTAACTGCAGTATTATATACTCTTTCTCCAGAAGTAGAGAGGACAACGGTTGCTCTTAATACCTCTTACAGAGCTAGAGAAGTACCTCCTCCAGAAATTGAGTTTTTCTCATTTCTCATTCTTTTTTTAATGAATATGTAAAAGGCATGCTTCCTGTACCACTTCAGAGAGGGTCCGTGTGATTTGGATAAGAGCAAAGCTACAGCACAGTGTTTAGAAATCCTTGCATAAGACAAATGATTAACACACTCTAGCACAGGAAAAAAAAGGAATTAAGGTTGTAATAATTTATTGCAGTTCACTGAGAACATTTTTAGTGCTTAAATACATTTCTGTTTCAAGATTAATTAAATTATGATTACACTAATCTATTCCATTCAGGCTTTCCTCTGAGTCCACGGCCATTTAAGGGAAAATTAACATTTGTGCAAAACTAACACACTAAGAGTGTAAAAGTTTATGTGCAAGCTTTTTCTTTCTCATACAGCAAAGAATAGATAACTGTTGATAAAATTTTGACAAGAGTTAATGAAATTTGTATGAGTTTCTAATTTGAAGTGTATTAATGTGTCACAGTGGAAGTACTCTTTAAATATTAAAATTCTGAAAATGTATTCAAAAGCGTATGGTACATCTAAAAATAATTTTATCATTCAAAGTTAACAAGGAAGTTGTGTGCTATGGCACTCTAATTGTAATATGTACTGTACTTTTCAGCCCTACAAGAGACTTAGGCCCAACCAGCTATCATAGGAGAAAAATCCCACTAAAAACCATCTGCAAAGCATGGCTTCTGAAGGGAAAGCCACAGGGAACTGCAGCAGGGAGCCTTAAGCATAAGTGTGGTAATACTGAACCACTATTGTGGTGGCTTCCGGAGAGCTTGCAGAACTTGTGTCTATTCTTTTTTTGATTTAACAAAATCACTTATTCTCCTATCAGTGAAAAGTGAAAACTTCCAAGTGCATTGGACAACGGGGGAATGGTCTTTTAATTGATTAGTGAAAAATACTGGATCACCTGTGAGCAGCACTAAAAGTTACAATTTACGGAAAATAAGAAAAAAAAATTAAAGCTTCAATAGGAATGTATCAGAAGACAGAATATTCTTTTCCATCCTCACAAGTTTGGCAGTTCTTATTCACATCTATTTCAAACTGCTTGGTTCTTCTGCATTGTGCTATAAAGAATATGCCTCACCAGACAGGATTTGCCAATTGAGTCAACTTTATATGTGATTAAGACCAGTTTGCACATAGTTCAGTGAGCATATTTATACACATAAGGCCACTGTTGAAGAGATTTTTACAGAGGCAAACAGAAGAGGCCAAAGGTGTAAATTCAATTTGTGAGCTGTGAAGATGTGAGCATGTTTAGGAATAATCCATTCTTATGATTTTTATTGGGAAAAACGTGTAGGACTCATATTCTTTCTCACAGTGTTTTGGGAAGTTTGGTTCTATCTAAGCAGGAAATACATTCTAGGAATACAGCTAAGACAGAGAATGGCAGAAGAGACAACCAAGGGGAAAATGAAGAGAGACTGTCAGAGTACAGAGTCCAAGAGAGGGGAATTTAATTAGGTAGCAAGCCATTATGTAAACATTTAGATGGAATTGGTGAATATTCAGAATTTAGTTTCTCATCAAAAAATGAATAGGAAGTGACAGTTAGACTACCAACAGCTGCTGAATGGGCAGCTAGAGATATGGAAAAAGCATCTAGATAGAGAAGGTAAGCATTAAATTGGAAGTTAAAAAACAATAACTGGCATGGGAACTATAATTGACTTCTTAATATTTTTTTACTGCCTTTTGGCTGGGACCTGTTTTCCTTGGTGGAAAGAGATAGTGAAATGAACATTCTCTAAAATGTTCTTTACTAAAGAAAAAGATTACAATATGTGTGGAAGAGACATTACAAAACTTGTGATCAGACACAGAAAAGAATAAGTTCATTCCAATTTAGCAACCGTGATAAGCACACAGTTGAAGCAAAGTAGGTTATTAACAGCTTTTGCTAGCAAATGTTAGTACAAATTCAACACTTTTAAAGACATTTGGCTTTTAAGCACTTGGGTCATGGAATCATTGGAGCTTCCAACACATGCCAACATACAGTTTTTCTACAATAATAAACACTTCTATCAAATGCATCTATATCAGTAAGAAATTCTTCACCTAAAACCTGCTGTTAAACCTCAAATTTTCTAAAACATATGTTCTATGAATTAAAAATAGTAAAAAACACTGATGTGCATTAAAAGTGAATATGCAGCATCAGTCATGGAAGAATTATTTGATCTTGCAGCACATTGATTTATTTATGGGGAAGAATGAGAAAAATCTCCTTGTCCTACCTCAGTTTTCTTTTCTCGGTGACCCCACATATCTCATAATTTCACAGAAAGACAATGCATAATTTCCCTCACTTTTTAATTTCTCCTGTCTGATATTATAGTTTTTTAAATATACCTTGTCATGTTATTTACCTTGGTACCCAGATGCAGGATGTCTACTCATTTTGAGATTCTTGCAAATAAATCACTGTTTCAAGAGTGCATGCTGCTAGACCAGTTTTAACTGAAGCACCTAACACTTATCAATTATAGAATATCTGAATAACATTGCTATGCAGGACAAAGCTGAGTAAATTGATTTCCAGAATTAAAGGAGTGTATTATTGCTCCTCTACAGATGGCATTCCATAAATCTTGAGGGATAGAAAATCTATTGGAACAATCAAGACTTAAATATACAAAAAATATCTAAGATCTAAAAATATGGCTAATGTTGTTTCAGTGTTCTAGTCTTCCTCACAAACTATGAAAAAACTTAACACTATAAAAAAGTTCTCAGAGTAAATGTCCCTAAATAACAGTAAGCCTCCATCCTGTATTGATGTGGGATTATTTCTCCCCAGGTGCAGAAATGGCCATATTGCTTTGTTGAAGTTCTCAAAATTACTCTGTCCAATTCTCCAGCTGGTCCAGATTCCTCTGAATGGCAGCAACTTCAAAAGAATCGGCCATCCCTATTCTCCATCCGGTATCATCTATAAATTTGATGAGGGTGCAGTCTGTCCAATCATCCAGCTCATAACTGAGGATGTGGAACAGTACTGGCCTGGTATCAACCCCTGGGTGCACCATGAGTGACTGCTCTCCAGCTGCCTTTTCTGTTGACCATAATCCCTTGAGTTTGACACTTCAGCCAGTTTTTGATCCACCTCACTGTCAGCTTATGCTGCCCATACAAAAATACTTTTCACTTTTTTTTTTCAACCGGTAGTAGGAACAAGGGGAACTGAAAAAATAAAGAATTTAAACATCCTTATATATGTAAAATACAACACTGCAATTTTTTAAATTTTATTCCACGACCCAATATACTTGTTTCTCACCTCACTCCTTCCCTTGTAAGATCTGTAGAACAATGATGATTTCAACCATGGTGCCCTCTTTACATTGAATTTTGCAACCAGTTTTGCTCAGGTTGTAGAAGGAATAGGTGTTTCTGTTTTATAGCTTCTTTGGTTCTTTGGTCTATAATTATTCAATAAGAGAGCTCTTTTGCTACTTTAGATCAAGATATATAAAGACTATTTGTGGTATACATTGTGAATTACACTTCAAAACGTGTATCATGAGGAAGAGCTGTAATTTAAATTATCCTGGTTTTGAGACTATAATTTAGCAATTTCTGGCAGAAAGTCATGAGGCATTTAGCATCTTAAATAAATAATGCAGCATACTTCCTTTGAAACACACTGATCTGTGTAAACAAATATTCCACTACCAGGAAGAACAAGAACATACCTGCTCTGTTCCTTAGATAATCAGATAACTTTCTATCAGAAAGAAAATTATCTGAATAACCACAAAATCCTATCATGAATCCTTTCATAGTTTGCACTTGTCAACCCCACCCTAAACATTATTTTTTTCTTTCTTTTTCTCCTTATTTCTTGGCAAGTATTCACTTCCTACTCACTACACTGACATACAGACATGAAGGAATTTTCACATTAGCAAAACTCCTCAGAGGTTGTTCTTCATGTGCTTCTGAGTAAAACATGAAATAAAAAACCAGCCAGATAGAATCCTTTGATTCTGTTAATTTCATTTCTGTTCAATTAGGAAAGTTTAGCTGGCGCAAGGATAAAGAAAAGAATTTTTATCCGCTATCAAAAAACAATTATCATTATGCTTACAGTTTTGGATAGATTTTAAACTCTTATGCTCTTATGTTAGCATATCTTAAGATAATTTCCTGGGAGAATGTTAAAAGGCCTATTTCAATCATTGAGATCACTTGTGATACTGCAGCACTGGGAAATGTCACAGAACAAATGCATAGAACTGAAAGCATAGGAAGGTACTGAATAAGCTTTGTGCAGGAATCAATAATGGCAAACACTAGGAATGTATGTGCTGCAACTACTACAGTACATTAATTACTTCTAACAATTGGATAAGGAATGAAAACAAAAGGGATACAGAGTAGGAATAGATTTAAACCCTTGGCTCTAAACAACTAAGGAGAAAAAAAAGAACTTCAGTTGTGCAGGTGCTGAAGTTCAATGAGATAGGGGCACCTACAACAAGAACAAAAGACACCAAGGATTCTTGGAGAAGGAAATTTACTTTTTACTCTACATTTTGGACCAGTATTACAGAATTATGAGTAGAGGAGAACCTGTACCAGGAATTGCAAAAACTTCTGAAGATCAGTTGATAAAATATCAGTGGATGACAGAAGACAGACTGTCAGAAGACAGACAGCTTTTAGGAAAGCTATTGTATTCAAACTTACATCTAACTAGAAGGGATACGTACAGCAAAAATGATCAATTAAATTGGCAATTAAAATGATTGGGTAATACTGGAGTGTAAAATTAATGTTGAAGGAACCAAGAGAAGTAGCATATTTTAAATCATCAAAAAAGGAAATGGTAGAAATAGTGGGATTTTTTTCTTTATTTTCCTTTTACACATGGTTCTATTAAATTGTTGCCATATTAAGAAGAAAGCACAGAAATCTAGGAAGACACAGAGATTTTGAAAGGTTTCTATAAACATGTTTTGTGAATGACATTCCTTTCTCTTTAAAAATGCAGACCAGATAAAGTTTTTGGACAATTAGGCACTTATAGGATGACAAAGAATCAAACATTTTCACTGAAAGCTGAATGAAATATTTTTCTTGGACTTGGTTTTGAATAGGAATATTAGTGGCTTATATTTACTTATTTATTTGTCATTTTACTGAGATACTCCAAATATGATTCTGCTTTTAAAATAATTAAATTATAATCACAATAAAATTTCAGCATGATTCAATTTTGCATGTGTGTGTATAAATTGGCCTTTCCTTTCAAGTTTTATTCCCAAGACATAGATAATAAATGGAGCATTTAGTTTCATTATTTGAAGCAACACTAGAAAAGGAATGAGGTGTTGGCTAATCTATAATGTTTGGTATACAATTAATCATGACCAATATAAGGTAAGAACATCACTATTTATGTTGATTTTTTGCGAAGAAAACCAAGAGAAGCATAACAACACAATCAGAAACCATCAATTATTTCTTTGGTAAATGCTGTGTTGAAGAAAATGTTATTTTAATGTTAAGACATCTATTATTAAGGACAAATTTAAATGAAAACTGGCCTATGAGAACTGACTGCAGTCTTTCTGAAATCACATATAGCTAAAAATCTGCCAGTGATTTAACTCTCTTTATAGGATACACTGTCTAGATAAAAGACCTCCATAGATTGAAACTTGGCTTTTTACTCCACCAGGTCTGTGGTAATTCTATGGAAATAGCCACAATTTTCACTGAGATTCTTATATCAGCTCCATCAGAAACAATAGCTATTCTCTGTTGTTTCAAGTTGTTCATGATGGAGATATTAAAAAGATGTGAAATTCTACTCTTAATTTGACCCTCTTTCCAATGAGGTCAATCAGGATTGTGTATGAGTCACTTAAAGAAATGAGTCCTTATGGAGTGCTTTGGAAAATCATATTTCTCCATCGTTCATGTAGTTAGCTATGCCCTAAGGTATAATGAAGTCACGTAGGGGTCAAGAAAATCTAAATTCTGATTAAGCTGAAGTAGCATTTTGTTTTTTTTTCTAAATATATGAGAAGACAGTTTACCATATGAAAGAGAGGGGGAAAGATGGAGAGGACTGGTGAAGAAGAAATAATATTGGTATGCAGACAGATTGAAAAGAGAAGCCGTAAGTTTATTTCCAACTTCTTTAACTCTGAGAAAGAGTTTTGAAAGAAATTAGAATCTGTTGAGTCTGACTCTTTGACACACTCTCATGAGGTAGCTCCACTCTTCTTCCCTAAAAGTTGCATAAGGGTGGGTTCACCAGAAGGTCAGTCAAGGAAACTCAATATAGCATTCTACTTCTATAAAGAAATATGTCCTACAAATAGTTTAGAGTGGCTATCACTTAGTTTATGAATTTCATGTGGAAAGTTGTGACTTTACTTGTAATAGATGCATTTTTTTATGGTGTAAGCAATATTTTACATGTCGTCTGTGTACTTGATTTATTGCCCTCTTGTTTCTCACATTGAATTTCAAGTTGCATGGAGTATAGAATTCATAGTATCATCCAATCATTTAGGTTGGAAAAGGCCTTTAAGATCATTGAGTCAAACTGTTAACTCATCACTGCCAAGTCTACCGCTAAACCTAAGGGCCACATCTACACGTCTTTTGAATACCTCTAGGGATGTTGGCTCAAACACTGACTTCCCTGAATAGCCTGTTCCACTTTTTTCCTCATATCCAATCTAAATCTCCTTTGTTGCAACTTGAAGTAATTTTCATTTGTCCTATTCCTTGTTACTTGGCAGAAGAGTCTGACCCCCACCTCACTACAACCTCCTTTTGGGCAGCTGTAGTGAACAATAAGGGCCCCTTGAGCCTCTTTTCCTCCAGGTTAAACAATCCCAGCTCCTTCAGCTGTTCCTTATAAAACTTGGGCTTAAGACCCTTCACCAGCTCTGTTGCTCTTCTCTGGACTCACTTCAGCGCCCCAATGTTATTCTTGCAGTGAGGGATCCAGAATTGAACACAGGACTTCAGGTGTGGCCTCACTAGTGCTGAGTACAGAGGGCAACCCCTGCCCTGGTCCACTATTGCTGGTACAGACCAGGATGCCAGTGGCTCTTTTGGCCACCTGGGCACACACTTGCACCTGTTCACTCAGCTGTCAAACACTACCCCTGGATCTTTTCTCACTGGGCAGCTTTCCAGCTACTCTGCCCTAAGCCTACAGCATTCCATGGATTTGTTGTGCCCAGGCTTGGCCTCATTGAACTTTCTGTTTGTCCTTGGCCCACTGATCCAGTCTGTCCAGATCTTTTTGCAGAGCCTCCCTACCCTCTAGCAAAACACCACCCCTGCCCAACTTGGCCTCATCTGCCGACTGACTGAGGCACCTCTTGATTCACTCGTTCAGATCATCAGTAAAAGGTTTAACCAGGACTGGCCCCAATACTGTGCACTGGGGAATGCCACTCTGTTACATTATTGTTCTGACTGGGAAAGCAAAAATATGCTGCTGAAAATCTGGCAAGGAATTGCTAGATTTTTGAGTCAAAATAGTAAGGACATGAGCAATCTGAAAGACAGCATAGCAACATCGTACTTCTCCAGAAGGCAGTTGATTCGACTGGTCATGAATTTCTGTGACTGTGACAACATTAAGATTTTTGTCAGACTAATAAGCAAGCAGATAAAAACAAAGACAAACAAAAACTCTACAACCAACCAAAGCATAAATAATTAGCTTTCTCCTCACATCTACAGCACTCTATATTTTATTTCTCCTTATTTGGTATAGACAGTTCCCCCCCCCTTCAAGACATATTTTATCTATCAGAAACCAAAATTTTAGTAAGATGAGTAGAGAGCAGAGAATATTTTACATTCTGCTCTTGCAACCCAAGTTTTCTGGACCAGCTGGCCTTAGGGCTAGTTTTGCTTCTTGGGTTTGACTATAAAAAGAATATCAAAGTATTCTCTGAAAGTCAAATAATGACTATACTCCAGCACAAGAATTACCCTTCTTTTTGTCTTAGAGAAACCTCTGAGTTAATGCACATAGCATCAACAAGAGACTCGATATAAGGTTTTGTGATTTGGAGATATAAAACATTTCCAAGGCGTCCTGCAGAGAAAAAAGTAAAATGTGGGAAACACAAACCAAATCCTCAGTCTTAAGAGGACAAAAGTGGAAATCTCTGAATGTTGTATGAATGTGCTTCTAGATTTGAACATACCTGCTCTCAGGGACAACTGAAGTTGAGAGTTTCTATGCTAAAAGTAAAAGCTGGGTTGCCTGAAGACAAGAACGTAGTGAGTGTGCAGATTCTCTGCTTAGTTATCTGATGTGGAGTCCCTCACGCCATTAAAGGAATTTCCAACTGCCCTTCCCTGGAAAAGTGAAGATTAAAGATACCCCAGGTGTAAAGAAGGCTTCTCTCCCATGGACCCTTAAAGACATTGTGCAATCTTCTCTCTGAGTTTCGCGAGTCCACCACCCACCCCATGGCATCATCCCCTTCCCCTGTTTCCCCACTGGGGCCTGGTGTCCTGTTCCTCTCTTCCCTATGGTCACTTGCCCCCTGCCCTGCCCCCTGTACCACCCACACACCTGAGACCCTATATAACTGAGAAAAACCACATGCTCCCCCTCTCCGGCTCTGGATTCACCTTCAGCACACTGGAATAAATGCTTGCTGGAAATTGATTTGGGCTGGGAGCCCTCTGCCTCTTGCTGAGCCAGCTTTGTAACGTGTGTGGCTGTGTGAGCTTGAATTGCCGCCTGAGCAGTTCCCAAGCAGTTTCTCTACTGGAGAGGCTGACTGGGATCTAGAAAGGGCCCTGGCTGCACTCCGAACAGACACACTGTTACAAATGTTGCATCAACGTGGTCGCCCTTTACTACAGTGGAGCTGTTTAATCATACAGTTCAAATGGAATCAAGACCACACTGCAGGCAATAAAGGGAAATCTCCTTTTCTTTTGCTATAAAGACAAATGTGGCAAGAATGGGAGTTCTCAAAGTGATTACCTTCTCTAATTCTGAACAGAAGCCTCAAATGATGCCAAAGGAAATTTGCATATGGTAAGACAATGAAAATTAGAGTCAGGATGTCATACTTGACCTAAAATGAAGGTTTAAAATAGATTGGTTTGGATTTAGAAATTATCCACTGTAACTTATTGTCAATTGTGTTACAGATATTTAGTTTCCTTTCCAACACTTCTAGACACTGGAAAATCTAAAATGTCCTCATATCATATTTAGAGCAATATAAATTGAGTGAGATTAGAATGCCATTTATTTAATTTGAAATTACAAGCTTAAACCTTGTATTAAAAATATAAAGAGCTACATAAGATACCCTATGATGTTGGTATAGTGCTAAGACTGACCATACTTGAGTTGGTTTACTGTTCTTTGGGAAGCAAGGGAAGAAGCATATAGCACATACCATTTTAATATGTGCTAGAGATATTGTAAGTACACTGTGACATGAGATAAAAAGTGCCTGAACAAAATGAGCAGATGAAATTGTTTCATTGTTGAAGGCTGTGTTTGACCAAAACTATATATACATGTATGCCTTTTCCAAAAACTAGATCTGAGTAAGAAGCAATACAAGAATAAATCCAATTTTTATCTTTCTTTATCCTATTTCACACTTTCGGTTTGCACCTCCTGTATAACCAAACTTCCTTTTTAAAACCTGGCAGAATTTTGTGCCTTCAGTTCCATGTTGCCTCTTCAAGCGTCAGAATCTGTGCTACCGCCTCCTTTTCCTTTCCTTTCCTGGATTATGACCAGTGAGTGTTCAATGCCTTCTTATGCCAGTGTGAATTGTCATTGCTCTTTAGTCTAATGACAACTTGGGCAGCTCCAGACCCTCAAGTTGCAGGAAGATGAGACAAATATATCTTATGTGACACAGCACAGAAGTAGCATGAGTTTAGGGTGAGTTTAACACACGGGTTTGAGTTTGAATTTCACTAGTTCAAATTACTGCTTCTTTTCTGTTACCATGCCCATTTCTCAAGCCGGCTAGCCTCAGCACAGGTAACACTCCAGTGGGATCTTTTCCACTCAGCTGCCGCCTGCGTGGCGATGGCTGGAGGATAAAAAGGGGGGACTCTGGAGATGCTGGGTCACAACGAGTTTATTGGAACCCCGGTGTGGAGTCCTCACCTCGAGCGTCAGCATGCCTGAAGACCTCGACTGACCCTCGGGTGAGACCTTATAACTGGGGGTGTTACACAGAGGGGAGACCAATAAGGTTTTACAGGGGGGTGGCTCATATAATAAACAAACATATTAAAAAAACATACAATGAACATTAGAAGGTGACAATCTGTCCAATCTGTCCAAGGATTCTGTCCAATCACTCGATGCCTCCCTCAGAATCTTCCAGAAGTGGGGACCGACCCCAAAAATGACAGACAGCAACAGGAGGCTGTCCATGAAGTGATGGACAGATAACTCTCTCTGGGGGGGAAAACTTAGGGAGAATACAGAACCAATCACAGAACTGTCACTGGGGAAAATACAGGGATAAACCAAAAGTGGGTAACAAAAGGGGTACAGAGAACAAACCATTTTACAAAAGAACCTTAACTTATGAATTAAACTTAAAATTAAAAAATGCACTTCAACACTTTTCCTTATTTTCCTTATTTTTCTTTTTCTTTCCTTTTTAAATTTTTTAGTGTTTTTGTTTGTTTGGTTGGTTGGTTTTGATTGGAAAAAAAAAAACAATCAAGACTGATTTTGGGGCAGAATCACAAAAGCACACAACAAAATATTTTGTTATTTCTGAGAAATGAAAATAAATTTATTTGGCTTGATTGAGCACTTCATCAACTGTTCATTTTGGGTTTGTATCACTACAGTCACAAATAGTCTAGACGATTAGTTGGTACCAGAGGAGACTCAGGACTTTTGCCTCTCAACTCTTAGGACTTCCTATGCTTGAATTATACTGCTTCGGAAAACTGCATTTAGTCTAGCTCACAAAGAAAATACATAATTTTTAAAAACCAGACAAAAAATCCATTTAATAGAATAACAGAATAAGTTTCAAAATCAGACTAGCAAACTGGACTAGTACTGCCTACAAAATGAGATGTTTAGATTTATTTCAGGTGCATTAAATCTTTAACTCTGCTAATAATTTCAGGTTCGGATACTATTTTCCACTGACTACATACAATTCAAGGTAACAGGACAGAAACTAACCTAGGGAAGATGTATATTGAGGAACAGATCCACCTATTCCAAATAAGTTTAGTTCAAGGAAAAATGGATAGCTTCTTAGGGCAACATAATATTGAAATAGAATAGAGTTAGGATGAGCTCAGTAATCTATGATTAGGCTTCCCCAAAAATATTTGCTTTGAAACTGTCAGGAAATCAAACTTATTTCCAGCTTCAAGTGAGAAAGATCTTGAGTATTATTTATTTGGTGCAAATTTTATTTTTTTCAGCTGCAATGTTCAGTACTCTGCTTACAGACCTTAAATATTACTTAGAGTTTGAGCTAATGTAAGCAATTAATTCACAGCTAGTAATGTATTTGATGAATTTTACTCTCTTCAGTGCATGAATTTTCAATGAGCAGGCTATGATTTTTCTCTAATTTATTCAGTATTTGAAATTATTACCCAAAAAATATATTTGGATAATACCTGCATGCTAAATTGCTTGGAAGGACATAATTTGAAAAGATGTATGTTTACCACGTGGTCTAGAAAAAAACATTTTCCACACTGGTCAATCCTTTTTTCTACCTAAAAAACTCTAATTCTTGTCAGGAGTAGAAAAGATATAGATTAAAATCTTTTTAGATGGTCCACACTCAGATATTTCTGTTGCTCCTATTTTTTACCAAACTTTCTCATATACCTCAGCAAATGAACAAACAAATCTTTGCAATTTTAATAGTAATTCAAGTCCTTTTTGCTGTCAAATAGCTAGGGGGGATGGAGAATTTCATGGAACCCACAAAGCTGACCTGAGAGATAGCATAATATACCTCCAACATAACCAGCTCTTGGAAAGTCAACTAAAGCATCTCTTGTCCATGCACTTTGTTGTATTCTTTCTGAACAAAAGACCACAAAAATTAAATAATTTTTAAATCATATGATAATAAAATCTCTCTCTATATAGACTGAGTTATTTTACCTCTTTGAAGATTTTTTTTATTTAAGCACATTTTCTCTTGAACATCAAGTAACTGACTACTTTTAACAATGAGAACTATTTCTGCTGACTTTTTCACATATAGAAACATGAAACAGTTTCTCCCATAAAGAGACATCTGTTTTGTCAGTACCTATTCCAGTTCCCTCATTGTCCTAAATTTTCCCTCTGTGTTTGCAACATGAACCTGCCTCTGTTGAGAAAAAACAGGTCAGAATTATTCTTGTGTCTCAACAGAGGAAGGATCCCAGACCAGATGTCTCCTTCGGAGATCTCTAATACAGTGTTCAATATACACATGAAAAAGTGAGTTCTCTGCAAAATATAGTGGCCGTCCTTTTTTTTTACCAAAAGTTTAGAGGTGTGACACAGAAATCTAAATCTCTGTTGGTGAACAGATCTTTCACAGCTTGCAGGAACTACTGCAGAGAGAAAAAAAAAAAAGCAACAATGACATTTTCATCCATGTTTCAGAAGGAGGAATTCTTGCTGGCTTTTTGCTTTTTTAAAAAATAAATTATAAATCAGACCCATCTTTTTAATAAAATATTCTATATCTTAATATTTCTGAGATCTTTTTTTCTGCAACACTATTGACATAGCCAAGTATACCTTTTGTTCAGAGTCCTCCTTTTTGCAACTTTGACTAGAATTGTTTTTAATGAAGAGTAATTAAAACTTATGATTTTACAAAAAATAATTAAAAATTACACATTGTGAAACTAAGCCTTAAAGCATCTAAGGCACCCAGTGACTCTTCCTCCTGATCTAGAGGTGTTGAGTCTATTCCTGTAACAATAAAGGCATTTTTGATTATATTATAATATTAAAAATTCAAATATTAAATTACCTTTTAATATATATATATTGATACAAAATATGTATTAACTTGAAAAAGAAAATTATTCAACAATTTCACCCATATATTTTCATCTTTCCTTCCTTAGATATGTAATCCAGTGAAGAAAGCAGGGAGATGTTTTTGTTGTCATCTGAGAGTTTGAAGAAAACATTAAAATTTGTTTACTGATCTACAAAATCCTTGTGCTGTTTTTCATAAAGGCTACATCCTTTTTCTTGCTTTTTTCCCATGGGAAACTGTGGGACTCAACTACTCTGTACAATCTTCAATACTTTTCTGCCTCCCTCTCAGCACAGCTCTGTGGTAAAATCAACATGGCAGATTATCCCCCACTGTATGAAAACCCTTTAAATGCTGCAGGTTAATGTCCAACATCTTCAACCACTGCTCTGGGTAAGTAACATTTTACTCACTTTTTCTGTACTCAAACTCTTGCAAAGCCTTTCCTGACTTGCCTCTGTGCTACAGACGCAACAGTTACAATGAGTTAAATTGAACAAGATGCTATTTTGAACAGAAGACGATTAAAAGATTCAGACTGTCCTTTTCTGATGATGGAAGCATACCTTTATGAAAGACCTGAATGGGATTTTTGCAAAATTCTATTATTCATTCCAGTGCAATAATACAATCACTTTACAGTATGAAGCCAGCAATCAATAGTTTAGCATACAGCTTTGATGAACTGTTTCTTCCTGCTTCCAATTTATACCTTAAAGAGGAGCTTTGCCTGTGGAGTTCACTGCGTTCAACTAATACACCAATTAGCTACTGTGACAAGATTCTGCATTATCAAAAATCAAAGCTTTCCATAGAGAATAATCTTCTTATTGTAGAAAGCTGGTCAGGGAGGAAGGCAATGAAAGACCAATGATATATACACTCAGTCTCAATGTAGATTATACACATTAAATAAGGATAGGAAGAGCATAGCCTCTGGACAGGACAGCAGTATCTTTTGAAGCAAGCTACTGAAAAAAAAAAAGCACTTAAAATGTTTAAGGGATTAATGCTAAACACTGCACACTGTGATCTCTTTCAAAAAAAGAGAATTTACATCCCAAGATTTTGGTTGAGAAAGTAGTCTGAGCTATTAGAAAAATTATAAGGTCTGTTGGATTTATCGCTTTACTTATGTTTTGATTAAAAATTCTGTTATTATACTATTTTTAAATGTAGTCACTTCAGATTTTTAAATATTATCATGCTTAAGCAAAAAAACAATTGCAGAAATTGCAGTTCTCAGGTGGAGGGTTGACCTTATTTGGCTGTCAGGAGCCTGCCTAGTTACTCTCTTCCTCTCCCTCCTCAAAAGGACGGGGAGAAAATAAGGTTGAAAACATGATGACTCAAGAGGAAAACAGAGACTGCTCGCTATTTACTATCATGGGCAAAACAGAACAACTTGACAAAAATCAATTTAAGGTATTTTCAATTAAAATAGACTCAGATAGTGAGAAAAAAAACCCTAAAGTACCTTCTTACCTTTCCCCCAGGTCTTTTTCACTCAGACATAGCCAAGTCTGAGTCCTTTATTCCCAACTTCTCTATTTCCTTACCTCCAATAAATGCAGAGGGGTGGGGAAATGAAGGATTGAGCTCAGCCCATACCATTTCTCTCTGCTTCTCATTTCTCCTCCCCGTTTTTCCCTGCATCAATGTGGGTACTTTCTGTGGGCTACTGTCCTTCAGGATAAACCTGCTTCAGTCTCATCTCTCCATGTGATCTAAGAAACATCCACCTACTCCAGTGTATGTTCCTCCCCAGCCTGCAAGGATGACGTCCACCCCTCCTTCTTCACTGACCTTGGTGCCTAAAACTTTTTTCCTCCTCACTTTTCACTGCCCTCTGTTGTTTTTATCCTTTCTTAATGTTTTCCCAGACATACCATGAGCTTGGCTGATAAGTGGAGCCATGTCTTGTGGAGGGTGTGATGCAGAGCTGTCTGGATCTGGTCATGTCCAGCATGGAGCAGTCCCCGGCCCCTGCTTAGAGAGGACACCCTGTGGCCACCATGTGGCTCCTTCCACTGCCAACACCTGGGCACAGACAGCCAATGTCATGCACATAGTCATTAATGCTGCCTACTGACCTGCACTTGCTCCAAGAGGAATATTGTAAAGCTGATGCTCTGGTCAAGAAAGATTGATATAAACAACAAAGACATTACAGAGCACTCAAAATAAGCTTTTCTGATCAGTCCTCTGCCTCTTTCATGTTATGCTATATAGAAAAAATCTGACACAAATTATCAGCATATGGAAAATCAGAGCTATGTTCACAACTTGCTACTTTTAAATTGGAAGGAACTGTTGCAGCTCACAACATCCACCTGTGCCTTCTGGGCCACTGGGCTCTGCTAATAAAGGGCTGACAATACAGACAAGGAGACAGTGTCCTGTTTGGAAATCCAAAAGCTGTTTATTACGGCACACACATACAGGCCAGCCTTCAACGTAGACCAGGGATGAGAATGGGGGAAGGACTGAAAGCACAGGGTTAAATACAGGGAAGAAGGGGCGGAGCTGAGGGACAGGATCCAATAGGGACAGGGTACAGTGTGCATAGGAGGGGCCAGGAACTGAGGAAACCAATGGGATAACAGGGGTGGAGCAGTCTGGTAAAACTGGGCCAATGGGAATGCAGGAAGGGAAGAACATTCCGGGGAATATACAAATAAGGTGAAAGGGGGCTGAACTGAGTGACATAAACTTAATAAACCAATAGACTAAGAGAACTCACAAGAAATTGATATATGGCTGCAAAGGTCCGTGGGAGAGAGGCACTTCTTACCCTTATGTAAGGGGTTTTTCTCCCTGTCTGCCTTGGCCCTTCCAGGGCTGAGGCACAGCAGCCTTGGTGGCAGGCCCCTGGGAATCCACAGAAACATTTCTCCATTCCCCTGTTTGGCAGACTTCCTCAGTTTTGTGGTACTTATCTTCTGATGGAGAAAAAAGGGTGATTAACAGGAGCAGAATATGACAATCTAAATGATTGTGTGATCACACTAAAAAAAATTAGAGCATTTCTAACACAGAAGGCTTGGGCTGAAATGTGACCTGTGTCTCAGCGCTGTGCCCAAATTAATGGGGATAAAATTAGTGGGGTTGTTACTCACTTCTGTTCTCATAGTCTGAAATCTGACTAGGTTAATATATAAACATTTTTGGTTTGGGTGCCTTGACTATGCCTTTCATCCCTGTAAGATTTGGAGTTGACTGAAAATAACTGTTTCACATGCTGACTTTTGACTTCATGTATTCCAAAAAGAAAAAATATTTGGCAGATTACCCAAGAAATGGAATCTGCTTACCATGAAAATTGAAATCAGTCTCTGGCAGACCGCATATCTAATGATGAAATGAAGGAAAACTATTTGTTAGGAAACATGAGTGTGAAGATTTCCCACTGTTAACTCACTCGCAGAACTGGAGAAGAAGGGCTGCTTTACTTGCTTAAGAATTTCCCATGTTTGGTATATCCCGGACTGCAACGCACGCTTTGACAGTGATGAGGTAACCCTTCTCAATAGAGTCTGGGCAATTTACAAAATCATTGTCTTTCCTTGATAGAAAATGGAGGTCAAGTACTATCATTCTTCTAGTATGTCTGTTAATTCCCTGGGCAGTTTGCAGTAAATTTCCTTTTCCTGTTCCTTAGTTGTTTGAAGCATTAGACTATTTTCTGGAATATGTGGTGCTGTCTTATATGGATCAAGAGAAGGCTTTATTTTGAAGGGAAAAATACTTTCTATTGCACTTGAAGCAGAAGCTTTACTTGTAGTTTCCAACAGAATAAAATGTGTGATTTATTTCAGATAGTAGGTCAAGGACTCATACTTTACACATTCAAGACATAACCAGTTTTCATAATTTTTCCTTGGTCTCTCAGAGATTCTGATATTTTCATTAATTTTTTTATTATTTAATGTTTGATCACTGTAAACTCAAGGCACCCAAAGTCTTTTTATTCCATGAAAACCTGAAATATTAGGGTCAAATATTCTGTTAATATGACAAAGAGAACAAGGTCACTGCTTTCTTTTTCTATCTTCAGGCTACCAAAATATTACCAACCTATTTTTCCAATGCCTTGACCTGCTTTACAATTGCCCAAGTAGGACTAAAATTACTGAACAAAGTAATTTTATAGAGGAGTGTATATTTATTGAAAATATGAAGACAAACTGGGGACCTTTTTTGCATCTCTTTTATGTTAAAGCATAATATTTAAACAATTTCTAGCACAGACATTATCAAATTATTTCTTAACTTTCCTAAAAATATTTTATGTATTATCAAGTGAAACCAATAAAAATCCCTTCTGTTGGTGCACTAACCCATGGATCAGTATACTCTGATAATTTACTTGTTCAACCTAAACAAAATTATGTCTCTTAAATCTATTTACGACGTTTCTACCAATATAATCATATCAGTTTCTGAATACATTTTTTTTTAGATTGGTACAACTCTTTAATATACACAATCACAGACATCTGTGTGCAGTAGAAATTTCTGGAAAATATTATTAAGAAGTGTGTTTTATTGTGAATATCATTATTCAGATATCTCTATATATTTCTTGTGAATTTCACCCCTGGCCCATGCAAGGTGACAAAGTGGATATTTGTTCAGATTAGAATAATATTTACGATTTTTTAAAATTTCAAGGGAAGGATTTTACTCCAAAATAAATCACTGAGCTACTCTTAAAGGCAGGGAATTGTATTGGGCACAAGGTGTTTTAGAGAATATATAAAAACTAAATTACATGTGAAATTGAGAGTGAAATGAATTCACAGATGTCTGAAAAACAGAAGGTTGCCCAACAATTCCCCAAGTTTACTAATCACCTTGCCTAAGACATATGTTCTTTCTTGGGAAAAAAACCAAAACAGCTATGCCTGCCAGTCTGGGCTCAGCGCATGGCTATGGTTGTATTTGAAAACCTTTAATGAAGGTGAGAAGGGAAAAGTGAGGCACAGTCTCATGGTGCTCTCAAGACAAGTCTGAAGAATATTCTTGTCCCTGGATGCAACAGAATAATTTGCATTTACACAGTGGAAAATCCATCCTGTCTTTCAAACTGGTAGGAGTGGGGGCCTTGAAGTCTGTCGCTATCACTTGGGCTTGTCTGGGTAAACCACAGATTGCCACTGTAACATTCATAGTATGCTCTTTGGATGAAAACTATTTACAAATTAAAAGCTTTGATCTAAAGAGAAAACTAATGATAAAAAGAATCAGAATTAGGAGATCCTTCAGAAGTCAAAATACCATTAGTATATGCTGAAACGTCATTTAAGATGCTTGAAAGAAATACGTACTTTTATAGCATGTTTTTCATGTAGCATTGGTTAAATCAATCAAATCATATCTCTGTACAGATGAAATGCTCCTCTTGCCTGAAATTGTTTGGGATTACTCAAGCTTTAGGAGATCTCTTTTTTTTCTCATTTCCATGTACTTAAAACTAGGATGAACAGAAATAATGGCAGAGACCTATAATATTCACTCCAAGCCCTTTCCCAGCTGACTGCTTACTTTGAGACCATTCTGAGCACTGCTGGCTATGCCCTTTAAGCAAACTGAAAAAGCAGATAATGCCTACACTTCCTGAAGAGCTACTTCCCTCTATGATCCTTTTATTCCAATAAAGATACAAGATAAATACAAAACACGGAAAAACAGACGGATAAATCTTTACTTTCCACCTCACTACCTACAATTTCTCCTTGCTTATTTTTCAAAATACTTTTTTTGCTTTACCTGGAAATGATTATCCAGAAATAAAAGCTAAATAAAACACTAATAGGTTACAGCAACTGTCAGAAGCCAGTCTCTTCTCCTTCAAACCAGCTGCTGTCCAGTGTTTGCCATTGAAGTCCAGAGTGCCCATGGTTTGCATGTTTGAATGTCCTGCTGGCTCTCCAGAGCAGAGAAGCAGGTGGAGCAGGAGGAGAGTGTAACTTACATAAAGGCACAAACCAAACAAAGCTGTTTGGTTTAATTTTAAGCTTACAAGAACTGAAAATGTTTCTTTTAAACATACAGGTTGAGTTTCTGGAAGCATAAAGGGTCTATTCCATTTTAAGAACTGATAAAAAAGTTCACTGTTTCAAAACAAGTTATTAGTGTTTTGGTTGTAAATTTTCTGTTTATGAAATATATTAAATACAGTACTGTTTAGACTTGTCCTTTGAATAATAGACCTGGCCAGTTGTCCAAATGGATTTCCACCCATTTGTAGCCTTAAAAACATCTACAGGGTTTATAATATCTAATGATTTTTGTAAGGCAGTTACTTAAAAGTTTTTGGCATTTTCAAGGAAACACACACGCAGAAAAACCACTGTATCTTATTACAAAAATCACACAAATTCTGAACAGTACTTGTTCTTTGATTATGTATGGCAAATTTTCCACCATGTTGTGTTAGAGAACTCAGCTGTGCAAACGTTTTCGGTATTCTTTTTTAAATTTCCAAGTTATGCAGGACTTCTTAACTATAATATATTTCCTCTATTTTCACAAAATGAAGAGTCTGTAAAAAGTTAATTAGTGTTGTTCTTGAATAAAGCGTTACATCTTTTTCCAAACTAATCTCTTGTAATAAAAAATTTGCTGTCCATGAAAATCACTCATCTTTGCTTTTTGATATCACTCTGTTCTTATGGATAGCTAATGGTGAAGTAGAACATAAGCAATACGGAGGATACTAGCTGGTATCATTATTTGTATAAGTTTCATCTGTTTAAAATTTTTGGTTTATAGCAAGGAAAATTAATTTTTAGAGATTACAGAGCCACAAAAATATGTGTATATGCAAACACACTTGTAGTCACCACTTGTTCCATTGACCCTAAAATCCATTTCAGTAAAACCCTGGATATGCTTGTGCACAATATAATTTTTCATATTTTCACAGCAATGACCCAATGATCTTTCCTCCTCAAAACCTTCCACTTTTAGTGAAAAATTTGAGTTTAGGTGTGGATTGCTACTTATCAGAGAGGTATTACTTCTGAGGTTTTGCTCTTCCCTCTGAAGGAGGAAAGCATCATACACACAAAGCACCCACATGTGATCTTCCACCTGAGCAAAATTAATGCTCTCAAAGTCTGAAAATACTGGCACACTGGCATCTTCAAACTCTGTTCTTACAGTCATGCTACACAAATTGGGGTTTTTAGCCTTTTATATTGATAACACCACCACTAAATTTCTGAGCTCCTTATGCAAGATTGGGCAGTTATCATGTAAACTTCTGTGTAAATTAAACCAAAATAATAATAATAATTAAAAAAAAGGAAAAAACAATCTCCACTCTGAGTTATACACCCATCTCAACAATTCACAGTACTTAGATTAAGCCCAGAAGAACCTCATAGAGACATTACTGAAGGCACTGAAGTATTCACTGTTGTAGTTAAGCTTCAGAACAAAATACTGAGTAAGACAGAGCAAAATAAAATGGTTTCGAATGGAGCTGAGGATAAGGGCAGGATTTAATACCTCAGTTTCAAAACATTTTCATACAAGTTACAATAACTGACAAAGGAGTCTTTAAACCTAAGAAATTAATGGTTTATATTTTAAGGAGAACCCCAACATTTTGAGAAAGATATGTACAACTAAGACTGAGCTCACCTTAGCCCTGATTTCTTATGGTCTCAGAAAATAACAACATCACAGAGATTAGAGTATCTTCTCATTTACTATTATTTTTATTTTTAAAGGCATGTATCATTCCCTTATAAAAAAAGGCTCTCTCATGCACTCTTTAATTTCCCCAGCACTGGTTTTGTTTAGAAATGCAGCGCTGTGGTGATGCTTCTCAAACTGGTGTGTAGATACAAACACTTTAAAATACTATTCTTTTAGGTGTCCAGTAATAAAATTTTTCAACATACAGGACCATTTTCTTTTACATCATTAAAAGCAACAGAACATTTTTTATATGCAGACTACTTAGAGAGTAATCTATATGCAAGGAAATCCTCAAGGTCAGTTGATTGGATTAATTTTATGTCACAACACAAAGGTAACTACTTCAGAATTATTCATGCTCTTGTTTTTGAATGCACTTTCTATGCTCACAGACATTCAATATAATGAATGCCAATTGTTAGCTTTATTGCAACTTACTTTCTAGGGACGTTATTTATTAAAAGAATCATAATAATTTGAACTCTGTAAAAAAGTCCACAGATGTTATTAATTCATATGTAATGTCAATCAGAAAAAAAAATGGTCAGACAGCATAGAGGTTCTTTTTCAAACTTTCAGTTTTAAGTTTGTACTAATTTGAGAACTTAGAGTTTATTTGCAAATATTGGAAAGGTTTTTTCTGTCCTCAAAGTGTGAATTGCAATTTTAGGGAAGACCTGATGTGTTTTTCTAACCTTTTGTTTAGTAGAAAAGCAACATAATATCACTACATTTCAATACAAATCAAAATGTCAACTGTACAATGTAAAGCATTTTCATCTCTGTGAATGAAATGACATGTCTCCACTTAATCTTTGTCTTGTTTGTAGTTTTTGCTTGTTCAGTGTTCCACACAAACATGCATTTTCTACGAATCTAATCACCTGGTCTCACCCTCAAGCCATTTGTTCCAATTCCAGGCATGTTTTTACTTATCCAGTATTTGAAGAACTACAGTGACAGGCTAAGGAATACACAGGGAATAACTTTTTAACATTGGGTGGTTTTGTATTATCTTGCTGAAGCATAAATTTTCACACAAAGGAAAAGATTGACTTAGGCAATTTGACTTTCCACCATTCCATATCCTTGAAACCAGAATACACAGGATTCATGTGTATGTGTGAATATGTGTACCCCATGTGATATCTATGGTAAGATTTTAAGCAAGTGAAAGCCAATACGTGAGGTTTGAGAGAGATACCTATTTATTTCCCTGCTGCTCTAGTTTCTGCTACTTTGTCTTTTTCATCATAGTATTCAGTCCCACAGAGCACAACATCACCTTTAACAGACCGCTGAGTTACTAGATAACAGCATGTGCCAATTTAAAATCAATCAGGTCTCTGTCTTACCATGCTCCCTTCCCTTCTTTTACCGTTTCTCATGAGCAAAGGTCTAGCTAAATTATGGCAGCAGCTGGCAGGGAATGAGGAACAAGTTTCCTTAATGATGAAACTGAGACAGCAGTTTAAAACAGACCAAGAAGTTCCCTCTGAGAGTTTGAAACAAGAACACCAGCAATGGATGCAGATCCACAGGCACATTAGCTGAAGGTGAATGACCTTTTGGCATCCTAGGAGGCATCCCTCACAATAGAGGCTCTTTTATTAGTTATACATCACTGTCAGAGGGGGAAAGTGTTCAAGATGACACTCCTATAAGCCTCCTTATGTTCACAAAAGGCAGCATTAGTTGTTGCTATTTTCTGTTTAGTGGTGTGCCAGATATAATGACTGCTCCTCTTTAGAGACATTCCCACTTCTCCTTGTATTATGGCTATCTGAATTTATTCTTCTTGCAGCCTTCGCAGAAGAAATTATACTTGAAAGCACTGCAGTGGGCAGACAGTCTGGATGGCCAAACAGGCAAGGAGATGCTTTCTCAGAGAAGCAGGGAGGAAGCTGTGTAGGTAAGCAGCAGAGGAATGACAGAAGTGAGGTTGAATGAAGTTGCAAATTGCCATTTTTTTGCAAAAGTGAAAAGAAACAGAGTATTCATCCAAGATCTTGGGCATCTGCATATGTCTACCTTCTTTGCTTCACATCTACATTTAGAGCTTCATTTCCCATACCATGATTAAGTTGTGTAATATTAGTTGTCATAAACTGGATTTTACTCACAGTTTAAAGATTTCACTTTGACTCTGAAGACCCAGCTGAAAATTTCAGAATCAAGTTTCAGCTTGATTCTGAAAATGTGATCCATTAACCAACTATTTGAACCCTCATTTTTCAATGGACATATATGTCTGTGTTGTGCTAATGTCTTAGAAATACTAATGCATGATACCAATTTAGTTGAAAATATGAAAAGCTTTAATTCCTGGCATTCACTTGTATTAAGCAGTGATAGACTTGTCAGAGGACTACACAGACCTCTTGTTTGTACTGCTCAAGGTTACACATTCTTTCACATGATACAAGTAACTTGAAGTCTGACAGCCGGATAAGCATCCATCTGGGAGTAGAAATAAGACAGCAGAATAAAACAGTTTTGCTAAAATGAAAATTTTTCATTTTTTAACACAAAGACTTAATTCACTGAAATTTTTTTCAAAAGAAACTTGAAATAAATTTTGCATTTTGTACTTCAATTCCCTAATGTCAGATTAGAGAACGTTTGAGTGGGGAAGGACAACTAGAACTGGAAAGAGCCTAGAGAAGATAGAAGATAAAGCTGAAGTTTACACAAAATTAATCAGGTCTAAAACTGGATGCAGATATTTACAGAGGAAGCTCAGGTGAGAAGAAGGCTGGCAAGGTAATGTCCTTGAGGTTATTGTGCCTCAAGAGCCCAAATGTCTGTATCTAACTATTTTTCAGCTGTTAGCAAAAGGCTCAAACACTCCTATTTCTTTATGAATTGCAGCACACTAATGTCAATAACCTACTATTGTCACTGGCTTTTATGACAATTATCTGAAGCAGCAGTTAAAATTTTTCAGTCTAGGTGTGGATGAATTATATACATAATTGTGCTGGTTTTGGCTGGGGTGTGGTTAATTTTCTTCACAGAGGCTGGTAAGGGGCTGTGTTTTTGGTTTGTGCTGAACACAGGGTTGATAACACAGAGATGTTTTTGTTATTGCTGAGCAGGGCTTACACAGAGGCATGGCCTTTCCTGATTTTTTATGTTGCCACAGTGATGAGGGAGTTGGGAGTGCATGGGAGGTTGGGACAGGTGACGCAAACTGACCACAGGGATATTCCAGACCATGTGACATCATGCTCAGTATATAAAGCTGAGGGGAAGAATAAGAAAGGGGGGGGATGTTTGGAGTGAGGGTGTATTGGCCATGTGATGGAGCCCTGATCTCCTGGAGATGACTGAACACCTGCCTGCCTGTGGGAAGCAGTGCATCAGTTTCTTGTTTTGCTTTGCATCTGTGCATGATTTTTGTTTTCCCTGTTAAACTGTTTTTATCTCAACCCACAGATTTCCTACTTTTTACCTTTCTAATTCTCTCCTGCTGGTGGGAAAGTGAGCGAGCACCTGTGTAGTACTTGGTTGCTGGCTGGGGTTAAATCACAATGATGTATTAGGATGGCATTCCCTTCTTCTAGAGTTTATTCTTTTAAACAGAAGGAAAATGGATGTTATACTTAGTATTAGTATGCATTCATTGCACAACGAAGATGTCCCCAAAGTTTAGATATTGACCCCTTACAATCATGCATTTTCATGTCTCGTTCCAGTGTATTTTGTGGTAACACTTAATTTACATGTCCATGTCAAGCCACTTCTGTGAAATTCCTGAACCATTTCTTCCGTGAACCTGTGTCAGGGTTGACTTTGCAGCAGTAATGCCTTTACTCTGTAGAATCCATACAAACTTTTTCAGAGGTTGGAATATATATATATATATATACATATATAAATGCACAGGCTTGTAGGAGATGGAAAGGAAGGTTTCATCATACAGCTGTGTCAAATGTCACTGACACCAAACTTTCTACAGCATATACTACCCCTTGTGTTCTTGAGAATGGTACAGAGATGAAATACTGTTTCTGAAAAAAAAATGTACAAAAAATCCAGGAAAAGGCTTTTTCTGAATCAAAATATACTGAAGTCAGAGGGATTTGGACAGTGCAAGTAAATGAGCCATGAAACCTAAGCAGGCAAAGAGGAGAAAACAAAACATTAACTATTTGCTCATTAAGGGATCAGATATTCTGTGCAGTGAATGTAGGGGGAGTTCTGTGAAAATTGCAGTTTACATTCTGCAATTTAGTTCTGTATCATAATACATTTGCATACAGCAGCCAAATGAAGCCTGTACTAACAAACTTAATTAAGACAATCAAGACTTTTCTGATTGATATTGTACATAGTGCATATTTTTATGTATAAATGGTGTTTGCAACTGCCTGATACACAGTTGTATGACACCCTACCACTTAAAATAGATATTTTGGAGCTTCCACAAAGTAGGCAATGGTGTGAATCAAAGTTATTCCTGGAATTCAAATTTTTCCATAGGCACTCCTAAATTTCTGTTTAGGCTTTTTGCCTGTCTGGTGCGTCAATATGCTCTGCTCAGAATAAGGCTGAAGAGTGCAGGCAGAAGAAAACGTATAATAGACCCTGAAACTCATCTCCTTAAAATATATGCATTTCTAATTGCTCCATTGACAGCTCATAAACCTGGGAAGCATAAGACGGTTCTAAGCTCTGAACAAATCTATTTCGGAGTAACTTTTAAAGTAAAAGAAAAACCCCATGTGCCTGAGAACATCGTAAAATAATTCCCATTTTAGACAATTGTGGATATTTATGACTAAAAGAAAAAGCATATACTATTAAAGTGTGAAATACCATACAAATGTATAAAGAGAGCTGAAATTTTAAGACCATATGAAGTCTCTAAAAGGGCCTCCCTCCTGCAGACTCCTACATCTTACTTCTCTTGACAGCTGCAGGGACTTGTGTTTCCAATAAAATTTGACTTCTGGAGATACAAGCCACAGTGCTGGAGATGGGGAGAAATAACAAAGAACTGGTTGGAATTACACCCTTTCCTTTCAAACACACGAAAGGATCTGCAGAAGATTTTCAACCATTACCCTGACAACAATGAAACCAATGTTTCTTGAAAATCAAAAGTGAGATGAACACAGAGAGGGAGAAGCAAAATTCTTAAGTGATTGTTTAAAGCTCTTTCCTTATACTTTGCACAACTAACAGTAGTATGTGAAAGCTCTATTCCTGTGAATAAAGTAATTTTTAAAATCATGGGATCTTTCTTTTGCTGCAGTGACCAGAATTCCCCCTCACTCAAGGTGAGGCCACCCCAGTGCAAAGCAGAGCAGGACAATCCCCTCCCTTGCCTGGCTGGTGATGTTGTCCCTGATGATTCTGGGACATGGGTGACCCTCCTGGCTGCCAGGGCACTGCTGACTCATAATTAACTTTCCATCATCCAGCTGCCCCAGTCCCTTTCTGTGGCGCTACTTTCCAACCTCTCCTTTCCCAGTCTGAACATACATCCAGGGTTGCCCTATCCCAGGTGCAGAATCCTTCACTTTCCTTAGTTGAACTTCATATGGTTGGTGATCACTCAGTCCTTTAATTGATTAAAGTCTCTCTGCAGAACCTCCCTTCCTCTATGGGAGTCAACAGCTCTTTCCAGTTTTGTATCATCTGCAAACTTGCTTAGTATCCCTTTGAGTCCCATTCCCAAGTTGTTAATGAACACATGGAAGAGGCATCTGTAGGAGTTCCAGCCTGCTTCTCCCTGTAGACTGGTACTTTAGATGTATTGGCAAAAAATACTGTTGGGAGGAAAGGGTTAAAAGGGGAAGAATGGCAAAGAGGATGGTCAATTCTCTCAAGTGGCCTTGCAACTGGAAATGTTAAAGCCTGAAGAATATCAGTGTGGGAAAAGTCCCTTTATAATGCCCAATGGTGTTTATCTTCTGCCTTCTTGGAGAAGTAGAATTCCTGTGTAGAGATAAGCCACTCTCACCAACATGTTTGAGCCACCTTTTGAGAGAGCTCAAAAGCTCAAAGATCACAGTGTGGTGATAAACGGTGTCGTGTGTGAGGCCCTTGGACAGATTGGGGCAGGCAGCAGGGCCTGCTAGGACATCTGACGTTGTACATCACAACGACACAGACTGTGAGTTTCAGAAGGGTGAAAATGACTCTTCTATTTTTGAGACGTATCTCTCTTATATACTATTTTACACAGACCAATCTGATTGGTGAAACAAAGACAAACCTCTTCAATCACATTGGTCAGACCAGAAGGACACCAAGAAGAAGTCCCTCCTAGGAAAAGGAATGAAAACATATTACAGTTACAAAAACACCTCTCTTGTTTACAGAAAATACTCTGGGAAAAAAAAATTCAGAAAACCAAAACATCTCAGGCACGAAACCAGGGCTACAGACATCCAAATCCTGGCGGTGCCTGTGTCCCTGCTTCTGTGTGTCTCTGCAACTCTGCATGGTCTGGGGACATTCAGTCAGGGAGGTAATGAAATAAACCTATTCTTTGCATTTCAGCTGTGGTTCTGTGGTCACCCTGGTTACCTGCATGTGTTGATTCACACAAATGTCAAGTTCCTGCAACTTGTTGGACCAGAAAGAAGAATTCAAAAATGGGGTTTGCCCTTTCTAAATGTGTTGTGACCACTGGACTATGTAAAATTAAAAGAAATGTACTGAAACCTCAGTGTTACTTACTTTGGTGATGACAAAATTTAGAGTCTGAGTAATAGCATAGTCCTCTATCTCTAGAACACATTCACCTGGAAGGCAGAATATAATTGTCTTCTCTCTGGTATTACGTCTCACCTTTTGTAATTTATCTTTGACCTAAATTCCCCTGATCAGCACTTGAATGCTTACATTTTACTATCTAAAGATGTTTCTTTGTAACTGTTTTTGTTTGCTTTTTTTTAATGCCTGAAGAAACCAGTATGACTTTCATCCCATGTCTGATTTATTTCTTTTCACCTAAACACTGAACAAATATTTTTTTCATGACTAGTCTTCCTTTGTTTTCAAATGATAATTTGAGTCAGATCAGCAAAATATAACAGAGATAGTAGATCTAATACACTTTAAAATCTGCATTGAAGTCATCCAGTTTCAGCAAAATCAATTATTTATATACAAATGTTCATCCTTTCTGGGGTAGTTACTTCTTTAACCATCTTGGCATTTTTAAACTCAGTTTAACCATGCAATTTTAGTATTTTTATATTCTCAGAATCCTTGATGTGTCAGATAGCACATTTGCTATATTTCTTAGCTGTCATTTCACAGATGAAAGCAGTAGTTTAATTACTCATAGTTATTAATAACATATTTTAGTAACCAAAATGGACAAATTATGTCTTTCAAGCAGTGAGAAATGCAATTGAGAACTGCATCATAGCCACATCATCAACATGGTACTGATTCTCAGGTGGGTATATGGGTACCTGAAAGGCAGTCATTGGATCAGATACCTCCAGGGGCAGAAATTGCTGAGCAGAAATTGCTGAGACTGGCAGTAGGTCAGCAGGTCCGAGGTGTCTGAGGAAGAAGCTGAACCAGTCTGCTGAGGGACTGCTAATTATTAAGAAAATAACATCCTATATTGCTGTTTCTCTCTGCCCTCAGGGAGAAGTTGGCACCAGGGCCATGTCAGAGATAAATGGCTGTTAAGATCTGCCTGCAGAGGGATTCAGCACATGGAGGTCAGTCTCAAGCAGGTGATTTTGAGATGAGGTGATTTTTTATTTCCCTTCTGAGAAGGCCATCCAGCAAACCGATGTCTGAAGAGATATCCTGTTTCCCTCTGCTAACTCAGCATGAATGGTGGATTATTACACAGTTAAGTGCAGCCATCTCACTCACATCTAAGGACAGTTCACACACTGAGTGGGAAAAATTATTTTCCTCTTCTGGTAACTTAAGCTATGATATGAAAAAAAAAAAAAAAAACAGTACTTGAATTGTAGAAAATCTGCAATGCACAAGTGGAAAATAAATCAATAAAATATCTTTCCTTACAAAATATGCAGTTTATTACAACACTGGATACTATATTTCTTTTCTCTGAATAGAAAGAAGGTGGATCTTTCTGTTTTTTATCAGCATATTTCTATCTTGCAATAAATTGTATCTATAAATTATTTATATTGTAACTTGTCAACAGAGAAATATGCACTGGAAGTAAGCAATGTGTGTATATATAAAGGGAATATACATATATTTGTACTATGAAAGTAAAAGAGGGGTAGCAGATAAAAAGAAATGCAGTCTTCTGCATAGCTAGTCAGAGAAAAAAGGAATAACAGGAAGAATAAAAATGTATTTTACATTGAAATTAAATATAATTTTATAATAACAGTTTTCAACATACATATAATCATGAAATTCTCTTAGTCTTCTGTAGAAAGGTTAACCTTTTTTTTCAGTGAACTCTCATGAGGTATTATTAAAATGGGATGTTTAGTAGAGAACTAACAGTAAGAAACAAATGTATGTGGTAGCTCACTTGTCGTAGAGAAATTTCATAAAATTGCTTAATTATTTCTGGTTAGCAGAAAATCCAGGAAAAAAAAATATACCTGTTAGGCAGACTTTTTAGGTAAAACTCAAGAAGTTGCAGAAAGGGCAAATAAAAATATTGTATGTGAAGTAATATAGATTCTAACTCCATGTCTAGGCAAGTAACAAATCAAATAGTGCTGTTGTTGACTTGCCTCTGAGCTATATTCTTGAGAAATACAACATTCTGGCATCCAGACCAATATTTCTATGCACAATCAGCCATATCCCACAAGGAATACACAGTATTTGATGTAAAATCAGATACACTATTCTTCACAGTGGATGAATTTTCGTTTACGTCCACTGACTGTTTCACTAAAGTAAAATATTTCTGAAATAAAAATGTGGCAAGTAAGTAAAACATCACTCTTCAAATGTCTCCCTATAGGCTTTTCTTCTCTTATTCTTTGTTCTTTAGAAATGTCTAGCTAAACTATGAACAATTAACATGAATCTATATTAGCTAAGGAAAAAAAATTAACTTGAAAAGCTGGACCTGTAGGATTAGATCTGTAACTCATTTTTTAGATAGTTACTTCTAATAATATATCATTTTCATTCCATAATGAAAATCAAACGGAGATTTTACTTGAATAACAGACTCTTGAGTGCACAGTGCACAGTGAAATGTAAGAATAATTTACTGGAATTTCTTTCTCTTGTGTTGTTATAATTACTGAAAACACAGCACTTTAATGTCAGTTTTCAAAATTTGTATCAGCAAGTAACATCCTGATTGGAAGACTGATTTTAAGGGGAATGGATCAAATAATCTACTGGAACCTATAGACACTCACAAATAATATATCTTTTCTTTGTATTGAAATAGTTTTTTCAACACCAATGTTGTTTACAATTTTTGTTAATATTCTGTTTGTGCAGTTTGGAGCTGGTCTATTAATTGAGGATAGATCAAAGAAACTTATGATTTTCTTGAAGAATAAGAAAAAGTACTGAAATTTGAAAAAAAAAACCAAACAGATTTACCATATGAATTTAAATGATAATAATTAAGAAGGACTATCATGCTGATTGTTGGAGAATTACTAAAATGAAAGTGTAGAAAGTCATCATCTATCCTAAAAGACTCTTTGTGAAGTTTTAATTTTTGATCTAGAGTAATGGGCTGAATTTTAATGCCAGCAATATAGATTATTCCAGTATCATTCTCAGTGAAACAATAATTTCTCATACACTGATTTTGAATATTGTAATTTCTGTATTAGTACTGTGCTTGCAATAGAAAACAAAGTGTAAAAGAGACTGCAAATTATGTTGGCAATGACAGACTTGAATTTCTCTATATACTTGTTGAAATAAAGAAAGGCCTACTACTTGGAACCACTTTGACCCTTGGTCTACCAGAACCTGCAGAACAACTGAAATAACAGTTTTTGCTGAAAATGAAATATTTATGGACATGAATATCCATTTAGACTTTCCCAAAGCTTTTGGGCTATGATTCCACAAATTACTGTGTTTTGTTGGGGTTTTTTTCCCTCTATGCCATACATACTGTCTGTTTTTGATGAAGCAGATGTACATTAGCACTGATTCTGTCAACAAAGTATTTGTCAAACTACTTCTTGGTAGAATATTTTTTGTATGAATCAACCAGCTTTTAAACAACTCAAACAGCACATGGCATTCAATTTTGACAAATGTGATTAAATTGTAAATATTTTTTACCTTTATTTAGCTAAATTTAATAAAGTTCTGTTCTATTATTTGCTTTCTATTGTTTGTAATTACTCTGAACTAGCATGTTCTGGGAATGTAATTCTTCAAATAAGAACTTGACCAAAGCTTTCCAAGAAATAAGCAGAGAATTTTGATTCCTAATATTACACCTAATTTAAGTCTCCCATTATTTTTCAGGTGTAATAACACCTGTTTAAGAGCAAGCTCAAAGTAAATAAAAATATTTAGAAGTTATGTAATTAATGTTAATTATGTTTTAAGTTTTATATGATCAATTCTTAGGAACCTTCATTCTTTATATTTCTGCAGAGGATTCACTTCAGTGTTATTTGAACAAGAAGACACTGGCTTAAAAACACTGGATGTTGTATTTAAGGTACCATTTTCCAAACTACTCTTTTCAGAGTTGTGATATAAATTTACTGGGATAGAATTTCTCCCCTGCATTCTTTATTTTTGGTCTCAGAGCTCAGGAAGCCTTCCTCAGTGGTAAGAGAAACCTCTTTGCATGGAGATTCAACACATCTGAGCTTTGAACTACAGGAAAGATAAGTGCAGCATAGAGATTGATTATTATTCTTAGACATCTGCATAATGTGGTCTGTCTTTGAAAATTTAGTGGTTTAATTATTGCTTTCATTCATATCTCACTTGTTGTTTTTTAATTATTCAAATAAGAGTTCCTTGTATTTTAGTATACCACTCAACTTCCAGTGCATCAGTTGGATATTTCCCTATTTTCAGATCCACAAATTAAAAGGTTCACTATTTTAAGATATTTCTACTTATTCTTAAGGCTAAATTTATTTATGGCAGAAAGCACTACACTGAACACATGCCAAAACAGATCTGGACTGAACCTGTAAAACAACAGTTGGGATCCTCTTCCTATAATTCTATGTAGAAAAATGCTAGAGACAAATTTATGACATGTAATTCAAGAAGTGTTACTGCAACTTCAACTTGATTTGACTCTGTACCTTTCTTGTGTATATGCATATAATTAGGAAACAAAGGAAGGATTGACAACTTAAAATTCATGACATGAAATGCACCCTCTATGCACTGACAACAAGCAATTAAAAACCCTGCAACCTTCAATTTGCTGGTGATCATATGCATCTCCAGAGACCAACAAGAGTTGAAGTCTACACACTGAATGTGTTCTGACTGTGGATCACACACTTTCCAATATTTTCCTGTTACCTTTGCTAAAAAGTTTTACTTATCCTTTCTTTTGAGTAGCACAGAGAGACTGCATAATGTTTTAATCATTGAATATATACAGCTGACTTGAGAAGAATGTAACTGCTGTAGGAATCACCCCTGATTTTGGAGGTCTTGGCCCTCAGTTACTGATCTATAAATATCACATAGATCTCATGTGAGTACAAGTGTATTTTTCAAAGTATGATATGATGGCCTATAAAAAAAACATGCTAGTGAGTACAGTTTCATAATAATAAGGAAATACTCCTCTCCCATTTTATCCTAATTATGTTGTGTCATTGTACTGTGCACCCATGCCAGGCGCTGGCCACAGGGGCTGCAAGAGGTCTCTGTGAGGTGGGGCAGGGACTGCTTTGAGCTGGACACAGCTGGATCCAGAGGGGTCCAACCCACTCACTGCAGGGCATGGCTGGGCCCCTCAGCAAGGATGGAAGTGCTCCTAAGAAACAGCTAAGGAAAGGCAAAATACCCTCTCAAAATTAGTTATGGTCTGATCATAACCCCTCTTTCCTCATCAGTCTTGCATAGGTCAGGGACAGGGAAGAGGTAGAAGAGATGAGAAAGGAGTGAAGTTGAGACTGGAAATGTGTGTGCATGTGTGTGCAAGTGTTTTTGTCTTTGTCACTATCCAAATCTATTTTAATTGGGAGTAACTTAATTTTCCCCTAGTCCCTATTCATGGTTTTTTTGAAGTGATGATAATTATTAAGTGATCTCCCTGTCTTTATCTTGACCCATTCACTTCTCTCACTCTGAAGGAAGGATCGCATGATTGTAGAGACAGCTCTGTGATCTACAAGGAATTTCTCCATCTGACTCAAATCAGTTTGGCAACAAAAAGGTAAACAAACTATTCTGTTTGGAATTAGAATAGGAGAGAGGTGAGGGGGTTTAGGCTTTATTATTTTTGGTGACTAAATAGTAAAAAATTCAAAACATCATGCTTGTCACAAAAATAAAACTGGCCACTGATGACTGAGGTTATCCATATCTAGTCAAGCTTCTTTTCAATGCTTTGCAATTATCTTACAGATAAATGTCATAAGTGAGGGATAGTATTTAGAAATTGTCTTCATATTTTAAAAGGAAGCAGAAGGTAATTGTGGTGTGTTGACTTTGGTGGGCTGCCAGACCTTAACAGAAAAGCAACCAGTGACTTTCCAGATAGGCTCCTTTTCCTGCACTTTCTTTCCCCTCTAATCTATCTGACCATTGCAATAGATTGATGGAAGATACTTCCACTGAGATGGAAGTACTTGAGCTGAACAAAAAATTTGCAGCTACCAGTGCTGGAGTTATTTCCTTTCCTGTTCCTAGGTAAACCTTTTTTCATTCCCATTTCTCTCTCACACAAAGGGAAACTTCCCCTTCCTTTCCCAGCAGGTCCTCCTTATTGAGCCTGTACCACCATATCTATGTTGCAACTGTGTGCAGACCTGTAATTCCTCCCTTTGTTCCCCATGCGGCATGCATTAGTGCACAGGCATGTGAGAGGGGCACTTGTCCATGCCAATTTTCCAGAAAAAGTCTGAAAGTTTCACTCATCATGCCATCCTCTTGGCTCTCCCTTATTTGTGGGAGTACAAAAAACTCAGTATTTCCTTTTTGTTAATAAAAGGGAAATAATATTTTCCCTTAATAATTTTGATTATTAAGCCTGTCTTCCCCACATCACCCTGTGTCATTTGCTTCTCAACCTGGCTCACCATTTTCTCACTCAGCTGAAGGCTGACATCTCCCTTCACTGTAATTTCTAGTTTAAAGCTCTCCTCACCTGGCTTGTAAACCAGCTGGCAAGGGTGCTTTTGCCCTGCTTAGGAATCTTCAGTCCTTGAAGAGTGTCCCATGGTCATAAAAATCAAGTTGTTTTGTTTCCAAGTGCTATTAATGCATAACTTGTACCATGAGGTCAAGCATCTACAAAATAATTAGCCTAACTGATTTTTACTTCCAGCTGAATCTGCAGCAACAGTTGTCATGCTTTTCTTTTCTTTTCTATTTATGCTTCTGTCCAAAATGAGAAGGCAATCATCCCCATTGTTTAACACTACCTAGACACATTATTTGATGTATCTAGACCCTAACAAAAGGGTTTAGCTTCTGAAAGGAAGTTTTTCTACAAGAATCACTGTATGCAGCTTGAGGAAAATATTTATTGAAGTGCATGAAGGCTGTTTGGAATTTTCACAACATTTCACTGTAAGTGGTTCTACTCTACTTGACTCCCCACATTTTCCTTTTATGTAGCATAACCTGTTCAACAAAACCACACATAATCACCAAATAGTCAGGGACTCCTAACATCAGTGGCAGACCTGATTCAGTGTGTCACATTGCTGAACCTACTAAATCAGTGAGCTGTGCAGCAGAGAGATTAAATCTCCCTCAACACTTTGGATAGCGTGTCCTTTCAGTGACAGCCACTATGAAGGGGCCAAGGATCCCACTGTGACAGATGTAACAGGGAGCAGCATCTCTGACACGAAAACTCAGGAGAAGACAAGATGACAGAGAAAACAAAGGCTGAGGTCAGATCTAAATCTATTAAATTTCATTAGTCACAGCATTCTTCACTTCTTTCCTACCTTGAGGGTTGAGGTGTCCACCTTATTGTAGTTGGCAGGAAAACTACAGGCATTTTGTCTGTGTCTCTTAACCTATTTGGGATCTTAGACCTGTGTTAAAATGAAGATGCATATGATGATTGGAATGGTTATGAGAGGATCATAATTTTAATAAAATTTCGCACTAATAGATTAAACTCTTCACAAAAGCATAAACAGATAAATTAAAGATACAGACTTTAGAAACAAGACATAAACCTAAGAAATAGATATTAGCCCCTCAGCAAAATGTAAACTAACCACTTCTTAAGGAACAAAAATATCCCCCAGTAGTTTGTTGCTTTGGTCAATCATATTTTAATTACTTCAATTTTCATCAAATTATGTTCCCTATAGTAAGAAGCTGTGAGAAAGAGAAAACAGCAGGAAATCTAAATATAAGAAAATGTTTATCAAGATAAATAATAAAATGTTTATAGTAAAGATCGATGTGATAGGATGCTTCTTAGTAGTCCTCACATATTACACATCGTTCAGGTGGGTGGTACTCCTCCAGTTACCTCTAAAGATTGTTTTGAGACTTAACAATATAAGGCTTCCAGAAAAATCTTGTGGTGGACAGCAGCCATAGCCCTGCTCCATGGACACCTAATGTCCATCTGAACTCTGCAGGCCTCAGGACTATTTTTTGACCTGAAGCCTGTTATCTGAGAAAAACAACAGAGAGATACATAGTGAAATATTGAAGCAAAGAGAATTTCAGATATAGTCAAACCTTAGTGTCTCCATCAGTGTCAACTTATTTCCTTTCAATATTTCAAAGCAATCCTTAAGAACACCATGCTGGACTGTGTTTCATGTTTTCAAACTACAGTCTATGAAGAGCTTTCTTGCTCATAGTATTTGGCTCTTCATACACTTTTGTCAAGAATGCATATCTTGCTCATGGTATTGCACAACTTACCTGCTGTGTTTTTGAGAGAAAACAGAGAAGTAACAGTGAACTGGGGCTAATGTTGAGGATAACAGGTGCCAAATTACTATTATAGTATGCAACTGCTCAAAACATGGTAATTAAATGTTCAATCTTGTGGAATTAATTGAACAGAACAGATAATACGTTGTTTAGGCGTTCTGAAAAATCTTACATATGATGTATTACCATTGTCCTGTAGTTTCCCTTGAAAAACTTAGCATATGCTGATTAATAACATTACTTGTAATACTCTAAAAACCTTTGTTTTTAACCATTCACATTAGTGACTTTAGAGAATCAGAGATCTCACTAATGTATTAAGTATTTTAACCTACTGTTAAAAATTAGTTCGAGGTACTAGCATTTATTTAAACCCCCTTTTGAAACAAAAAGGAAACAGATCTAATATGTAAGGCTAAGTCACATACACATTTAGAGACATTGAAATCTTAACAGTGTAAGTCTAGACTTTGCTATTACTGAAAAAAATATAGTATTGTGGAAAATATCACTAATAATGCAATTACAATTGTTACACTCACTATTCTTAATATATACTCCTTTTTCTACTTTTACAGTCACATTTTGTTTCTGAGTGGTTTCACCCTGGACATGTGGAGAAAGGCTTACAGCAAGCTGACCATTTCCCAAGCCTCTCACAGGGAAGATTTCTTCCTTTCTAATACAGCGCATTTTCCATACATTAGAGCTGTTTTACAACTTTTTCTCTCATATCTACTGTTTATCTTTCTTCATTGGTCCACACCTCCATGTTACATCTATATTTGTTAGATATAGCCTCTTTAATTACGTCCCATGCTTGTTCTTCATTCTCAAAATCAATTTTACATCATCCTCTATCTTGATTTTTCATCTGGTGCTTACATCTCAGTGGTTTCTAGTGTCATCCATGTGTCCCACCTATCCCCTTTAAGTTTCACTCCTCAGAACTGCATTCTGCACCTTCAGTTTCAAGGCCTTTGGTGAAATACCATGCCTGCATTCTGCACTACATCATTAGTCTAGAGTTACAAGTATTAAATTCTATCCTGAATATATCATTCTATGCAGAGCAATTCTCTTCTGAGGATATAAGAACATAGTTGTACCTCAAAATTATACAATGAAAAATAAAACTGATCAGACCTAGTCAGTATAAAATAGTCTTTATATTTAAAGAAGTTGAAACAAAATCCCTTGTAGGCCAGAGCAACTTTAGATAAAGTCTGGCAAGCCTCATCCCTGATCCTATGACCTGTTAAAAGTGATGACAACACTACATTGACTGGGCTACATTAATAACTGCCAAGGATTATTGCTCTCAGAAAATATTCCTGAAATATTATTGGTGGTGTCCTTACCTTGAACCTGTCTGTCAAGTTGGTGTTTTTTTGGTCTCTTAAATACCTTGTATACACTCCTAGCCTACACCATTTGTTTGCTGAATACTAATAGTATCTCTTTCCCTTCCAACCGTATCTGAGGTGCATGAATAACTGCATGAAGAATTAACTTTTATCTAAATAGCTTCATCCTTGCACAAAGGTTTCTAACAAGTTCATTTTCTGACTGCAGTTCATCTTAGAGAAAAATATACCTCCAAGTTCGGAAAGGGTGAATTTTGGTGTAAAACACTTGATTGTACTCAAGCATGTAAGTGTTCAAATGAAAATTGCAGTACTTGCTTTAACTTCTTTCCAGACAGACAATTATCAGTGTGCCTAAACCAAAGTCCCAGCCAGCTCAACACTGATTGAAGAGGAACACCCTGCTGAGTCAGCAGCACTTCTGCATGAAGAGAAGATATGCACAGAGAATGTAGATCGTGTTGGATTTGTGCCAAATCCAGAACTAGGTGGCCGTTCCCAGAGACTGTGAACTCCTTCCCCCCACCCCTGTCACTCATTCCTATTATGAAGTTTCTGTTTTCTCCCCTGAGTTGTTTATATAGACACTTGAGGAGCACGTGTCCTCAAGTGTCTATATAAAAAACTCAAATATTTCCTCTATCAAATTTAAAAAATAAAGGGAAAAAGTGAGAAAATAAGAGTAAATTCTTACGAGGTTACCTTCCAAGCATACTGGAAGAAGAGGTCTGTAGCAAAACTAAGATGAGACTGAGACTTAATCCTCTCAACCAAAAAGATTTAGATGCTGCTTCTTCTTATGTAACAGTGCCACAAGAGCATGACTATTCAAGTTTTCAGCCTGGATAGATCCTGAATTCTTAGGGTGAAGTTCTGGGCTTCCCCTGATTTAAACAAAAACCTTGTGAGAAATTTTGAGCAGTGCTAAATCCATCTTCACCTGAGGACACACAGAGAATTTCAGTAACTGTTTTATGACCGTCTTCTCCTTTCCATCTAAATATTTTCTTTTACAAAGAGAAAATAAAAACATTATCAATTTATAAATTTATTAGTTAAATGAGCATCCTTGAGGCTTGAAATTCTGTTTAGTAAAAACCAGTGACCTTGTTTACTACAGAGACTGTGTCCTGTAACACTGAAAAATTGTGGAGTTCATGGGAAAAATGCATTTGATGACAGACTGTGGGCCCCTGTGGGAAAGGAATACATTAGCTTCAACTGCTTTTATTAAAAATAGGTTCTCTAGAGAAAGAATGAACTCACTGAACTTTTCTTTACTATAGTATCACTAAAAATTAATCTATAGTTTGTGTTTGGTTATACATCTGAGATTTTTTAATGAAGGCAGACCTTATCCTGCAGGCATCCTGCATCCTGCAGTCCTTGTCTTCTCTGCAGGCATATAATTGTACTGCTCATAATTCATCAAGTCAGCACATATGGTCATATCCACAATCAAAAAAAGCTACTGACAGAAAGAGTGACACATCTGAAAGGGTTGTGTGTTCTCATCAATATGGAGTTTGAAGAGGACGTAAGAATGAGTACTGCCATTATCAGACTTCTTGCTAAATAGTTATGGAACTATGACATTAGATCTTCTGATAAAGAAAGAAAATTATTGTGAAAATTCAATCTAGGCAAAAAATAATGAAAGAAAATAAATGAGTTTCTGATGTTCATGAGATACAAAACAAAGATATGAAAATTAACTTTCCTGCCTACAAAGCAGAGTTTCCACTTCTGTTAATTCATATCCTATATTTATTTAGAAACTCCCAACCAAGTCACATTTTATGTTTTTAGTCTATACAACTTGTATTCCTGTAGAATATAGGACCATTATCAGACTCCTTTACAAAGGTTACGTGATTACTCAAGCTAACAATGACAAAAATAATTATCATTAGATTGCTCAGTATCCCTTCCTAAAATTCCTAACAAGTTTTTAAACAGTACCAAGAGACTGATTCTTGCAGCCAAATTGAGGGCAGAGCCAGAAATAATTGATGTTTCTTTGACAATGACAAATAAAAATTTTAAATTACAAGGGAGGATTTAAATTAATTTGAGAAGAAATTGAATGCCCTGGCAAGAGAGATCATACATTGTTGCAAGTCAAAACCAAACTGTCCTAAGAGAGACTATTAAAGGCTAACAAAATGAACTTTGTTCTAATTTAAAGGCACCCTAATGAAATCAGCTAACGGAGTTATATAACTTTTAATTTTATAGAGAATTGTGGGAAAATCTCCCTACATTACTTCTGCTTTTGCTATTATCTGTACAACATAAAGTGAATAACTGCTCCTAGGTCTGGTCCATTTCACTTCTCTGAATTCCCAAAGTCTGAAGCCAAGATACCATTTTGCTTTTTACCCTCCTTGACCATGAATTGGGAATCTAAATCCATTTGTAATATTTTAGAAAAAATTCTTTTGAGTGCACAAGTAACTACGGCCCCAAGGAAAATGTATATTCTCAAATGTTTTGTTGTTACTATTTTGCATTATTTGCCATGCTGAAAAGTATGTTTTTCTAATCTATGATTCCAGAAACATTGATGAATAGCTGGATGGTAGATATGTATCTAACACACATTGTTACCTCTCATTTCAGAGGATGTATTTCAAACCCTGATGGAGAGGGAAGGTTTGGGATTTTTCACTTTCAGAACATAATGGCTTCCTAAACTTACAATGTGATCAGATGCAGGTGCTTTACCTCTATCCGGTGATGTTATTGTATATGAAAGTAGGTTAAGATCCCTTAAGTCCAGATTTAGGATGAGGATAAATTATTTTTGTCTGGATTGGTTTCTTGCTTTAATCCTGGTCATTAATTGTAAAATTTTAGAGATTAAAGGCTTCCAGCATGATGAGCATGGTACCACATGCATACATGGTAGGAGACCACACCTGTTTCAATAAGCCCCTGTTACCCAAAGGAGTAATAAATAATTAGTTAAAAACCATTTTCAATTTATTATTTATGTAACAATAACATTTATGTAACAACAATATTTATGTAACAGTGCTTATTAAATTAGAGGGCAGATATGCATGGAGTTCACTGACAAAATGCATCCACATAATTCATATTTATAGCATACCTTGTTAAAAGGCTGGTGAGGTAAAAAAACTCTTTGGAAATTCAGTCATCTCCCCAAAACCAGAGGCCAACATCTTTGGTTTTACATGAAAAAAACCCAAAAATTCCATGGATAGTGCTGTGATGTGTCTGCTGGCTGAACCCTCTGCGGTGGCAGCTGCCTCTGCACGCCCTGGACAGGCTCAGCTGATCCTCCTTAGGCTGTGGCTAGTTTTGTTGGTTTGTGCATTCAGAGCTCTCTTTTGCTCTTCCTTGAGTTAGACCAGTGATTAATGGGCAGTTCCCATTAATCCTTCCTTTTTCACACTGAGCAGCTGCAAGATTTGTCCCTACCCACCTGGTAAAAGTTTAAGTCATAACAAGACATGCAGCAGGAGAAAATTTGCTGCTCCATTGATAAAGGCAATTGCCCAAGGACATGAAGCAGTAAAATGGATGACCCAAGAGAAGATTCCAGAAGCTCTCCTGAGTTTAAGTCTTATGTTCACAGTGTCACAAGTGGTAGTAAAACTAGAAGACTGCAGCAGACTCTTAATATACCCATTAGCAGAAAGTGGGAAATGCAAGGCAGAACAGATCAGTAAATATTTGAAAAACATACTCTATGCCTTTTTTACATCAAAAGTAAAAGAAAAAAATATCTTACCCTTCCTTTCTCAAGGTTTCTTAATCTAGAAAAAAGAAAAAAATGCTCCTTACTCATCATCTGCCAGCAACTTTATTGTGTATATAAAAGAAAGTTCACAAATATTATTTAAAAGAAATGTAAAAATGTCTGAAGACTTTAAAAATAGTTGAAAACATAAGAAGTTATTTACTTCTCATAAGTAATCTTTGTTGTCCTCTTCTTTTACAATTCTGCTTTTCTTATGGAATCATATTTTAGGAGATCAAAACAATATCTTTAATTTATGAAACACATAAACACTTCTGAAGTAGGAGTCGAGAACTTAGAACCCATTACAGGGCAATTGATTATGTTCCCTCATTTTCTTTTCCTTCATATACCCTGGATCTTGATTATTTTCTACACAGTAATAAAGCAGCCACAGGACAAATAGGTGATCCACAGTACTTTATTCCTCCATCTCCAACTAGATAATTTTGAAATGTGATAGCACAATGTCCTCATCATTTTAAAATGATACAGAAAATGCTCCCCTGCTTGTATATTGCTTTGTGTAGGTTCTAGGTCTAGACAGGCACTGAGCAGGTGCCAAATGCTCCCTTTTTTCATCCAGTCGTTCTGGACAGATATGCTACTGACCAAGTGGAGACATTTAAGGATTTCTTTTCAGGCCAAACTCTGCAATACTGAACTCTTAGCAGTCTCGAGTTTGATGGTTGCAAACAGTGTTCTATACTAGGCTGCATCAACCTAGGAAATTTGCAAATGTCCTGCTTTAAAGTACTTAAGAACATTTTAGACCTTATCATTGAAAAGAACCTGTTAAAAGTGTATGCTCATGTAACATGTTTTTTTCAGGAGCTTCCATTCCCGGATTGAATTGCAACGAATTCAGTGCTCCCCAAAGGCTGCTGAAAAATCTGCTCATGGACCTTCAGTACACCTGGGAATTGTTAAGACACAATACATGGGTACTATTAAAAGTACAGGATAATAGATGTGGAAGATTAGGCAGGTCCAAAGAAAAGAAAAACCTTTAAAAATGTCAACCACAGTCAGAATATTCTTGTTCATATTACTTACTGCTGTATAAAAATTCTGGCATTTAATCATTAAGTACAAGATTTTAAAGATGTGATAAATCTGTGCAGCAATTTGTACCAGCACTTCAGCCAGAGAGATAACTTGGCAAAAGCATCTGAGGAATAGAAATAGACACAGATCTCAATCAAAGTGTTAATCACACTCTAATTATTGTTGCTCAGATTGACATAAGAATAATTATTAGATATTAAACTGCAGTCTTCTGTCTCAAAAATCTAATAAGGAATACATTTGATCAATATGCAGAATCATTATCCAGATTGACAGGACTATTTTCCCTTTTGTTTAATTGATAAGAAAAAGATTTGCTGAATCCTCATCAAAATAGCAATAACAAAAGTTTTAGATTCTTGATTAACTTAGATTTGTCAGAAAATATGAAGGAAGAAAAAACATAACTGTTCTAAGCAAGGCAGTTGAAGAGAATTTATTTTCTTCAAGAAAGGTATTTGATTCTCATTAAAGACTTGCCAGAATAAGGTCTTTAAATAGATATCTGCCCTTAGTGTTAAAAGTGAGACATTATTTTTAGTACCTTTTTCATTTCAGATTTCAACAGATGGTTCTCAACATAATTTTCTTTCCCATTATTATGTTGAATGCCCAGCAGGTATCAAACACTTTTTCCATGGAGATTCTGAGTCACTTGATACCAGACATCAGGGATGGAAGTCAAGATACTGAGGTGTCTAAATGTAGATCCACAAGCTCCTGCTCTAGTCAATAGATATCAAGGCAAACGTTTGTGGAATGTAGAAGAGCAATTCCACTGACTGGACCTGAGAAGTGGGAGTCAATATATTTAAATGTGTAGACACTGCATGTAGACACTACAGTCAATGAAAGGTAGAGAAAAATTCAGATCTGCAGAAAGAACATTTGGAGCTCTATACCGTTGCTTGAACAAAATCAGTGCTCTTTGAGACAGATTACAAACTGAGGCAACATGAGACAGACAGGTATGGCATGGCACCTAGAGAAAAGCAGGAAAAGCATGTCATCTGCAGATTCAGGACAGGAAGAATAATTTCAAGAATCTTAATGTCATTAGGTGCTTGTTACTTACGTTAAAAACTCATTAATAGTGTTATTGCACTCTGATGCTCACTGCTGGGTAAAAAGCAAGAAAAACTCAATTTGTTGGAATCTGGTTGTGATGTAATACTTGCACAGAGAATCAGATCTCCAGTCATCTTCTGTGACTAACCATGGCAATTCAACACTGTTGGTACATTTAAAAGGCACATAAAACATCTCCTAAACTTCTACATAGAAAAACTGTCCTGTGCAACTATTTTTGCGGGAAGAGTTTCTGTTGTCTACAAATGTCTCACCTACATACAATTCAATCATGTCTGTGGCAGGAATGACCTAGGTGAGTCCTTTGAAGACTCCACATGGAATGTTAATCAACATAGGCATCCAAACTGAACTAGACAGAGAAGGAGATGCCAAACTGTCCAAAGCTTCCATCTGAAGGGCTGCTGTAACTATCAGTAAAATATGTTATTGTGAAGGTTCTATCAGGCAGCTACCTGGTTTCAAGTTGATCCATTGTCTCAAGTCTCTCCATTAATTAATTTATGGAGGTGACTCACTGGAGTGTTCCCAGACAACCCAAAAAATTAATTGTTTATAGGTACTGGTGTGCAGAGACCTGAAACCCTTCTCCCCCACAATTACGACTAAAGAACACACACTTACAAATCACTTATAGCTTAAGTCTCATTGATATTGGTGGCATTTAACAACAAAAACTATAAAAGCATACAATATTAAAGCTATGCACTTTATTAAAATGGTTTATAAAGGAAGGATAGTCCCTCTGGTATCAACCACAATAACTGATATGGCAGAGCACACAAAGTGTGCAACATGACCTATCTGATTGCTTAGTGAAATGATAGAAAAAGAATTAATAATACTTACAATAAAGTAATGGAATGTTGCCAAATCCCATTGGATTATACTGCAGAAAAATGACACAAAGGTAACTACAGATATAATACATTTTGGTACTTGTTGCTAAAAATTTTGTTTACTGAGATGATTGGACAAACTGAGAGTTAGGGCTGAGCTTTGAAAATATTTATACAATCCTAATTTTCAATTTACAATTTATCATTTATTCTGCTTCTCTGATTATGTCTAGTGGTGTGTCTTCTCTTTTAACAGACTTAGAAATCCCAAATAAAATTTTTTGCACTACTCAACATAAAATAGATTTGCATAATGTTAACGATTGGAAAAATACTTCCTAAATTCACATGACTCACATAGCAGTTTGTGAAACATAAAAACTCAAAGAAAACAAGATCTATCAATATTTTTAAGTGTATCAGATGTTCTGTTAGTGCCTACTTTTGCAAGAGTTTTTCTTGCACTATTTTCTTGCAAGTGTTTTATTTAAACATTAATTATATGACATTTTCTAACTATAGGCTGCATATGTATAGTACATGAGAACTGAAGAGGAGATTAATTTCTCTGAAGGCATAATAATAACTTTGTTCTTGCCCCCACTGAATTCAATGGGAATTTTGCCATCAGCTTCAATGAAAGCAGGTTGAGGTTTTAGATAGTTGACACAGAACATATTTTAAAGCCACCTGTGCAAATGCGACCACTGAGCCACCTTCTGTTGTTCCTGTTCTACAGAATTTTTACTCTCCAATGGTATATTGCTTTCACCTACGAGCACCGATTAAACTTATCATCTGCACATTTTTAACCAGGAATCACACTTTTTACACTTAATCTCTGCTAGAATCAAGAACTTTGATTAAATTATCTATTTTGAATTTTTCATATTTTTATCTCAGTGTGTATGAAAGGGATCACATTTATCTGAAAAGTTCACATAGGTAGAAAATCTGTGTTGCTGTAAAAGTATGGCAGTTAAAAAGGTGGGGATTGGGGTTTTTTGGAAACGAGGGAACACGTATTTTCAGTTTTTCCATATTTACTTTACAACTATACAAAGAAAACTCCAAATATTTAGGTCAGGTTCACATATTTATAAAGGGATAGCAGCTATCGACATATCTGTACCTTTCAGTTATTTGAATAAATGAGGAAAAAAAGTATAAGTTTCAATTTTTCAAACCTAGGCAGACTGTTGTTTACAAAATAGTTAGAGGAATGGGTTCTTGCATGTCATTGCATTTTATTGAAAGTTTAGGTAGTATGTTTTTAACTCTTCAGCCAGGATACTCTTTCCAGCATTCAATCCTCTATTTTCATTTGGACTTTCTGAATGTCCTCTTTTGCAGCAATATCATCTGTTCTCTTGTAAAAATGCTGCCTTATTGTACTGTAAGGACAGTTGCAGAAGCATTTGGATATAACACAGCTCCAGTTTTTATAACAAAAAAGTTTTCATGAAGTTTTGATGCAAGGCCTTAGAGATCAACACCGGGGTAGGTATGTAGTTTTTTGCTGATATTGACTGATTTGGGTCTGCAGCCAATTACAACAGTGGACATCATTAAAGATTTTTTATACCGTATGGTGCTCAAATCTCAGACTTTGGTGAACCTTAAAAAAATCTAAATGCAAAATATTCAGGACTTTAAGATGGGCTCTTCGGAATGTTTAGTATGTATCACATTCTAGTAAAGAGGCTGTATAATAGAATTGCATTCCAAACACAAAACTCACTTCTACCCAACTTATGAGTACTTATTGTCTCTGTGAAGAAAGCATTCATAATATATACTGAAAAATGATGTTGATAATACTAAAATTAATTGAGTTTTTGTTTAAAAACACCAAAAAACTATTTAGCAGCTGCAAACAGAGGAGTAATGGACAATGAGTTGGTTCTCTGAAGTCACAGTACTGATACTGTTGATTTAGAAGTAGGTAAAAGGTGAATGTGGACATATGAGACTATTATTTCAGCTTTGTTATTTTGTCTCACAGTTTGTAACAGCTAAAATATTTTGAAACTCTTGGACTGAGCTATATAATCTGTACACAGTCAACACTCAGTGCAATATTAAGGGGAATTTAGGAAAGGGCAGTAAAAAAGACAGCATAAACATTGAACAAGGATGCTAATAAATTATAATTAATGATCTGCAAATTTTATTTGCATCATGGAACACTGAATACATAATAATTTTCCCATAAAACAAATTCTTCTATGATTTTTATTTCTTAGAGAGAAGTTCCAGTGAAGTTAGTGTAGTTTTCTGCAATTTAATACAGAATCAGGACCACTAATTTCAATTACATCTGACACATAAACTTACCCCAGTGTATTGTTTCTTTTTTCTTGTTATTTTTTTTCATTCAGTGCTGTGCCTTGTGATGGAAAAAAATCCAAATAAAAAAATCCTCCAAAAAATACCCAAAAAAAGAACAGGGAAAAACCCCCACAGACATCCAGTATGATATCAGCTGTATCTCCTTCCACATATAAATTGTGTACTTATTTACAGATTTGAGTAAAATTCTAACTTTTAAAGCTCCTAAGTAGGGGAGGGCACAAAATATTACGTAAGTGTTGTATACCCAATATTTAGTCCCTGAATTTCTTCCAGTAGCAATTCTGAGGTATACTCCTTCTAACTATTTGTAGTGAGTAAGGAGTTAAAATAATTTTATTAATCTGCTAAGTGAAAGGCCACTTCTCTCAGTCAATTTAACGTTCTTAGCTGTAGCTACAGGCTTTGCAATGATTTAACTTCAGTTTTGGGACTTACTGATAATTGTCATGTGCAGTTGTGGGTTGGTTTCACCTGTGACTTCAAAGCATGCAAGCATAAGGCAAGGCTCAGGAGGGCCTTTTCCTGTAGTTTTACACCTTTTCTGCAGTGACTTATTTTGCTGTAGCTTAATGCTGGTTCTGTAAGGGTCTAACTATACATGATATAAGTCTGAAGAAAGTGAGGAATTGCTGCATAATGAGCATGTGGGCTAAAAAGGAAAGAAAGGTCAATAGGTCTTTTTAAGAATTCATGAAAATAACTCTAGGCAGAATTATGACTGAACAGGTGGAAGAAATCTCCACCATCAATGTCAGGGAACTAGTAGTAAAGAATAAGAGAACCTGGTGGCTCATCCCTAAATCCCTTTCTCCTTCATTCTTCTCATTTTTCTTGAAGACCAACTCTATCATCCTTACCACCCAGAGGGATAGTAAAAGTGTGAGCACAAAGGGCAGAATTTTTTTGTACAAGAATTGTAAATATCCTGAAGCGGAAATTTTAAGAAGCTTTGGATTAGAAGTATTAGTGTTTGCTGTATTTTTGTTAGGCTGTTAAAGCTTAAATCAAGATAATAAGAGATTCTTTAATCCACAGGCAAACTATATTCGTTTTTTGCTCTAGACATAATTTTGAGTGGAAAAAACATTATAGAACAGAGTATTTGTATAAAAAACATTATACATTAACAGAGAAATATACGGAATAAGGTGATGTCTTGAATCCCACTTCTGACAACTGAAATTATGTGTCATTCAGGAAAATCAGGAGCTTTCTTACAATATGATTCCATATGTCTCTCTAAGAAGCAGATTTTGCCAGGTTTAAAATCTATTTAATTATTACATTTATTATTTTAACCTTATTCGTTACAGATTGTATTGTTTATGTGTATTCTCAATGGCTAGTTGTAAAATTGAATAAGGGCTCCACACTGGTCAATGACTATGTCTTTTACAATAGGATTTAGCAAAAATTTTACACAAGAGAACTGTTTCCCAGTCAAAGCCCACACACAGGTTCAAATGGTACATCAAAAATCAAGAACTGTGTTAACAAGTATGGACAAGCTCAACCCATTCTGGTAAAAAAGAGGGGAAAAAATATGTGGATGTGAACCTTACCCTTCCATTTACCCTCAGGGCCACAGAATAATCCCTGGCCTTTTTTACTTACTAATATATATTTAGCCTGTGCCTTGCTAACTATGTCTTCCCAACCATGACTTCCAACTTCTCTTACCTTTTAAAAAACTGGATGGTAAAAGACTAGAGGCTCTAAAATTGTTATGATTGAAGGAAAAGATTTTAGCTTAAACTCCATTCATTTTTAATTTTTTTTTCTTTTCTTTCTATCTTTTTTTACTATGCTCTAATATTGGAGCATTATGTCCCAATCAAAGGAAAAACCTCATAGATGGCATTTCCATAGACTATAGAATCAATCAGCTGCAAAATAAATCCACAGTCTTTTTTAGTTTTAGAACTAATTGTTTCACAGAAACAAAGTAGGATGACCTTCTTTAAAGCACTGTCAGTGATGATGCTGTACTGCTTTCTTCTTTATATAAAATGCCTCACTGGATAACTCATTTCCCCAGAACAGGAGAGACCTAGGGTCAGTGCCAGTTTCTGTCTCAGGGAATACAAACTCTCATCTCTTATCTCCTTGGCAAATGCAATAATCAACAAGATAGTTTATTTACAACAGCAGGAGTGTCTCTCCTTTTGTTGATTCTATATAGAAAAGATTATCTGGGATAAAGGAAAAGCAAAGGACAAGGAAAAATAAAAAAAGCAAAAATACGCTTCTTAAACATTCCCTGTGAAATGGAGGAAGTCGCCAATATCAAGATATACATAAAATACAGTTAATCCATTTTATTCAGGACTATTTCTTATAAAACACAAAAAAGATCTTAAGAACAAAGGTTGGAGCTCAGCTGTGTCCTCACCAGTAGGTTCTTTGGTCTGATGAAACTTAAGTTCATTTTGCAGAGGTACAGTTTCAGTAGCTGGGGCTGCAGATTGATAAATCCACACAAACAAGGAAAACCAGCAGTTGGCTCTTGGCAGGAAGAAGCTGTAGAATAACATTTATGTTTCATTATGTCAAGGCACAGTGAGGTGGGGCTGCCCGTGCTCTCCCCCTCCACAAGGTCTGGGCACAGAGGGCAAGAATGGTCCTGATCAGGCTGGAGATCAGCCTGCACTGTTCATCCAAGGTCTGCCCCAGGGAGAGGGTTGTAGGTAGGGCAGAGCAAGCCAAGATGCATGTTCCAGGATCCCTGCAGGAGAAGAGCTAATTAAAGAGCCCTGTTCAGGGAGCTGGAGCAGCACCCAGGCATTCCTACAGCATCACTGAGACTGATGGCCCCAGGCTGGGAGGGGCTCTGGGTAATGGGGGTCCCAGAAGCGACTTGGCAGGAAGAGTAAACCCCTTTATGGGACTAAAAGCTAGGACAGATTTCCATTAGGCCTTTGTGACTGAGATCTACTCTGTCCTGTATGAGCAGTCTAATTTCTGAGCTAAAGAGGAAAAAGGAAAACAACACTTTGTTGAGCAAAGAGGTATTAGGATAGCATGCTTGGATTTAGCCATCAGAAATCCACCTCACTTCAGTGAAGGCTTCCATGTTCTCTTACAAGTAAGGATAATTCCCTGAGGCAATTCTGAACATTTCCTCCCTGTCCTGCAGTATCTAGGCTTGTAAAACCTGAGCCATTTTTAAATCCTCTAGAATTATGCAGGAAGGTAACATTGTGAGAACTTGGACTGATTTACCACCTTCCCCGCACACTTATTTCTTCAGGGAACTACTAATATCAGACTAGATTTCTATTGAGGAAATCCCACAAGAGAAAAACCTTAGTAAACTAGCATGTATGAAATGTTACCAAGAAAAGGTAGACAGTAAAGTGTCGTTATCACAAAGGATTTCCTTGTCTTTAAGTAAAATATAATTGTGTATTCCTTTACATAGCTTTTTATGTCATTGTTTATCCCAGTTTTTCCCTTTTTTAGAGGACGTAAGATTCCCTGTTGAAAAAAATAAATGTCCAATCACAATGCTTTATTTAAGCTACTACTACAAAGAGGACACTGTAATTTGTTAATGAAATTTGGCATTTCATTTTTTAATTTACAAAGGAATATTGCCAAAAAAACTTTCTTGTTAATTACACATTTTTGGATAGGGTAATTTAAACAACAAGGTGTCATCGTTAGAGACAGGGAAGAAAATCTACCAAAAAGGATCCTGTTTTCCTGCTGACACTTTGGAAGAGAGATTTCTGCACCTCTACCCTGTAAAATTAAGCATTCTTCTGGCATAGACAACAGCCAGTTTCTGAAATGCACATTTTTTGTGTCAATCCACATGAAAATGGAGAGCTGTGACACTTCAGCATTTTTAGCTAGTGATAGCCCTGAGTAAATCAAAGCACTAAAGGTGTCTTTCTTTTATCTGTGTTGTTCAAGACACTCTAAAGTGCATTCTCCAGCCAGAAAGACTGGAAGATCTCCTCTTTTGAGATTGTAGTAAAAAACGAAGGACTTTACTACTGTCCCCCCTTAAGAGTGACTTTCTTCTTTTCTCTATTCTCCTTACACCGTTACTTTTTTCAATTACACTTTGTGTATGCATTGTGAAGACACAGCCAGTACTATGGCAACATGTAGAGAAATATTAGACAAGGAACAAGGATAAGATAATATTTTTTTAACATTCCAACTAAAAAAAAATTAGAAACTACAATGTATTAATAGACTGTGTAAGAAATGTCTTACAGTGGTTTTTCCTCTTTCATACTGTCAATTAATAACCATTCTCTGGCTTGCACAGGATATCTATCATTCACAAGGTTGAAAATATTAGTTTTGGGGCTCACCTGAGCACTCTCAGGCTTACACGTAAATGAGATCAATTCACTAGCATAGGACACACAGAAGAAATCTAAATGGAGTTGGGAAATCTCAGGCAGTTTCATAAAAAATGGACAAACAGTGTTTGATCAGACTATTTAAATTCAGATGTGAGTAGGACTATCTGAAACTTGACACAAGGATTTTCTTATGCAGCTTTTCATCTGGTATTATGTATCTGAAGGAGATGAGGGGAAACAATAGAGTAGAAATATATTGATGGAGCATCTCTTCATTTCACTAAAATGTAGAGCCTCATTAGCTGGCTGTTCTTTGCACTTTGTTTTCAAGCATGAACAATTATTTTTCTTGTGTTTCTTTTTCCACATACTCACATGAACCTTTATTAAAGATTGTGTTTACTAAAAACAGAAATATGGAAGCAGATTCATCTGTGTTGTGTACAGTTAAATCTTTCATGACTCAGCTTTAAGTACTGTAAAACCACATGCAGAATTTTAGTGGATCGCTATTCAAGAAGATCTGAAGTATTCTATAGCTGGTTAGCAGAGAAATTTGTTGACAGAGAGTGGAGATCACACCAGATATTCAGTTTACATCCTTTTCATACAGAACAGTGGTTCACTGAGCATAAATATAGCAATTACTTGCTTGCCAAATTTCCCTTTTCACTCTGCTGCTGCTGGTTAAAGTTAGGAAACTCTGGAGTAATTTTGGTTTCTGTGGGTTGGAAATGAGACACTATAAAGAGGTTTCATGGGAAATTTCCAAGTAGGCATTTCTAGTGAAGAGTGCACTGACTTAAAAATGATAGCCCTGCTGAAATAGCTATGCAGTTCATTCTTTTCATCGTCTCCTTCGTGATGCTTCTTAGTGCATTTCCAGTTCTCCTGCCCCAGTGGCTGAAGACAGGATATAGAAAACTACTGCCCATCTTTATTACTAGAATAATCTTTAGCAGTAGTTAGCTTTCTAAGAATGAGGTTGTTTCTGTACACTGAAAATCACAAACACTATATCTATTAGCCAGAGTGATTAGATAAGCTTCCAGTTTTCTTCTGACTTATAAATATTTTACATTTATAACGAATTTATACTTTTTATTACCCATATAGAAAGGATTAAAATTGTTCAGGTTTTATTACATGCAATGCTAAGGCCCAGGATTGATTGTTTCCAACTATAGCTGTTTAGGTAAATTTATGAATCACCATAAAATGATATTCCAGCACTCCAGACAGTGTGCAAAAAAAATATAACTGAGGCGTGTTGACTAATGACATTATGCAGAAAGACTGCTCTTACTTGCCTGAAATTTCACAGATTAATTAATAATCAATGAGAAGAAGAGAGAAGGTTTCAAGGAGATTCTAGAAATTAATTTCTAATCAGAGAAGATGAATTAATTTTTCAATGGAAGAAGATGTATAGAAAGATAAATGCTGTGAGATGCCAAAAATATTGCCTCTTCAAAACTGGTCTGGCTGCTAGCAGGTTATCAGTTTCATATCTCCATATTTTCTATGAAAATCCCCTTCATGGACTTTTTGGCTTCCTCCCTCAGTGATGAAAGTAATATTTTTGCAATATCTATTTGCCATATTTAGCTTTGCTAAAAACTGTTTACACAGAAAAGTGACCCTGACTTGAGCATAATGAACCACTCCAAACATAATCGATCCCAAAGCAAGAAATCATCAAAAGTCAGGCATTATTTTTCATAAATTTTATGGATTTTTCTGATAAATTTCCTCAGACCAGCCTCATTACAAACATCCCAGAGATTCCTTTGGCATTTGTGGATTTTCCTTTTGAATTATCACTTTTTGGCTAGATCACTCAATAGCTCAAGAGGGATATCAGGAACACTGGCTCAAGTGTCCTCTCCACTCAAAGCAATCCCTTCACACGTGTACCATACACTGTCCTCACCAGACAATAACCTCCGTGGCACAATACCTTTTCTTCCCCCTGATAAAACTTCTCCATTGTGCAATAAATGATTGTAAGTTCCTTGAAAAAATAAGGGAAGAGAGGACAAAAGAAAAATGAAAGAAGAATGAAAAAAGAGAGGAAAATGGAATCTGGTTCTTTAATCTGCTGATTAGGGCACTAAATCATTGCTGCTGTGACCACCTCAATTTCTTAGATATAAAAGGATGTAATTTTTTTGATCTTCATTTCTCAACTCTTCAAATACTTGGTGTTAGTTTCTTAGGAAAAGGTAGATCAATCTGGGATATGACTCAACATGTGATATTATTATTTCTGATATTTCAATCATTACTATATACAGTGAAAATATTGTTATTGCCAAGTCCTTTAACTAAGCTGTGAAATAGTTTGAAATCCCTAATTTAAATTTTAAGACACTTCAAAATGGAATGAGAGTATTCTTACCTCACTCACAATTAAAAAGCAACCAAAAACCTCATATGCATATGTTTTATGTTACAACTACATAAATAATTATTTATTGAAGAATTGAAATATTGGAGATGAGGAACTTTATGTCAGGGTCTGAAGAAAAGCCTTGCATATCCAGTATTGGAGGAATTGTTCAAGAACAGTTCATCCTTCTGAAAATAATTGCCTTCATAAAGTTAATTAGCTGCATAAGTGCTGGCTGCATGAGGTAGCACTGCCCAAGGGCAACTTAGCATTCATGAATCAGTGTAATTCATGGACGTCCATCTCAGTGCATTCTACCTTTTTGATGTTTTATGGCCTTGACTAGCCCCTTTCTTAGTACTGAATCATTTGTCATGCGATCACAGTGAGGAATGTGAGTTTTATTGAGCATACTTAGGACTGCTATTTTCTGGGACCTTTCTAAAACAGTTCCAGAGAGGTCTGTTTGTAAATGTTTATCAAGTATTCAAGGTCTTTCATAGCTAGCCAAAACTTCTTGCTGTTCAAAAGAAGGACAACCAGAGAAGAGAGATAATATGGTTCATATAAGTGCTCTGGATATGGAAAAATCTGTCATGAAATAATAATCTATCAGCCTCTTCCATATGGAACAAATTCAGACACAGTAATCAAATAAAATTATTTTTTCATAATTCATTCTTTGGCAAGAACTTGCTTTAGGTCATATAGAATGCAGAACTAGCTTATTTTGACATTAAGAGATGAAATTTTAATTAAAAAAAAATTTAAACTCAAAAAAACCTCTTTAAAATTAGACCCTACTTGAATCTCTTTTGTACTAAAGGCTGAATTTTCAATGGTTGAGGAGCCTAAACTACTTGTAAAAAGCACTGTTAACTAGGCACAACCATTTGCAAATGGACAGTGAGTAGAACAGCCCTATGGAATGTGTCCTGAAGCAAAAAGGTCAGGATTTCATGAGACAACATTAGCTGTTGAGTGGGAACATTAGCATTACAAACTTGATATTCCAGACTCTGTCACTGGAAAAGAAACTGAGACCTCCAGAAAAAAACTAATATCTGAAAACTGAAGTATTTTACTTCAAAGAGAAATTGAAAAAAGGGACAGAGCTTGTCTCTGTAAAACGAGACTGCATAATAAATAATGCAAAGCTAAATGCAAATTAAAAAATTAATAAAACAATAAAGGTATTACAATTTAAAATATATCCAATGACTAAAATTATCAAATATAAATAAATAAAGTATAGCAATTAGTTAGTTAGCAATAAATAGTTAATAACAAAAGTTATTTGGTTTCTAAGTCGCCATTTGTGACTGCCCATAGTGAAAGAAAATTTTTGGTTTAGAGTTTTTACTGATTGTTTTATTCTGAAATAATTTCAAAAGTAATGCTTTTGGAGGGTACATTCAATATTTGGGAAATAACTCCTCCCTTTTCAAAGCTGTTTCATTGGGACTTTGCATTTATGAAAATATTGTCCTAAAAATGAAAAGAAGTGAATTCTATAGGAATATAGAATATATGAATAGTAACTATACAAATTAATAGGTTACTAAAGCATTGTGATTAAATACTTATTTGTGAGTCTGAAAACCACATTTGATATCACAGTATTGCTATACACTGTCATCGAAACACTTAAAGGCTTTTCCTTTGTCTGTGATTTCACTATCATGCCTGTTTTATATGACTTTGGGCTTCAATGGACATGATTTTTTATAATACCTTCTGCCTTTTTATAGTTTTGTAATACTTAACTGTGGGGTATAAATCCATGTTGATTCTGCAAATACTGGAACAGAGGCAGGATCTTCTAGACACATGAATTTCAGAATTTGATGTGTTTTCTTGGAAGTTAATGCCTTCTGGATTACATTTAGATTAAAACCTGCTAGTCCTTTCTCTCAAGAGTTTAATGAAGTAATAGTTTTATCAGGACAGTAGTTCCCAATAAGGCTCCAAAGGTTTATGAGACATTTCAGAATGGCTGATGTCCATTGGCTTAGACAGATGGAGTCTTTCTCAGCCCAGACAGTAAACAAAATGTGTCAATTTCTATTTGAATTTCCTTAATAAGTATTAAGAAAAAAATCATTTTGGAAACAATAGTCTTCTATTCTGATAGAAAACATTTTAAAAATGCCAGAATTATGATCCATAGAAGCTTGTATTTGTAAAAACTGATTTTTGCAAACTCAAACAAGAGAACAATGCATATGAAACCTACTGTCACTTGATCAAGACTAGACAGGGAGAGAATAACATCACTTTGGAAATGCAGTAACTCTGAAATTAATCCCTCTAAAAATAACTTAACACTAAATTGGAATACGATGTCACCTCAACCTGTTAGTGATCCTGCAACAGACAAAGGAATACAGACTGTTCTGACAGTCAAGATTAAATATTGCTGGTCAATGAATGTAAATATGAGGAACAAATATGTATCAGAAAGGGGTGTTCTTTTTTACAATAATCTCGTGTTTGGAAGATTTAGGAAGCAAGCTTCAAAATTTGAGAAGGCTCACGACTGATGGTGTATCAGAAAGTGCTCCAACTATTAAGTCATTGGCACAGCAACCTTGAGGGAGGTGGGCAAGATGCTCTTAATCCATCCTGTTGGCCCTTGTGTGGAAAGTGCAAAATTAAATGGGATTTGAGACACAGACAAAAACAGAAGGGGCTGCCAGAGAGCTGTAGGGACCAAACCAGAGAAAACTGCAGGCCTCCAGCTCCGAAGTCCAGCAGTGCATTGCAGGTGCTGTCTTTGAAGATGAGCGTTACCTGGCTTATCTAATAGATCTTTTGAATTCTATTCTCATGTGACTAATTTATCGGACATATTCTGCAAATCACTTGTGCATCCATGTCACCTTTAAATTATTCTCTTGTACATGAGTGCTTAAAAGTAAGGCATGATAATGCCATCTTTAATACAGTTGTCTGTCTTGCTTCTACATCCAAAATCAAGCATCCATTCAGACAGCCTTACCTTAAAAAGAATCATAGAATGATTTGGGTTGGAAGGGAGCTTAAACATCGCCTAGTTCCAATCCCTCTGCCATAAGCAGGGACACCTTTCACTAGATCAGGTTGCTCGGGGCCCCATCTAAACTGGCCTCCAAAACTTCAAGGGATGGGGCATCCACAACTCTGTACAACCTGTTCCAGTGCCTCACTACCCTCTGAGTAAAGAATTTCTTCATAACACTAATATAAATCTCCCTCCTTTTACTTTAAAACCATTGTTAAGTCACTGTCTGCCCATATAAAAATCCCTTTCCCTCCCTTTTATATGTTCTGTTATGATCCTGGATGGCCCCAAGGTCTTCCCAAAGTGTGCTCTTTGCCAGGCTGCACAACCTCAGCTCTGTCAGTCTGTCGTCATGGGAGATGTGCCCCAGCCCTCTGAACATCTCTGTGCCCTCCTCTGGACCTGCCCTAGCAGGTGCACATTTTTCTTCTGATGAGGATCGCAGACCTGGACACAGCACTCCAGGTGAGGTCTCACAACGGCAAAGCAGAGAGGCAGAATCACCTACTGGCACAGGAGACATTACTCCTCTTGATGTCTCAAACTTACCACAAACCCCACAAAAATCAATGACTTTTGATTAGGGCCATAGAACAGCACGAGGAACTGAAGGGAAAGAGATATTGCAGTTATCATAACTGAGAAATCACCTATGTCATTTGATATCTGGAAAAAGATTTTAATGCTTGACACATTTGAAGGTGCTATTCTTCAGCTTAAAAATTTTGACTTAAAAAGTGAACTTCTGTTGCCCAGTCCTGATTAAAAGGATGAAAGGAGTATATATTGGTTAACTGTCTGTCACTGTACTCTATTCTCTCCTGTTGTATTTACAAAGAAGCAAGAATTGTGTTGGTGAAGAAGAGATCAATAAGAAGTCTGTTATCAATCTATGGGCAAACTTTGAAGTTAGAAAAAAGGAGGACTATATTGCTTTCAAACATCCTTGACAGTTTAACAAAGATACAGCAAAGAGAGAAAGAGATGGGGAGGAGCTGCAATGACTGGCCTTGGTAGCAAAGAAAAGAAGAATGACTCAGGTGCTGAAGAGTTACACGAATCATAGTTTCATCCTTCAGAGGTTGAAAAGTTCAAGGCTATTAGCTATTTTCTTCTACTGACAATGAACAAAAGAACAAAGCAAGAAACACAATATCGGTCCAAACAGGCTTTCCACATTTATTGGCCTAACAGGTTTACTTTCATCTAAGAAAGCTTAAATAATAGAGCAAGGAGACATGAAACATGCAATCTTTAGCCTTGAAAAAGAATTTTGTTAAGCCTTTAAAGCAAAATCTCTTGATCTTTTAAACATGCAAGCCACATAACACAACACATTACAGTGTAATATAAGGTTGAAATACACATAATGCATGTTTTTCTCAAGATCAATTTTCTCATGCAGCATTAAACAGTTCTCTTCAAGAAGTGAATATTGCAAGATGCAGAACTGCCTTTACTATTAGGATTTAATCCATTTTATCCCTTTAAAGAAAGAAGAAATCTAGTAACTACATGATTAAAATAAGGAGGTAGCTAAGCAGTTCACGAGGAGGGCCAAAGTATTTTACTATTTCTTACATGTTGGGTATTATTAGATGTTCTGGCATTTCATATGTGTCCTATGGTCTCTTTGCTGAAAACTGTTATTCTGACCACCATAAAATGCTGAGATTAGCAGCAATGCAGACCTTTTCCTCTGGGAAATAATTTTTGTCCCACTGAAGTAGTTCCTGCATATTTTTAATCAAAGATACAGCTTGTATTTCCTGAGCTCTCCCCTGGCTCTATATGAACATGTCTGAAAAAAGCAGGAAACTCAACATCTGTGACAGTTTCCTTACTTAGAAAGAACACATAGTATGAACTCTGCATTTCATTATGAACATGAACTGTTTATTTAAGTCCATAACCATGGGAAATAAAACCTTGAAAGATGAGGTTGTATTTCTAGTCTCCATGTTTGCAGAGGGATAAGAATGTATGTCTGAGTGTGCGAGGTTGGATCCTTCAGGTTTATGGCACCATTTGGGGGAGCTGTTTCTCTGTGGTTCTTGCCTGTGAGCAATGAAGCTCCATTTTGACCATTGGTGTCAGTGATAAAGAATCAGCAGTACAGATGAGGTGCAAAGAGTTACTGTGACTGAACTGATGGAACTGGAAACAATCAGGCCTAACCTTGAGGATATATATCAGATCATTTGGATAAACAGTCAATTTCAGCAGAGGAAGGAGGACGTCCTGAGTAGCACTCAGAAGGAAAGTCAGAGTTGGAATGGCAGCTTGACTGCTGCTGCTTCTCTGGCCTGTCCTGAATGAGGAAAACATCATCAGAAAGGAGATTAATGGACATGTGTGAGTCCAGAGCAAAAGGAAGCCCTGAAGCAACATGTGTGTTTTGGGGTGTTGTGGGGATACACTGTGGAGCTGAGGAGAAAAGGATGAATTTAATGTGACAGATATGTAAATAAGGTACTCACTTTATACATGCATTTTTTCATTTGTTTTTTCCCCCTCTAGGTCTACAGTTACGTGAGGAAAAGGCTTCAAATTGTAGGCTGAGAAGAACAACTTTCCTTTTGTTAAACAAATGACTGAGACACTAGTAAAATCCCGAAAACCATAAACCTACATCCAAAAGAAAAACATCATAAACAAAACAAACCAAACCAAACAAAACACATCTTCTCCAAAAACCCAAATCAAGCCAAACAAACCCCACCCAGCCCCCAAAAACAACAAAAACCCAATCAAACAAATCCCATGCGGAAGAAGTGACACAAGTGAGGCTGGAGCTGTGAGTGAAAGCATGTAAGGATAAATACAATTTAACCAGACAACAAATAGTAAGTTCTCTAAACACAAACTGAATATGCAAGGATTGTGTCTCTGTAGTAAAAGAGGAAATGAAATTAATTTGCCTGTAAAAGCTGATATACATCTTTCCTCTCTCCTACTTTATCTCTCCCAGTTTCTGCAAAACCACTGGGTCAGTACTCCTTTCTCACTGTTATTTCCTGTCTCTCATCAAGGCCTTGAAAGTTCCTGCTGCAGATACTGAGTGAGAATGAGGGCCATTAATTTACTACTGAATTATTGTAAAAGCACAGAGAACATCTTCTTCCCCTTCATCGCACTTACGTGAAAGCAAAAAATATTTTGTTTGCTACCAGGGGTCACATGGAGAAGTGCTGTGACTTGTTTTTTTACTGATAAATGGAATGAAAACCTCTTTTTCCCTCACATTAGCTTAGAATCCAAGTTCCCTGATTGTTTTGTGCCACAGTGAATTCCACAATAATGTTAGATTATGTGCCAAAATAAAACACATGATTTGTGTTGCAGCATACTTTTACAACTACTTTGTCTCCTTACAAATTCTCTTTAGACATTGTGAACTAGCCTGCCTGTGATCTGGAAGCAGTGGCTAAACTAAACTTAAACCTTCTTACCTTCTTTGGAAGTGCAAGTGTTTTGCTTCACTTATAGCTGTATTTTGCAACATAAATTTTGTGTTCAGGACTTCAAATGTCCAGTTGCGTTTAATGTATGCTTATTTTTAAATCAAATATGTTGCACTTAATTTTATAGTCTACTGCCATTATCTGCCCTTATTTTATTTCTTGAAAATTAGGTTCTTTTCTTACAGTGATAGCTTTGAAGCTGCAGAAACTCCAATTAATTAGGTGGGAAAAATTGGCCAAAGTTTGGTTTTTATTTACTTTTCTTTTTAGGCATGATTTTAGCTTCTATAATTCCCTAAATCTTTTTTTCCTTAGAGCGGCTATCAGAGGAAGTTAATCCACAAACTGCACCAGCTTCTTAAGAAGCATTTTACAGCACAGAGCTAGATAGTGGTTCTTGCTGTCCATTCCTGTTTCTCTGCCAACAGAATGCAATGGCACTGCAAGGTGACTTGAGGACCAGCTGATTGCTCCATCTCCAGTACATTTAGGTGAAACAATCACTGTAGTATTCCAAGGCACTTTTCAAGAAATTAAATAGAAAAACTGTATTCTGACACTGAATGATAGATGACTGACTATTTTTGTCAACAGTATTCCCAGAACTACTGAAGAAATTGTAGTGCATTCCATGTTTCAGCTTAATTGAGTCTTGAAATAGAAAATGATAATCTGAGTCTAAAAAAAAATAAAATGTGGAAACCACAGGGACCAACCTTCAGTAGTCTAAAAGAAGTGGAAGTCTGGAAAGAAGAAAAAATTAAGAAAACCCTAATCTCTGCAATCCTTAGTCAAGCAGAAATCAGTAAAAAATTTGAATGATCAAGCAATATATGACTGGACTGTGAATCTGTATATTTCTTCTCATATGCCAGTTAAATTATTCATGAAGAATCATCTCCTGCTAATCCCCTTCTTTTTCTTTCCTGTTGTCTAAAGAGGCGATACTGGATGGCTATTAATTCAACCAGTTATCACTTTTGGTAAAGAATTCCCTCCACAAATCTGACAGGGATGTCACTACTTTTTCAGACTCTCCAGTCACATTAAAGACTCACTTGTTTTCCCTTTGCTTTGCATTTTTATCTCCCCGTAACAGACTGCACCATATAATTAGTAGAGACCTAACATTTTTATTATTTTAATTTTGTGGTAGGATGAGAGAACCCACGTGGATCTTTCTATTGTTGAGGGAACATCACAATTCAAAAGGCAAAAAAATCTTTTTCATGAAAGAAAGAATTTTTGATCAGAAAAACACAATGCAGGTTTTCATAGAGTCCAGACAGTTTATGTTTTTAACAACATCTTGCAGTGGGCAGTGGTCTAGACTCTTGAGTAAATATAAATGTGGGAAAGAAGTTCAACTACTAAATGAGTTTTTGAGGAAATGAGACTATTTGAAAATAAAAAGAGAAGTACCCCAACTTCAGCAAAGCTTTTTCAACATATTGAGATATTTTAAGAATTTTTAATACTCCTCATGCCTTTCTCACCTCTTATCACCAGAACTGCTTTACCTATTAATATGGCAATCAAGGAGATAAGGAGCTTAGAAGATTTGGTGGAACATGCCAGATATATTGGTAGGGATGCTTAGTTTGCTTGTGCTCATGACAGCTGCTATCAGTGGATGATCATAAGGATACGGATGCAATATCAGCACTGAAAATTTTACCTGTTTCCCACTCTGGCTGTGGATGAAGGTCAGGGAGTCTACTGCCTGGAAGAGTGCATGAAGGAAGACTCAGGAAGAGTCTGGGATGACCATGACCTCATTCCCACTGCTGGAACAAACCTCTGAAGCCAAGCCTGCTGAAGAGGACATGAGGCAAAAAGATCACTACAGCATAACAGCATTTCCTTTTAGGTAAGCTTCAGTTAAGACAATAGAAGCTTGTAGTCTTCTCCTGCACACTTGTTAACACTCTTTTAATTATTCACTAAAGTGGTTATACAACATACTGATTATGGAATAAATAAACTACAACAGACATAGGAGCCTAAATCATGATATAGGTTTCTTAGCTGAGGTGTTCACATGCCATAGAAACTTGTTTCCCTCTTCTCTATGTTTCATGTCAGAATTGGCAGTGGAAGTTCAGAAAGGGGTCATGACTGTCAGAAACTTCTAGATCTGGTTTCTCATTTCTTGAGTCAGTTCTCCAACTACTCAAAGTAATGAGAAACTCTCTCCCATAAATTCATCTTATAAAATAAAAAACAACAAATGCTTTTACTTTCAGACCCAGTCCTGTCATATTCTGAAATGTGTGTGCTAATATGACTTGCTTCTAAATCATAGTGGCTCTCAAGCTTAGGCAGATTTTCAGCTGAACAGGAAAAGGCCTTGCAAATGTTGGGCAATTCAGATCAAACAATTGTGGCACTGAGCAAGGAATGAAGCAACCACTGAAATGCATTTGGGACTTGGCTGCCCAAACTCCTCATTAATACTATGCAAAGAAATCTTCAAGCTTTTTAGTGCCTGGCTACACCACTGACCTGTCACATTGCCTACTTATTCTCCTGAAAACATTATTTTCATATATCAAATAGCGTGTTTCTCTTTTTAGGAATATGGAATTAAAAATAATAAATAGCTGTTACATTCTTTTTTATTTTTTTACAGCATTGATTCTTTTTTTTTTTCTTTTTTGAGATACTGTGTCCCATGTCCATATTAATTTGGAAAGCTTTTTTCTTCTCAATGGGTCTAGAAAATGGACTAAACAATACCCCAACAACCTATTTTAGTTGAAGAGTAAAATGATTTTTATAAGTCCATCCTACTGCTTTTATAACTTTGGCAGTAAAAAAGAAGTTATTATCGGAATATCCTTGTTGCATAACAACAGCCCTTGTCAATACTTGCAAGGACAAAACAAAAACATAAAGATAAAAGCTGAAGCATCTTTTTACATATTAAAAAGGCATCTGTCTAGTTCTTGAGTCTACTAGTATAGATTACCTCTTCAGTTGCTTTTAATTGTAGCTGAATGAGGAACAATTCCACAAATTATCTCAAGTAACTTCTTCCCTTATATGAAATTATCACCAACAATCACATAGTGTAGTTATGAAGATTTGTCTGAGAATGCTCAAATGACTGAAGAAATTAAAACCCTTTGGCAGAACCTGCTGCAACAAATAGTGAGGCACATACAGTTTTTGTGAAATGCTTCCAGGTTACAAAAATTTATTACCTTACCATTTAACACACTTCTGCAAACTCTGGGCTCCACATGAGCATATCTCCAAACTCCCACTCTTACCATTTATCTTTGTCCCATTTCATGTGCCAGACTCCTTGTGATGTCCATAAACCATCCACATATATATACCCAGACATGGTTAATGATGCTTAGTTGCATTTCCTTAACATATATTGAAAGACTATATGCTCCCAAATGTTTTTTGAATTTTCATGGCATGAAATACTCTATTTAAAGTATCAGAGATAATTCTAAATAAGGCCTGGAAAAACTGGCAAACCTGCTGACTTGATCATAACTCTCACTGATGTTCTTCTAAAGGAAAGTTAGACAGATTTTTCTTGGATGTCTTAATGCTTCCTGACTCCAAAGTTATTTACATGGGGTGATGGAAAAAAACATACACTTAATATTCTTTGCTGACTGAGTGATGGGTAGAAAAGGGAGAAAGGCAAAAAGTGGTTGAAATCTAGATTTTTCATCTTCTGCTATGTGGCAAACACAAGCTATAGCATATCCCTGCTAACTTCTTTAGCAGGATATGTTATAACTGAAAGGGCAGTAGTAAATAGAATTGTTTGAAGCAGTTGTGTTGCAGAATGATTTATTTTCTGAAGAAACACATTTATTTACACTAACAGAATTAAGTAAGATACTATTCTAAGTTTACAATAGTGAAGTTGAAAAGAATGTTCCATTATAATTGCAACTGCATTTCTAGCAATACAGAGGTTTTCAGTAGTGCATATTGACTACTGGTGGAGGGCATGAGCAAAAGCTCCTACAAAGATTTTGATTTATAAGTTACCCATTTTAAAGGACTGCTAACCACACAATTAGAAGTTAAAATGCAACAGAGAGTTGATGAGATAGGAACAAATAAAAGTAGATCTTGAGTTGCTGATCATTTTAATAATTTCCTTTTCATACTAACAATAATTTCAAAATAATTGGAAAGCCTAGTGCAGTATGAGTCCATGTCAAAAGGCAGGCATTCCTGAAATGCTCTGCAGCAATCTATGTTTTAATACATTTAGTGATATGAATTTTCACTTTCTAGAAGTCTGAACAGTGAACTTTCATCAAGAAACCAATTAAGCAAACAAAGAATACAAAACCAGATGGCAAACACAGGATAAGAGTGATATTAAACTTGATTCAGCAACTTGTTCTCAGTGTTAGTAGAAATGACCTTAAAAATGTATTTTAGTATCTAGGCTTAAAACCAATTAAGGAGGAACCTATATAAATCAGAGCACTGTGAAAATAAGATATGTAAACTGAACTAAGATTGTACTTTTCTAAATAGACTTTTATGGAAATTATTGCTATGGAAATCATAGCATTATTTCTGTACAGCTAGATCTATAATATGAGCTAAGTACAAAGTTCTGAATGGTGCCCAAGTTTTATAAAACCTATATTTAGTTCTAACTTTAGCAAATAAAAGGAAACAATCTGTTTCTAATAGATTATATGCCAGGTAAGAAGTCTGACCCAAATACATTTTTTACTTCAAACTGAAGGGTAAGTTGTCAGTTTTGGTTTTCTCCTAATAAATAGTTTGGCTTCCACTTAATTTAGGGCAAACATATAGTCACAAAAAAATGTATTTTCAGTTTAGATATGAGTCTGAAAATGCAATAGACAAAAATATTTAGGTTTAATGGTGGTTTTCTTTTATTTTTTCTTGCTGAAATGAGAGGAAAAAAGAGTTCTTGGCTACAAATGTTACTCCATAAGAAAGAAATTACTTCATATCCATTGTCAAAAGGAAGCTGACGATGACAAAGTCTTGCCTTTCCATGACAAACTAAACTGAGCATTCCTCCTCTCCTTGTGTCTGAAAAAATAGCATTATGATTATTCACTAGGGCAGGACAGTCCTTTTCCCCACAAATATCTGGATCTGAATCTGTCTCTTTGGAAACTTTCTTAAACATCACTGATCCGGAGGGGGCAGCGGGGGTGGAAAGAGGCTGGTTTCTTTGTGTTGGGAAACATTTCTCCACTTTCATTGGGGCAGAAACTAGATAACAGTTTCCTCATATCCTAATATCCTTTGGAATCAGCTAGGTATTTATATACCCCCTGGGTCTGACAACAGATGAGTTTGATTGTTAGAGAACTTAACAGATGACAGGACAGAATTGGTCTTGAGTAGGTAGATAGGCATCCAGATGGAGCTATCCAGAAAGTGATTAGGTACTGTAGTAAACATGCTATCAAAGGATAGAGCCATTTCATTTCTATAGGACTATTAAAGTATTTTATAGATATTGGAATAACTCCAGCAAACAGAGCTCTTCTGCAGGAAACTTGAGACCCTGGTGTGTAAAAGCTTCACTTGTGAGTTAAGGAATCAAAGTTCAAATCTTTGTCCTGAAGCAGGAAGAAAGTGAATTCGAGATAATTTCTCATACCTCTTAAGCAGGTATCTTAATCAAAAGGACATGATGTATTCTAAAGAAATATTGCCTTATGCTGGAGCTAATGGAGTTAATTAATGTTTGCTGCAGCTCCATAAGCATTAAGTAGTGTCATCAATCCTTAGCTAAAGCAGATTTCAGTAGCTTCCTGACTATCGTGTTATCTGACCTGTCGCTGGTTCCCTCTTCCTGAACAATGCTATGTGTTCATTAATATGCAACTGAGTAAAAATAGATTGTTTTCTTTCATGGGCCCAGGAATTTAGAATTGGAATGGCTGATTACCCATGGTCAGAAAGCATTGAAAAAAATTCGATAATATATGGTATAGAAGGTTTCTATATATGACTACAATCATAGAAAAATAAAGCTTTTCCATCCAAGGGCAAGTATCAGTTTAAAGACATAGCATTTGATCTCCAAGTTTTTTTCTAATAAAGGGTGTCACAGAGGTAAGATTTCCTAATATGATCCCAGAATGACTGGTATGTGTAAATTAGGATCTCGCAGTGCTACCACAGATGTGCCATTCAGATGTAAGGCAGGTACATGCTCGGATGAAAAATAACCTGTCAAGCCTTAGACTAGACATAAATACAGGTAGGAAAGCCAAAGAATTTGGCAATCAGAAAGAAACAATATCTTTGTCCTTTAACAAGAGAGTATAGAATCCTGCATCACATAATTATAACAGTGTAGGATTTCACAGCCCACAGCTCACGAGTTACGTTTGCAGTTACTTGCAGTAGTTAAATATTGTGAGAGAAATACTAGCAGAGATGGCAGGGAAAGGTACTTTCTGTCTAAGATGAACTTTAAAAATATTAATAGTCTTATTAGTTGGCATTTGTTATACTAGCTGCTGAGCTTTGATCATTTTGCTTTTTGTATTTTGTACTACTACATCTTCATTTAGAAAGTGACAGGCAGTGATAGAAACCTGAAATAGATCTTTCATGATTTGGAGAACTGTAGACTTTTGTTTATGAAACATGCAAGTATTGTAAAAAACCTTTCTGTCATTTACAAAACCATATCAGAATAAATTTATTTTGCTAGTGTCAAGGTTTATTATTCTTTGTTGTACCAACACAAAGTAAAGGAGTACACAGATTGCTTTTTTATCAATAATTTAAAAGTGTCATTTAACATCAGAGTTTCTTTAAAAGAATGCTAGTTAATATAAATGCAGAAATAAAATCTTAAGAGTTGGTTATTTCAATAAAGTTTACAAGATAGGTAAATTCTTGTAATATTTTTTTCTAACTTTTTTTTTTCTTCTGTGGTCTTAAATGGTTACAGAAGTGAATCACAGAAATGACAATACCTTTCTATTTTTGCCTCAAAATGTAAAATAAAGATTTTAGATTTCATAATTTTTAAATTCCATTTTTGTTACTGATTTCAGTGATTAAAATCATAAGTGAAACACCTGACCATAACATATAAAATTTACATTAAAAAGAATAGCTTTCTTCATTTAAAAAATACACTAATCTTAATAAAGATTTTGCAGTTTGGAATGCATATTTTATAATTATTGAATTCAAAATCATGAAACATAAACAGATGTGTTAGCAGGAGCACTACAAATGTTCAGTCTTTTCTTAGTTCATACAAAAAAATCAGTTAATACCTACAATATTTTATGTTTGTGTATTTTGCTTGATGATCCTGCAAGAATAGTGCCACTGAGATTTGTCAAATATTTATGCTAGAAATAATAGTAGCTATTTCTTTGTGACATTGGAGAAATAAGATCAAAATTAAGGGGTTTTCTTCATTATTTACACTTAATTTTATATATGATTTGCATATGAATTTAATCTATCATAAACTGAATTTACATTGCATTAGATCTTGATAGTCTAGATAATAAATAAAGGATCAAAAATTTTGATTACAGCACACTGCAATAGATTAAGAGTCAGACTAATGGAATTTGGATGCATGATCAAAGTGATTGGACTTTGGTAAAAAAGGTAATGAGACAGTGGAAAATATCTGAAATGTTTGAGAGTGTATTCAAGGAATGAACTATAGGATCTTCCCCATCACACTTTTATGAATTATCTCTGAAGAGTGGAGGTCTGTTGGAGAAAGACCTTGCTAGATGTCTACTGGAAATGCAATAGAGCAGAGAGAAGAACAGCTGGGAGGCTTCTGAAGTGTGTGGAAAAAAACTTCCTGACACAGCTGGTGTGTGAGCCAATTTGGACAGGTGCTCTGCTGGACCTGTTTGTTGTGGACAGGGAAGGACTTGTGGGTGATGTGATGGCTGGAGGCCACCCTGGCATAGTGATCATGAAACATACATTCTTCATTGCTCTTAATATGAAACTTTTAATTCCTCCACAACTTTGCACATAGAACATGTAGGCCTATTTTTATTTCCAGAGCTCGGATGGGTCATTATTTTAACTCCTGGGTTTATCTATACCCACCATTTTGTAAAGCTGCCTGACTTGATTTGCAATTTCCTGCATTGCCAGAGCTTTTTTATCAAACAATACTGTCTGGAAAAACCTGGAACACAAACCATGTAATAGTTAAACATATTACTTTGTGTACTTTGTGTTTGTCATACATTTTCTCACTTCAGCTGAGACTTTTCAAGATCACAATTTATTTTTGTCTAGTCTACACTCTTCCTTAAAAAATGTACTGAGATGATGAATCATCATCAACAAAAGTCCTTTGAGTTCCTCACAAAAATAAGCATGAAAAAAAAAAATATCACCAGCCATCTTTGTCAAGGAGTTAGGAGACTAGTTCTTCTGACAGCGATGTGTGATACATTAAAAAAAAAAATAGGATTAAGTTGCATGAGAAATACCTTGGGAAGGTAGTTTTCTTTTTTGGCTTTCTTTTTTTCTTTTTTTAAATAAATTAGGCTCTACATGGAGTAGCATGTTTTTTCTAAAACCCAGTTCCTAAGACAAAATACCACCTAAATGCTTTTCCTTCTCCATTCACAGAAATACTGATTATAGTACAGGAAAAAGCAAAAATGCATCTAAACTGCCTGTGTATCCAGTAATTCTATATTTCTAAACTGGACGTTTCATTATATACAGAACACATTTAATGTTTTTAGCACAGGTAAATAGAAACATTTAATCATAATACACCTTTGCTGTCTTCTTACACTGTGACTATGAGGAAACACATGTTTTAAAACAGAAATAAAGGAAAATGGTTTTCTGGGGAGTTATCTATTACATTGCCATAAGTAAACCTGTACTAACAGCATCTCAGCACTTTCTTCTAGCTATAATGCCTTTGAAATATTTGAAATCTTGTAATACTGTAATATAAATGCAGTGCATATTCAGTTCCTAGAGAAAAGTTGAAAATTTAATTGCTTTTATATAACTGAAATTCAAAATTGAAAATATTTCAAGAACACCACTGTAGCAAGAAAATATTGAAATACTGTAGGAGAAGAACTGGAAAGAAAAAAATAAATCAAGTTTAGAAGGGATAGATTAGGCATGTTAGTCAATAAGCTGGCAGAGTCAATAAGAGAGACTTGTCAAAGCATACTGAGGATGAAAAAGGTGTTAATTAACATAAACAAGAGTATGTTTATAAGGGAATACAAATAGATTTGAGCAAAACATGTAAATTACAGCAGAGCATTTGATATAGGAAATATTTCAGTGACCATGGTGGATCCTGTATTGAATAGTAAACGAGAAGGCAACAAACATCAGTGAACCCTGGAAGACCAAAGACCCCATGGGTTAGAGTTTGTTATTATTCACTGTGTTCCAAAGTTCAGTATTTCACAAATAGATCTTCTCCATACAGTATCAGATCCAGCTTTCTCTATGGAACCAAGCAGTTTATTTAAAAGAACAATTAACTAAAAAATTAATACATTAGGTTTTAGGTAAAACACTGAGATGCTTTCAAGGGTTGACATTTCAATATTTTGAAATTAAAAAGCTTACGGTTGTTTTATTTACTGTCTTACTGAAATATATTTAAAATGTAAAATATTCAAATTATTTTTAACCCATACTCATAAAATATTATCAGAATTATTACACACCTTAAAAGTCTTCCATTAATTTTTCTATAGTGTTTCAGGTACATTTAAAAAGAAAATTATCAGCTTTAAGACTTTTTAATAACTCGAGAGTTAAAATCTGAGCTTTCCAAAATTTTCATAAATCATAGATTTGAGCCAGTAATGTCTTATTGATTCAAATAACTTCATTATTTTTGAAATATTAGACTAACCTAGGCAATAACTGGGAAGTGGAGGTTTGTTTTGTTTTCCAGAGACAGCCAAATAGGGCCATTTAGGTTTATTTTATCATCTGTTTCCATGTTAGAGTGGTAAATAGTCTTCTGATAGCTACTGGTACATAAAAAATCTGATTAGTTACCTAACTTAGCAGGTCTAAAACCAAATTCAGGTTTATTGGATTCTAATGCCTTGAACAAATATTATACATATTTTAATTCAGGAGTGATAACCTATACATAATTTTAACCTGTTCTACATGTCATCACAATTATTTTTATTAATACTTTTCCATTTGTTATTGTTGTAGACAAATCATATATGTCCCAAGATCCATGGTACAGGCAGAAAAACATAAACTTTATCCAGTTCCTGAAACTCTAGCTGAACCTGCTGCCCACACTAAGAAAAAAACATCATTCTTTGCCAGTATTTCCAACAGAAGCCCACAAAACTATAAAATATTTAATACAGTGAAAATCTGTTCTAGTCACATCATGAATTATAACAGAATCAAACTACAGAATCATGGGTGGGCATCGATTCAGTAATTATCCTTAATTCAATATTAGTAAACCAAATAAATATTAAACAATGTTACCCCACATCTTTTTGATCAGTACTGTTGATGCAAAATAAACATTTAAAGTGACTGATCTTGCTATAGGATAGTTTCTTATGCTGTTTCCTCTTCCTTTTTCTTTTCACACTAATTAAATTTAATGATATTTGTCCATAATTGTGGTCTTAGGGTATTTCTGGTGCATCACAAATATGTGTTTATTACTCAGCACTAAATTACATTTTGTTACTGGCCTAAATACTTAAGATTTAATTTTGACCCTAGTATCCACTATTCCATTTACTGGATCCAGGAAAAGGTAGTTATTATCAAGAGATTTGATGCTGAGACTGAACGCTTTTAGCAATAACAAAGTAAGATAAAATGGAAACAGTGTGAAAACTCATGGATAAAAAATAAATGCTACAGAAGGTGAGCGGGAAACTTTTACCAGCTGTTGTTTACCTTTAGTTAGTATTTGAGGATAAAGTACAGAATACTGGGCAAGAGCAGCAGCAGAAAGTTTCACAATTTAATAAAAAGACAGTGGCTGGAGGCAGAGCCTGAAGGCAGAACATTTGGTTCTGTGGCCCAAAGGTCAATAGGGATGGATAAGAAAAATTATGTAATATAGGAAGGAAACAACACTTCCCAGAGGGGATCTAACAGGAGAAGTTTGATTCCTGATTATCTCTGCTCCAGTCTTATTAACTAGTTGCTTTCATTTGGCAAGCAAAAGTCAAAACACTCTTGAGCTTACTTCATTGTCAGCACAGAGAAGTCGACATACTTCCTAAGGTTTTTAAGCTCCTTTCTGGGAAAGTTCTAAGGAATAGATTACTACGGTATTCTAAAAAATTTTCAAAGCAGAATTGTTAAAAAACACCCAGAATATTATGGGTTTACATTTTTGTAGCATATTTTAAAGTCATTTTAGAAAGAAGAATATTTTCTCAGTTTCACAGATGGGGAGCTGGCATGGTAAGTGCCTATGCGCTTTACTTACATTATTCATTTACTCGAAGACCAAGGTGAGAAAAAAAAATTAAATTCCTTAGTGTCCTTTGTTCCACTGTAGTAGCTTATTTATCCAGGTAGAGGGAAGATAAGATGGAGACATCTGATGCTGATATCAGATATTTTGGGAAAGTTCAACCACTGGCAATGTACTCCAGCTCTCCAAACTGTCAGTCAGCATGAATGGTGCAATCGTGTCAGTTCAGTAGTCCTTCCTTCTTATCTTTGGAACCCATGGCAAGCTCTGGACACAGAGTGAGGAGCACTCCTATGTGCTTTAGAGCCATAATACACACAATATAAGGCACTCCTTGAAACAAACTATTGTAGGTATTTACGTGTGAGCAAGACTAACTAATGTCCAGTATGACATACAGTTCAATGAATGACCAAGAGTCTATTTGAGTGGAAAAAGCACTTTATCAATTTAAACATTGCCTTACTTTGCAAATAACTTCACTGTGGTTTGCAAGGTCCTGGGCCCCTCACTTCAAGAAAGACATTAAGGTGCTGGAGCATGTCCAGAGAAGGACAGTGAAACCCTTAAAAGTCTGAAGCACAAGTCGTGTGAGAAGCAGCTGAAGAAGCTGGGGGTGTTTAACCTGGAGAAGACTCAGAGGACCTTCTTGTTCTTTACAACCACCTGAAAGGAGGTTGTAACCAGGTGGTCTCTTCTCCCAGAAGACGAGACAACATAGCCTTCATGCTGTGTAGGGGAGGTTCAGCTGGACATCAGGAGGAATTTCTTAATATAGAGTGTTGTTAAACATTGGAATGGACTTCCCAGGGAGGTGGTGGAGTCACCAATCATAGAGGTGTTCAAGAAATGACAGGATGTCAAAATTAGTGTTATGGTTTAATTAACAAGTTGTGATCAAAGGTTGGACTGAATGATCTCAGAAGCCTTTTCCAACATAAATAAATCTGTGATTATGTTAAGTATTGTTAAACAATTGAATAATTTAGTGCACAATTAATAGTGCTCTGGTGTCAGAAAATGCAAAGACATCAAGTTGCTGTGGTGATGGAAAACAATATGGATACTCTGAAGGACTCTTCCATGCCTAGAAATAGCCACAATATTGAGCTTCTTCCAGTGATTCAGGAATTTCTAAATATTCAGAAGCAAACCCCATCAAGTTCCAGAATTTTCCTCCTTAATTTTCTGTAATGCATTTGGTAACACAAACATTTTCAATTCTATCAAGCTATGATATTATATTTTGAGTTAAGTTTTTGAGAGTCTTACAGTAGTGGTCTATCTAAATTTAGACATTTTGAACATCTATATTTCTTATATACGTTCACAAGTTTTATTTCCACATCCTTTAATAAGCAAGAAATGCCCTTTTAGCAGATCATTGGATGAAAACAGTTGATTTTAATCTTATTTATTTCTGTTTTCCTCTTGTTAGAGACATGCACGTTCATCTCCAAGAAAGGAGATCCTAGAACATTTCAGAAGGGAAATTCCATGGAAGGTATATGAAATAAAAATTTGTATTTGAGGTCTTATATAGTATGGCTGTATGATTCTAAACATTAATACATCGTAAGGTATTGATGTGGATTTTTTTTCCTGCTACTGTTTTGCTCTCCTCATTATAAAACGGCTATGACAATGTGCTTAAGCATGTTTCAGAAGTGGTGAAGCAATCATTAAGACAGTTAAAGAATAGAAGGGAAATATTCAGGGTTTATAGTATTTTCCACTGCTGAATAGGGTTTTAAGTCCTTTTTTTCCAGAAACCCTGTGAACCTGATAATAAATACAGTGACACAAGAAACAAAAAGAAAAGATACAGGGATAGCTAATACTATACCGTTAAAATTTTTGTGATACATTTCTTAGGAGTCTAAAACAAGTGCTATAATCTCTACTTGACCAAGGTTCCTTTTGTTCAGGTTCCTTTTTGACTTTCTTTTACACGACTACTCTGAGACAGTAAAGGCAAAGAGAAGCCACACCCCACCATCAAAGTTCCCAGTCTACGAATGGTTGGAAGTTAGGAGAATGTATGGAAAATATATTAATGTTTTTGCCTTGTTTCTTTAGTCTTTTCTAGGCATCTGCTTGCATTCACCATACCAGACAGAAAACTGGTGTAGAAATAGCTTTGCTCCAGCCTTCCAAACTGGTGTGGCTGCTTTTATATTCCCTTTCTCACAGCTTCCATAAAAAGTACTGGAGAAGAGAATAAAGCATCTTCTATGTCCCTTCTCAAACAAAACCAGTACTTGAATAGAGAATTCAGAAGCTTCTTACAGTTCAATGTTGAATAGACAAAATTCTGAAAGAGTAATTTGAGACAATCTATAAATATATATATATATTCTATACAGAAATATATAAAAATAATGTTAGATATCATTACCAAGAGGATAAATACCCTCAATGTCAACCCAGAATCATCTCAAAAATGTCACACAGCACAGTAACGTGACATGACTTCAAATTTGTCCACAAACTTACATGAGAGCACTGCAGATTAATTGCTAGAAATCTAATCTCTAGGACAAACTATATATGACAAGTCCAAGACAGTACTGGAATATGTGGATGCAGTTTTGTTGGGCTTGCCTTTCCACCAGGAAAATTTAGTCCATTCTCCATGGCCTCATAAGAGAAGTCCAGCCTAAATGAGGCAACTCCTCAATCATTTCTCCCACGTAGGACTTAACTCTCCCTCTTCTGCATGAGACTTCCATTTCATGCAGTGTCTCTTCATGGTTCACTCTGTCTCCTTCCTCTCACTCAGAGAAGGATTAGTGCTCTGCAAGTTTTGTCTGTGTAAGGAAAGAGCTAGCATCTCTCCCAGGTCTACAGAAGGCATGATGGCTCTTCCCGGCGGTGACGGAAGGCGGCCGGGTCAGGCCTGACTGGGCTGGGCCAGGGTCTTTGGGTTATGGCTGCAGCAAGGCCCCTTGCCTGGCTGCAGGGCTGCCTTTGGTCTCAGCTGCATGGTCTCTCCAGCAGCTGGGCTTTCCTCCACCTCCTTTTCCTCTGCCTGGGAGTCACCAGAGGGGGAGGGGGGCCTGGTCCTCTCAGCTTAGCAGCAAGGTATTTTACAGCTGCTGGAAACCCGATCAGGCCAGGATGGGGGCATAGTCTCATTCCCTCTCCCTGCCCGAGAGTCACCGGTCCTGGCAGCTTCCCAGGAAAAGCCTGGCCTGGGCCCTTGGAGCTGGGGCCAGCTTACCTCTTCCAAGGCAGGGAGGAAAAAGGGCAGTTTCCCAGGATTCCTCAGAATTTAACCCTGTGTTTGTTCACAGGGTTGTATCACCTTTCTAACTGGTGAATCAAGCTGTCTACTTCAAAGCCAGTCACTAATTGGTTTTTGCTATAACTTCCTGAAAAATTCACTTCCTTGCCAAACTGCCACAATGAAGACTTATGAATATTAGCATAAATACTATAGTGCTAAAAATACTATCAAAAGAAAAAAACCTGCTTTTATCACTGTTAGTCTCAGATCCTTGTTTTTTCCAATACATCAATATGCATAACTCCAAAAAAAGGGCATTATCAATATATCAGCCTGGGTAAAAATGTCAAACTTATGCCTAATATAGATCCATAAACTCAGCAGCAGAGGGAGATATGAAGATCTATGAGGGGTTTAAATGCAAAGAGGAAACTAGCTATTTAACAACAACTAACAAACATTTTGTTGAAAGAAGCCTTGCATTTGTACAAGCATTCTGACAGTGTTGGATCAAATCCACCTTATCAACATTCCTCACCTTTTTCTAAAGGCAATAGGAGAGCTCACAGACTAACTTACTTCATCCCTTGGAAAGTTTTGTAATTTTAAAATTTGAAATAACTTAAATCTTTACCATAAAAAAATCCCAGAAAATGTCTCAAACAAACCACTGTTAAACAGATTCCCAGTATTAAACCTGTTTTGCATAATCCCAGATAACAGAGGCTGGAGGGGTTCTCTCTTTTATTGGCTGGAAAGTAGGATGCTCCTAAACTAATTTAAAAAAAAAAGTAGATGAACAAAAAAAAAATTTCTAATCTTTGGGAAAACAGAATGAACAACTGGTCCTCCTTTGTTAATATGTTAAGAAACAGTTCCAGTTTTCCGGATTTTATTTGGAAGCCATATATGAGGTCTTAGGATAGCAGAAGTATTGTGGAGATTGATACTATACCTTTGCTTTCACAACTATTTCTTTTCATGACTGGCTATGTTGTTAACCTCCAGTCCTTAAAAATAATTGTGTTAGAGCATGAACATCTGAGTGAAGAGCAAAAGAGCTTTGCTGGTTTTGGCTCATGTAGAGTTAATATTCTTCACAGTAGCTGGTGTGGGTTATGTTTTGGATTTGTGCTGAAAAAAGTATTGATAATACAGAGATATTTTGAATATTGCTGAGCAGTGTTTACACAGAGCCAAGGTTCTTTCTGATTCTCACATCACCCCACCAGTGAGTAAGTTGGGGATATACAAGAATTTGGGAGGTGACACTGGTACAGCTGACCCTAACTCAGCCAGAGGATATTCCATACCATATGGTGTCATGCTCAGCATATAAAGCTGGGGGAAGAAGAAAACTGGGAATGCTCAGAGTGATGGCATTTGTCTTCCCAGGTCACGATTACACCCAAAGGAGCCTTGTCTGCCCGTGGGACACAGTGAGTTAATTCCTTTGTTTGCTTTGATAATGCAAGTGGCTTTTGCTTTACCTATTAAACTGTATTTATCTCAACCCACAAGAGAGATTTTTGCTCACTTTACCCTTCTGATTCTCTCTCACATCCCACTGGAGCAGGAAGTGAGTGAGAATCTGTGTGTGGCTTAGTTTCTGACTGGGATCAAACCACAACAGGACACAAATCTGTAGCCTGCCTGTAGACTGCTTTGGGGAATGATTCTGTACAATGGAAAGAAAAAGCAGCAGAAACAGAAAGAGGCAATGAGATACAGATGCAGTAGACAAAACTGTTCTGGCTAAAGACAAGCCAAGCACCTGTGAAATGAAGCAATCTTCAAACCTATAAGCAGTAGAGATATTAACCTTTCCTCTCTGAACTCATTCTCTCAAGGCATTTTAGAGTAGAACTAATTAAAAAAAAAAACGAACTTGTTCTCATCACTAGTGAATCTCTATTTTAAAAAGAGTTTGTCAAAAAAATCCAGTTTACATTTGAGTACAAAGATAGTTAGAAGCCCTGCTTGGTTTTTATTTTGAAACACAGTGACGCATTCTAGATTGCCAGACAAAAGGAAGGCTGGACTTCCCAACTTTAGAACTGGACAACCCATGACAGAAAGTATGCAATAAGAATTTAACATTGCCAATTTTATCTCAATCACATTGCCAATTTTATCTCAATCAAACTTTATAAGACAAGTATATTTAGATATAACTGTGTTGCTCCCATGAGTCACGTTTTTTCATTTAATTAGTCATAGTGGTAAGGACTAGAATAGGAAGCAGTTAGATAGAGGCCTGTATCCCACATGCTCTCTCTGATTAGAGACAAAAGTGGGTGCTTTAGAAAGAAATGAAATTTGCAGAATGAGCATTGGTAATCCCTTGACAATTTCTTAGTCTTCAGATTGATTTCCTGAGATAAGATTTTATCTTTAGATTGATTAATCTTAAGAAATTGTTTTGAATCTGGAACATTTTACAGCTTTCCTGACAATGAGTTACATAGTTATATTTTGTTCTCAATGAAAACACACTTAATTTTTATCCTAGAGACATTCTAGTAATTTCATTTGATGTTCTCTGGTTCATATCTTGTGGTAAAGGCTGAAGAAAACTCATCTTTCTAGGTCACTCATAAGGTGAACACAACTTCAGTTTCCTCTTCCACACAGTGTTGAGTACAGGTGTGAGAAGAAGCTCCTCACTCTCCTCTCATATGGGGATCCCTCTCAATCAGTCTCCATGCTCCAGATCCAAGCTGGAGAGGGGATGGGATTGACTGCTGGGCCAAAAAACTGGCCAATAAAAAACCGTGTTTGCAAGAAGGGCTGTACCAGCAGGTCAGTAACTGGAGCCAGCTGCAAAAAGGAAATCAAAAAAACCTGCAACAACTCAACAAAAACCCCAAACACCACCAAAAACTGGAAAGAAAAAAAAAATCAAAAAATCAAACTCACAGCAGTATCCTGAACAAATTTTGAGAGATTCCACTATGCCCTTCAGCAAGCTCCTCTCCCTGACACTTTTCTCTTAGAGGCTTTTCCTCTTGGATGGTTTACTCATGAACCCAGAAGTGTTTCTCTCACTCACAGCTCTGTAGTTCCACCCTCAGACCCAGCTTATAATTCTGAAATGAAGAAATGATTTTTCAGTCCAAAAACTAGGCAACAAAAAATACTCCTTGGCTTACAAAAAAAATGAACAGATCCTTGTTGACTGGACTGTAACTTCACATCTAGCTATTGTGCACTTCACTAATCATCTTAAAGGAGGAAAGAAAATCACTGAACACTGAAAACCAGATTTCATTTACCTTAAAGGTATCAAGATTCTTTGTTGACAAAACATTTTAACCTTAATAAAAATGAGAATTAACAAAGAAAACTAGAAACAGAGGAATTTTAACCTTGAGTATAGACTAGGAAGACTATTTATCTTAGAACTGCTGAAAGCATTACTTATCTTAGACTTCAGAGATATTCCTCCTAGGGAGCTGGAGAGCAGTACAGGCACGGTGTCTTTATTCCTTGATGCATTCTATGCAATCACTTTTTATTTCACAGTTCATTATCAAGAAACATTAACTTCTGTAAGAATGGAACTGAGTTTCCATGGAAGCTTGCTTACACTCAAAGATAATTCAGATGATACATGTATGGTTTTTTATTCCCTGTGCATTGTGGCAGGAGATTTCAAAGGAAATTGAAATAAAAAGAAACAATCAGAGACTTAAAAGCAAAGGGAAGAGTCTGCTCATCTGTCAGAGACTGGTTTATCACCTAAATTTGCTGGTTAAATAGATAAGTTTCAACGGTTGAGTTAAAAATTTATTTCAGATTGTAATCCAAATGATTTTAATAAGAATGCTTGAGGACATTTTAATAAGAATACTTTAGGGCTATGTACTAGTGCACACAAGACATTCTGAAATCAGAATTTCAGTTGCTAAATGTAATTCCCATATGAGCAAACACCATTCATATTTTCTAAATAAGTTTGGATCATAGGTTTTAAAGACTTAGGGTGCCTTCATAGTCTAAATACATGATTTCAAAGAGCTCTCTATGATGATTAATCCAGGAAAGAATTTTAGAAGACTTTCTTAGTTTGAAAGGCCTATATCAGGCTGTATAACAGTTTTAGGATACATACAAGAGAAAAAAAGATAAGGAAGTAAAACCAGATATTGCGTTGGTATCCAGACTAGTTAGCACAATGTAGAGTGCCAGATCTTAATCACTGTTGCCAAGTTTCTAAAAATTTTTAAAATTATTGGCGTAATAGGACTAGATAAGTGATATGGAGTAGTCCTCACCTTCTTCCAAGTAGAGCTTTATCTATCTATCTACCTATAGATACACTCCTTGCCAAAAATAAAGTGAGAATACCTAATATAGGACTGAAGCTCTTCTATTCAGCTTTATCCTAAATGTACAGAAACTCGAACTCTGAATAAAAAATTGAGTTTTGTTTTTTTCAAATAAAAGTCCTGAAATAATTTTGCAGAAATACATAATCAATGTCATTATTATTCAATGAAGATGTGAGGTACTAGAAGTATTCTTTTGTTGACTAATGTATTTAAAGATTCTCTGAGACTTCCTTTCAGTACAGTCATTATTAAAACAGACTGGACAGTGGCAGAGACAGAAAGTCAGAAAGCATCTCCTCATTTTAAATCGAGGCAGCATGACACAGAGCAGGTGTTATTTTATGGGTATGTATTCTTAAATATTGCATGGAATGTGTAATGCGTCATTCTAACAATGAAGGATATGCTTCTTTGTCTGCAGAGAAGAATATGCAGAATTAAAGTAACCAGTATGACATAATTTCTTTATTGTTTGCAACATAATGACAAGAGAAACAGCAGCTGCTGAATTGAGCCTTCCTTTATCCCCCAGTATGAGGAGAGGGAATGAGGAGAATGCAGATGCAGGGTTGAATTCTGTACACAAGCAAGTGATAACATCCAGTGTAGAAACAGAGTATCAGAAGAGGACTTTCATACAATTATGATCTTTTGTGCCCCTTCAAAAGTGCATGACAGATACTGTATAAAAACTTCTCCAGAACTTCACTCTGTGATCAGATTAGTTATTTCAGTCAATAATGCAAATATAACCCAGCACACAGAAAGTTGCCTTGGGAAAGTGGAAATCTTCCAGGGTTAAGCACCCTCCCTTTCAAAAGGGCCCAAGTTAAAATGCTGGATTTGACACCAATTTTCTATAGGACTTCAGGCTATTCATGTACTTCCTCTGCTCTGACTGTAATATCTGTGAAAAAAGAGAGAATACTGACTCACCTACCTCAAAGGCAAACTAAAGATTAATTAGTTTGTGCTCGTATAGAGGTTTGAAAATGTCAAGGCTATATAACGACTGTTAAATAAATGGCAAAAAGTCAGATTGGACAAGTACAGAGCAGGACTGCAAGGGTTTATCACTGTATCTTAGCAATTATCTTCAACGCTATCCAGAAAAGATTTCTTATAGTAGATATAGGTAGTTAGAAGAAAAGCATGGTTCTGTTTTATAGCAATATTTCTTCAGAGAATATAAAAGGAAATGAGAAAGCAAGCATAAATTTTAACTTTTCTGAACTTTTAAATTCAGCAGGGCAATGTGTCAGTGCTCTATCTCAATTGGTTAATTTTTACAGAAGTAGTGTTCAAATACTACTCTATCATACAACTGGAAAGGTCCTGTCCACTTGGATGGGAAATAAAAAAATAATAAAAAATATCCCTCTGACAGATACCAGGTCCACAGGCCTCAGTGTAGTTAATTTGCTTCCATTCTACTTTTTACAAGGAGCATCACCATTGTAAGTCCTGAATTTTTCTGAGAAAACTGCAGTAATCCATGCCCCATGATGACCGTTTGAATGTGATGTATTTTATTCATAGTGGAGTGATTCCTTAGAAACTGCACAAGAAGAGCTAGCTTCCTCACCCATCCATCCCATTCCAACCCACCCCATCCCACCCCACCCCTGTCCCATCCCATCCCGTCCCGTCCCATCCCATCTCATCCCAGTAGTGCACAAAATTTACTAAATATTCTCATTGCCTCTCACAAAAAATCCCTTAAGTTTCCCATTATTTTACGACCAGAAGTCACACAGTTCTTATTTTACAGTTTCCATTGTCTTTGCAGACATCATATTATTTGAATTTGCTGGCACAAGATCCCTAGTAATTTAAAAGCTGCTCTTTTCTGCCAATATCACTTCTTAATATTCTGGTATTTAGAAATACGCCAATCACTTTATTGGGGCTCTCAGGTAATTTCTCCCTGCATCAGGAGGATCATACAAACCAGATGGAGACAAATGGATCTTACATTTATTGTGTTTATCTAGACTTCAATGTACAATCACTTTTTTCCAAGACTAAACATTATCATGTAAAATTACAATGCTGCAGATATTTAAAGAGAAACAGAGTGAAACTCAAATTAGAAACTGAGGTTATAGCAAAAGTTACATTTGGAGTGCTATTAGTAGGATTTTGTTTGAGAAGGCAACATAAGATCTGTGAAAGAATACAAGTTCTTCAAAAATAAAAATCAAGCCATTCTTTTCCATTTAAAGTTGTTGGCTGTGCAGAACTATGACCTCTGTACCAGTATGATGAATTAAGAGCTGAATTGTGTGTAAGAGTGGCTTCCGAAGGGCATCACCTCTCACATAATCTAGACAAAGTTCTTGCATTTTAGTTTTCTGTATATAAACACACCCCTACACACAAATAAAGGCAGTGTGTAGATTTACAGTGTAAGCAGACAATTTTACATGATTAATTAGATTCACATGAAAGGGAACCTAAAACAAAAAACCTTATTTTTGCTAAATGTTCATTCTACCATTTGTTATAAACTTACATGGTCTCTGCAATCTGATATTGAAGTTCTCCATTTCTACAGGTTTTCAAAGTTAAAACCTCACCAAGGGCAAAAATCAACAGCAACATATCTAAGACTGTCAAGAGAGTTGAATGATAGCATGGCAAAAATGCAGAAGTAATAACTCTGTGGAGTAGAGCAGGGAGCATAACACACTCCCACAAATGCACCAGATTCCACACACTCATCACTCCAAACACTACACCCACTGACACTTACTCCATGATTATCTTCTCCGGTTGTATTCCTCCCAAACATCCTGAACATTTGATTTATTTGCACTATTAATTTATCCATCCCACCTGTGTTCCCTTAGATATTTAATTGATTGCCCTTAATTGATCTGGCCATCTGTGATATCTTAGTCATTTAATTGATTGCTTTTATTGCTCTAACACCTTGCAGCTTTATTGTCACCTAGATGAATCAAATGTCACTGGCTGATATCATCTATATCTCTTAATTCTTAGTGTGCATTTATGCACACTTTTTATCTTCTAAGGGAGATGGGGTGGAGGAGGACAACAAACACCCGAAATCTCATTATGTTCTAACCTAGAACATCTTCTAAGTCCTATGTCTGGCCAGGACTTGGGTGTACACTGATTTCAGTGACACTTTTCCTAGCTACTTGGGCATGAGGGCACTCATTCTCTTCCTGGAACACAGAGACTTTATTCAAATAAAACATGAACAATAAAACAAAAAAAGAAGAAAATAATCATGCATAACAGCAAGATTTGCAGCATGATGGTAAATCTCCCTTTTATCCTGACCTGCAATGCAGGTGAATTCCATTGAGTTCTCTTTTAAGAAAACTTTAGCCCAGCAGTCAAGCACTACTGACAAGGAAAGCATCATTGCTCATTTTAGTTCTCACACAACAGAGCACCACTACAAATAATGAATGGCATAAAGGGTATCTTTTTCACTTACTAAGCCTTTGGGCACAGAATTAAAAGCATAGGAGATAATACCTGATATAGCAAATTATATGTAAAAGTGAAGTTTTATGTAAAATTATGTAAAATATATGTAAAATATATGAAAATCTTGTTCTGGCAGGGACACTTAGATATAATCTATAAAATGTGACAGCTCTGGTGAAGGCAGACAAGAAATTTGTAGGAATTAGAAAAGGACTTGATGGTTTCCTTTAACAAGAAATTATTTGATGTACTTTGCACAGTCTCCTGGACATATCTGTCTATTGCCTAATTATAGCAGTTCACAATCTATCAGTTAGTAAAATAATAAAGAAGAGAAGGTAATAGTAGTCTTTGACCTGCTCTGCTCCATGCTTGGAGCCTCATATCAGTAGGACCTGGAAGTAAACAAGTAGAGAAAAGACACAAGCAATGCAGAAAACAGAGAGGAAGAATTGAAATAGGCTCATGGTAATGGAAAGCAATCCCCCCCAGAAAAAGAAAAAACATAAGAAGGGAAAGTAGCGGGTGCAGACTTAAAGCTGAGTCAGTAAAACTGTAGTGAAGATCTCAAAAGCAAGGGAAATCAGAAAAATAAAAAAAAGTCTATGCTCAGAGTACAAAGATAGAGCAGACCACAACACACATAAAAATTATCTTTCATCTGAGTATTGATTCAGAAATTCTGTAGCACAACTTTGACACTGACCAGCACTGGAAACCTCACTGGAAACCTCACTGGAAGGAAGAGAGCCAGAAGAGAGAGAAGAGTTCTTACCTTCCTAGCTGCTAGCTGTGCCTGAAAATTCTGTACCTTGGTGAGAGTCTTTTCTGTTTTTATATTTGTCCTCTACATATATCATTACTGTTCTAGCAGGTATCCTGCATTCCACAGAATAATAACATATTGTTTGAAAAAAAATATCTTTCATTAAACTTTGAGTTCTTTGTGTGTTTGCTAGTATTTCTTAACTAGAAGATCCACAACTAAAACTTTCTAATACCTATTTCAGACCACCTGTGTTGCCTTTTTCTTCTCTCTGGAATTTTCTCTCTTTACTAGTTCATAACCAGACTGAAATGACTGAAATGGTTTATCTTGACCACACAAATTACTGTACATTTGCACAAACATACAGTGCATTTGTACAAACATACAATCCAAAGCATAAAAAGTATGCTTTCTGACAGTGCTCTAACAAGTGCATAACAATACATATGTTCAAGAAAAATTGGTTAAACATATTAAAAAGGAAAATAAGATCAAACCCCTAATAAAATGAGATAAATAATTTTGCACAGTTTTCTGTGTAGTAAGATGAAAGAAAGAATGGTGAGCAGTGTTCGTCACATTGTCACATCATACAGTTTCTCCCTGAGAAGATAATAAAATTTAACACAGAGGTAAGAGCCAATTAATTAAAAATAATCTATTCAACTGATGAAACAAAACTCTGCCTATACTTTTCATCCTGGATCTGTGCACTCATAAACCTGTATATTACACCTGCTTCAGTGTGTTCCATCTTTTAATAAGCTCTTTAACAACTCCTTCCTGTCTTTGGAGGTCGGCCCTTCTGCATGGGACTCCATTTCTGACTCGGCTGTCGAGTGTCATGGGGACACTCCTGTGAAGGCATGAGGAACAGGTGGTGGCAGATTGGACAAGGTGTCCAAAACTGTTCAAGATGGTTACTTTAGTTTCATTCTATTCTAAAAGCATTAACCAAACCTATCAGTTTCTTCATAATTCCACTGAAGGTACATCTCCCTGCAAGCTGCCACATCTGCCTTCAAAATTCCCCTTGTTACTGGCAGTGTGATTTCTTTGATACGTCCATCACTGCAGGACCTAATAAGATTTGCTCTTACCAAATACGTATTGAGTTGTTGAGAAGCAAAGAGCTCCTCAAACCCCCAGTGGGCATAAGTGCTTTGAGACCCACCTGCATATCCAAGGATGGTCGGGATGGGCCTGCCACCTAAGTGGTCTCCAAGAACACCAGCCTGTGGACCAGTGCTACAAAGGAAACAGCCACTGAGACCAAGAACACCTGTCTGTTTTGCCTTATCCAAGGAAAAGTGAATTTCAAAAGCTATAGCAGAATTTCCCAGCAACTAGAAAAGTACACTACATCTAGGTCCATATCATAATGGCCTAAACTGACATGTGGAATTGAGTCCTTTCCCTCTAAGACCTGAACCTTGTCTCAAGGTTGTCTGGACTCAGGCTTGATTTAAGTTTGGCAGCTCTGATTTGGATGTGAATGCAAGCTCACACTCATAGGCAACAGACAATAGCTTATTGGAGCTACTGATGTTGACATTTCATTGTGATGCAACGTCTGATATGCAGCAGCTCTGGACGTGACTCCTGGCCAATGTAAAACACATTTTCCTGTGTTAATGAAATTTTAATTCATAATTCTAGTACCTCTCTGGCAATGTTCACAGAAAGAAAAGGAAACAAAACTCATAAAAAATATATTTTGTCCTCTGGCTTTCTTGGTTATATAATTTTTTCATCAGACAGTGGAAAAAACCTCCAACTGTTTGAAACATAGACATTTGTTTACCTCTCTTTCACACAGCTTTAATCTCTTGGTTTTCTCATTCACATTGTCCTCTTTCTCTTGATTCCTAGGTTTCATCTCCATTTTAAACACCATAAAATGTTATTTGGTGGTGAATTGGTTCTCATTATTTTAATTACAAATAGGTGGGTTAATGGCTATTGGAGGAAAACATTTTAAGAGCAGATAAGATGGTTAACAGAGTCACACTGCTACCAGTCTAGTAAAAACTAGTTTGTGCCATAAGAAAAGTTAAATTTGAAGGAAAACTTTTGAGAGGGCCAAGATGAGAGGTCAGTGTTTTCAGGGTAGAATGATCTTTGAGACAGAGAGCAAACCCTCTGCACTCTGCCTGTTGTCTTCAGGGACAATTTATCAGACTCATATAAGCTTCATCTGTTTGTTTCTTCAGGGAGAAGATCAAGTATAGTGATAATTAAATCCTCAACAAAGCTTTAAATTGTCTTTGTTACAAATAAAATGGTGATTCTGTCCTTCATTCTTATTCAGCAGACCTACCTGCTGTGCTCAAATCCACATCTCCCAAAAGCAAGGGGTTTTTTTCATTTTATGTAATCAGTCAAATTTCTTGACACAACTTACATTTTTATGAGGAAACACAGTGATTTACTTAAGTGTGTTTTTGAGTAAAAATACCTAAATTTGGCTTTTCTCATAACACTCCAATTTTCATAGCTATTGCTTAGAAACTGAATATCAGCTAAGAAACAAGGGTGTATAAATTGAAAAATAAAAATATCTTTTTAAATTTCCTCTTTAGAGGAATATGATTTCAATTCACCAGCCATCTCTAACAGAAACCGGATTTCTACTTTCTTTAACTTTACTCCAGTTATTCCATAATATACATATCCCAGGCAGGTCTGCTATACATCTTCATCTTTTTTTCCCCTCCCTCTCTTCTCTGCCTATATTGTGACTTAGGCTGTCAAGATGTTAGAGCCACATACTTTATTAGTCTCTATTTCAAATAATACAGCTTTTTTTTTGTCCTGCCCCTTAGGCTTTATAAGACGAAAGCAGGAGTGAATATTATTTCATAGAAAGGAAATAATTTACATTTGAAGGCTGTAGTGGAAATGTTACAGTGGAAGCCTTGGACTGATTAGATTGTTTCAAAGCTTATCTGTGACTTTGATTGATTGAATTTGCCCATGGCACTCCTAGTGGTAATGATACTGCAGTTATTTAAGCAGCAAGTAACTTAAGGATAGGCTGAGCACATTAAGTTTGAATTTCCTAGCTTTCAGCATTTTGCATTTTCCACAGTTTCTATTCAAGAATAGTGCAGTTTGCATTGTGTGGTATTTATTGCAAATGTCATTCACTTTTCTTGTTTGAATTCTGCAGCGCATTTTTGTGGAAATGTATAAGCTCTTTTCATGGGTAAAGCCCCAAACAACTCACTGAACAAGGCTTTTAAAAGGGCTTTTGGTTGTTCATATACTCTGAGTTAGACACACAAGAGAAATACCAACAAGATATTCTTAAGAGGTCAAAACAACAAAAAAGACTTTACTGGCAACTTTAGTAAATCAGAGAATTTTGGAAAAGTATTTTGGGCAGCATTCAGTCAACCCGAAAAACTTTCACAAAATGTTAATTTAATCCATTCAATTTACCAAACTCTAAGCCTTTTTGATTTTAAGTTACTCAAAAATTCCGAGAAGAGGGAACCAGAAGAAAGAGAAAGCAAGAAAAATAGAAAAGATATAGAAAAGAACAGATATAGCTACAAATTCCCAGGATCCAGCATTGTTCAGCTGATAGAAAGTTCAAAAGGAAGTAGAGTTAAGACATGTGTTTGCCTCGTATTCAGCTTTAAATATTTCCTGACCTTCCTGGCCTTTTCCCCCAGGTGGAACTTCTGGTTATTTGGCCAATTAGGAGCTGAGTTAGAGGCTCCAGGGGCAGGTGTGGACCTCTGGCATGAGGTCTTGGGTTGCAATATACAACCAAAAGCATGTATTCTATTCCCAGTCTGCTGAAACCAGTTGAAGAGGCGTTTTCTCTTTTAACTCCATGGGGGAGGGGGTGTGTGCCTTCTGTTAATGGGCCAGCTGTTAAAACCAGGTGGAGCAAAGTTCCTTATCTCTTCCAAGACCCATCCTCCCTGCAGGGGGATATCTGCTGTTAATGGGCCGTTAAGGCTCACTGCATGACTGATAAAACTACATCATCCCATTGTGAGATGCCCCACCCAGTGGGAGGATCCAAGCATTCCTGTGTAGATAAAAGCTGAAATTCACTGCAGCAGGACAGCCTGTTTCCCACTGGATTCCCAGAGGAAAGACTGGACCCATCTTGCCACCACTGGACCCTTCTACAGGGTCATCTCTACTCCAAGAGAAACACATCTGTTACTCCAGGAGGACTTATTTCGACTACACCCAACATCCTCACCAGGGTCTCAGACAGATCGTATTCTGACTCTGTCAGTGTTTCTAGGATGTTTTTGATTGTTTGTTTGTTTTCTTTACTACATTTGTATTTTTTTTTAATATTCCTAGTAAAGAACTGTTATTCCTATTCCCAAATTTTTGCCTGAAGGCCCTCAATTGCAAAATTATAGTAATTTAGAGGGAGGGGGTTTACATTCTCCATTCCAAGGGAAGCTCCAGCTTTTCCCTGGCAGACATCTATCTTTTCCAAACCAAGACATATGCCCATGACTGGCAGCCACTGCCAGGTAGGAATACTGGCTCTAGGGAGGTGGGATGAGTGGGGCAGTGCACTGCCTTGCCAGGTCGAGGCCAGACATGCCCTTCACCCACACTCATGCACCCCAAAATGTCTCCAGAGATCAGTCTTTGCATCCTCTCACACCGTACTGGGTGTGTGATATGTATATCAAGGCAGTTTTAATAGTACTGGCACTCTCTGGAGCAGACCAGCCTCCGTGCCTCTCTTCCCCAGAAGAAATTATCAGACAACTATGGCTACTTGTGAGGAAATAGGATAAGAAGAGGTCTCACAGTCTTTGAACAACCATTTGAACAGTCTGCAGGACTTGTCACAGCTTTACAATTCTGCGTCTTGTCCTTTTTTAAGGTCACACAAGTCACTCACAGTAACAGAGTATTTCCCCTCCTGAGACAGTACCTCTTGTACATCCATATGACATGTCCTTTGCTTCTTCTGGGGGATCCAGCAGGTGGACAGGACAGGAACCAGCACACATGTTTCATTTGGGCTAACTGCCTCACTGCCCTGTGCATTTGCATTGCCCTCATCCTTCATTCTTTCCTTTTGCCTATACACTTGTATTTTCTTAGTCTTCCAAATTCCTTCACACCATTAAGAGACAGTAACCTTTTACTTTTGTGATACTACACTGGTTTTATTTCTATTTGTAGAGCTCCTTTTATAACTATCTTCACTTGCATCCCACACACAGACATCTCTCTTGTATTCAGCATAGTGCAAATAATAATTTCCTGTCTAGCATTTTCTACTTGAATTAATTTTTTTCCAGTGTCAAAAATAAAGGTATATAAATATCTTCAGTTTTATTTTAAAAATCTAAAGGACAAAGTTATTTTTAATTTTGTCTGAAAAATACACTATGGTTGGGACTGAGGACAATTGATGTGACTTTCTATATCATTAAAGATGACCATGAGGAATGTGAACAAGTATTTTACTGAAGCCCCAAGATTTTAAACATGACTTTTTTCACTTGGGTTTTCTGCCCTTTGCCTTTAAAACACTCACAACACAAGGCCACATGGGTGCACTACCCATGTGGCCAACAAAGCCAACAGCATCCTGGCCTGTATCAGGAACGGTGTGACCAGCAGGAACACTTCCTCTGTACCCAGCACTGGTGAGGCCACACCTCAAGTGCTGTATCCAGTTCTGGGCCCCTCAGTTTAGGAAGGATGCTGAGAATGGGTGGAATCTGTCCAGAGGAAAGTGACAAACCTGGTGAAGGGTTTGGAATACGAGTCCTCTGAGGAGCAGCTGAGGGGGCTGGGGCTGTTTAGCCTGAAGAAAAGGAGGCTCAGGGGAGATCTTATCACTCTCTATAACTCCCTGAAAGGAGGCTGTAGCCAGGGGAGGGTAGGTCTCCTCTCAGGCAACTACCAGTAGGACAAGAAGACAGGCTTAACTGTGCCAGGGGAGATTCAGGTTGGACATTTGGAAGAAGTTCTTCGCAGAAATGGGCTGTCCAGGGAGGTGGTGGAATCACCACTCAGTGCCTCAGTCTAGTTGGCAAGGTGCTGATCATACATATGGTGCACTTGATGGTTTCAGAGGCCTTTTCCAACCCAGTTGATTCCATGATTCTCTGATTCTTTAACAGTCTTGTTTCTGGAGGCATCTTTTAGGGACTTCTGCTCTCTTTGGTTTCAGAAGGAGGCAGAAATATTTGCAGCTTCCCTACAAAGATGCTAGTTTTTATTTTAGTTTCCTGTTTTGTGTTTTATCAGGTATTGTAGGAGTTTTTGTCAATTTAACTGCATAGAAGACATGCCATCACACTATGAGTATATATAAAGTCCAAAGTAATTTAGTATCAGAGGCTACAGAGACAAGTTGTTAATAGGCCATGGGACATGGCATTGAAGGAAAAGTATATTTTAAGGTGAATTAGAGCTTGGTGAGGAATTTGGCTTACATTCATCTTCCTAAGATTCAAATCTAAATGTATAGTACCAGTTCAGAATTTCTCTCGCTACAATTTAAATGCACAAAACAAAGATTAAATTGCTTACAAGGATACTTTGGGTTTTAGGTTGTTCTTTGAAATAACAGAAAATATTAGAACATAAAAACTATAAGAATACCCAGAATCTTAGGGAACTATTAAGAAGAAAAGATTAAATACAAAGTCATAATTATGACAAGAGAAGAATGTGATCTTTTCATAGGAAAAATCCCCTTCCTGAATTTTTACTAACCACATAAAGAAAAGGCCATATCACACCCAAGGTAACAGAAAAAAAAACTTTTTAAAAAAGTAAATTTATTCACGAGTTAGCTGCTTTTAATGGCAGAACTCTCTTATGTTTTATCCTGAAACTGACTCTTCCAGGTACAGGTGCATAAAATGAGATGCCGCAAATCCCTTAAAAACTATTCTAATGACCAATCCATTCTTTTACTATCCTGTCTTAAAGTTACGGTATAGGTAAGGAGGGTTCTCTTTCCTTTCCATATAAACGTATGGGAGATAGGTATCAAAGGCACATGAATTATATTTGTAAACGTATCTTAGATGTGTAGAAAAATATACCTGGATTATTTAAGATAAATTTCACCAGAGCACCAGTTTACAAGTCTGTATGTATTAAAGAAACAGAAGACAGCATTTGGTGTTTCAATGGTAGAGCATTTTCTGTAGAGGTTTCATGAGAAATCTTAGTGACTTAACAGCTTTGTGGATCATTTGGCAGATACAATTCCAGAATTGTGATTCTTCATTTTGCATTGACAACGGCTGATTACATATCATCAGCTCTAAATGCAGATGGTAAAGATTTTCTAGATTTCAGGTTTGGTCTTACCAAGTCATATTAACTCTTAACTTCAAAGTGGGACTTCAAGTATAAGTTATGAGAGTACTCAGCTCCTCCAGAGCCATTTTCAGTTACTTAGTTTCATTCTTTGTAAATCAACATCTTATGGAGTTTTTTTTTTTTTTGATGACTAGTTATAATAAAATCCTAGGATACAGAATGGGACAATTTTAATTGATTTCCATGAAAGAAATACTAAGTACCATCTAAAAGCAGAGTTTTAGAGAGTGTGAAAAAGCAGAATTAGTAATAATGGAAGATACAGAAGATACAGCACCATGATTAACCTTCCTCTTAATCATGGCCTATTACCTAAACGTGTAATAAAAACTTATTAAATGTATATTGTGTGTTATATTCTGTGAAACAAGTGGGGTTTTTTTTCTGTGTGCCCAATAAGATACTTAAACACCTCCAGTATCATATGCATTTATAGTTCTGTGTGATGGACTGACAAAACAAGCGTGTTACCCTATGGATTTTAGCTCCAAAACAGAAAGCCCAATATCTTAATATGAAATTGCTTTGTGGCCACAGATTTGTACACCAGGTTTAAAATTATTGACTTAGAAGCCCTCCCAAAAAAATTAAAAAGTGAAAGTTGAAAAAAAACCTGAAAGGACAAGTCAAATCTGCTACCACTGCTGAGACAGCAATAATTACACTATTACATAGGGCATGTGTATTTCTGCACATCAGGAGTACTTGATTTGACATGTTTCAAATACCCATTATGTTAATTGTTTATTCATAATGGGATGTTTTCAAAATGGCACATTCATCTACAACACTGTCCTCTCTGTCTCCTTCAAATAATACTAAAAAAAATTCTTATTTTAAACTTGTAGCAATTTACCTGAACCACTCAAAAGAATCCTTATAATTTTGGAGCTGTTTAAAACAGCATTTCACTGCCAATAATATCACAAAGATATTGACAGCTAGATCTGAAAACCAGACCTCCTGCACAGCAGGAGTTATGCTTGATTATGTAAAATTATTTTTCTTGCCAATAAGAACTACATGAAAGTTTCCAGAATGATTTTGCTATCAATTAGAAGTGATGAAACATCTGGTTTCTTGCATTAACTGGGTTTCTTTTGCAACAGAATATTGATTTACTTTTAAGAACTAAGGAAGAAAATTTATAACCAAAGTTTCAAGTGTTTGAAAAAAACATTATTCTGTACAAGTAAATGAGATACATCACATGAAATTATATATATCTTAGGTGTTTGACACTTTTAATAAAAACTGGTGAAAAAAAGTCCCCTGAAGCTTTACCTGTACACTACATGTGTAGCCTGTGGGATAATTTATAAAAAACAACAATTAAAAACTTACCATACGAAAAACAACCTGACACAACACTAAACAAAACCCACAAGCTCTGTTTGTGCTAAAATATATGCATGTGCTTTGTAAAGTAAAGCATGCAAAAGAAGCCTTTATATGTTTGAAGCAGAGAAAACTTAAACTGAACAGCACAGGCAAACTCACCTTCCTGGAGTATGTGAAAAAGTAGAAACAAAAGTACTGTTCACATGAGCAAGTATTTTGATAGAGGTAGGCATTGCACATTTTAAGAGACATCATTGGCTATTTCAGAATACAACCAGAACAAATTTAAATAATTTATTGCAAAAAACATCTATTGGCATGTAAATTTCTTAAAATTTTTCTCGTATTAGAAATCTGAGCAAGTTGCAAGTGATTACGAAACATTATTTGTTTATTTATTTATTTTGGCAATAAAAGCAGTAAATACACAAGCAACATTATTTTCTAGCAACAGTGAAAAGAATGCAAGATAATCAAAGAAGCTATTTTGGTTTTATTTTCACTCTAGAGATCCTTCTAATCTTTCACTGTTCGTTTTCTGCTCAGAACCCGGTAAAATTGATAAGAGGCACTGTTGAGCAGGCAGATAAATAAATGCTGTACGAAAATAAAGAACAAATACATTTGAATTTCCAAGCTGTTTGTCTTACAAGTACATTTAAAAATTAATCCATAACCATTCCCTTAGGGACTTATGTGATTAAACATTGCATTTAAGAAGGATCTTAATTGTAACACTAAAATTGCAATAAATGCCTTTTGTCCACAAGAGCAGGTTTTGATGTTGGCAAAATTAGGTGAAACAAAAATAATCTCAAAGATTTAACTGTAACAAAACAAGGAAACAAAGGAGTCTGGAGTAAACAATTGTGTATCTGTTGCAAGTTATAGCCCAAATTCAAAGTCTGCCTGTGTGAGTATGTACCAAACATCAGGAAGAAAGCAATAGGTGGGGGATTGAAAGGAAGTATGGCCTCATGCCTGGCGTGGTGCTGTGTTTTCCAACCCGGCCAGCCCCGGCACCACTGCCGATACCGGTGGGTCTTGTCTGGTCAGGAGTGTCAGCAAGACGAAGGCAGGAGGATGAAGGAGGGACTCTCTAGAGGTTTGGTCACAACAAGTTTATTGGAACTCCAGTGTGGAGTCCTCACCTCGGGACGTCTGCCTCAGGAGAGAGACCAAGACTGACCCCGGGGAGGACCTTTCAAAGCGGGGTGTAACACAAGGGGGGTTCAACCAGGGGCCAACAAGGTACGATGGGGAAGTGGCTCATAACATAATAGACATATATAATAACCATACATTGAACAGTAGGAGGTGACAGCCTGGATCCTGTCCAATCACTTGACGCCTCTCCTAGAATCTTCCAGAAGCAGGGAGAGACCCCCAAAGTGATGGACAGGACCAGGGGGTTACATGACAGGTGACGGACAGATAACTCTCTCTGGCGGAGGAAACTTAGGAAAAAGCAGAATCAATCATAAAGCTGTCACTGGGGAGAAGACAGGGAGAAACCAAAAGTGGGTAATAGAAAGGGCACATGGAACAAGCCATCTTACAGAAGAACATTAACTTATGAATTAAAATTAAAATTAAAAAACGCACTCCCACACATGCCTGTGTTCAACAAATGGAGTATGCAATGCTCAAACACTCAATTACATTCTTACTTATTATGGAATCCTCCTGGGGATCCTGATTCCGAGTCCTTCCTGGTTGCAAGGAGTGTGGATGGTGCACGTGTCAGACCCAAGCCGGCTGTCACGTGCCTGGTTTCCATCTGAGCTGGACTGGTGCACTGGAAGCAGAAGTGCACTGAGTCTTCCTGGTAAAATCCTCACCAGGCAAAAATATCGGACCCCCATTGGGATACTACCTCAAACCATGTTTTGGTATGAAGAAAAAACGAGGAAAAAAAATTGGGAAACAAAATGTAACAAAAAATCCCAGTTCATGGTGTAGTCCATGATAAGGGTAAGAAATCATCTGGGATAAATGACTGATAAAACATACATGAGAGAAAAAGTCATTGGGGGTGGTAGTTGCTGGGAAGTGGGAGTGTCAAAACAGTGAGGTGGATTACTTGAGAGCTCCATTCAGTAAGGAATCTTTACTGATGATCCTTGTGAGTCCCTTCCAGCTCAGAATATTCTGTGAATTTGTGAAAGGAGAAAGAGGAAATTGGAAATTAAGTCAACACTAGGTAAAGCCACTACCTGATTCCATGACATGTATACAATTTTAATTACTCACATGCATTTTCAAGGAATGAGTTGTTTGTTCAGTTTTTTGGTTTTTTTCTCAGTAGGGTGCATGTGGTTGGTATAAAGTTCATTGAAATTTGGAGGATCTTTGGTATTTAATTCAATCTATATGACTGCATATATATCTTGATATTCATTAGCTTTATATAAACCACCACAAAGTCTTTATCTGTCAATGTAGTAAAAAAGTTAATATTTGATGTTTTGTTTTAGTCTTCTCCCTACTTGCTGGAAATAAATAGTTATATTATTTATTTTTTATATGAGTAATTCAGCTGGGATATTGACTAAAAAGCATTCTTGAGAAACTGCTTTTCAACTCAAATGCTCCATAATATGATTGAGCACTACATGATTTCATGTTACTTAATAATCATACTCTTTTGAGGCCTTCGATACATGCTCTATATAAGTAAAATGACTTCTGGAAGCTTCTAATACTTCTAAAAAATACCATAAACTCCCCAAAAATATTTAGGATCAGATTTTCTTATAATTCCCTCTCTCATAAATATATTTCTTTGTGTAAAGCTGTATAGCAAACAGAATTTAAATCCCTGCAGCAAACTTGTTTTTCCTTAATATTTTATATTAAGTTAACTTTGGAGGGAAATGAAATAATTTATATTAAAAGAGATGTAATAGGAAAAGAATTCTCTTTTGCTCTTGTGTTTAGGACATATTCTCTTATATCATGCATTAATTCTCTCTGGACTAAAACAACAATATTGTTAAATATTACACAGAGAATTTTGAGCGAGTTTGGGGGGAATTTTGGTGTTGGGGTCTTTTTGATAGTTTTTGTTGTTATTGGATTGGTTAGCTGATGGTATTCTCAGTAGCATCATGGACCTGATTTTTCACCAGCCAGCCATTAATAAAATTCTCTAGCACGAATAGACCTCTAGCAATGATTGCAGTCTGCAATAAAATATCTCTCAGTTTTTTCACAACTTTGGATGCAGAAAAGCATCATTTCCAAGGAAAAATGATGTTTTACAATGCTTATTTAATGTATTTTCCAATGTATATTTTTATAACCACTGAATTCAAGACAGTCTTGAAGACCTTTGTCTTTTATTCAGAACATGAAAGTGACAGTCTCACAGCAAAATCTTTCACCATATTAAACCCCCCCACATATCTTTATTGTCTTTCTTTTGAAAATGCAGCTATAGGCGGTAGGCATGTCATTTTGAAATTCAATATTTCCATAAAAATGCAAAAATTGTAGGACAAAATTACACTAACAAAGTGACAAGCTAAAATATGTAGTGTTACATTGCAAAGCAAGTCCTCCTGTCTTATCTGGCAGAGGGGCCTTGGCATCCATTCTGCTTTCGTCTGCGTTTCTCATCCCATCATCAATGAAGCTTACAACAGCCATGGAAATCATAGAGTAGAAGCATTTGTAAATCTGAATTCATAGGTAAACTGCATCCAAAATATTTACAAACTGAAAAACTTGTACATATATGTTTTGGTACCCAGGAACAACTATGACAGATACCCCAGAAATTCTGTTAGTGATTTAACATTACAATATTAAACTGATAGTAGAACCTTATTTTTAAACAAAGTAAAAATATCTCTGTGGTCTTAAAAGGAATAGCTCCTTATCACACATTAAAAAACCACATCTTTATTGAGGCAGTGGAAAAGATGAGCAACAATGTACACATGTGGTGACTCACCCAATCACTGGTAGCAAGAGCAAGACCACAAGTAGTGCCATGGCTCCAGTGGATGGCCAGGGACTTGAGGTGTCCAGATCATCTTCAAGGAACAGCCACTGCTGCAGCCAATGGTACCTCTTAAATGTAAGAGTTGAGCTGCTCCTTGTGTCCCCCAGAGGTGGTGGGATCACAGAGAAGTGTACCCTACATCAATTTGGTGTGGGGTACCCTGCCTGTGGTGCTGGTGCTGGACAGGGACGCTGCCAGCACTGGTGAAGGAGCGAGGTGTCAGGAGGTAGGGGTTCAGTCTCTTTTCATTATTTCTGTACTTCCACATCCAGTAAATACAAATTTTTCAAAAGTCAAGCACTGAACCCACTAAATAGCTAACAAAAATGCTACACTATCCTAGCACACAGTATGAATTGGTAATATCTGAACTTTCAGGGTGGTTTCATGCTATCCAGAGAGCTGTGTTACAAATATGTATAGAAATATTTGGGCTTTTGTTCAACACAGAACTTCAATCTATATCCTGCACTGCATTGTGTTTTCCAAACTCTGACAATTCATGTTTGCTAAATTTAAGCCACCTGCTTAAATGCTCTTTTGAACAAAATTCTACACAAAAAATCCCACAAGAATTAAATATTAAGTGGTAAAACTCACTGGGCCTAAATCTCCATGCAAAATCTTCAGCAGCTGGTAACCAGGATTTTAATGCCCACTGGGTAGCAGAATAGATTCCACTCACTATTTATCCATTCTGTCCACCTTCTTGCCAGGTCCTTTATTTAAGCATGAAGTCTATTCATGCATCTTTTCAGAAGACTTTTTGCAATGATTGAAATTCCTTATAACCTTAGTCTTTGCCAGACAGTACCTGATGTTCAGTCTGCCTTTTCTGAGAAATGTTGATTAAAAGATAATGAGAATAAAACATGGGGAAACCTTAGGCTTCTTGGATGACCCTCAGATGTTTGAGAGCGAATCCTGGCAAAATTAAAGAAAACAACTCGTATAACCATTGATGTTTTGCCAGGACAACTATATTGAAGCTTGTGTGTCTTGGCAATGGAACTTGATCTTTGATAACATTTAGATATAAAGTTCTGTTGACACCACTGTGAGATCTGGAAAAATGCCACTCACAAACTGATATGGTTCTTTTATCTCAAGTCTAAACTGTAGGACACTGTTAGTCAACGTCCTTCTACCTAAAGCAAATTGGACTGGAGAGTCCCACAGGGGTCAGTCCTGTAACTTATTCTGTTCCAAAGTATTTTTCTCCATAGCTAGAGATCTGAGGAAATTCTGAGGTTGTACATATTTTTGTTTGACCCATGTAGTGTTTTTTATTCAGGCTCTTTTCAGTCTGGCAGAGTTGAGGGCTGGATGCTACCCAGTTGGCTGAAATTCAACACAATTAAAGCCCCTATTGTAACAAGTAGTGGAGGGAAACATTTCCTGTTTCACTGGCAATGTACTCAACTCCTCAATCAGATCAGGGTTCATGTCCAATCAGTGTCAAAATATCCCAGTGCTATGTGGGAGGCCTTGCTGAATGACTACATCTTCCACATTACTGCTTTGACCCTGTGATCCATTCAATCCTCATTTTTAATGCTTTACTTCCTTCTACTGGTGGCCTGATTCAACTCCTGTGAGTCCTTTTGTTGCTTTCACTGAGGACTGGATCAGGATCTGTCCAGAGAGCTTCTTCTTTCAGTCTGATTTTTCTGATTCCTCCTGCATGAACTTGGGTAGAGAGACAATGTTCCACCTGGGTTATGCAATGTGTGCAGTGTACTAAGGCATGCATGTAAAGTTCAAAATGATAATCACACTCTAAAAGCTGAAGTTATTCTATAAAAAAATTCTAGCCTTGACTTCTTATCACATTGGAGCAGGTTACCCCATAGGAAAAAATCATCAGAGATGGAAAAGCCAGGCACGCTCTGGAACTCACTTGAAACAGAAGCATACTCACCTATGACCATGTCTAGACTTAGGCAGAGCTCCAAATGACTTCTCTTTGCTCTGGCTTTCAGATGATGGTGAATTGTAATACCCAAGGCGTTTAGCCAATTGCTCACTTCTTTCAGTGTTCTCTCTTTACTGAAAACTTCATACACAGATGAGGGCTTGGAACCTTGCCTTCTCAATATAAAGTATTTCTGGCAAAATTTCTGACATAAAAAAGTGCACTGAACTACACATAATAAATAGAATATTTTCCTTCAAGTATATTATTTTTCATACATTTTAAGGCAACCTATAAAAAAGTTGGATTGCACTAGTTACTGTACTAAGTTATGAAGATACTTTTATCCTTTTTTTTAAAGGAAAATCCTATCACTTTTTAAAACTGTATTATTCCTTTCCCCCATTGTCCTGTACATCATGTTATCACAGAAAAACTAATTCAGCTCACTAAACAAAAGATATTTAGTGTGATTTGAGATGTTGTAAAGTACTGAAGTGTCTACATGAGACTAGCAGATATTGAGGGCTTCTGAGAGGTGTATTTGCTTCTTGAAGGCTGAAGAACAAAATCACTACTGTGACATTGAAAACATATATGAAAAAATTGAAACAATTCAAATATTAGGCAAATGGATAGTTTATGCCTTCTGATGCCTTTTAAAAACAATTTTAATAATTGAATTTTAAGGTGGAGCAGTTAAAATGGTGATGACTTGTTGAATAACAATCATCAGACTTGTTTCAAGAATGTTTTTAGGATGAGAAGAATAATTCGCTACATCATCCCATGGTATTACTGCCTTTTTCTATCTTTTTCTATCTGCCCAATCCTATCAAATAGATAATAAGTGGTGGAATATCTGATACAGATGCCCTGAACTTGAAATTCTGACAAACCAAAGAGTTTGAGATATTCAGTGCTTCCTTAGAGTAGAAGAGCAAGTTTTCTCAAAGTAGGGGAAAAAATCAAAAAAGAAAGATCCAGAGATGAGTGTTAGGTATATTTTGGAAATATCAGCATGTGACCCTTCCTTCTATTTGCATGCCTTGCAAAATTCCTGATGTTACCTTTTCGTGCTGCTCTGGTATTTTGCTTTGTTTTTCTTTTCTTCCTTTAGTGTATTTTTTTTTTAAGAATTCACCAATAGTCTTACCTAAAGATTTTTTTAGTTCCAAAATGGTGTTTCTCCCTAACCAGAAAAAAAAAAAGGATTTATGCTGTGTTTTTGACTGGTTGAGTTTCCTTGTGTAGAAACTGTATGCAGTTTTCCTATGTATGTGTATGAGCACTGTACCAAAATATTTAATGGTGAGGTAATAATGGTGGTTTACAGAATATTAATCTTTTGTGCCAAATGAAGACAAAAATTCTTCAATCAGGTGAAGCTATGTTTTATCATATCTTTCTGAAAAAAAAAAAAATGCTGCCATTTTCATTCCAATTTATGCCTCTTTGGCAAGAAGATCAAAAAATGAAAAAGACATACATTCCACTTCTTCTTCTTTATTCCAGGCAGTCAGGATTAAGAGATAACTGCAGAGCTATCAAAACTTGTCAGTTTGATTTGTTGAGTTTGTTTCAGTTTTCTGATTTTTTTTTTTATTATTTTGTTATTGCTGTTTTTTTTTTCTTTTTAATCCTCACGTGAAGTGGCCCTAAACATCAGAGTGCAGTAGAAGAGATTTTTCTCCTCTCCTATGAGGGAGTTGGAAATCTAGAGATACTGGTCTTGCTATCTCTTCAGTCTATCTTCTGACATGTGAGTTAGAGATCTCCAGAGTCACGTAATACTGTTTCTGCAGCAAAACCCAGTTGATTATTATCCTCCACTACACAGCTAGACTTCAAAGCAGGATGGGTTTAAATAAGCACAAGAGACTCCACGGAAATCAAACACAGAGACACCTTTTGCTACAAAAAGTTGCATATTGGGAGAATAAGGTGCTGTCAAAATACTGCAGCTGGAAATGACTCGGGAAACAGCTACAGTGTCTGAAGTGCACCTTTGGCTCCTAGTGACTATTTTTGTCTGTTGTTGTTGTTGTTTCTCATACTGTAAAGTACTGCTGAACCTCCCAGCTGTTCTGTCATGTGATCAACTGTGCTCACAAACAATACTGTTGTAAGACTGTGTTTTTCAGGCTGCCAACTTGAAGTGTGACTGCAGCACATAGTATGTGGTAAATGTAGAGAGGTTCTTGGAAGCTTTAAAGGAGATTAACTGCTGCCTCCTTCTTCAGCACATTACTCAAAAGTAATCTTACAAATATTCCAGGCAGGCTAACATCTAGCTTCTGCTCTTGTGGATGAAGCATTGATGATAGTGTTTCACTTGGTACACTTGATAGTATTTGCTGTCAGAGTTTCCTGTTCATTTCTCTCATAAAACTATTTCATATCTTATCTATCTCCATAACTAATTTTTATAGCAACAAACTCACCAAAAAAAGTGAAGAAATCACATCTGCACGTTAAAACATGTCACTGCAGTAATAGATATAATATTTCTGAGAACAGATAGAAAGCAAGCAAGACAGACATGACTGTAGATAAAGGAGGCCCTAAAGATGATGATGAGACCTGGATTCTGATCTCTGTTTCCAAAATAGCTTCTCTATTTTGTCTAAAACCTGAACTGAACAACATTCAGAATATTACAAAAGTAATCCATGTCATTGACAAAAGTCTTCAAAAGCAATCATCATGATTTTGCTTTCCCATCACACCCTTGATTTTCCCCACATGCCCTTCATGAAAGAGCTTGCTCCAGGAGTCTTTACAAAGCCAACTGCAGCAGGAGTGACAGAATGTGAGACTGTGTACCAAACTGTTCAGCAGTGTACCATGTCAATATGTCTTCATGGAAAACATACATTTAATTATTCACAGGGTTTGGTGATATGCAAGTTATGATGTTTTTTAAATCGTGGGTATGTGTAAATTTTGGAATTCAAGGTATCTTAGGGAATATAAGGAAATCTTGGGGAACCTCTGATCCACTTGTCTTGCTCATGACCTCAATAAAATACAGTTTGGTATCAGAAAGGAGCTGTTTCTGTATTATTCTGTTATCCTGTTACTCCCTCTTTGCTGAGGGCCCACAGCTCTTTCAACTAGTAATTCTATTGCATACCCAACATTGAATAAAAATAAAAAGGACACTCAATTTTAAAAATTAAACAATTCTTTTATCAAGATATCAATAATTTCAAAGGTCTTAAATTTATGCACATTCTGTGAGCAAAATCTAGCTTATCTATGTAAATCTGGCCATCCCTGAAATTATAGGACACTCATCTTCAGTTTCTCATGTCTTCACATTATTTAATCTCTTCCATTGTGACCAAATAAGTATCAGAGGGGAAAGCATTCTGTTACTTAATTGTTCCTGCAAAATCTTCTCCTTGGAAATTATATAATAAATTACAAACTGAGGCATTGGTCCTATCATGTCTTGGCAGTCAAAGACATGAAAAATTAGTGTCCATGAAGAACACTGACGATCTGAAAGATAGAACAAAGTCTTGATCTTTGAATCATCATGTATTTCATTCTTTTCATTCCATGGACCTGAAAAATTAAGAAATATTTACACTAGTTGCAAGGTTGTTAATGAGTCAATATCCTATTTGTCAGCTTATTTAAAATACATTGATCAATGTAAAAACTTATATCACTGCACATAAAATAGATATTAAAGCATTTTAGAGCCTAATTTTTTTTATATCCATAAATGATCCACTCATTGCTATTATGTATTATGTGCCTGTATTTAAACCAGTGATACTTTAGCTTACTTCAGATTTTTTTTTAAAGTAAATGAGAAAGCATTGTAAGATGTATTTAATTGAGTTCAAATTGGTTGACTGGACATAAAATTATGTCAAATGAAATTTTAGTCTACAGCTAAGTAGGTTTTTATTTGGCTGTAAACCAAATTGGCTCAAATTTTTAAAAGTTAGACATCAAAACAAATGGAAGTGAAAATAAAAAGCAAATTAGCTGCTTCTGGAGTGTGAATTCACATTTTTAGCTGCTGTTTGTTATGTACTTGATAATACTAGTACAATGAAATTATTAAAAATATCCTAGATGATAAAATGCATTTATGATCACAATAGAGTGATTTTAGGTGTAGTGAAGTATAGGCTTCTTAAAGTAAGTATATTAACATCTATATGATATTGACATTGTGATCTGAACCCTTGATATTGTTTCTTACACAGTAACTATTACAGATTATGGAGGAGAGGAAGAAAATGTAACAATTACTGCTTCATCTAAGTACCCTATCATTCCAATAAATTTGCACTAGTACATAAAACAACACTCTCTCAGATTGTTCTGAAATCATATCTGCTGAAATTATTTTAAAATGTAACTCATATAGTTAGTTGTTCTCTGCTTTGCACATTCAGCTTACACCTTCACAAGTTAAGAGTGAGAAGTAAATGATAGAGTTTGGAAGATCTGAAACTGTGGCGATAAGAGTGACTTTTCCAATCCTTGATCAAACTGTGCTTTCTTTCTATCATGTGAGAGAACAAGGAAAGCTACATCCCTGCTAAAAGTAGCTCTTGCTTTGCCAAGGGGCACACTATAACACTTAGAACAGTTTTCCATATCCATTTCTGCAGAGTATCCTGTCAAGTAGATAACCTGGACATTCCACTGTTCTTAAAAAAACCTCAAATATCTGTGAAATTTTGGGGTTTATTAAAAACTGAAAATTTAGAAATATGAAAATAGTCTGAAAATAATGTTCTCTGTACTGTGAAAAGATCATGGGCCTTGTTAAATTCAACTGCTTTTAGTTGTTAGAACGCTACCCAATTTCTGGCTTCATAACATTAAAACAAATATCAAACAAAATAAATAAAATAAAAAGTGCATTGGTAGTGTGACTTATTAGACATGCTGCAGTGTCTGGTGCAATTTAGTACAAGTTCATAAGATAGCCTATGAAAATGAAGCTCAGTTTTGTTGTAGTTTTTTTTTCCCCAGTAACAGGCAGTCTTGTCAGAACCTCCCCTGCTATGCACACGTGTTTCCAAATGCATTCCTGTCTGCAGCACACAAACACTCCAGCAGCCTGTTTCTCCTAAGGCCTCTGAGCAGGTGAGCTCTGGAATTCCTTGCCCTTCAAACCCATACTCCAATCCACACCAAGATGACCTTGTCTACCTTGGGAGAGGAGGTCACACACAGAGGATGGTCACCAAGGCATCCCAAGAGAATGCAGCATCATGTGCTCTAAAGAAAAGTTTTATAATTAACTGAAATATAGAAATATAGATTGCTTATTAAACAGACAACAAGTTCAGGCTGCCTCTGTGGATAACTGAAATGTCAGGTTTTGAATTTAAGGATCATTCTGGTTCAAAGCTACTCCCAGGACTGGGCAGCTTTGTTAAAATTTATGAGTAACACATGAAGAGCATTCTTTAATACACATAAACACATTTTTATTGTATTCTAGGAACTGCATTTGGAATGTATTTCCCATGTATATTAGAAATTCCAGTTTTGCAGAATGATACTTGAAAAAACTGAAGGCACATTTAGCTTAGGAAATTTTTGTTATGATGTGCGTGGTCATTTTATTATTGAAAGCCCATTTTATAAATCTGTGGAAAGGTTAAAATTTATGCATTTATGACAGCCTAAAAAGAATTGGGTTTTATTAAAGCACAATTTCATTCTTTAGAAGAGTTTTGTTATGAGAACATGCATTGTAACCCATTTTATAACAATTAATATGCAAAAATGAGACCGCAATTTATGAAACCACGAAAATACATTTCCAAGCTATAGCAATAACAGTTGCAAATTTTCAAATATTTATTGTAATAGCTCTGCTTATGGTACTGAAATATATGTTGTATTGCTCTTTCTTCTATAACAACTCTATAATTTCAGAGGTTTATAAACCAGTCATAAAACCTCTGCTTATGCTTTTCTTGAAGTATGTAGCTCAAACTGAATTAAGGAACACAAAGCAAAGAAAAACTTATTAGAACTGGTTTGGGAGCTTTTGATAAAAAGCTTTTTCTTAACACAATCAATAGCTCTCACTGCTGGAGGAATGATTCAATAAAATGCTACCTGTAATTGTGTATGTACAGGATCTGACCTCGATGGATGGTGGAGGTTATAAATGCAGTCTGTAGTGGCAGAGTCAATTTCTTATTTTTGGTCTTACTGTCTATTATTTGGGAAGTTAGACATTATCTGAATTCATAAAATTTGTGGCTTTGGTCTGAGCAGTTAACAAAGATTTTTGATTTTTACTGATAATATTTCCTTATCTACAGAAACCAAATGGAAGTCCATTTAACTGTCAAGTGGAATCACAAATGTAGGTGGTAATATCTTTGCACATGATTGGAAATCATCCACTTCTAGGATTTTTCCAATATTTTGGTTTGTTTAGTTTCCCTAGGTGCTTATATCACACATAGTATACTATACAAGCTTTTATCCCCCCGCCATGTTTCTTACAGCTGTCTTAAATTTAATGCCGAATGCTGTGACATTTTTCTTATTTGATAACTGTAAAAAAAAAAACCACCAAAATTATTAATTTTTTTCTGCTTGAATCTGGAATTTTCAAAATTAAAAATTAAAATTACATTTTTCTTTTATTTTTTTTACCATGACGTATTTACTAACCTGTCTTTTTTTTTTTTTCTGAATTGATCATTTTACCTTGTTATCAAGAAAATCATGTTAAATTAAACTCCTATGTGCCTACAGTGAAATATAAAGGAGAGTTCCCATATTCAAAGAAACATGACTGTATGCATTCACACAGATTTCTGTGATTAAAAGTACTGATTTTTCAAATTAAATAATTGGTAATAAAATACAAATAATAAATATTTTACTAAAAACATGATTCTTTTCTACAGTAGTAATTTAAGGAAAAATATGTGCATCAAACTCTGAGGCTGAATATCTTCAAACCAGTTATAAAACTTCAAATCCAGACTTGATTTTTCAGGGGAAAAAAAAATTATCCAAATTACAGGTTTGAAAGATTTTTAGAAAAAATGTAAAAAAATCTTTCTGTCCTTAAATGAAACTATTGATTTTATATGATAATAAACAAAAAATAGCGAGCATATATAAAGAGTTTTCAATAGTGAAGGGTTTACAAATTAAGCTATATTTTTCAAAATTCGAGTTGCAGTTGGGATCTAGACAAACCAATCCATTGTAATAGTTGGCACTTTTGGACCAATGCTTCTCGTAAGCAAACCTATCACATGCATGAAAATCCACTTGGGACTCAAAAGCAAAGTTGTCTTGCAAATGACCAATTCCACACAAAGAAAATTACTGCTGTACATCAAATCAGAGTGTAGGTCTAAGTAAAAGGGTACAGCAATTCAGGCTGAAATTTATGTAACAGTAAATCATTCAGTGTTGTCACTACCATGTGTACTTAGTATTTTTAAAGTTTAATAAGATCATTACTATGCTTTTGAAACCTAAGTAATCCAAAGAATCTTCACATTCAAGAAGAGATGATCACATATACACCCAGTGATGGTTATATTGTTGAAATATGATTGCAAACTTCAGTGTCAATTTTGGATTTTGCTTAATCAGTTCCTTTCTCTGCTATTTGCTTAAATTTTGACTTTAACAACACTTCAAAATGTCAACTTCTTCCTTGTTTAATGTCATAATCTTTCAATTCTTTTTTCTCCAAATATCAGAGAACCAATGCAGATAGTTTTGTTGGCTTCTACTCCAAGCTTCACTCTCTCTAAAAAATTGTTATGGTTTTCAAAATAACAGACACACATCGCACAGTTAATTTTTATTGAATTACATTAAAATGGGATATTTACTGCTCTATAACTTAGCAAAACCCCACTTCACTTATTGGTAATGGCTCATTTATAAACACAGCCAGCAAACAGTATTCTGATGGATAAACCTTCAGAGAACAAGAAATCATTACACTTTCTATTTTCAAGGTCAGCTTCTGGTTACCCACTTACAGAGGTTAGTCCTCTCTTCAGACTTACATGGTGGAGTACAGACTCGGTAGATGCTTCTGGCTTCCAAGATATTTTTCTATGATCCATTGAATGTTTTTCATAAGCATATTTGGTTTCATGTTATAAGAGGTTAGGATGATTGCTCTTGAGACACTGTCAGTATGTTACTCTGAAACCTATCAGCTTGATGCTTAGAAATATTAATAAAAAGAATAGCTCACTGTAAAGCTTTGCAATGTCTGCGATAAGACAATATTTGACAGGAACCATGAATTGGAGGGTATTGTGACTTTGAGAAGTATTCTAATTTATATGGAAAAACCTTCCTCAAGCCAAATGTCCCAGATTTTCTAGTGTACAATTCTAAAAAATAACAGAGCAAGAGAGAGGTGAATTTGAATCCCAAAAGGGCCATCTGTGGAGGCCCTACCCAGACACACTCATCTGAGTGGGATTTCAGTATATATAGCTGCTATAAAACTGGATCATTAGATAACTTTGTATGCATCTCAGCCTGGTATTTACTACTTCAGACATTTGAGAAGCTGTATGGATGGAATGCAGCCAGACATATATTTAAGCAGATTTATCTCCTTCCCATTTTTGGTGTGATCCTCCTTCTGCTATTCTTTAGGGAAAAGGATCTAAATACACAAGGAGAGCGATACAATTGTCCAAAAATGGCACAGAAAAGTAGGGAAATGACATTGGCAAATTATTCTGTCTTGACCAGTAGAGTGAAAAAATATTTACTGGATTTTTACAGCTGATGAATTTACTTATTGAAGAAGAAACCTCCTTTTAATCTTCCTTTTAACTGTTTCCAAGTTGCTCACCCTATAATGAGATTCATAACTTTCAAGGAAGAAAGGCGACATTTTTTACAAACTACCATATAACATATATGGATATTGAAGTGCACCAAATCAGTTCAGCTTCTTCCTCATTTATTACCTATATAAATTCAGGTGATATTTTTCCTGCCCCAAAATATTTTAATTTGGCTAGCATCATGATAATATTGCAACTTGCTTAACAATTTAATACTCAAATTATATAGATATTAAAATACTCCTTCAAGGCATGAATAATAGGTACACATTTTGTGTACCTTAGAACATAAATGTAAATCTAGCCTCTCATTTTATCTTTAACTAAGAAGTTATTTTTATTTTTCATGCTAATATATTTTAATATTTCATTTTAAAATACTAGAAAAATATCATGCCAAATTTTCCAGTTAATTAGCAAGCAGAAATCTTGATGAACAGCAGGCATTTTTATGTTACCCATGAATAGTTCCATCTACCATGCATGCTTATTTCTATTATCTTCTAAAAAATCTATGAGCAGAAACCAGCTGCATACTGGGTTATTGACAGGATTAAAGGAAGCATACAGATAAAAGAAAACAATGTGTTGCGGAAATAAATACTTTTGCCCGTAAAACATAAATAACATATTCATAATTGGAATGTGCTTTGGGATTTCTGTTCTTCTTACACTATATAAATATCTGCAGTGCTACTGGATTTTGTGAACGGATTGGAGAAGAATAAAGTCTTTTTAGAAGAAATGTAAGAATATATTCTTGATTCTTCCTTTACTTTGCTTATGCTATGTGTTACAATATCACTGATACACTGTACTTGCCTCTTTAAGCAAGGTCTATACTGACAGAATGTCATGAACTTTTCAAAGTATCATCAAAGAGGCAGTAGTGCATTGTGTCAGAAAGACACACTGAGCCAAGTTACAGCTGTGCAAATCCTCCTAGAAAAAACAACAAAGCTATTTGTTTCATTTCTCATACAAGTATTTAATAATTTATTTGTTGACATTTATAACAGCACTCATTAAAAACAAAATTTTCTTTCCTCAGCATGGAGCAATAGAATTAGCACTCAAGCTAATATTGATTCAGTAACTTCATGGAAGTCATTTCAGACAATCATTGGGTAAAATATAGACCAAACACACCTAACAGCAGCATCTAGATTCTGGCTCTTCCTGGGTGCCTTCTATAATTTTTGAACAAAGTTGTCACTATTTCCAGATTCCCTCTTTTACTGGGAAAGTTGTGCAAACTTCTCTGCAGAGCTCAACAGCTCTGAAGAGAGCCGCTGACTCACTGTGCTGGAGTTGTGGACAGCCTGCTGCAGAGGGCACTGAGGAATGTTGGGTTCAATCTTTCAAACAGAAGGGGGAAATGAACTTAGATCTCACCTATTTTGGGATAGTATTTCAACTGCTAAAGTATAATGTACAGCTCTGCAAAGCTATCACTGCCACTCACTGCCTGCTGTGTTTTAGGTGGGTAGGTCCATCACAGGTTTCGGAAAAAAAGGAAAAAGCTCAGCTGCATTCCTTTGAAAGAGGGATCAGAAGGAGATGCAACCATTAGACAGGTAAGCCTGTATAAAGATGGACAGCAGTTAAGGCCCTATCCTGTTTTTGGCATGTCCCTGCTGGATGGCTGTAACCAGATCCCCTTTCAGCAGCCTCATTTCTCTGGGGACAGCTCTGTCATCTATAAACTTTTCTGTGTATTGTGTATGGATCCTGTGATTCCAACCCAGGGCTCTGCATGCCAGACACCTTACATGGAAACAGAAGGCACTTGAATCCTTCATATTATGGCACTTACCTCCTTCTTTAGAAGTAACACAAAGATCTAACTTTAAGCACTCCTCCATGGTTATTTTTTTCTCTTTATCTGTGCCTTTTCTTTCAGATGTCCATCTTTTGTGGAGTTTTCACTGTGGAAACATGATTCACTTCTACATTTTTAGAAAGGTATCATTATTTTCATAAAAAATAAAATATGACTTTGAGTGGCTTATAACATGATTTCTAGAAATGAGTTTTAGTAGAATCATTATATATATATGTATATATATATGATCTGCTTGGCCTAAAGAGGAAACAATATTCACTAATGCAGCATGAATTTTTGAATTTTTTCCTTCACAGAATGTGTTTAGGCATATGTGGCAAGCTTTTTGAGGTTATCAAAAATGGAAGAGTACATGTGACTGGAATGCCTAATAAATCTATCCACCATCATTTGCTGATACTTTCAACCTTGACCTAAAATAGTTCAGGTCATTTTCCTTAAAAAGCCATTTAGTAGTGCAAAATAATCCCAATTTTATGTTGTACTCTGTAACGGATGAATTTAATGAACTGTTCACTGAACTCGCCAAACATATGTGACCTTGAACAGATTTTAAATAAGTAATCCAAAGCCGAAAAATAACTAGATGGAAATAAAATGCAGTATGATGCCATATCAGACTTTCAAAAATTTTTGTATTGAGCTGACATTATTTTCACATGTGATTTGTAAAGTTCACTGACAAGGTGAATTAATTTCTTAATTTCTGCATAGGTAGAAATGAATCCCTAGAAAGTCTGTCTTGTCTCTGGGGGAATTGTCCTTCAATCAGATGAAGGGAAAGCAGCAGGTTGCTTTTCTCAGACTTTTTAGAATGTTTAGTTGCATGACAATATTTGCAATAATAACCCTTGTGAAAGTTCTAGTCATTACTGATGAATTTGGGATTCTGAAGAGCAATGGATTCAGGCAACGTAGAAAGTATAACATAGACTAGAATACAGCCTGTCTTTTACATCTGATTAAAAAAACACAGAAGAATACAAGGATGAGTTAATGTACTTGTGTTTTGTCTTCCCTGCAGCTTCACACTGCCTGCGCTCTAAGACAGCATCGTCTTACTCAATATGTTTAAGTATTGGAAGAAATTACATGAAGGACTGCTTCTTGTTTTAAACCCCAAAGCAAAATCTTCAGATTTATCAGCTCAGATTGATTAAAAAAAATAGGCAATCAATATTATTTTATAACCATATCAATACTAATCTTAGTGTAATCCCTGCATAACTTTGATTTGCAGTAATTTGGGTTTATTGCAAATGCTACGACAGCCCATGTGCTCATCTGTGCAGTTGGCTGATTCCCTCCTGATTTTGCAGAAATCTTTGCTTACATATTTAACACAATCCTGCCTATGTGATAAAAAATGAAACTTGGCTGAGGTGATTCTGTTCTTAGCGGTTTAATATTGCCTCCCTGGTTCTCACCAGCACCAGTCTCTTACCGTGTCCCCTCTTGTACTTTTCACATTTAGAAATCTCCCAGAGAGCACTGTAAGATACCAGCCAGAGGGGATTGAGCAGGAGCAGGCAAAATAGGAATATCTGAATATATCTTTATATTATAGATTATATATTTTGTATATATGTTTAGATTATTATTTATACATATATTGATGCGACATTTATAACCCTAGGATGACAAAATAATGGATCTTTCAAATTCAGATACTCAGATGAAATCCTTGATTTCTTCCAAAATAGCTCCAATTCTTGAAGTCTTCCAGAACGTAAAGGGACTGCATTGCTGGCATGCTATTGCTCCTTGCTGCTTTAAAGAAAAGATTCCAATTCTTATTTGTTCAAACAAAATCTGATTATGTAATGTAGCATTAAGTGTTGTGTTGATTTTGCACAGCCTGGTTTTTGGTAGCAGGGGGGCCACAGAGGTGGTTTCTGTGAGGAGCAGCTGGAACATTCGACCATGTCCAGCAGAGCCAATCCCTGATGGCTCTGAAGATGGACATGCTGCTGACCAAGGCTGGGACTATTAGACATGTGGGTAATGCCTTTGTGATAACTGGTTTAAGAAGAAATCAAAACAAAGGTGATGGTGCAGTTTTAATTCCAGCCAGAAAAGAGGAGGAGGTGAGAACATGTGAGGAAAACAACATGGTGACGCCAAGGTCAGTGGAGAAGGAGGGATAGTTGCTCCAGGTACCAGAGCTGAGATTCCTCTGCAGGCCATGGTGAGACCATGGTGAGGCAGCTGTGCCCCTGCAGCCCATGGGGATCCACGAGGAATGCAGAGATCCATGCACAGCCCGTGGGGATCCATGGGGAATGCAGAGATCCACCCCCAGCGCATAGAGGAGGTGCTCACAAAGCAGCAAATGAATGCTTGGAAGAGGCTGTAGTCCAGAGAGCGTCCTGGTGGAGAGAGAGGGCCCTGCTCCCAGGCTGGAGCAGCCTCTCCATGGAGGACTGCACCCTGTAGAAGAGTGACCCACGCTGCAGCAGCTTTGGGAGACTGTGTGCCAGCAGAGGGGACTCACGTTACAGGAGTTTTGGGAGGACTGCTCTTCATGAGATTGGAACCATGCTGGAGAGTTTTGTGGAGAACTGTCTCCTGTGGAAAGGAACCCCGCAGTCTCACAGGAGAATGATGTCTCAGTTAACATCATCATCTTTTTCTGGCAGGTGCAGGTTTCTTTTTCCTCTTCCAAAATGTTGCTGTCTGTCCCTGTTTGGGTGCCAAAATTACCATAGTGGATTGACCTTGTCCGGGTGGAAGCTGCCCACTAAGCCACTCTATGACTCCTTTTCCCAGTGGAAAAGAGGAGAGAATAAGATGGAGAAAAACCAGAGGCTGAGATAAGGCAGATTATTACAGTGAGAGAAAGAGACAACGGAGTTTTGTGCATGCATGAGCAAAGGGAAAAGTCAACCTCTACTTCCCATCATCAAGCAATGTTTGAACACTGGGAAGTAGGGCCTCAGCACCTGTAGTTGTTTATCTGGAAGGCAAATATTGATAAATCATGAATGATTTAGCCCTTCCTCCTCTCCCCCTCAGCTTTTGTACCTGAGCTGCCATCATATGGTATGGAATACCCCTTTGATTAATTTGGGTCAGCTAGCCTGGTTGTGTCCCCTCCCAGGATCTTGCCTACTCCCCTTGATGGGGAAGGAATGTCAGAAGGACAGTGCTGCTTGGCAGTAGCTGAAACACTGGTGTGTTGTCAACACTTTTCCAGCTACGACTGCAAAGCACTACACTGCGAGGGCTGTGAACTATCTCCGTCAGACCCAGTACAAATGTGTAGAAAGAAAAAAATATCCTCTTTGTATTGGTAAAGTGAATTTAGTAGCAAATGAATTCAATGTTTAAGGTATTTGAACAATGCCCTCAATAAAATGCTTTAATATTATTAATTACTTATTAATCACTACTACTAATTAATAATTATTGCTAATAACCTTTAGTCATCCCTGAAGGGGTAAGGCAGTTTGACTAGATAATCACTGTAGGTACCTTCCAAATGAAATCATTCTATTCTATCAAGTCTGTTCTTTTCTGTTTGTTCTTTCCTGTTCTGTACTACTTGTGAAGGTGAATTTCTTCTGTACTTGAAGTACACTACCACAACAGTCCAGTTTTATTAATAGTACCAAAATGGAAGTGTAACTCTAATTCATCTTTATTATAAAGTTCAACATACATCTATGAAATACATAAATAATATGTAATAACGGTAATTTTCAAAATGTCCCAACTACTCTAGTATTTCTAAAATTATGTAGTTTTTCTTCAGACAAAATTATTTGCGGAATTTCTCTAAGATTTCTGATGAGTTTCTGGATGACCAAAATTTAATTTTTTGGAATTATTAATTAAAACCTATTAATTTAATCATGCTTATTATGAAGATCTTAGCTGGTACATAGTCTCAAGTCTTAAAAACAATTGTTTTCAAACTGCACAAAATATAACACTGTCATTATTATTAATAAACAGATTTTTTTTTTTAGAAGTCACCTTCCACATTTTTAATTGTTTTTAAGAATTGTTTACCAGAGCACAGCTGTGTTCACTTCATGTTGCTGGAATAATGTGTAACAGACATGCTGTTGCTAAATGGACTTATGGTTTCATACACCCAATTGTCACTATCAGTAAGTCACAAATTGCCAACTGTTACCACATCATAAAATCCCAGAGAGATATACTATGCTAAGTGCAGTGAAATGGTTCTGGTATCTAAGATACCAGTGGTAACTTTTGGCAGACACTAACATTTTATAATTTAATAGCTCTTAAAAATCCCAGTAATTATTACTTAGCCTGTTATCACAATTGATAATCCTGCTGGCAGAGAAAAGAAGCCAAAATCAAAGTAGCAATGCAATCCAAAGTACTCCCATATAAAGTCAACCAATTTCATTAGTTTCAAAATAAAGAAATACCATCATAGGAAATTTGGCATCCAAATATTGATATCTCTGTATAAATGTAGTGTCCTGTGCCACATGGAATGTGTCTCTTTAACAGATGCTATAGGTCTACATCTGGCAGAAAAGTAAACTATAAAGGAGTATTGGCAATCATAGAGAATTCTTAAAGTTTGTATACATATGAAACAGTAGATTTAAACAGGACAGCCATTCATTTTAGCTTTTTAATGGAGTCAGTTGTCATGTCAAAGTTTGCTAAACATTTTAGGTGTCAGCTCCTGGAACTTCACAATGTTCAGTACCTAATACCAGGGTAAAAAGATTTGAGATGGTTCATTTCAGGCTGGTGATGAAGATTTGTTTCATGGGCCATGCAACTAATCATCCTACAGGAACAGCAGACTGCTGTCAATGCAGTTGGAGGCAGACATGAAGCAGTTATGCTGCTGGTATCCCCTTTTTATCTGTGATCACATAAACCTGAACGTTTCTCATTAGAAAGTTATGCTGTTCTCTAACTACCCCAGCGTCACAGGTGTTTAGGAAAACAATGGTCTCATGTGCACCATTATTTCTCATCAAGACCAGTTCATAATTCTTGTAACTCCATTGTAGCCAAGGGAATCAGGCCTGCAAGTAATTTGTCTATTCCATTCAGTTCAATTCAAGGTCTAAAGAGCTACAAAGACTAGGGGTAGATTAGGTACACTAGGGTTCATTTGGCTGGAGTTAAAAATGAATAAAGGACAAAGATTATCAACCTAAAACAAGATGAATACTATTTGGTTTTAAGGGTAAGTGATGGAAGCTGTTCTAGCAAAGAAATCTCTATAATCCTTAAAAGCTGTTCTAAGAATAAAGACAGTAAAGCAGGAAGAATTATTGGTATTTCAGTCTCCAAGTGTGTTATTGGAAGACAAATCCAAGACAATGGAAACATACAGAAGTATTTACAGGTGGATTTTGACTAACTTCAGTTTTATGCATAGAAGTATATAACTAAAAATTATCCCTTACTAAAATGGAAATGAGCAACTGCAGACCAGCAAATTTAATTATTCTTAGAAGTCACACATCTTGTTGAGCATTAGCTTAGGGTCTTTAGAGACACCATACAGTAGCAATTGCAAACACCAGAAATCCCTTTTACATCACCCTTCCACCCCATCTCCATTATGAACCTGAAAGGGAAAGGAGATCAGTGTTCCCCAAAATATTACACCATCAAGAAATCACACCAGCAAAGGAATTATTTCTTGTTATTTTTCACCCTTCTGACACTTCTCAAGCAATAGATGAAGGACAAAACTGAATTAGAAACCTTACAGGGCATGCTCTCACCATGAGAAAACATAGTGTATGACTCAGCTCCTCTTATTTAGCATAAAATACCAGTCAAGTAGGGTAGCCTGTTATTTTCACAGAAGTCAGAAACTGTAGTCAACCTGTGAGCTTTTGTTAATGGCTTTGTCTTTGGTATGATTTTACCTTGAATCAGTTAGCTATTGCTGTGTGTTTTATGATTAGACAACAACATAGACTCCAGCTACATAAAAAATCTCATGCTCTTAAAAAAAGATTTGGTTTTTGAAAGAAAACAGTCAGTTTTGAACATAATTCTTGCACTTTAGTAGAGATTTTAATAAAGAATAATAGCCTAAAAATGGAGGAAAAATTGTTATTTCCTTCCTACATAATCCTACAGGTTTTATCCCAATTTAATTGCATGCAAGTTCTCCACAAGGCCATCTTTGATTTAGCTTTATTACCTTTATTTGTGGTATATTGTTTAGAGCACTGCAGAACTACTGGAGGCTGGTCTTTGGAGATTGCAGGTTTGCCAAGCATTGTGACTATCCTCTATTTTTATTTTTGTTAAATTCTGTTAAATCATTTTTCTGTAGAATAATTTCATAGTTTCCATGTTATGGTGGCCTTTCACAATGCTGTTAAAATGCTAACACATCCCTGGAATGCCATGTCAGGATAAGACACATTATATTCACATAGCAGAGTCAGTATGAATTCTATCTATATAGCAAATATTTTACTGCTGGATAATCATTAGTTACATGGTTACAAGTTATGACTTCTATTAATTCTGTGATTTTACTGTGTATAATCTGTCTCACACTCAGTGTTTTTTGTTCATTTTCTAGGAATATTAATATCTGAAAAAGTTTGGACTCTGCACATAGCACTTTTCAGGTGAACAGTTGACTGAAACAATTTGACAGTAGACCCTGAGGCACCAACAAAAGGACATGCATTCATGTATGTGGAGTGCTCAGTTGATTTCATATTAATTTCCTACTCTAATAGTGGTAGAAGTTTATGCCACAGTTTCACTGGGACCAGGTGTTTCTCCTGTGCTTTCAGAGCAAGTGGCTATGCACTTTTCAGTCAATGCCTGTGTGCAGAGAGGGAGAAAAAATGGTTTGAAAAGTATTTCACTTCAGCCACAGATTATATTACGTGCTTTAAGACAAGTTTTTGTTGAAATGTCAATGTGCCTTTATGTATCTATCTATCTATTGAACCATGAAACCATAGAATCATTTAGATAAAAAAGACCTTCAAGATTGTCAAGACCAACCATTAACATAGCACTGCCAAGTCCACCACTAAACTGTACCCTTAAGTACCACATCCACATATCCTTTAATTATCTTCAAGAGTCATGACTTAACCACTTCCCTGGGCAGCCTCTTCCAATGCTTAACAATCCATTCAGTGAAGAAATTTTTCCTAATATGTGGCCTAAATTTCCCCTGTCAGAACTTGAGGCTATTTTCTCTTGTCCCATCTCCTGCTATTTGGCAGAAGGGACCAACCTCCACCTGGCTACTGTTTTCCAGCAGTTACAGAGAACAATAAGTTCCTCCCCTGAGCCTTCTTTTTTCAAGCTAAATGCTCCCAGCTCCCTCAACTACTCCTCCAGACCCTTCACCAGCTCTGTTGCCCTTCTCTGGACACACTCCAGCACCTCAGTGTCTTTCTTGTCATGAGGGGGTCAAAACTGAACCCAGGATTTGGGGTGTGATTTCACAAGTGCTGAATACAGGGGTGCAATCACTGGCCACACTGTGCTGATCCAGACCAGGATGCCATTGGCCCTTTTGGCCACCTGGGCACACAATGTCTCGTGTTCAGCTGCTGTTGACCAACATCCCCAGGTGCTTTTCCACCAGCTTTTCAGGCACTCTTCTCCAACCCTTGGGTGAATCCCATCTGACACCACAGACCCATGCATGTCTAAGTAGTATATTGTGTCACTGACCTTTTTGCTTTAGGTTATGGAGATTTTCATTCTGGTCCCCATTTTCCAGTTCAGTTATCTGGGTATAGAATAACTGGTCTTGCTGTTAAAGACTGAGACAAAGAACGCATTATGTACCTTAGCCTTTTCCTCACTCTTTGTCACTATGTTTACCCACACATACAATAAAGATGGAGATCCTCCTTTGCCCTCATTTTTTGCTAAAATATTAATATTACTTTTTTTATTTTCTTTTATGACAGTAGTTCTGCTTTGGTACTTTTAATTTTCTCCCTGCATAATCTCACAACATCCTGCTAGTACTCCTGAGTCGTCTGGCTCTTCTTCTAAAAGTAATATACTCTCTTTTTTTTCTTCCTGAGTCTGAGCACAATCTCTTTGTTCACCCAGGCTTCTCCTCTTCCCTGCCCAATCATCTTTTCACACAGAGGTAAGGTCTGCTCCTGTATCTTTTAGATTTTCTTCTTGAACATTTTCAAAGTTTCCTAGATTCCTTTGACCTTCAGCATTTCCTCTCAAGGCACTCTCTCAACCTAAATAGGCCAAAGTCTCCTGTCTCAGAATTCCAACATAGCAGTTCTGCTGAGCTTCCAGCCCTTCAGGACTATTTCCCAAGATTTTGTCAACCAGGCCCTATCTATCTATGAATCTATGATTCTATGATTTTACAATTCTACTATTCTATAATTTTACAATTCTATGATTCTATCTATCTATCTATCTATCTATCTATCTATCTATCTATCTATTTATCTTTATCTCACTGGCAGAGTTGCTTGCAGGCAAATTCTGCACACTTATGGAAGCAGAGAACCAGTCAATTCCCATCTCCGTAATGTTCTGCAAGATGACTCCAGGAGAAGAATCTAGGGCTTGTGCAGTACAGATCTCATGGAAATCCTATTTCTCTACAAGGAAACTGTTCTTTGAGCTAAAAATAATTACAGTGCTGAAGTATTAAATTATTGCAGCATTTTTAGCAACTAAAACCAAATCAGCTAAGTATTCTCGATCAATTTTTCAAAATTTATCTCACATACAAATTCACTCAAAAAGCTCTTACATTCTGTAAAGCCATAAGCAGAGGGTGTAGTCTATTAAATGAAGACAGGCAGACAACAAATCTTCAGCTATGGATTATATTCAAAAGCTGACAAGTAAAACACCATTTTAAGGGATAAATGTTGCATTTCCTGTATTGAGTTTTAAGCCAGGTCAGACAAATAGACTCAGTCTTATTCCACTAAATCTCTATCAAGTATTTCCTTAAATGTGATTATTCTGGCTTTTCAGTGGAATGCAGCAGGATAAGGAGAAGATTTAATATCATCTCAACACATCATTATCCTTCCTTCTGGCAACTGGTAAATGTATGGAACTAAAATAGTGCAAAACCAGCAAAAACTATTACAGGATGCTGAGAATCTTCTTTCTTAAAGATGAAAAAAGGAAATGGTCTCAGTGGTCTCATTTTATGCAGTGGGTTATTGTAAACAGAAACTTCTATCCCTTCATTAAAAGAATTTTAGTGTGGAGACAAAGTTTTAGAAAGTGTTTTTCTAATTTTTATCATTTGGTTTTGATAAATCTTCAAAAACACTGACAAGACCTACTATTGTGTCATTGAGTGATTTATGTTTCCTCAAGATTCACCAGTGTTTTCCAGAACCTACTATAGTCTTGCATTTTGCAGTAATCCTCCTCTTTCTTTCTTTCTTGTTTTTTTCCCCATCCAGTTCCTACTTTCCTCCATGACTTTCTCTGCAGACTTGTCAGTTTTATTCCATTTTGTGTGGGAAAAGATATTCCAAAGAGGTGACATCTGGAAGTCACCAAAAACTTTATATATGGGTAGATTATAACTCTTTTTTCCCAAGAATATCATCCATATACAAAACATGAATGTGTGTAATTGGCTGACAATAAAAAATAGGAAAGCCATATAGAGAACTAAAATACGTTTCCTAATCCAATGCAGATTTATTCTTTTATTATTTTATTCATCTCTTTGACTAGTTGTTTGTATTAAGCATTAATGGTTATGCTACTTGAAAGTAGAAAACTGCATAGTCTACCATAATCTTTCTGTGCTATTTAAACGACAAGAGGCAGCTGCAAGTTTTAGCTGAATGTATTTTGGCATTAGTGGTGTTAAAATGAATGTGTTTCTGCAGCTAGAATGTCAACACAAAATCAATTATCTACATATTCTTCTTGTTTAAGTTATATGTTGGTCCAAATGTATTTCTCAGTTAGAGCACACTGTACTGCAAAGGTGAAGACAAGAGATGTTTATAAAATTAAGCCATTAAAAAGCATCAAAAGAGTATTTTTCACAAAATACTGTTTCTAAGGTAAAAATATCACCATGAATTATTTTATTGTATGAATATTATACCTGCTATCTATCTATTAGTGTAGTGTTTACATCTATATGTGTGTGTATGTGTGTTCACACAGGTTAAAGGAGAAACATATGTAGAGTCTTTATTTTACTTAAAGGCTAATGAAAATAATGAACCAGTAGAGCATTAGGGCTTTCCTAATACATATTTTAAAAGAAGAAACATCCCAAATCTCTTTCTATTAAAATATATTATAAAAACCTAGAGGAAAAAAAATTCATCTTTGGTGTTATCTCATTAATTAATACCTGGGGATAATCTGGTTCCTAAGAAAGGACAATTATTCAAAAGTAGGAGAAATAATTACTTCTTGAAAGTTCAGGGAGTGATGGTATAAATATTTGTAGAGAAATTGCCTGTCCACAGTGTTTATGAATGTGGGGCTAGAAAATCTCCTTCATTTTCCACTTTCTTTTCTGTTCATGACTCAGTCCTTTAATTAGGATGTTTCTGGCGGCATTAGCAATACCAGGAAGCCAGTGACACAATAAATCATATGGAACAGAGAGATAGAAGCAAGAGAAAAGATAAATAATTTGGAAAAAGGGATAGCAACCACATATATCCAATAAATCATTGGAAGGTAGTAACCTGAGCTTTGAAGTGGAGGAAAGGGCAGTAATAGTGAGAGTCCTTCCCCTTCCTTCACGTGGATTCTAGGGATATTATCATACCTGGACAAAGATTTTTAATGAAACAATATTACAGAAGCTTCTCTAATGCAATGGTTATAATTTTTCATGTCCCCGAGTAATATCATAAAATCACAAAATTACAGAATTATTTGTGTTGGAAGAGACCTTTAAGACCATCTGGTTTTAACACCTGCTATGGGCAGGGACACCTTCCACTAGACCAAGTTGCTCAAAGTCCCATCCAACCCTGACCTTGAAAACTTCCGAGGATGGCACATCCTTAGCTCCTCTGGACATCTTCTTTCTGCTGCCTCACTTACCTTTGAGTAATGGATTTCTTCCAAATATCTGGTTTAAATTTCTCATTCTCCTTGCTCTATTACTGCATGTCCTTGCACAAAATGCTCTCACTCTTTTTTATATGATCCCTTCAAGTACTGGGAGGCTGCAATGAGGTCTCTCTACAGTCTTCTCTAGTCTGAAGAACCCCAGCCCTCTTGTCTTTCTAGAAGAAGTGCTCCCAGCCCTCTTGTGTCTTCATGACCCTCTTGTAGATCCACTCTAACAGGTCTAAGTCCTTTGTGCTCAAGTCTCCAGACAAGGATACAGTTCTCCAGGTGGGAGAGTGTGGAGCAGAGGACAAGAATCATCTCCCTTGACCTACTGACCAGTCTGCTTTTGAGGCAGTCCAGGACACTGTTGATTTTCTGGGGCGTGAGTGCCCAGAAACAGGTGGGACTGTTGGCTCATGTCCCGATTTTCATCCACCAGAATCCCTGAGTCCTGCTCCACAGGGCTGCTCTCAGTGGGTTCTTCTCCCAGGCTGTACTCATGCCTGGAATTCCCCTGCCCCAGAAGCAGCACTTTGCACTTGAACCTCATTAGTTTCTCATGGATCCAACTCAAGTTTTTCCAGCATCCCTTCTTTCTGTTCTGTCAACTTGTAGCAGCTTCACATAATCCGCAAACTTGTTGAGGGTGCCCTTGATCTCATTGTCTGTGTCATTGATAAAGGTGTTAAAGAGCACCAAAGACAAAGCCTTGAGGGTCACCACTCATCACAGCCTCCATCTGGACATAGAGCCACTGATCACAATGGTCTGACTGTGTCTATCCAGTCAATTCCTTATCCACAAACGTTTCGCCCTTCAGATTCACCTTTCTCCAATTTGGAGGTAAGGATGTCATGTGGGACTGTGTTGAACACCTTACAGAATTCTAGATAGAAGGCATCAGACAGTCTTCCCTTATCAGCTGTTGCAGTCACTCCACCATAAAAGACTGTGGTGTTTAATGTGGAGTAACTTAATATCAAGTAAAAATCCTTTCATCCTATGAGATGTGAATACACCGTACATCCAGCAGTCAGATTGCAAGTTGTTGTCAAGGAGGACATATTTGTATATGTTTTCCTACTGGTCATGCTCTCTTTAAAATTGGTTGGGCTTGTAACATTTGACTATTCATAGTATGTGTAAAACATGTGACTTGCTACCTTGCAACATGAACAAAGATGTTATTATAAATAAATGTATTTATTTATTTCCATCTGTACAGCACTTTTGTTTAAGTGAATATCCATTGTCTCCTATCCTGAATCAACTTCATCTTCTCTGACTTTGGGCACCTGCAGACATTCCTAAATTAGGTTCTTGGTTGCCATAGGTCCTTTACTTATGATACTGATGAGAAAGAGAGGCATTCCCGGAGGAAAATACCCTGTCTATGATCTGAACCTCACCCTGGAAATTCCTCTACCTCCTTGCTGAGTACACAGGGAGCATCCATTACCTGTGCTTTTAAGTGGAATGCTTGGAGATAAGTGGAATGAATCAGGACCCCAGGAACATTTTCTTTCTGTTACTACACTTTATCTATTTGCTCTACTTAATCAAAAATTCTCTGCTGAAGTGACTGTGTCTTCTGTCTTTTCATATTAAATAGCCTAGAAAAATGTTTTAAAAAGATAACACATCTTTTTAAAATGCATTTTGGGGTTGTATGAGTGACATTCTTCAAAGACACCATTTTCATTTGAAATTCTCAATAATTCTGTGCTTTGAGAAACACATTCTCCATTTAGTTTATAGTTTTGACTTAAAATCTTTCAATGACTTTAGTCATAACAAGACTGGACACTTTTTCATTACATAAACATTTTATTCAATCAGCTGTGGACTAGTTGTAATTTTGGTTTATTAGATTTGGTGAAGCTGAATTGGAAAAGGATGACAAAGCAAGCTGAATTTTATGTATGTTTTTACACTCATTACTTGCAATAACTCTTGTTGTAGAAACATTACAATATATGAGGATCAGAGATCTCATCAATCATTTACACCTGGTGTCTTTGTTTGACAATGCTTGATTAAAAATTTACCCAAGCCCAAACAAACAAAATTATTATAATATACAACATTTTAGAAAGAAAATCTATCTAAATTAGAGATTTTTTTTATATATATATCCTTTTACTACTGTTTACATTAATCATGTTTTGCAACCTGTTTTCTCAGGTGGAAGTGCATTGATCCTAATTGTAGGTCATTGCTGTATTTATGGCACAACAGAGATTTTCCACCCTAATGTAGAGGTGTAAATCAACACTCTTAACATCTAAGACAGTAATTCAGACAGTAAGCTATATGCTACTCTTCTCAACAAGGTTGAGAAGCTCTTTTTGAACAGAAGTACTTTTAGGTTAAATTGGCATGGGAACGCTTTTTGTCTTTATGGAACACTAGGGTTTTCACCAGCGTATTCTACAAAAATGCCACAAAGGTGAAAATGTTCCTACCACTTTCAGTGATATGCTATATATTTAAATTTTTCTTAAAGTCTGTCATGAAGTCCTGTTAGTGCTATCACCCAAAATTAAAATGTGTGATAAGGTTTGAATTCGAATTTCAATGTACCAAAGATATACCAAAGATGGTATATAAGCCTGAATTCAAAGACATAATCAGTTCATAGGAAAACTCTTGCTGGGGAAAGCTGGATAATTTTGTAGAGTAATTTCTAAAGGAGATGTAAAACTTAAGTCTTTAACAATCTCGAAGGAAACTGTTTCTTTCTGATAGCAAATACTTGGAATTTTTTTGAAGCCAGTTAAAAGAGGTGTTATTTAACTTGCCTTGATGACATGATTTTAGGCTGCCTTGTTATAAATCCCACAAAGGCCCTACAGACTGATTTACATTTTTAAGGTTGTCTTGAAACCAGATGAGAAACTTTTTAAAAATAACTTCTTAAATTCTGAATTATGTTTGGTAATCTCTCCACAAAGGTTTTAACATATCTTCATTGAAACCAGCATGAATATCTCACCAGTCAAAAAATTTTAAATAAGTATGGCTAAGGAGATATTTGGTTGAAACCTACTATCCAAAGGTATTAATCTGACCTTTCTGCATCCAAGGCAAAACAAGAGGGAACAGTGAATTCATAACAGGCCTTAGCATATGCACTCCTCTAAAATAAAAACACCTAATTCTACACTACCAAAACACAGAAGACTTGAAACTTGAGATACGGTTTTGTTTTTAACAAAAGCTTGCATTCTGAAGAATGCAACCAGTTCAAACTGAAAAGTCTATCACCTAAAAAGATGTACATTGCAAGACAATGGCTTCGTGGTTTCTGTGTTGAGTTTTTTATTATGGAAATAATAAAATTATTATTAATCTACATTCAGATTTTATCATATCCTCTAGAATTTAGGAAGCCAATGAAAATTATAGAGCAGCTAGCCCAGGTGGCTGCAAAATCAGTCTGGAGAATGTAAAAAGGCGTCTGTGTCAAATTTCAAGTTGGTGAAAAGTGAGGCTTACATAATACAATTGCAATTGAAACCACTTGAAAACAGCAGGAAAGAAATATTAATGAGCTAAAGAAAGATGCAGTTGGAAGAAGAATGTTAGAGTGGAAGAAGTAGAGTCAGTTCACAGCCCCTTGTCTTGGGCTCCCACCCAGGGTTCAATCTGCATCTCAATCTGCTTCTTGCACTGCAGCTTGCAAATCAAGCTACCTGCACCAGGTGTATTCCCCTCAATGACAAATTTGGGGCATTCACTGAATCTTGGTAGACTATTGTCAGTTCACAAAAAACCCTTATTTTTAAAATGCATTTTGGAGTCAGGGTGAGGAGGCAGCACTCAGAATCTTGAGTACTAATGCAAAAAATACTGCAGTTTGAAGCAGATTGAGGTGAAAAATTATGAATTTCATAGACTATGACTGATAATTCTGATATCTCATTTGTGCTAGATAATATACTTTTTAGTGTGTAAAAATCTCCAACCAGGTTACAAGGTTTTGAAAGCCCAGCTTTTCTTAAAAAAAAAAAAAATCCCTTCTTTTTAAAAACTTAGCTTAATTGTCATCACACTTGACAGTAATTGCTATTCTTACAACACATTTTATTAAGAAGAAACACATTAAAGTTTTAGAAGAATGACTGTATGTCCCATTTTTTTTCTTTTTTTGTACTTGCTTATACTCCTCCAGAGGAAATTTTGTGGAAACTTTGGGCGAGTCCCACCAATAAACTGTGTCAATTAATACTAGGCAATTAAATGGTATATTTAATCTGTTTTATCTCTGGAGAAGGCCTGTGTTTCACACCTATTAGTTAATTAACCAGCCTATTAGTTGAACTGACACCAATTTAAGGGCTTGAAAAGACAGCTTTCCTTTCACTTGCAAGTACTTTTCAAAGTCAGATTATGGTACACATATAACTAAATAACAATTTTTGGCATGAGCTTTTGGGACCGAACTTTACCTCTTAGGCAGAGCCTTTGATATACTAGGGTCAATGCAGAAGTTGATAATCAAACCCCTTAATTTTATTCTGTCTGAGAGTAAGACTGTGAAGGACACAAAGTAATGTACTTTTTAAAGTTGAACGCCTAGAGGAGACTGGAGAGTGTACAAAGGATCAAGCTTCCACCCAACCTCCTCTTGACTTTATAAATAATTGTTCTACACTCTGAGCTTAAAATCTTCTTAACAAAGATTCTCTAGGACCTAATATTTGCAGGAATAAAATAGAAATGTCTTATAATTAGAGTGTCAATATTTTTTGTATTTGTGTACAATTTAGTCATTTTTGAGATGTGTTTGAAAGTAATTTTAATTCACCAGCTATCATTTACCTCAATCTATCCCTTTAGACATTCTCTTCCATAGCACATATTTCAGTCAGCTATTTTCCCAGAACTCTGGAAAACTTCTGTCAACCTTTGGTAACATCTTTCAGGCTATATCAGATTGAGAAGAATCACATTTCAGCCAATAAACCTGTAGCAGACATTTGAGATTTTTACATTCACCTTTTTTGATGATGATGTTTATCAGGCCCTTTAGAACAAACTGGCATCTTGACAATCAGTCCAGAGTGTGTTCCAAATGAAAGGGGAGTAGTTGGTAAATAAAGACAGATGGGACAGATAAATAAGGACAAGGATAGGTAGATAAATACTGCCTTTAAGACAGTTCTGGGTTTTGTAACCACTTACATTTCTGTTGATTAACTTCAGAAAAAATGACTGTATACCATTGTGACCGTATCTCAGTCTTCCAATTTCTGAATCCAGTGGCATGAAAAGCTATTTCAGGAAACAAAGCAGAAACTTACAGCAGAATTTTTCTATTTCTTTTACTTAATCAAACTAAATTCAAAGCTTATAGATGGAATTTGGCTTGAGTTATTGTTGTGGTATGTCAGTGGTAGACAAGTTACTGCTTTTCTAGTTCACAGCATGGTACTGTGACAATGTTCTATTCATAGTTTTGATGCATTTTCTCTGATATGATTATATGCAAATATGTACAGTGACTGTATACAGACATTTGGGAAATCATTTATGAAAAAAGGCTGATCAGTATTCAATATTGTCAAGATGATATCTGATTGCTTACATGGATTCTTTCTGTCACCAGAATACAGCCCTTCAGACTGGATCTCGATTTAGGGAAGTTTATCAGAAAATTGTGGGCTACACTCAGAGATTATAGAAATATGTAAAGATCTAGCAAAAATTACGTAGATTTATACAGCTTAAGAATATTTCTGTGCCTTTGTTAGGAGGCCAGCACACATGGCCCAGGAATCTCTTTGTGAAATAACACTCTCACCACACTTACCAGATCATATCTTTGTCCATTTGTTTAATTAATTTAACCATTCTGCAGGATGGAATAAACCCTACCATCCCAAAAAGGGAGGCTATTACTTTGGGAACAAATGGTATTGCCTCTGGGATACCATTATGCCAGAAATACTTCTGGGAATGTGAGCACTCTTGTGTGTGCTCTAGCACAGAACTTCATACTGACAAGGCTTGAAGTATGACAAGAGATTGCAATTTCTGTCTAACACCACATTCTCAAAGATGGTGCAACACATTTGAGTGAGAAATAATTTGGTCTTTATGCTATTTCTGTCTTGAAGCTCTCTTCAAAAGAGATAAATTGTGATAAATTATGTGTGGTAGAGTTGTCTTGTGACTGATGAGAAAAAAAAATAAAAATCGAGCTATTTCACTTAGGTGCTCACTGTGGAAGTGAACTAAGCTTACCAGAAATAAGACAAACATTTTACAAGTAGTCATCCAGCCCTGCTGCTCAGTCTAGAAGCTCTGTTTTTAAGTTCCAGGCACCCCCACTACTCAATAGGTTCCACTTTTTTCTTTCAGATGACTGGTAATTAGCACAAGTACAGTTATTGTAAGGTAATTATATGTTCTAAAACTAATGTACTTATGTGAACCAGAGGGTAGCTTACCATGTGAGCATTTGATAAGCAAACAGGTGCTTAAAAGATTTAATGGGTTTGTAGCCATCTGTAGTGATTAATGATGTTTAAGAACCTCACTGCAACTCATAATATCATCATAAATGAACACTGGGGCTTTTCAGTTCAAAAAAAGAAGTGTAAATTAGATTTTCCTGCTCAAATCCCTTTTGCTTAGTTACAATTTTGTATTCCAAAGGGCAATGAATAATTGAACTTTCCCAGAAGCAATAAAGAAAAAAGAAAAACTCCATCTAACTTCTCTCCATCTGCACCTTTTACCACAAGGTAGAATGAAATATCTTTTTCCACATACAGAACAGAAAGTTAGATCAGATTTTCCTTCTTTGTAAACAATTTCTTGCCTCTCATTTCTCTTACTAATCAGAAGCCCAGACTGAGCCATTTTTGTCCCCTACTCCCTGTAGAAACATTGCTCCTTTGGATATCAGTAACCAAAGCCATGCTGCGGCTGGATACTTCTCCCTGCCTGGAGATGGAGAGCCAAGTCTGAATAAAAGAAACTTCCCCTGCCTGTGACTGAGAAGTGGCTGTGACTGAAAAGCATTAAGATATGCATTATACTATATAGGCAATTTACCTAACATTTTCAAGATGGTGTCCCAATATTTCATAGAATCAGTCTAACAGGATATATATTTATTTATTTTTTTTCCCCATAAATTGGCATCCAACCTGGAGATGTATAATTTTAACTCAGATTTTTCAGACGTGTTTGAGCCACCTTCAACCAACTTAGTTTAAGTACTCTTGAAAATATGGCAGTATGGCTTCCAGATGTGCCACTGTGACTTATGTGGCCTAAAGCCAGGGACTCTGAAGTGTCACCTGCTGGATCATCTAACTGATAGCCAGGTAGCTAACAGTAGCCAGATAGTCCCATAACACAGCAGAGACATTAAGAGTAGCAGGCTGTAAGCTTTGTACACCCAAAAGACTGAGGCCTGGCAAGTTTGCTGTGCCTGAAATTTCTTGACCTATTTGCATCTTTGTTTCACTTCATTTGGCTATGATGGCAGTTTATCTTGTCAATCTGGTGGCAGTTATAATTTTTGTTACGTTGTATGGTAAAACTCATCTATACACCCACAAAAGAGCAGAGGCACAATGGCAAGTGGGGGAGCCTATCCTGGCTGTTTCCAGTTTGCTCCCAGGTCCATGGCCAGAGATCCTTAAACCCATCAAAATCTCATCTGTACAAACCCAGAAAACAAGAACACAATGGCAGAGGGCTAAGGAACCCATATTAAGGACTCAGACAAAGGGACACCCTCTACATGCCCCTCCCAGCAGAGCCTCAGCCCCACTGACCCAGTGTGACTCTTGAGGAATCATTGGGACCAGATCTCCACCTCACCTTTTGAACTAAGGGAATTGCTGCCAAGGGGTGTGGGAAATGGTATGGGAAACAGAGAAAGAGGATGTTGGGATTGCCTATTGTTTATGAAGGTGTGTTTAGGAGAGGAACCAAAGGTGAGAAAAGGGAGAGGTTTAGGTGATTTGGGGAGAAACAAATATGGGAAATAGAGGGATGAGGGAAGAGTCTATTTACATGTAAGAAAGGGATGGTCAGTATAATTTCTAACCCAGTCCTGGGCCTAATCACTGCAGTCTGCCCTATCTCCTTGTAAAATTCCTTCAATTATTTTCCAATAAGTGGCTCTTTACTCCATGTGCAAGTGAGTGTATATGGGTCTGTCATGTCAACTGGAATGAATGCAGGTATGTGAGTAAGTGTGGGATCACTAGTGAAGATCAAGCTGAATGAGCCAGCAGGGAATGGTTTGGGATTAAGAGGTGGGGAAGGATGGGTGTCTGAGGGCCAGCTCTGTGTGTGAGAGAGCATCTGTGGCTCTCTAAGGGTGAGAGCACAGAGAGGTTGTCTGTGGGACCAGAATCCTGGATGTGTGTGTGTGTGTGTGTGTGTGTGTGTGTGTGTGTGTGTGAGTGTGATGGTCTGCACAGGCAACTGCAATAGGATTATGGTGCTGTGATCTTTGGGGGTCATATGTCCAGGTGTTGGTAAGGCTGAGCTCTAGGGACAGCAACTGGTCAGGCTGGGTGTAACAGGCCAGCTGCTTGAGGGACTCACACTGTACATATACAGAGAGATAAGATATATACTCCTACTGTCACATCTCCATCCTGCTCAGCCAGAGCCAGAGCAGGTTGATGTTGCAGACAGGTAAATATATTATAAAAGAAAGGTCTTATAAAATATGGTTTAGGCCCTGCTACTCTAGCTAAGCTAGCAATAGCTTGTAAATTCCCATAGGGAAAAAACATAAGAATGAAAGCAGTTAACAGAACAACCTATTCTAGTAAGAAAAAGGTTTGCACCTGCATAAGCAATAGATCTGTGCCATGAAAATCCACAAAGGAAAAAGGTAAACACATGAGCTAAAGAGAGTCTTAGCATGTACACACAAAACACCTTTTAAACAATGAATTAAGTGTCAAGAAAACTACTAGCCAGTTAGAGTTGCACATGAGGTCTATGGAAACGGTACAAAAATTAGTTATGTGAATGAACAATTGGCTTTTCTGCATGAAGAAACTGAGTCCCGTCTTCTTTGTTGAACAGGTTGAAACCATTGCTGCTGAGTTTGTGTCAGTGCTCCAAGTGTCCCTCTGTTATTTTAATGGCCAGATAAAAACATACATGTTGTGTACGTGTGCTCAGTGTGCATGTGCCTAGTGGGAATACATTTTCAGGCTCATTATTTTTTGTATCTGGGGGCAGCAGCTTTTCCTCTCTCAAGTTGTTGAATCCAGTCCGGCATTTTCCTCTAACATTTTTGTTCATCTTTGTGTGGTTGGATCATAGTTTCATACCAATAACAGTAATAAGCAATTATTTTGTGTTACATAGAAACAGTGCACAAGATCAGAAGTCTGAGATCTAAAGATATAGGATGTGGCATGAAGCAATGTGGGACTGGGATGGTGAGAGATGGAGAATAGCCTTGGCACTGGGGACTCCAGAGCTCTAAGCTACTGAGTTATGGAGATGCAAACATGGAGCTGGACAAAACTGGTTTAGGGATAAGGAGAACAAAGAAGTGGTATCAAACATACAGAAAGTATGTAAGTAGTATGTTTGGGGGTAACATGGTATGGAAACCAACGAGTAAAGAGAAAGGCATAAAACGTTTAAGCAAACATATCAGATTGACTCATAATGACCACTGAAGAAGGAAGAAACCATTAACATTTCATTACTCCTGGCAAAGAAGCCCAGATGCTACTGTCTTTCCGTAACACCTCCCAACCCTCAAACCTAGTAGATGTAGCCCACCAATATTAGGACTCATAGGAGCAGAAGAAGGGTGAGCATAACACCAGGAATAGGGGTAAAAACTATGTAAAACAACTTTAACTTCATTTTTATTCTTTCTTCAACAATTAGATCTAGGCTAATAATGGCTAAATTCTTAAGATTTCCACAATACAAACAATAAATTAATGGCTATATATATATATATATATATACACACACATATATATATGTATATGGATATATGTATTTGCTTCCTCTGTGCAATTTACAAGATATTGAGCATAACACTACATATGCTGAAAGATAGCTGACCTTTAGAAATGGCTATCACCATAAATCTGGCAAAGTGTGTGGGCACACAAGAAGGATGTCTTCTGGAACACTGGAAGAACTAGGTGAAGAGGAGGGCAAAGAAAAGGACAAAGGGGTACTGCAGTGAAGTACTCATGGAGGAAAAAAGAAGAAGAAGAAGATGCTATGAATAGAGGGAAATGTTGCAGGAAAAAATATCTGAAAGAAACCATGGTCCATTAGTCCAGAGACTTTTGTCGAAAAGTTTTAAACAGGAATTTATTGAAAAAAGCATTGTATCATTCTATGAATACTAGTGACAGTATTCTGTTAAGTACTGTCTGACTTCTGCCAAGCAATGAAAGCTGTTCTAAAATCAATTGGATCAATAATATAGCCTCTAAAAATAAAATCCCCTCCTGTTCCTCCCTTTTCAGCTGTGAATTGGGAGGCTGTTTTATATAGATGATACTTACACACAATAATGCCACTTATATGGGTTTGAATGGACAATACCAACCTCAGCACAGAAACTGTTTCAGATCTATTTTGGATTTTGGAATTTGAAAAGTTGCAATCCTAAAGTTTTAGACACAGAATGCAAAATGTTCTTTACTTTTTGTACATCTAACTACCATCTTCAACTGGGCTCACCAGGAACTGTTTAACTGAAAATAAATTAAATGAGATCTAAACACTTCTTCAAAGGTTGCTGCTACTCTGACTGAAGTAGCTACTCATTAGAGCGTGAATTTTTTTAAAGGCCAAAGAAATGTGGCGGCACTTACTTGCAATTGCTCCTAATTCATGGACAGTGGTAATCAGTACATCCTTATATCTACTACTGTATACAGCTATGAGCCCCAAACTGGTTGGTCCTCACAGCTACTGCCACATGCACTCAAACAATATAAGAACAGGATCCTTTTCCTTGGCCTAACTATTGTCACACCCAAACGAGTTGATGCCATCTAACCTATCTAAGTAATATCAAATCTAATATTTGTTCATTACCTCCCAATTCTTGAACGCTACTGATGGTAATCATGTTATCCATCTAATCATAGCTGACCTTTTTAATAAAAATGGAGCTCCCCAGTCAATGTCACATCATCTCTTATTGACCCTTCTTTCTTGATATATATCAGAACATCCTTCTTCTGGCTTCACTGTCACTCATAGTTTAAATATAGAAATCTTTCTTCATATAAACTTGTACACACTTTGTTAGCTGGACTTTATTTGTTGTGCTGCCTGGTTGCCACACTTCATACCCTTTTATTCCTAGTCATTTATCATGTTTTATGGAAAGCATATATTCTTTCTAAAAGGGGTGGGGGTGTGTGGGGGTGGGTGTGTGTGGGTGTGGGTGTGTATATATATATATATATATTTTAGAACATGATCTGATTAATGTTGGCAATTCCTAGATATATTGGTTTTGACTGGGAGAGTTAATTTTCTCTATAGGAGCTCATACTGCTAGGCTATGTTTTGGATCTGTGGCCGAAGTAGTGCTGATAACATGGAGTGTTTAAGCTGTTGCTGAGTAGTGCTTGAATGGTGATAAAGCCTTTTCTCTTTCTCACACTACCCTGCCAGCACATACACTGGGGATACACAAGGAGTTGAGAGGGACCACAGAGAAAAACTGTTCAAAAAGAAGAAATCTGGAGAGGGTTTGCATCTAGATTTGCATATGGACTGAGTTAGCTTCTCTGAATTCCTCTCCTGTTATTGCCACACGAAAAACTAGGAGATAAAAGGTTTTTCAGTCTAGTAAAACAAATTATAACAAAACCTAGTGTCTGGAAATTGAAGCCACAAAATTTCTGCATATTTTAAAGTTGAGAAATTAACTACTGGAAAAGTTTGGAAAAGATCAGCTGGCAGTATATTGCTTAAAATACGAACATCAAGAACAATTTTTGCCTTAGGAAATTTATTCTCACTTAAAGTGAAATCATTAAATGACATTCGTGTAGAAAGTCAGGCTAGGTAATCACAATTTCTTTTTCTGGTTTTAAAGAGTCTGCCAAATTCCTTTCAGTCTGTTTAAGAGATGGCTATCACACATCCTGAGTTGGAAAAAATCTGGGATCTAGATGCATACTATTTAAAAAAATTAAGACTTAAACAACGACTAGTTAGTTTTATGAATCTCAAAAAAACTTGACAAATGGTACTCAAAAAGAAGCTACTTTCCAAATGCTTCCAGGTCTAATAAGACATAATATAGAGCTATAGTACTGATATTTTAAAAAATAAATAAAAGAACCAAGAAATAAATGTATTTAAAGAATCAGCAGGAGAAGAACATTTTCAGACAGTTTCATAACTGCTGAATGATATTTAAATATAGAGAATGTTAGGCCCAGATGGGCATGCTGTGAACTATTCATAATGTTAAATGCTAATATTCATAAAACAACAGATTTCATCCTTTATGGATTGAAATACATGAAACTGTTACTGGTCTATTATGGTTGCTTTCATCAGTAAACCTTAAATAGGCTTAGACTTTAGCAGTTAATTGTTTATCAGCTGAGAATTTTTCCCTCTTGTTCTTCCTTTATCATGCAGTAAAGTCATAAATGCTTAAGAATTAAGATTAGTGATCTCTGTGGGCTTGAGTTTCAAGATGTGAATATTGTGTCATTGCTCACCCATGCCAAAGGAATGGAACAACCTGTTTCTGAATTTTCATGACACAGAATGAAAATAACCCACATGTAGGCCAAACCTCAGCATATTTGGTATGGTTGCTGCTGCTTCAAAAGACATAGTTACCTCAAAATCTGTGTGAAATACTGTGAAGTATCAATTACTGTGCACAGTTGAGTAGAACACCAAAACCAGTGCAAGTCACTGTCACATTTTTAAATGCTGAGTGAGCACTGTTAATGTACTCACGGTGCCTCTTTAAAAGGAAGCAAACCACAACAATAAAAACAAATCAGAAAAGGCTAGAAAACTATTTTCTTGGAAAAGGAAGGTAGGGTGAACCAAAACTGTCTTTACCTGTATATTGCTCAAAACATAATTGTATTTATTATGTTAACTGCATGCACAGCTGAGAGGTCACTAACTTGCTTTAAGTTATTAAAGCAAATAAAAACAAAAACCTCTTTGCAGGGGCAGGAGGTGAAGTTTGAGGGGCACTACTTTTCATTGCAGTGGATGGCCTAAATATATCCAGTCTTAGCTGAAAAAAATAAACTCTTTTCATTGTAATGATTTATGGGAGGCATGTCTGATTAAGTTTGTATCTCCATTTTCTCTTGTGGTCTCAGTTCCCAAACAAGCTGCCTATTCAATGATTCACTGGCATCACAGAACCATAGTGCATCATAAAAAATGCAATCTGGTCAGAAAGCTTAATCCAGTTGATTGTGAAGACAGACAAAACCAAAATTAGAATACATTACACTACAATATTTCATCTGGAGGGGATCTACAGCCATCATCTTGTTAACTGCCTGACCAAGTCAGGGCTGACCAAACATTAATGTATGGTGTTAAGGGCACTGTCCAAATGTCTCTTTAATGCTGGTAGGGTTGAAGAATAAACCACCTTTCTATGTGTCCTGTGTTTGACCACTCTCTCAGTAAAGTAGTGCTTCCTATTGTTCAGTCCAAAACTCCTCTGATGCAGCTTTGAACCATTCCTGTCACTGGATCCCAGGGAGAAGAGCACAGCATCTCCCTCTCCACCTCCCCTCTTCAGGAAACTGTACAGAGCACTGAGGTCACCCTTCAGCATCCTTTTCTCCAAACTAGACAAACCCAGCATACTCAGATGCTCAGAGGATATTCCATCCAGCATTTTCAGAGTTCCAATGGCCTGATCCACTTACAAATTCAACTGGTACCATCTCTCCACCTGTTCTCAAAGATATTAGTAGCTGCTTCCACTTCCCTAAGTAAATTTTGTATTGAGTAGTAACTGTTGTATAATTAAGGTCTTTAAGGAGGCATTCTTGAAGAGGATTTTGCAATATGCAAATGAAGCACAACTTCTTATTTACATGGAGAATTGTATTTCTGCTCCTCTTATTTTGGGTAGCAACACATAGTTCATATTCCATATCTCTACATTACGATTTTTCCAGTTCTTTTCTCTTTGTATGCCCTTTTTAGATCACTTCCCCAGCACGCAGAAGCACAATGGTAGGCTTGTTACATGGAGCCTTATGTGTTCAATCAGGAAGTGCTTAATCAGGTGACCCATTTTATCAGGTTATCTTTGCACGTGTTGCTGTGCATAATGATAATGTCAGTGATTAGGAAGATAAGCTATAGCATTATGTTATATTTGACCAATGTAATATTTTAAAGTTTAAAATATTTTATATCTTTATGGACTTCATATTGCTAGCAGCCTCAATTAAGATGGTAAGATAAAGCAGACCTCCTGCAAGGTCTAAACTAAAGACCACCTGCAAAAACTAAAGACACCAGGGGAAACAACCTTTTCTTCTTGGGGCTTATATGCATCAAGCATGATATGCCAGCAGGAAGAAAAAATCAAAGAGGACAATTCTATATGAAAAGCTAGATGTGGAAGAGGAACACAGTCTAGTTTAACACAAAGGACAAAAGGCCCTGAAAAAGAGAGTATGGGAAATTCAAATACACTAGGATATTCAAGGGGAGGATAGGATGAGTGACTATGTTGGAGGCTCATGCAGACCCAGAATACAAGCAGTTCTTTGTGTTAGGTTTCTGGAATCATAGACTGACTTTGTGATAATTCTGAGTGGAAGGTGTCTGTGGATATTTCTAATCCAGCTTCCTGCTCAAAACAAGGTGATCTCTGTACTCAGACCACGTTGCTCGGGATTTTATACAGCTGGGTCTTTAAAACCTCTAGGGATGGACAAAGGCAGCATAACTTCTCTCGTTAATCTGCTTGTGACCAAGCTTCCACCCTTTGTTTCTGCAGAAAAAGTTTGTCTTTTAATCAATATCAACCTTATTTTAACTCACAGCCCTTGCCTCTTATCGACGTTCCATGCGCCACTGTGCAGACCCTAACTCGGTCTTTTCTATGACCTTCTCACAGGACCTGGGAGGGGCACCTGTTCAGTTTATCCATGTTTCAGTTTCTCCAGTTTAGCCTGGAGAAGACCTTTCTTCTCCAGGCTAAACAGACCAGGCTCCCAGCTTCAACCTACCTTGGTGGCCCTTTGATGAACTTGCTACAGCTTGTAAATTTCTATATTGTATTGCAGGGCCAAAACTGGACACTGTATTCCAGGTGCAGTCTAATAAATAGTGAATGGAGGAGGAAAACCTCTTCCTTTGAACTACTAGCTCTGTTTGTGTTAATACAGCCCAGAAGGCTGTTGTGTCTATTTTCTGCCAGGATACACTGCAGATTCATTTTCAACCAGCTGTCTGACAAGATCCCAGGGCCTTATTTCACAGAGCTGCTCACCAGCTATTCTGTCCCCAGCCTCTGCCACTGTAGGGTTTCTTCTGTTTCATGCGCAGGTCTGTACATTTGGCCCTTTACAATTTCATAAAATTCCTGTCAACCCATTCGTACATCTCTGCTGTCAAGCTCATGGACTAGTTCTCCTCAATTTGATAGCATCTCCAAAGTTGATGAGGGCACACTCCACTGCCTTTTTCAGTCCATTGTTAAAGATATTAAGCAGAACAGTTCACAGGTTAGATCTCTCTGGGCTCTATTTGTTATCCGTCTCTAATACGACTACAACACATTAACCTCTGCCTTTTGAGCCTGATTGTTCTACTAGAGTTTTACCCACTGGTTGTTCACTCACCAAACTTTTAGTGACCTAAATCATGTGCAAGAACATGGGAGAAGGCGATATTGAAAGTCTTGCTGAAGTTTATATAAATTACATGCCTTATTCTTCTTTCATGTGTCAACCCAGTCATTTTATCACAGAGGCAACCAGGTTGGTCAGGCATGATTTACCCTTAACAACTCAGCCAACCTTCTTCTTCTCCATATGCCTAGAGGTGTGATATATACGGACTTTATGATTTTCCCAGAGACAGAATGAAATTCAATGTCCTGTAGTTCACCACCATTTTGTCTTTTCATCCTTTTTGAAGATAAGTGCTTTTCTTCATTCATCAGGAATCTCCCCACTCTCTGGGAAGGCAACACAAAGCAGTTGTGCAAGGATATGGGTCAGTTTTCTTAGCAGCCTGGGGTGCAGCCTGACCTGAGGATGTGTATAGATGCAGGTTTTTCCAGATAATACCAGTTTTGATTCTCATCTACTGCTAATTTTTTTTTCTTCTTCAAACTTCATTAACCACAGGAATCTGGGAGACTGTGTCAATGACTAGTGAGGCAAAAGTGCAAGAAACAAAAAGAGTAACTCAGTCTAGTTTGTATCCCCTGCCTCTACATCACCTTCCCCCTTCCACATTTTCCTTTTCAGTGTTTTGCTGCTGATATAATCACAGAATATTTTCTTGTTATTTTTTAAGTTCCTTGCTGTCATCACATGTCTGTGAGTTTTAGCTTTCCTAACACTATTCCTAAACACCTAGGTAATGGTTCTAAATTATGTCTCTGTAGCCTGTGCTACTTCCACCTTCCATTTTTTGCATTGAGACAGTGTTTTTGCCCAGGATCCCACCAAGATGTTCCTGAACACACTTAAGAATACTTGCCTGAAGTCCAACGTCAATATTCTTTCTCTTCCCTTTTGTCACTCCCCTCAGTATTCTGAGCTCCACTGCTTCCAGGTCACTACAGCCAAGTCTGCAGTTGATTACATCTCCCCAGGCAATTGTTCCTTGCTTGTGAATAGCAGAACCAGCTGTGTGTCACACAGGGCTGGTCCTCTCTGTACTTGTCTCCTTCAGGGATCTGCTTGAGTGCCTGCATCCCACAGCAGATGAGGAAAATGGAATGACATTCCAGGGAAAAGAGAGATCAAACATTCCATAAGAGCCAAGGCCTGTGATACAGGGACATCCAGGAATTATTCTCTTTTTATGCCCTTTCTAAAATATTATTGTTTTGAATAAATTGAATGAGAGAAATCTGACCACAAAATAACCTTGTCATGGCTGCTGAGAAAGCAGATGTTGAACTTCAGTGATGTCCTGTGGTGAAAAAGGCAGATTCTCAATGTTGAGTCCAAGGACTGCAATCTTGACAAATGCAGGCTTGGAAATTAGGCCTGTCAGGCATTTCAGCAGTGTGAGGGACTCAGAATGCAAATAGATGGCTGTAGCCTGCACTGGGAATGTGAACAGTTCAAAGAAACAGAGTACAGGATCAGAGTCCTCCTGGCAGAGCTGAATCTGCTGGTTTGCATTCATGGAGTCATAGCATACTGGGTTGGAAGGGCACCTCAAGTATCATCTGGTCTAACCTTTCTCAGCAAAATCACAGTCTAGAGAAGGTGGCCCAGGACCATGTTCAACTAAATTTTTAGTGTCCAACATTAGGAAACCCACTACTTTCCTGGGCAGATTATTCCAATGTCTGTTTTTTCTCTTTGTGAAAAAATTTCCTATTGTGTTCGATAAGAATCTTCCCAGGAGTAACCTGTACTCATTATCCCTCATATTTTCCATGTGACTAGTTTTAAAAAGGGAGTTTCCATCTTTTTAGCTGCTGCTTACATACGAGAACATGGTCATAAGTTCTTCCCTAACTTTTTGTTCTCAAGGCTGAACAAACCCAAATCTTTCAGCCTTTTCCCTCACATTGTCAGGCTTCAGAGTCCTTTGATAATCTTGGGGTCATTCTCTGGATCCTCTACAGCCTGTCCACATTCTTTTTCTTTTTTTATAGTGGCGACCAAAATTGAAGACAGTATGCCAGGTTTGGCCTGGAAAGGATTGACTAGAGTGGGATAATTACTTCTTTATATTTGGTGGTGATGCCCTCATCAATGCAGCCCAACACCATGTTGGTTGTTGCACCACAATGGTCACTCTTATGGACCCATTGTGGATTTCTGAAAGATTTAATTTCATTTTAATTTTTTTTTAAAAATCCAAACCGCAAAACAAAGAAAACCCAAAACAAAAACCAAAATGAACAAAAAACAACCCTCCAAACCATCTAGACTCTTGGAGTGTACTTACAGTTTCTATGATACGTTTCTGTTAAAATTGGATCAAAAAAAAAAAGGGTTAAAAACAGATCAATAAATTTTTAAAAGAAAAATTTGGAGGACTCAGATCTGTTTCTGATTTATTCACTCTTCCAGTACATTCTAACAAGCAGCTGAATGAGGGTATTTCAGGACTTCTAGGATTTCAGACCATTCTTCTGAAAGGGCCAGACACCTTTAGAGATGCTCTTTACATAATCCATAGAAGACCAGAATTTGCCTTGTCATGTAAAGACAGCAACACCACATCTCATATGGAAGGAAGAACAGGCTTCAGGCAGATGCAGAATTCCAGATAAAACATAACTCTTTCCCCTTTCTTGTTCGTCCTAGTACTTCTGCAGAAAGAGGGGGAAAAGTAACAAAGAAAGGAATACAGATAACTGAGAAATCAATAAACTTTGCTAAGATTTAAACATGCCAATTAATAACCTACCCTGTTTTATTTTTATGTGTCTAATGAACTAGTATTACTTTGGCATCCAAAATCTTTCAAATCTTACATTAGCTATTACCTTTTATGGTTAGCTTCCTATAAATCCATCAGAGTTATTAATGAGTAAGGATATTTCACAAAAAAGAATACATTGTCAACAAGCTTGTTTATTTCTCAATTTTTTAAAGGGTTCTACAGAGTAAAATGTTTAGGACTGAGACACATAATTTCTTTTATTTTGTGAAGAGAAGAAAAAAGAAATATTATAGACCTATAGCAAAAACCTAGTAGTCTCTTAAATTGCTGTTAGCATTTTCAGAGTAAAGCTTAGTTTTCTTCCAGCTGAAGAACAAAGTCAAGGAAAAGGAATCATTCCAGCTAAACTCAATGAACTGTTAGATTTTACAAAATTTCTTGTAGGTTTTCATTATCTGATTATATGTATATAGTTGTTTTGTGTCTCAGATTAATTTCTTGGTTTTCTCTCACCAAATGATAGAATGAAACAAGTTTTTAGCATTTTTCAACCACACCAAGTAATAATATTCAGGTATATTTCTGCCAGTATTCCTAAACTGAATATTTAGAATTTTTGAGTACAAGCAAAAATATATTTTATTTTACTAATATTGCAGAAGGCCATCATGGGCAAAATAACATTATGGCTTTTATTCTTTTCAGCAATCTGTTTATTCTAAGAGGGCTAAAACATTTTAAAGCCACTATTTTAGTCTTGAAATAACTACTGCCTAGCTATTTCTGCTTAAAAGATGCATAAACTAAAATCCCATAACATTTTGTGAGCTGCCTGAAATCAAGCAATGAGTAAGGGAGAATGTTATAAACTTAAGGGTGTTTGGGTGAATTAAAAATTCTGGAACTAAAAAAATATACCATAGTGGTTAAAAAGCAGTCAGAAATGTAGTGTTTAAATGAGCTGGGGATGATTCAGTCTTTTCAGTGACTGGGGAGGCTGCAGGTGGGGCAGCTGCTCTCCAGCAGATTTTCTGCATGTTCCCCTCTGTCAGTGAACCCCAGACCTGGACACACACTCTCAGATCCATCTCTCAGCAGAGTGGGAGACATGTAGTGGTTATCATCTCACTTTGCTGTGTGGACATAATCGGGAAGTTAACCACAAGTTGAGTGCTAAAGAAACCACAGAAAACGTACTACAGAATATTAAAAGGTAAGAGAAATATAAAATACCCTTTATATGCTCTAATTTCTGATGAATAGGGTTTTATGCACAAATCAAAACTAGCTTGGAATCAAAAGAAATAAGGAAAAGCTGAACACAAAAATCAAATTACTAATTAAATTTTCTCACTTTTGGCAACTGAGACATTTTTCCTTCTAATTCAAGTGTCTTTCCTTGCCAATTGCATTTTCCTGAATTTTTTTACTGACTAGTTTTTCCCTTATGATGTATTTATTATAGAGTGCAGTGAATACTAATATGGAATTAATTCTGATATTAAAAAAAAAGAAAGAAGAGGGAGAAAAAGAAAGGAAAGAAAGGAAAGAAAGGAAAGAAAGGAAAGAAAGGAAGAAAGGAAGAAAGGAAGGAAGGAAGGAAGGAAGGAAGGAAGGAAGGAAGGAAGAAAGAAAGAAAGAAAGAAAGAAAGAAAGAAAGAAAGAAAGAAAGAAAGAAAGAAAGAAAGAAAGAAAGAAAGAAAGAAAGAAAGAAAGAAAGATGCCCCAAAAATTTCACAATTGTTTCCAAAGTTATTTCCAATTTTATGAATTCAAAATTCAGTCTAATTAATCCATGAGGTGACCACTTTCTGAAGACTACTGTGTATCAATTTGTCAACACATCCCTTTTCTGTGGCATTGTCTAGCAAGATGCAAGGTGGTTTTTTTTTCCTGTATCACTATCAGTTTCTTCCCCAGCAGTACCAGTTCACACAAGAATGACAGTAGGAACACAGCTGTCAGACTAATTTGGTTTGTCTAAATTTGACAGCGAGAAACCCAGAGTATTTTCTATTTCACGAGCAGTACAAATATCCCAGCTATTTTTATCTTATGTCATCATGATAAAGAATAAAACTTACATGAAGCACAACATGAGCCAAGCTGCTTTGGATCCATTTCAAAAATTCCACCCCTTGGGGTTTCTGTTCACATCTCAGCCAACTGGGTAGAGCTTGGAGGCACAGGGACAGAAACAGCTGCCTACAAAATAACTGATCATATTCACCTCATATGCTCAAAGCTAGAATCATCTAAAGGTCTTGTCTACAGTAACCTATGGCTGAGTTTTCTGTTTTCTGACAAGCTATTTTAAGCAATGAAGACAACTCAACAGACTTAGTGCTGTGCTACATGAAAGCCCAGAAAAAACATCCTTGCGCCATTGGGTAGTCTAACTTATATAACAGCTTATACTCATTTTCATACAGTGTTGTCCTGTATCATGATTCTATAACACATGCCTAAAAAAAAATTATTATTGTCGATTTTCTGTTTCCTAAAATAAATGCAATGTCAGGGGGAAAAGAAATATAAAAAGTTCCAGAACACAAAATGCAACATATTTTAGTCAGGACAAATAGACATAAATTTTTATTTCCTAAAATATTTTCTGAGATAATCTAATTGGTGGTATATTTCTGGCATATAATGAGGCAGAAAACCCAGGCAGTTTTAAATTTAGGGATATGTGATCTCATTGCCTTTACATCCTCTGGTATTGGCAGTAAATTCAAAGTAAGACACAGCCTTTTTCAGACAGCCTGACATCATGCTTTGAGAGAGCAGGATCAAGTTGAACAAGCTTAAAGGTTTACTGTATAATCACTGCATTTATTTTATTAGCTAATTTAGATGCTTTCTTGCTTCATTAATTTTTTATGACTAATATAATTTGGAAGCTACAGTTAGTCTTTTGATACACATATATATGTATATATAGGGCCTTATTCAAAATACCCTTGCTAATATCTCACAATATAATGCTCTTCCTCTGAGTACTGATACAGTGTTGTAACCTGTTCTACAGGCACAATAACACTGCTGGAAACATTAATGGAAGAAACATGGAATGTTTGTTCCCTCAGGCTTACATAGATATTGTAAGAAATATATCATCGTTGATTTACAGGACAACTGCGTTGCTTCCAACATCCTATCAAATCTTCCCAGAAAGTGTCAGAGAAGCAGCACTTTCAGAGAGTGATCTAGCAATACAGCAGTTTCTCTAACAGAGGATGTATGTTTAATGATGTTTCACCATTTTTTGACAGTGACTTTTCATGTTCATTTATTTTAAATATGTCGTTCATATGTTAAAAGATAATTCCCGAATCAAAAACAAGACATTTTTAAAATTAATTTGATTACACTAAAAAAATCCAGCACCAATAGTAAATAGTGCAAGTGAAATTTAAGGATAAGCTCAAATGCTCTGAAGACATTTTAATAATGGAAGGGAAAGCCTCTGTGACTCTCCTTTTCCTCTGTGAAATACCTAGACAGGGGGCCAAAAGTAGATACATGGAGCCATGCTCAGTGTGCAAGGAATTGTTTCTTACTGTAGTGCATCTGTTAATTCAGCCAATGACTAGTGAAAATTCAAGTCCATGGAAGCAATTGAGGGAATTCACCTTATGTAGTCTCACTATGTCTGATTTTACCGCTTCTGAGCTCAGCTGTGAATCGCAGCTGCAGTGTTAGAGTAGGTCTGAGCTGTGGAGAAAGAGGAGCAGCTCTGTGTGGCATTCAACCTTTGCTGAGTTGAGCAAACCATCAGGGTGTCCCTGCACTACTCTAAGCATTTATCTATAAAAGACCTGGATAGGATCATGAGTGATAAGAGGGAACCCACACATTAGGTCTTCAGTAAAATAATTTTCATGATGGCTCAGAATGACTGTCTTGAAAGAGACGGCTAAAAGTGAAACATGGAGGATGCATTCAAAAAAAACGTGAGATTTTATGGTAGGTTGGTTGACATATGGTAAGTTGACATATTTACTGTAAATGGAATGAAAATTAAAGATATACTAGAAAAAAATGTTATAAAGTCATAAAAACAGATGCTCTTTATTCTGCACAGGTTGAAATGTTAACCACAACAGAAACAGGGATACTACAAAATGACATTGCTAGGGTGATCTTTTCTGGGTTGAATGAAAACCACATACTTAATAGATTAACTTGGTGTTATAAATGTATTTTTTGATGTAGTAACACTGACTCAGTATTCTGTTTTTGAGGAAAATACAGTAATGTACTAAACTTAAAATAAATAGTGTGTGAAGTGGCTTTAATTTAAGGAATTAAGTTAATTCTTTTCAGTAAATTTGATTAAATCAAATACATGGATTCAATATGGTTGAGCCAACGAAGCTTAGATTCACATCTTTTACTAACTCAGTCTGAAATCCTTGAATGTCATATACACAAAAGTTGTAACTGATGATGACTGAGGCCTGAGAGGAATTAAACAAAAGCACTAAGTGCCCTTGGTACCATGGATATCCTTCGCATCTCTTCTTTATCATTTTCCAGTAATTTTTTAAAGCTAGAAGGTAAGTGCTTCCTTTCTTTAAGACCTGATGACATTTTTTTTTGGTACTTGAATGGCTCGTAGTAGAGACTGAAGGCTCTTCCAGGACTATTGCATAACCTCCCAGTTATATTGTCAATTATTTTGCCTAAAGCTTTAAAACTATCTTGCTGTTAGTCTGGCTAAAAGAAAAAAAAAGTGAGAAATGTTTTAGCACTTACTATAGAACATGCTAAATTCTTTATGTCACTCATACTCCCTTGGAAGACTAATTATGACATTTACAGGTCTATAGACATTTGTGAAAAGTAAGTCCACATAATAACTGTGCTCCCTTTCATTACTGTATTTAAGGAGTTCTGTTACTATATGGATTTCTAAAATCTATGTGGATCAAAATTTATTTTTGTTGGACAAGTATTGTAGTCATGTTATAAAATTGATGTTAAGCCATTAGGGAGGTAGTAAAAAAGAGTTACTTGAGCTTATTTTCCTAAATATTTAAGTGATGATAAAGAAGAAGAAGTAAGCATTGTATCAATTATATTTGAAAAAAAACCAAGAGTAGTTATGAACATGGGTGAAGCTTAAAATTACTTATAGAGAAACACTAGGAATAATTTAATGACTTGAAATCAGGAAATAACATTCAAACTGGGATTTTCAATTAGTCCTTGGCTCTGAAATCTCTTCAAATTTCTATGTTTGCAGTATAATATGGCCCAGGAAAGAAGTTAATACTTCTTGGTTATGACTTCATTAGTTATTTAAACTGGGCTGAGAAGAAACTTTTTTCATTACTGTTTATGTAATCTGGAAGAAATTTATAAGGATTTAGAAACTGGAGAGAGATATTGATTTAAGTAATTTCGCTCTAAAAGTTTACATTAATGACAGTGTACTTGTCCATTCTTTTGGCTACAGAAATTACTACTGTCCTGGATAGTATACATATAAAAAAACCCCAAACCAACAGTTGAAAATATTGGCCTATGTTTAAGAACTATGTGGCTCTGTGTATGAAGTTTCTGAAACACCGCAAAGCTATGCCAATTCTCCTCTCATAGCAGACCCTAAAAAATTCCCACCACACCTTGATGTCCTGTTCTGCAGGAGTTCACATGAACACTTGGACAGGTGCCAGAAGCACACAAATTGAACACTGATTTCTACTAAACCAGCAATATTGGCCGGGTGGCAGCTCAGTACACCAGTGATACAGTTTATTTACATAAGGTGGGAGCCCTCCTCAGATGTGCCAGATCCTCTGAGCTCTAGAGGATGGTCTTTAGATACCATGAGGATCACAACCCGTGGCACTCAATCTACATTAAGTCTCAGTGGCTATACAAGTAAATAGATCAATCCCAATAAAGATCCCTGACACCAGACCAACTGGTGCAGAGTCTTAGAACCATATGACTGAGATTTAGCTCAATCAAGAGCACAATACATGCCATAATGTGCAATTATCATCTCAATATGTTCTCTGCTCAAAATACTGAAAAATAAATTCCTTGGAATGATCTATCTTCAAGATAATGTCCAGACTCTTTTTCATACAGAGAGTTAGCTCAAGCCCTAGCAAAACCAAAACAAAGCAAAAAAAAAATCCAAACAGCAAAATAATTCTACAATGTGGACAAAAAGGGATCCAATAACTCTAGTTTTGTAACATATGGCAACATAGGAATGTGCTCTGCATATGTAATTTGGCTCATTAAAGTGATCACAGGACTCTCCTCTGAGCAGAACCTAAGTATATCTAGATACAGTTGGGATTGTACATGAACAATGACATAGAATCAACAGAGACCCTTGTGTAGTCCAGGCTCTGCTGCTCTGATTAATATATTCTAATCTCTTTATAAATATGCTTATCTTCATCACAAAACTAAGTATTGATTACAAAATACCTCCTCTTTCAAAACTTGCAGAAAATTATCATTTCGAAAATGCAAATTATGATTTGGGCTCCTCTCTAAGCTTCAAGGAACACATGTTCTGATATTGTTTATTTTGCTTAAAAAACGTTTTATAATCATGGTGATAAAATGTGTATGCCCGGTGGCAGTTCAAATGATATTTAGCTTGTGAGAATTGCCACCAAACACTGCTGCAGAGGTATGATGCATTTCCTGCTCACATACATATTTCGGTGAGCACTTCTTGTTTTAGTGTGTAGTAGTGCCAGACTCGACACAAGTACTGTGCTTTCTGTAACAGGAAATAGGGCTCAGGAAGATTTTCCTAAGGATTATAAAATTTTGATGGGGGTGGACTGCATGTTCCCAAGGTAGTGGATACTGGTTATTCTTAAAACATCAGAGTATCACTACAAGAAAAATGAGATATTCCATTAAAAAACAAAACAAAACAAAAACCAAACCCTATATGTGTTGGTGGTTTTTACAAACAGACCAGGACTTCTGGGAGATGTTTCCAGGAGCTTTATTGTGGCATCAGTCTCAGTAGAGGGTGAGACAATTGAGAGATGGCAACAGCTCACATCTGGCAAACAGCAGCCAAAGGTTTCTTTGTTAGAGGGCATTTTAAAGCTTTTCCAGCCCGTAGCATATTGCTAAAGCTTATGGACAATTGTTCTAGCCATTCACTAAAAGCACACGTACACGTGCTTCAAACAGTGCCTGCCTCTATGCTTTCTATTAACAATACACAACACTCTTATTAAGCTTGAAACCTTTTACTATATTGCTAGGCATATTTTTCTGCAGTCTTAAGGTCTATCTTAGCCAAGCCTAAAAACTCAAACTATTGTTTCATGCCCTTGCTTACTGTATCATTGTATCTTCTCTGCTTTCAGGCTTTGCAGCTGCAGCTAGCTCTAAGTTCTCTGCTCTCCCTGTTTCTGAGGACTACCTTCATAGCTTCTGAAAGTCTTCTTACTTTTACTATTTCCCACACCTATACTGGTCTGTAACATGGATATCAACATATAAACAGAGTACATGTTTGAAAGAGACAAATAGTATTTTCATCTTCTGTTTCTTGGAACTATAGGACACAAAAATTAAGTAGACTATTTACCAGACAGGAAAATAGAAAATTCATATATAACTGTGACATTTTGAGAATGAAAAAACTTAGTATGCATAACAGCTCCACATCTATGTTATGCATTCAATGCCAAGAGGACATATGGAAAAAATAGAAATGTCATTGCATTAGTCATTGAATTAATGTTGTGACTGCCTGTTAGTATCAAGGTTATGACTTATACAGGACAAAATCTTCAGTCTTTTGGTTGATCAGCACTAGTTATACTATTTACATGCCCTTATTTTAACTTTGTTGAGAGCAGAGATGTTTCCTCTAGACTTTTATATTTATCTGCTCAAGCAGAGTTGCAGAAGCCATCACTTCAAATAATAAACTGGAACACAAAATTTCTATGTGCAATAAAAATATTCAGTTTATGTTTGCTCTAAAGCATAGGAGATTTGAAGAATACAACCTTTACTATGGAAAACACTGTATGGGTACTTTATTAATGGCACCTGATAGACTAATCAGATTTAACTACATTTCAAATTAAGGAGTTATATTGATAGTAGTATGTATAAGTTTGAGGAAACTTACCAAATTTCATGCAGAATATTGATACGTGTTATGACATCTTGTCATGTCTTTTTGCCTTTTGTTCATGGAAAATATGCTTCAAATCTTATATTTTAGATATAGAAACTAAAACTTTCCAGGTCATCTGTTTAGTCTTTAAGAATTCAGTACTATCACAGTTCTCTGAAACAAGTGTTGTTCAGCCACTGCTCCATACACCAGTATATCTGTGAAACAGCAGATACATTATTGATGTTTTTACATCCATATTGATTGACAAGACTAATTGCCTTTCTAAAAAGGTTTGGCAGAAAATTGATCATGTGATGTATGGCACTTATCTGAATCATCATGCATTTAAACTTAAATAAGGCATATGTATTATTTTTTTAACCAAAATGTTAGCACATTTTATTAATTCTACTTTGAAGCATTTATGCCAGCAATTGGTTTAAGTGGACTTACCATGCACACAAGATTCAGGATAGGTAAAAAAATGCAAAACTGTTTATCACTGGACTTTGTTTCCAAAACATTGTCAGGGTTGTAGAAAAAAATATGGCATTGACTTTAATAAATACAAATTTCAGAGTTTTTTATTTATTCATTTTTACTATTAAATAAGACTGTCCTGGGTTGTAGTATAAGATATGCACAAAGTATTCTATCACCATCTTCATGAACTGTTGAATCCAATTGCTGAAGCAGTGTTTTCCCAGGCCCTCTTCTGTTAATATGTCTTCTGTTAATGGCCCATCAAATGCCTGCTGTAATAACTCATCGGTCACTCCCTCTGGGAGTTATCTCTCTTTAATGGGCCATCAAGGACCCCCTGTATGACTCATCATCCCATTGTGAGATGCTCCACCTGGGGGGGGAGGAGCCAAGCGTTCTCACCTGGATATAATCTGGGATTTGGGACAGTACAGACAGCCCTTTCCCACTGGATTCCCAGAGGATCAGAGCTATCAGACCTTTCTATGGGATCACTGCTTTAGGAAGACCCCCTCATCTGGACTGCTTTCATCACCCTGCTCAGGTTGTATTCTGACTCTGTCAGTGGTCTTTTGTATTATTGCATTTATTTTATTTTACTTTTTTTTTCTTATTAAATTATATATCTGACTTGGAGCCTCTCACTCGTTTTGCTTTCAAACCACTACAAAAACTTTACATCCCTTTCAAAAATTTCAGAAATAAGTCTTCAAATTTAAAAAAAGCAGACTTCCAACTTTCATGTGGTTACACTCACTAGCAATTTACAGAATAATCCTCAAAACAGCATACAGCCATAAAACTATCATACCTTCTACACAACTAAAACTTAAAGCTTTGTACTGAGCTGTGCAGAGTCTGGGTGGAATGTGAGTAGGCAGTACATTAACGTGAAACAGGTCAAAGCCTGGAGCTCGGGCAGTGGCTCAGGTAGCTAATGATCCCAAGAATAAAGTTCTTGCAAGACTCTGCATTTAGCCATCACTTAATATGGGACTGCAAAAACATAAGTCCTGTGCTAGCAGGGACTGGTTTCTAAGACATAAAGCTCAGCAGCAATAAGCAATCACGTGTCCATGAATGGATCCAGCTGGATCCTGGATCCATCCTGGAGTTGTAGTGGATGAAGTTCAGTTCACTCGAGGCATCCAGGCTACACCTGCCAGAACCAATTGTCTCTGGAGAGGTTGATCCCTAGTGGAAGGACTGGTGAATCTCAGGCTACAGAGCAAGCCAGGAGTTTAAGCTCTTCTGTGAAGCAGTTCAAGCCCTGTCAGTTTAAAACCCAGAACCCTCTTTTCTCATAGGGTTTTGTTGTCTTCTCCTTCTCCGTCCTTCTTCTCTCTTTCTTTCTTCTCTTAATTCAATTTCTATTGATCTTCAGCCAATCTCTTGAGTACACAGGAGACTTGTAAAGTCAGCGGATAGTGACAAACACCTTATTAAAGCCGCCTCAGACACTGTGGAGGCTGTGGCTTGGTTTCTCTCCATTCCTAAGGAAGGTGTTCCAATTCATCCTGCCAAACAGACTGCAGCTCATTAAATATTACCAGACCTAAACTATCCATAATAGAAAATGTGATTGTAAATAGAGAAACTACCAACAACTGTCAATTTTACACCAGAAATCTGGAACAGACAATAGAAACAAATTAAGACCAGCAAGATTGTAACTTGCCTTGTTTGCCTCATCAAAACAATTTTGCAGGATTTTCTTATCACACATGGCATGCATTTTCTGCTTGTAAGCTTTCCCACAAACTTTATTTTGTTTCTGCAGGTATATAGCCCTCTATTTTTTAATCTATGTGTATGGCTACCTCTAAAAAAGTGAGCAATTCACTGAAGAAAGCAGGCTGTGGAAAAGATTCTGAAAAATTAGCATGAATGTATTACAACACTATGTCTAACCAAAGCTTTGTGCAGTAATTGAAAGAAACGAAACAAATAGTGCAATTCAGTACAAGGAAATTCAGTTTGCATTGTTTGGATTTGATTGTTTTTTTTCCAAACTAACAACATGACATGTTTTATAATTACACTTTAGTCTTTCTGATGTGCTTGTGTTTTAGCTATCTTACACAACTGCTAAATAATTGCATTGTCTTCAGCAACATTTTGAAGGTGCTAGAGCTGCTTTGTATTGGGTAAAAATGGAATGCGTCTGGCTGTGGTACTGTGGTAAGAATGCTATTCTATTGATTCACACAGCAGTGTCAGGGAAAATTCCAGGGTTTTATGATAAACGAATACAAGCCTGTAAAATCTAAGGAGGTGCTCAAGCTCAGAGCCTGGTTCTTTAGCAAGAAGATCTGAAAAGTGGGTGATCTGGGACCAGCTGTGTTAAGGTGATATGTGAAGCTACAGCATCCGTGTTTCCTTGAAAATCCCTCAAGGGTGCTTAAGATGACAAAAATATCAACAGTTTTTATAGATGTGTCAGGGATGGTGGAGAGTTGAGTCCATGAAGAGGCAGAGCAGTCCAGTGCCTGGTCAGAGATGGAGCACTCCACCAGGAAAGGCACAAGAGGCAGAATCTTTCAGAGACAGACACCTGCAGAGGGGAGCAGGACATGATAGAAAAAACCACAAACAGCTGGTATGGAGGCTTTACCTATAATAATTGATATAGTCAATTAGGTTTTCAATAAGGCCCTCAATAAGGTTCTCTCCAAAATTCATAATCAAACAAGTCAGTGGTAATCAGAAATACATGCTTGGGAATAAAATATTCAGCCTACCAATTGGAACACCTTGGGGATAACAATACAAACACACGAAAAAAAAAAACCCACTGGTACTAAAATCACAGGACTTCTGAATTATCCATGAAATGAAAAATGGCTCCCAGAGCTTTTCTTTCGAGGCAATTACAAATTACATTTCTATATGGAAGGGAAGAGTTTAAACCTTTGGGCAGTAAAAGTTTTAAATGCTAGAAGCTATAACAGACAAATATTTCTGTACCAAGGATTGCATACAATTTTCTGTGCAACAAGAGCTGAACATAAACTGTTATGTGCAGCTTGTGCACAGTTGTACATAAATAACAGAAGGTTCATGCAGAGCTTCATATTATGAAGTTTATATGCAAAATCTTTCCATCTCACTAACTTTTTCTGCTTACATTTGTAGTAAATTGAACCACCAAAACCAACCTGCAGGCAATCAAAAAAGAAAAGCAAATGAAAAACAGCAATATATGTTACATAACCCAATTCAGAAGAGAAAAATTTTGCAAAATTCCACATCACAAGGTACCTAGGTTTTATTAAAAGTTTTCTTTGTGCAGTTTTAATCACACTTTGTAAGATGTTCTAGTTACACCCTAAAAGGGAACATCCATTCTGTGGTTTTCTAAGGAATCTCAAAAAAGAATTTTTGACCACTCTTTCACAGGGAGATGGGGTTTTGTTTCCCCACTGTAGGACCACCTTTTCCATGGTGAGAGACTGGAAGAATTGCTGGCTCGAAACATTTAATGTGTGGGGCAAGGTAAGTGCCAAGCCCTGGCCAAGCAGTGCCCTGCCCTTTACACCCCAGCCCCAGAGCCAGTGGCCCAGCCTGGCAGTGGCTGCCAATCCCCAAAATACCATGGGCAATGCTCCACACCTGCCCCTGGAGCCTCTAACCCAGCTCCTGAGTGGCCAAATGACCTGAAGTCCCACCTGGGGGACAGGCCCAGGAAAGCCAAGGGTACTGAAAGAAGAATTGAGGCAAACACGTCTTGGTCCTTCTTCCCTTTGGAATTCCTGTCAGCTGAACACCACTGGAAACAGGAACAGTATAGCTGTGTTTGTTTCTTGATCTCCATCTTCTCTGGATTTTTAGGTAATTTAAAATTCTCTGGGCTTGGAGTTTGTGAGGTTGAATGGGTTAAGTTAATGCTTTGTGGAATGTTTTATGTTGATTGAATGTCATGGTAAACGTTTTTACAAAGTACTCTGAATTTTCTAACTGCTGCCAGTGAAGTGTTTTTTGCTGTTGTTGTTATTTTGACCTCTTGAGAATATCTTGTCAGTATTTGTTCTACATATCTAATTCAGAGTATGTGAACAGCTGTAAGCCCTTATAAAAATCTCATTGAATGAGTTTTGGGATGTTATATCTATCATCCAGGTAAATTCTCCAGATTCACATCTATGTTTGATAAATTTGTTTATAAACTAACAAATATTTGAAATTATAATAACTCAGTTTGCCATCTGACCTTTACTTTGTATAGATAGTTATGTGTTCAAGTTGCTACACTTTTAATTTCCCTCTATTTGTATAAGGCACTATAGCTGTAAAAAAATTATTAATGAAGGAATATTGTGCTTTCTAATAGAGATGTTTAACAGATTTTGGAAAAGAGGCCAACAATGTTGGTTCATCTTCCATTATAATCTCTGGAGTCCCCTTTCAATAAAGATAAACTCTGGTGCTATTTATGACTTTAGAATATTTTAACATATTGTTTTACATGTCCCAAAGGCTCCTTTCACACTTCATGTTTTCTGTTGTAATTTCTACAGATTTCAGCATTGTGTGACAGGTATTGTATTCCAGCTGATACATTTGCATAGGTCTTATCTTCTGCAGTTAGTTTCTTTTAAATTATCAAGTTCTTGAGGAATTTATAACTTGCTATAGTGTGCTACAGTTTGTTCACAAATGAACTCATCTGTTTCATAACTAAAAATAGGCAGGCATGTATTTTTGCTCTTCATGGCTTGGGACTTGTGTATTAAATTAGATTTCTGAACTGTTTAACAGAAAGACAAGAGAAGAAATCCAAGAATGTTAAAAATTCACTTTTAATGCAAGGAATATCTAGTAATCTTAGATCTTAGCTTATAATATATTTCATTCTCCTCCAGGCTCAAAAAGAGTTTCAAGCATTTTTAAATGTTCTTTTAAGTATGGTGTTATTCTATTTAATACATAAATAAATATTCTTCTTAAGTAGAGACCAAGTCTTATATTTGCTTGGAGGTCTCCTTACTCTAGAATCAGTTTCTAACATCTCTCATTATTAATGACCTGTATCACAACGGTTCTGTTATTATTTAGTGATTGCTATTTATCTTTTGAAAACTTTAAGTTTTTTGAGTTCTCAAACTAAACTGTCATAAATGTGGTTACTTTTGAGTAACAATTCACATTTTTCTGGGAAAGAAAAAACAAACAAGATTTAATTTTCAGGGATCCCTTCCTGTTCTGCCCACTAAAACACAAGGACATGTCAACATATGAAGCCCTAGAGACTACTTTTGTGCCCCTATTTATGGTCATGTTCACTCTGTGCTGTCAGAGCAGATGCATCAAGGTTGCTTTTTGGTTGGTTAGGGTTTGTTTGTTTGCTTTTTTTTACTCTTTGCAGCAGTGTTCAACAACATAATTGTTACAGTGGTAACAATCTGCAGCTTGAAAAAATAAGATTGGATATTGAGAGGGGAAAAAGTCACAAGGTAGGTAGTACTTCACTGTTATAAGTTGCACAGAGAGACTGTGAAATCTCTCTCCTGGGCATCTTGAAGACTCTGCCAGACACAGATAGAGCTGCTCCTGTGCACTGCTGGCAATAGCCCAGGCTGAGGCAGGAGACTCCAACTGACAGTTCTGTTATACTATGAAATAATTTCAGTGCCTTACTATATCCCAGAAGTAATAATAGCTACTGTCTAGCACAGGAAATAACTCACTGTATGCCTAAAGACTGCATTATCTTTAAATGGTAGTGTGTGAAGAATAATGCAGAAGGGAAAAAAAAAATCACTAATTCATTGGGTTTCACTGGCTGTATTTATACCCTTAATATTATTTTAACAATGCTCTTTTGCAATTTAATAAATGCTATCTTGTGTTGATCAAAGTGGAAAAAGTCCTTTATAATGGGACCTGATCTCTGAAAGCTGTAAATGCTGTACAGTGTGTACTTTTGATCAGCAAGAAAAAGTAATGCATAGCAGCAGCTTTCGAGAATTACAGGTACCTTGGAAGAAAATAAAAGGCCATTGTGTAGACAATGGCAGAGAAGTTCAGCTCATTATTGATTTGACGAGAATGATCCTCATGGTTTGATTTTTCAGAAGAACTGAATGATTTGAACTCTTTCATATTCTCAATAACTACCTTTAGTCTGACATAAAGTCAGGTTGGAACTGCAATCAGAAGTATAAAATCAGAAGATCTGTACTGCAGGGATCTTTGCTCATCCATGGTTGATCAAATTAATTACCTTATAAATCCTTATTGCTCTAAATTTTTAAAGGTCTTCCTTTTTTAAGATCTGCTGACAAATGAAAACAAACTCATGTTCCTTCACAGACCAGAGTAAATAGGTGGAAACACTGATGGAATTTGTACGGAAGCACCATTGCCAGGAGATGGATTCTAATGAGGAGTGTTATCCCCCGCTGTGGAGCAAGGGAGAGTGACTCAGAGTTGACCATACCTCTGACTGTCTCATTAGTCATGAATTCTGTCCCTGGTTTACTCAGTTTGTTCTGGTATTCCAGCAGATGTTCTGCAATAAGGCAAATAATCTATATAATACCTTTTATTTTGTTTTGGTCAACAGAGTAAATACAGAAACTATTAGTATTATTAAATGTGGTTAATTACTGTATCTGTAAAAATGCTGCAATGTTTTCTGATAAACATGCATCTCAGTTGCTAAACAGCTTTAGTTCTATTGACCTTTTTCCTCATTTATTCACTTCACAGAAATAACTTAGAAAAGGAGTTCACTGGCAAATATATTCATAGAAACAAATTTCCATAGGGTGTTTCAAACTGTTGGAAAAGAAAAATCAGATTGGAAGTAATCTCAGATGAAACCTGTTCCAAATTAAGTATTTGGCCAAAGAGGGAACAGGAATATAGAGTAAAGTAGACAAATCAAAACAATTTCCAGGATGTCAGTAGTAACCATGATTTTGTGTAAGGCCATGCACTGCAGCAAAATTCACTATCCCACCCTCCAAAAAGATAAAAAAATTCACAAAGTTTTTGGACTAATTTATCCATTCTCATAAATTACATGTGTCTTAAGCAATGAAGCAAAAAAGACATTAAAGGAACAAGGCTCCAGCTTCTTCCTTAAGGTATTTTTAATCAGTGAGTGTGGAGTATATAGAAACAATAAAAATACTTAAGGCCACAGGGAAGAAAGGTACTTGCTTAATGCACAGAGATTTATATATGGAAATTTAGTTAGCTTGCCTTTTGAAAATTTACTGTGGATTGAGCTGAGAAACTTTCATGTAATCAATGGCTAAGAAAGCTATGTGTTAAAATTATCTTGTTTAAATGGTAGAGAAGCGCTGGATTAATGATAGGTTCAAAAATATTAATCAGATTTTGTTTGTAGAATATTTTACTAAATAATGAAAATATTGATAACAAATTTTTTACACAGACTTTTCCACAGTTTCCATCCTAGTTCTTTCTACTGACAGTTAACTTTAAGACTTTCTAGAAATAATGACTTAATAGTCATCAACTGATCAGCATTTTAACTTTTCAGCATTTTAACCATTGGAATATGTGAAGTTTCCTGGAACCACTACATAAAACCAGATGAGCATGAATGTAGTGAATCACAAATAGAGATGGAGAAGTTTATGTTAAAATTTTCAAATTGATATGAACAGCTGCTAATTAACTTTCAAGCATTTTGCACCTTCTTAGATGTCCAGTTCCATTCACCACCAAGGATATTTTAGGTCTTGAATAGTCTTGTGCATCTAGGCCTAAGATAATTGGCAGAGAGCAGATGAGTGTCTGAACTGAGCAGAGAATGGCCTAAGAATAGGGACTTTGTGGGGAGGTGATGGTAGACTGAGGGTCTGCTGTCAGAATACTGACTGTCAAGGAAAAAAACTATTATTTTCACTATACAGGGAAAGGTGGTAATTCCTTTAAAATATATAATGTTCTTATTCTTAAAAGAGCTGTAGGAGTTCTGAGTCATGCAATGATTATTTTATATAGGGAAAAGAAAAGATTGGTTTAAATGACTGCTGATGTCTTTAAAACAACAGGATTATAACCAGTGAAGGTTAAAAAAAGATGTTGCTTTTATACAACATGAGAAGATAGTTAAGAAGTGGAGGAGAATGTGGCAACATGGCAACCTGGTTATCATCAGGATAAAGAGCCCTGTATTCACCAGATATTGTTGCAGCATTTATTAACATCACTGCATCTTCCTACTTGCTCATAGACATTTACTGCAACTTCAAGAAATTGTGGACACTGATTCTCATTGCCTCTTCCCTCCTCTTGCCTTACTGTGTGTGTAAAAGTTTTATTGCTTAACCCCCTCCATCACCTCTTATTTATAGAGATGGCAGCCTTCAAATATTGAATGGTGCCTTTTTGTTCTGGGAAAATGTTTCTCATATCAAGGGCACATTTAAACAGACTATGTTTTTGGAGATCTTCAGCTGAGTAGTTTCTGAACATCAGCTTTTGTTTCCCTTTTCCTTGTAAAATCTTGTAAAAAAATTGTAGCACTTGGTGTTTGGAGGGAGAGTTGAGGGGAGGAAAGGAGTAATTCAAAAAAAAGAAAAATGTGTCAGAACTGAACACACATGTGCCTTTGAATATCAGTTAAAAACAATCACAAAAAAAATCCCACTTCAGATTTGTGGCATTTTCTGTATCTGAAATGGACTTCATTTATAAAAGCTTTCACACCTTCTGAGAGGCCTGCTTGAATTATCTGTGTCTCTATGCCCTTCCTGCTGGAGTGCTGATTGAATGTTAGTAGATAGAAAAGACCTTAGGAATGTGACAGACAGGTCACACTCTAGCCTGTATTCTTGTTTCATACAGAATCACTTTGTCCAAACTAGCACGATGTGCTCTGAAGGGTGCCTCACTTCCACCAACAGCTGAAATGCACTTTACAGATGTACATTTATTGGGACAGTTATAACATCCAAGCCCCAATTCATATTCAGTAGGTATAACACTAATTGCAGGAACAGTCAAGACACTTCCAATTAGGTTAAAATCCATCGACTGCATATAGCTTTTCTGTAAGGGTTGCTGAAGCAGGTTAATTGGGAATTCCCTGGTGACAGGGGACATGTCTCATGGTTGCAGTGAAATGCTCCTTGGTGCAGTAAAGTGGGTTTGGCAATCAAGAGGCATGGATCAGTAGGGTTTAACACTTTGCAGTGAGATGGAAGTCTAAAAGCAATTCTCTCCTCTGTGCCTCCAGCATTACCCCTATTTGGGGAAAAACAGAGACAGAGGTGGCAGTAACTATCATACAGATATCAGTATAGTAACCTATTTGGAAACAATCAGATGCAGAACTGCTTGTCACAGGGACTGATTACTAAGGTAGCATGTAGCAGCAACACCAGCTAGTCCAGACTTCCAAGAGCAGCTTCTCATGATTTCAGTAGTCCCTTCAGTTTACATTTAAATTCAATCAGGAAGAGCATGATGGCGCAGCTGGGGTAGCCAACGAGCCAATACTGAAATGTCCACTCCACTTTCAGGAGAATTAAATTCATTCCTAATTTGTTATGCTTGAGTTACTCATCATATAAAACAGAATATGGAGACAAAATATAGAACCACTGCAGGCATGCTGTTTTTCACACAGTGAAGGCAGACCAGCTCCTTTTTTTCTGGGCAGAGATCTCAAGAGCACTGCTGGTACCATCTGGTATGGGGCAGGGAAGGAGACCGATATAGGTCTTTAGTGAGGGATTAGATCATCTTGCCTTCATATATAGATTTGCCAATATAGTAATTTTCTTCTGAACTGTGAGTCTCCCCTGGGCTTATATTACTGTGCCTGCTTTGTGCTGTTAACCCCATCTGAATCTGATAATTTCTGGAAGATGAGATAGCTGTTTTTTTTAAGCTCTCCAAAGATTTTTGTTAGAAAGAAGCTAATCTTAGACAAGCCTGCTGTGGAAGAAAATGTTTTCCCTTCAGACTAAAACTTGTCTGACAGAAAAGCAGCCAGTTGCATATCACCTATGAGACACAAAGGATCAGGGGCACATTGCTGCCTCTAGTGTAATTTTAGACCCAAGTGACACAAAAACATGAGCATGATGACTTTGCTTATGCGAGCAGTGTTAATTTTGTCTCTGTTTGGATAAATACGTTTGAAAGATTCAGACTCCTTAAGGATTCCCAGCTCCTTGGCACATCATTACAGCCACCTTTAGAGAAGTGCCTAGAGGACATGTTAGAATGACAGTACTGGTAACACAAGGTTTATCTCTGGTAGAGATAGGCCTTATGAAAGCTACATTCTGGGCAATCTGCCATAGAGTGCTTTTTTGCAGTTGCTTTGTTGTTGTTTGGATAAGAGGAGAACTTCCTTACTGTAAGAGCTATCCTGTTAAGCATGCCTGGCGCTAGACCTTGGGAGGCGACATGCTCTTGCAGGGGGGCCTTCAATCTTCTTTAGTGGGTACTTAAAGGATGGAAACAATACATGGAATAGCAAAAGGGAGCAGTGTTTCTGTGACCAGAAACATGAGTTTAAAGGTATTTTCTAACCAATGTTTTATTATCCCATCACAGAAGACAGGATTTGCGCCTTTGATAATGTTAGGCAAAGTGAAAGTGATCTGCAGTTAGGCTTGCTTAGTGTCAGCCCTGCACAACACCCTGCTGCAGGCTGCAGCATAACATGATGATTCAAAAGGCATTTGCGATACTGCTGTTCAGGCTGTACCTGACAATGCAGTAGCTCGTAGCTAATTGAAAGCACACTTGATTGCCACATGACAGGAATTAAGCTTCAATTCCATTTTTTGTTACAAAAAAGGTGAAAAATCTCTTCTCTTCAGGCATTTGAAAATGCCATTGTCACATATAAAACATTAATTTTTGATTGAGTACCCTTAGTGGCCTGAATTTCTGGGTGGAGAACTGTGTGACTAACGGCAGTGAGGCATGCAGATCATTCCTATGAAAAGGTAATTCATGTCCTGTCCACAGACAAAATTGCTCAACTCTCTGCAGTTAAGGCCTGGGAAGTTTTGCAACATGTAGGCAGCATATGTTTTATACCTGTGGTAGGTGGGCACTGTTCATGATACAACATGCATGACTCAGGAGGGTCTAGAGAGTCAGAGGGTCATTTCACTGCTGACAGAGCTGCTGAGCAGTGTGTGGCCACCTGTTTGGGGAATCCCTCTGAAAAAAACACAGACCCATATCTACTCTTGCACAGACAACAACAGAATGCTTCCCCCAAGGGAATCATTACTCTGAAGTTGGCAGAGAGTAATTATTGGAAGGGTAACCAGGTCTCCCGAACAGGTTGGTCAGTTGCTGTTGGGACAGTCATGGATGGGAGTCTCCATTGCAAGTGTTCTTGTGACATCTTCAGCTGGATTGATTGACACTCTCCAAACCACTGTTCTACTTAATTTTCATAAACCAGCTGTTCTATTATGCAACTGCCCCAGCATGTGTGATCAGACGTTTTAACTGCAAAAAAAACCATCTCTCAAACATCTTTGCAACTTAGAAATGAAAATTTCTTCATCTTTGGGTATGGTTTCTATTTACAATTATCTTATCCATGTACAATCTGTGTAGCAGCAACTACCTGCGAATCTCTGGGAGTTCCTGCACAAGGTGTTAATCAACAGATAAATTAGATTAGTCATAGCAGGAGCTGTCTAAGGGAATCTTGAGAACTGTCCAGAATCCCATGTCAAGAGTTCCTGTAACCATCAGTCAAATACTTATTTGTGAAGGTGTCTAGGAGCTGGTCAATCTCCAAGTCACGTCCATTTTCTCAAACCAGACATTTGCATTACATCTATGCTAACAACTTGCTGTCTAATTCTTGGACCAATTACAGGGTCCACGTTTTCAGAATGCTGGATGTGCATAAAGGCACAGACTTCATCATCATCTACACCAGAATTACAACTACTGAAAAAAAATTATTTTCACACACACAACTTTGAATTTTAGTTCCGTATCTCTTGCCACACTATAACCATACAGAAAATTTAGGTCTAAAGTATTATAATACTCTGTTTACTAGTCAGTGAAATCCTAAAAAAAAAAAAAAAAAAAAAAAAAGAAAAAGTTTCAGTTATTTATATTCTGTGTTTAGAATCTCTCTGCTCATGCTAAAATTAAGCACACAAAAGTGAACCACTGAGGGAGAGTCATGCAGCCTTGCAAGCTCTGAAGAAGGTCCCCTGTTGAAGTTGATTTTTTGTGTACATCTCTCTTAGCACCAGCTGAGGGCAACAGTCTGTAATGATCCCTCAATTATGGTTTTCTCAGCTAAGGGGATACTGGCAAAAAAGTGATTATCACCAAAGTGATAATCTGGGCTGTCTCCTGAGAGGAAGAGAGAAGCAGCTTTGCTATTAAGATAGTCTATATTTCCATCACTCTCAAGGATATAATAAAAAAACTATTCTATTTATTTCTTGTGATAGATATAGATGAATGAATTCTGCTAACAGACCTAATTTGAGGTCCCTGGTGCAGCAATAGGCAGCACTGCTGTGCAGGAATTTTACTAGAGAGATGAAAGACTTTTTTTGATAGTGATATGCTGGATAGGTCCTTGGGTGTGTGTGAAGGGATATTGGCCACACATTTGGTGAGGCCACTCACATTAACATGTGAAAGGTGTGATCTAGTTATCATCACCCAGTGATTTCATACCAAAATGCTGCATAGATAGAGATAGTGAGTGCTACAGTCACAGGAGCGTTTACACAACCAGTAAATGCCCTTTGACCCATTAAAGTAAACATTATTAAAGTAAACTCAGGCACTGCTATCAAAAGCAATATCAGTGTAAGGAGAGCTGTGTTGCCATCATCCCTTTAGAACCTACAACACAGAGAATAATCACAAATCTCTTAATATCAATTAATTCGATCTGTAAGAGCCATAAACAAGGATTCATAGATCCAAAGCAGTCTTGAGTTCAGGTCTACTGGGGAGGAATAAGGGATTTAGAAGGATGGCAAAAATCTAATTTCTCATAACTTATTACAGATATTAACTTGAGACTAGGAGATGACAGCTGAGTTTTGTCTCTTTTGTAACAACATGTTTCCTTATTTTAATTATGAAAAAACATTAAAATTACTCCATAATTTTTTTTTTTTCAGTCCAGGAGCTGTCATCAGTGTAAATTAGTTGCTCCATATTTACAAAGGCCCACCTGAAATCGGAAAGAGTTTCCTAGCAACCTCATCTTCATCAAAACTTGAAGGAAAAATAATTATATTTAATAGAATAAAACTTTACTGAATGAAAAGATATGACACTTTCCTTTCATTTTCCTAAAGAATGTTCACAGTGCTTTCCTTGTTCTTGTTCTCTAAATTTCCCGTCAGTTACATAACTCCTTTATTTAGTTCATAGGCATCACCATCAACTATGTTAAAAGCGTTCTTTATTTCTGTTGAAATTCAAGGTCTCTGTGCCATGATATATCTTCTGTACATTTTCTTGAGAGGTGTTCAAAAGGCAGAACTAAGACAAACATGCACTTCAGAGCTCAAAATATATTCAGTGGATTCAAGTTTAAGAGTTGATGCAGTCACATCTTTACAAGAATTAGATATCTTTCTACTGTATTATTTAGAATGCCGGTCTTTATTATGCAGGAGCTCAACAGCTCTTTTTATTTTTATTATTTTAGTAAGGTTTGGTAGAAGAAATGTTTTGGGTTTATGCTTAACCCTGATGTACAGGATGGCACTTTGAACAAAGTGCTCTAAGAGAAAAAGGTTCTTTAATGTGTTCATAACAACTTTTGTCAGTCTCCAGGCATGGAGGAGGGAAACCATTCCAGATCTGGGAGTGGAGCTTGGCTGTCTGTCTGCTATGGTAAATGAGCCTGCAGAAAATAAACCCAAATCTAAATGGGTATGGAAAAAACAGAAATTGAGGCTAAGAATTTTTTTAACCAAGAACCTGACATGGATGACTGAATAAAACAAGCACAGTATTGAGTCAATTTATGGGACTAAAATAAAGATCAGTTAGTCAAGCCTTTTGACAGAGAACAGCATATTAATCTGAGAGTAACCATAAACTGAAAGTCAGAAAATTAACTCAGAAGTGAAAAAGAACCTAATGAATTAGCAGTGCTATTTCTTTTAGTAGGCTTCATTGCATATACAAAACAAAGTAAGTAGCTTTATTTTTTTGTTTCTCAATTGGTTAAGTACGATAAATCACAGAATCATAGAATTGAATTATAGAATGGTTTGGGTAGGAAAGCACCCTCCAAATCTTTTAGTTCTGACCCTCCTGTCATGGGCAGAGCCACCTCTCACTAGAAGAGGTTGTTCAAAGCCCTATCCTGCTTGGCCTTGAGCACTTCCAGGGATGGGGCATCCATAACTTCTCTGGGAAACCTGTTCCAGTGTTTGCCACCCTCACCATAAAGAATTTCTACCCAATATATAAAATCTAAACTTACCTTCTTTAATTTTATAGCCATTGACCCCTGTCCTATCACTACATGCCCTTGTGAAAAGTCTCTCTCCATCTTTCTTGTAGGCCCTCTTTAAATACCGAATCAACTCTGTACATCACTAAAATATCTTCTGTGATCATCCTTATTAAACTGGGCAGCTCAATGAAAATATACTGAAATATGAACATCTTTTCAGTATAAAAATGTACATGCAAACATAATAGATATATTAGCAGATAGGTAGATAACTTTTGGAAATTTGTTAATCAAATTGGAAATCTTATTCCTAACTTGGGAGGGACTAGATCTAAACTTGATCTAGATTCAATTAATTTTTTTAAAAAAATCATGTCTTTCCCCTTATGATTGGAGAATTCTATTCCAGAGGGCACTATTTCTGCATATCTTGGACTGTTCTGACAGTAAAATTAGTTTATTACAATTACTATGGAAATAAATAGAGTGTGAGCATACAATTCTGCTCACAGTAGGAGCCTTATATTGGAATGAAATGTGACTGTGAAGAGCACTTCACAGCTTTAATGTAATGCTGGTTGCAAAATAACTATGTGAACATCATAGGCCATTATTTAAGATAAAAAAATGACAGCACTTACTTTAAGTAGTCAGGTTTTCAAGTCACTACGTAATGCATGCAATTTGAAAGTATTCAAATAACTTCGGCTAGTACTCTGACCTCACAAAGAATCCCCTTAGGGCACTGAGGATCATTGATAAAAAGTTTATAGCTAGATCTGAATCTGAAGGATCTCCTTAACAAGCATTTGCTGAATGTCATTGAAGATATTCACATCACTCTTTCTGAAAAATTCAGTCATTAAGAACTTAATCTGACACTAGTTATATATACATATATTTGGAAATCACCCTCTCCTGAGAACACAGAAAGGTCTTTCTGAAACTTAAATTTCATTTAAGGGCTTGAGGACCAATGGGATTTTAAACATTTTACTCACACAAAAAACTGCTTTGGCACAGCTATTCCACGGGTGTGAGCCTTTTCTATTCACATTCAAGGTGGGTTTTTTTATAATTCCAATTACTTTTTTCTTCTTCTACCAAATAAAATAGAGATTCAAGGCAGATGAATTTTCATTAAAATTTTATACTCAGTCAGAAAAGTAGTGAATAAATATTTAAAAATCAATAACATGTAAAAAGTTCTAAAAGAATTAACTGGTCTCAATTAAACCACTATAAACATAAGATTGGATTGCTAAAAAGCAGTAGACAAAGGGGACAGATGCTTCCCTAGAAAACAATGATATATTTGTTTTCTCACAATATATATGTAATTCTTCTCATAGTTTTGTAGAAAGATATGAAAAGAACAAAGGACATAAACCCCATCTTCTTTTGTAAACACTATTTTTAAGATATCTATAATTTAGTATTTATTTGTAATAAAAGCAACAATAACTTTTAATACTTTGTAAAACCCTGATGCTGGAATGAGACATTCCAATTGTTCCTATTACCTCTCTTTTTGTATACCTATAAATACAATGCTTCCTTTCTCCTTAGGTACTGTATTGGAAAATGTAACAAATGAAAGGAGAATGAATGATTGTTCAAGTGTTGCTGGCTAATCTTAAATGATTGGCTCATGAGTGTTTTAAAAAGGTTAAAAATTTAACATTAAATTGCATTTGTAATTTGATTCATAGCAGCATAAAGAGAAATTAGTTTTAATGTAGTCCTTCCCAGCACTAGGTATTACGGAAATGATCTGTGAGAGATTCCCTAAATCCCCCAAAGTTAATATTTTAACAAGACATAAGAGAATGAAAGAAATGAGTTTTATCTAGTTAAAATATTGAGGGACTAATCCTGGTGTGATTACCACTGAGAAGTAAAAAAAATACTCACTCTAAAATAAAGTGGAGGAAAGCTGCCTGCCATAGGTAATTTGGCAGTGACTTCAAGGATTGTTTCAGTAATTGTTCAGTTGTCTCTAGTGCAGCCTTTTGTAGGAATCTGGGTGTATTTTTCTTTGGCAATGTCCAGAACATGTTTTGGCAATGCTTCTTTTCTGGTCTCCTGTTCCTCTGTCTGGGCTCCTCCAGGCATCACAGGTCACAGCCCTCTGCGTGGGGGTCAGGGTCCAGCCTGCTCCTTCTTGGTGGCCATGATCTCCAGCAGTTCACAACAACTGAGAAAGATGCTCTTTCAATACACATGGAGGAAGCCTCTATATGTTAACCAAAAATACCTGTTGCTTTTCTCCTTTGTTTCTGTTTTGTTATAGATTAAAAAAAAAAAAAATATTACAAATGTTCCCTTATATATATTCATACATGACAAAGCATACTGGTGCTAGCATGACAGTCAAGTGCCTTCAAAATTAATGATAACTAATGACAGCCAAACCATGCTATTCTCATTGCTTTTTCAGTGTACTGTTCTCTTTTCAGTATACACTGTATCATTTACTTAAATGATGAATATATATTTCAGAATTTACCTATCCCAGAAATCAGGACCTGGTTTAAGCTTTTAAAAATATGATTTAGAATAATATGTTCTATTTTTCCTTCAAAGTACTATTTTTCCAGTTTTTACAGTGCATGTTGAATACATTTACACAAATCTTTACACTTCAAAACAGGATAACTTCAGAATGCATCAGAATTATGATACAATTTAGCATTATAGAAAACCTGTGAAAATGTGTCTGGAAAGAACCCATTAACACAAAAGCAAGCTGTTTTGACCTGTCTCTATAGCTGTCTCAATAAACCTGCATTCTGTAGAGGCTGACACGCAGGGAAACTGAAAGGAAATAGTGGCAAAACATCACTGCAAGAGCAAAAATAAAATTATGTATTTTTGTTCAAGTATCCCTGTAAGAGGTGTTCAGTAAAAATAATACAGCCTGGGAAAGGACTTTTATTCTAATTGGATTTTGGTTTTCTGTTCTATTTTAGGGTCTTGGTTTCTTTCAGGGAAGATTTTTGCTGTCAAATTATTTCAGCTTTATCTGGGGTTTTCAACTGTGTCCAGAAGGAAACTAGAGTGGCCACTGCCCTTTTACTTAATTAGACTGATCACTGTAAGAAATCTAGAAAAATTAGGGCTTCAAATGAAGTCAGGAACTCACCTTTTGGGCCCATGGGCCCAGAAATTATAAGTACATTTGGAAGTGACTATCTGCCCACAGATAGTTCTTATGCATTCAAAGTTATTAGCAAAAAGTTATTATTTAATTATAAAATGTGTAAAATAGGCAGACCAGTGTTTTCCTGTCATACAAGCCAAGCAATGAGCAAAGACTATGTGACCCAGCAAGTCAATCAAGGGAATGTAATTTTTTTAGAATTGTCTAGTGTCATTCTCTTCACACATTTTCAAAGTGCTTACTCAAAGTCAAAATATAGTACAGAAGTTAAGACAAATTTGAGCATATTTATGTGGTGTATATGAGTGGTAGTAATGTTCCAATCTGCCTACTAAGATCTCCAGTAAGGAGGTTGTAAAGCTATTTTCTCTGCCAAATATTTCCTGGTAATAAGCATTCCCTTTACCTTTATTCCTCCCCCACCATGTCACCACCTCCAAATGCCAAGGACATTTGAGATACGCAGCTTTTATAAGTGCTTAGTAGGCACAAGTTTTTAGAAGAAGTGTCACGATTTCTCATGTCTGATTCAGGACTCTTCATCATTTGGGTATAGCAAAACTGCAGATATATTGGTGCATTAAGCTGCAGAAACAGTGAATTCTCTCAGCCTTGTTTCGGTTTGTAGGAGATAAATATTTTCTATCTCCATACAGACAGAGAGACATCTTCACACACAATCTAAACATCATTTGTCAGGAAGAGATGTCCAGATTTGTATGTATCCAGACAATATTCTTTCATGGAAACGTAGCTTAAGAGAGGGAGATTTGTAGTCAGCACTCAAGGCTGAATGAAAACTAGACATACCTATTTATAGTCAACCAAAAATGGAAATATTTTTCTACTAGTCTGGAAAAATAAATCTTCAACATAGTCAAGAATCTAAGAATGCTTTTGAATGGAAGAATAAGAAAAAGAGTAGACTATCATAAAGTCAAGCAAACCAGTCAGCAATTTCAAAAAGCATTAAAGGAAAGAGATTCAGAGATCAGGATCGAAGATCAAGAGTCTAGAACACATCTGTAAGGAAGAGGTATATCATACAGAAATCACTGTGAATTTTCTAAGTGGTTGCATCCCACCGGGCAGCCCTTCATATTTTTTTTGCAGATTAATTACAGCCAGATGTAGCTTGATTGCCCAGGTGGAACTGACTGAGATACACAAAGGCTGCACTTCCAATTTCTTTTTGGAACAGAGGTTTCACAGAATGATTAACCTAGTGTTTCTTTATCTCTGAGGACTGGTTTTATTTCCCCGCAGAAAATTCCTAAGAAAAATTTCCGAGGTGGTTTGAAGGATAGCCCCTCTCTTTTTGTTGCCACTCAGGATCAGCAGATGGAAACAGCAGGCTGCAGGAACTGAGCTCTCAGTTGGTGGCTGAGCAATTGTCTCATGCCAAGAGAATTGAGAAGGCCACAGAGGAACCAGCTCCCAGCCAGCATTTGGACAAACGCCATGCCAAGGTGGTTAAGCAGCCTGCAGGGAAATCTGGCTTCTGCCAGTGTGTAGATGAAGTGCAAGGCACAGTGAAATGTGACTCCCAGCTGGCACAAAGGCAAAAATCCATGCCAAGATAGTTGATCCAGTCACAGAAAGACGGCCTTCATTGGTACCTGGCCAGAGACCAATAGCAGTGAGTTGGGAATAGCTTTCAAAGCTCTCTTGTCTCTTGCTGCAAACACGAGTCCCTCAGAGCAAGCAGAAAGGGTTCATTACCATTTCCTGAACCTCAGGGGAAAGCAGAGTTCCAACATCGTTTTTACAGCAGCCAGAAGGAAGAAAATTCTATTTCCAGACAGAACATACGTAAGGCCAGTGATGACATGCATAGCAAGAGGCAAAAGGTTCATTCTGTACATGCACAACCTTCCCTGAAACATTCTCAGATCTTTTGGACACCAATGAGTCATTTGCATCCAATGGATATAATTCGATTGTCATTCTGTGAGGCAATCATTGTTTCTACTTCACTGCCATCTCAAGAAGAATGAGATAGTGGTTTGTATGTGGAGATAGACCTGTATCCTCTTCTCATCTCAGAGGGATTTGTGGGATGGCTATAGTTCTGCCTAAAACACACTCACACATGTTCACAAACTGCTTGCAATTTCCCTGGCAAAAATATTTTTAAGAAAGGGTGTCTTCTTTAAACTTTCAGAAGTTTTACAAGGTGATCAATGAATGGCTCTTTACAAAGACAGCTTCTAAAGGGGGAGTATACAAACATCTCCAGAACCCTGTGAAGCAAAAAAAGGATACTTTTCAAGCTGGGAGATTACTGATGTTATCAAATATGTAGCTAAGATTTTCATTCAGCAGAACAAATAGAATCTAATTTCATGTGTGTTTTCAGAAAATAACTTTCCCATCTTCCAAACATAAATATATATTTGCCTTTGATTCTTAATATCCAAATTTATTTTATATGTCAATGAAGTAAATTAATGTTACCCAAGTCAAATGTGTGATGATAACTGATAAGTGATGTCCCTGTGTCAACCCATTAGCTTTCCCATCTTATTTTCTATCCCATCCTGGTTGAAAAGGTTTAAGAGATTGTCTGTGCTTGGTCTGACAGCTAGCCAAGACCAACCCATGAACATTTACTTTGCTTCCTATCCTGATTTTCTAGAGGAAAAGAAGTTGAGCCAGGAAATATCCAGAAGCAAATCCAAGGACAATTTTTCTCTACTTTACTATTCCTATGTGTAGGAATTTTTGTCAAGAAATAAGATTTCTTTTTCTACTTTGTCAGTCAGTTATAATTATCATATATACTGTTAGGCAGACAAACATATCACTGATGTACCAACATGGAGTAATGTTTATGATGAACAAGTTTGGGTTTATGAATTGAGATGTGTAAACAATTGTTTTGTATTTGTAAAATAACTACAATGAATCCTTTGTAAATTCTTTAGTCAGAAAACCACTTTAAAATTTGTGTTTATCAACACTTCAGTACATTTTAGAGTGCCAGAAAAATTATTCGACTGAATTAACTGGTTTTCAAACTAATTAATATTTTTTACAGATTATATTCTTAAAGCAGATTACTAAATACTGCTTTCTAAAATCCTTTTTTCCCCTCCATTAATACTTTCCTAAAATTTTTGCCTTGGAGATTAAAATTTTTCAAGTCTAGCCTAAACCTGCATTTTGTTTATTTTTCTGCAGTGCTTGGATTGAAACAATTTAGTTCTCTGGAATACAAGTAGACTGAAATTGACTTCTGTTAAAAATTGCCTTATGACTACTTGCTGAAAAACTGTACTGATGAATCAGCTGAACCTAGAAAATTAGAAATTGGCAGATACTTATTCCTTATTCAGAGCAGTGCATTTGAGTGCTCCATGAAAAATTGGTTTTGATTTGTCTGAACTTTGGAGGTTTGAAAATAATGCCTCTAAAATATGCCTTGTGCATGGAAACTGAGTTCTTTCAGCACATCTCACTTGTGTTCTGAGTAAATCAGGTTGCACTGACACCCAGCAGACAGCCCAGAGTGCAAGAGAAGCTCAGAGTATTTCTGAAAGACAAGATGATTCCAAAGATCCCTCCTTATTCAATCTGTATTGGCACACACACTGACAAGAACATGCATTGTGTGCTCAAAGACTGCCCAGATATTCACTGCATTCTGCTTTCTTTTATGGCTGCTAACCAACCAATAAATGCATCTTCTAGGATTTTTGTTCTGTGATAGTGCCAACTGATTTACTTTATTATGCATTTATAATTATATTTACCTTAATAAAGCAGCTAAAAAGAGTCTACTGTAAGGACAAAGGGAGACATTTCCTTCCCTGAGGGACTTACTGAGGACACTCAAGGCAGAGGCTCTTGGAGACAGGAGAGTCAGTTACGGTCACAAATAAGAGCTTGACACTCATGAAATGACATTTTTCAGTGGAGAAAAAGTAGCAAAAAGACTTCAGAGGGGTCTAGAAGGGTCTGACACTGGTGCTATGCAGATTGAGTGGGGAAAAGCAAGGACAATAGACAAAGGATAACAAGCAAATTTCCCTTATTTGCATATACTTTTTACTTAAATAATTAAATATTTACTTTTTCTTTAAAGAAACTATGTTTTTTGAGGGTCTTAAAATATTTTGGTTTTACAGCAGACTCTTTAGATGTGAAAGACACAGTGAAACTTTGGTTTTGATGACACCAGATCCAGAGCAGAACAAATATTGCTGGCATTTTGTGGAAGCTGAAACATTTTAGGATTTCATTCACAGAATAAAAAAGAATACAGTGAATAGTGCGGCCAAAACTCTCTGCTTGAACAAAGAAAATGCTTACATTTATCAGTGTTTTAAGTGTAGGAAGAGTCAACATTTCATTAAAAAATGTTAGTTATAAAACAGCAGAAAAATATTCCCAAATTCTTTCACCAGTGCCACAGGATTACCATAAGGAAGAGGTCAAAAAGTGTGACAAAAAGAGATGGTGGCTGGTTTCAGTCTAGCCTACATGACCTCAAGGTAATTGTTCACAGTAGCAGAAATTTCTGAAGGTTGTGCTGAAATTTTCAACTGCTGGTTTTTTTTATATTGATGTTTTCCAAAAATAAGTTTAAAATCATTGAAGTGAATATTGATAGAGTGTATGATGTCTTTTAGATCGAAGGCACAATGCTTAAAGAGTTTAGAAAATCACAGAATAGTTAGAGTTGGAAGGACCCTCTGGACATCCAGGAATGTATCCAGGAGGGTTTTGAATGTCTCTGGGCAGGGAGACTCCACAACCTCCCTGAGCAGCCTGTTCCTGTGCTCTGCCACACACAGTGTAAAGTTCTCTCATGTTGAGGTGAAGCTTCTTGTGTTTCAGTTTATTTCCATTGCTCCTCATCCTGTTGCTGGCACCACGAAAAAGAGTCTGGCACATCCTCTTGTCACTCACCTTTGAGATATTTGTATATATTGATGAGATCCCCTCTCAGTCTCGCTTTCTCCAGACTAAACAAGTCCAGCTCTCCTCATAATAGAGATGCCCCAGACCTTTCATCATCTTTGTGGCCTCTGCTGGACACTCTCTGGTAGCTCCTTGTCTTTTACTGAGGAGATCAGAACAAGAGGAATTCATGTTAAATATTAATATGTAGTACAATAAAAAAAATACTCAAGGAAGTATTGGCAAGATAAGGGAAAAATGTATTTTCTTTTTCTTACAGTTTGTGAGTTACAAGTGAAGTAGATATTGTTAGTTGATAATAAAGACCTGAACAAGGTTTATTATAGCAACATTAATATAGCTGTTATGCAGAAAAAGCCTAAAAATGGACTTTCAGAACTATAATTTTTCTAGTAATAGAGCTCATTTTCCAGGACAAGGGCTTCTGCAAAGTCTAAGCTTAACTTCTATCCCAAATAAACCTTATTAAAATATCTTTGAAGAAATGTAGTTTATTTATGGATTTGGAGAAAGTTCTTGAAATGAGGTTAACATCCATGATCGTACAAATACAATGCAGGCTAAATCTCCTGAAAGCTATATGGCTATTAAAAAAAAAAAAAAATAAACAAACCAAAATAGATTCTTTTCAATTTTATTCATCAGCAAAAAATCCAGGAAGAAAAATGAAAGAGTAGTATCTGCTGCAGAGAACAATTCAAGCAAACTGATCTGGTTTTCGTTTTATATCTGCCTCTCATTTAACTGTAACTTTCTGTTGGACCAGCATTCCTTAATCATACGATCCATTGGCAGTAAAAGTGCCCAAATTCATTGTGTTAAGATCTATAACCATTTTGCTGGGATATGTACATTTTTTCCAAGATCCATTTATTCATTTTTGTGTTGACCTCACAATCTCCTAATTTTCCCAAACAACTTCTGACAGTGTAACTACTAGATTTGTGTTACAAAAGTCTCCTGAAGGTATTAATATTTTTCTCATTTTTAGTTACAATAATTCATTTTTGCCTAAAAAGATTAAGATTATCAGGTCATTAAATTCTCCTCCATTTCCTTTATCTGTAATAAATACACTTTACATATTGGTATTTGTAAGCTTTCCATTTTTTCTGAGAATACGCTGGACATAGAGCATGCTTTGATCATATTGCCTTTCTTCTGGTTTTTGATACACCACCTTTTTGGAAATGTCATCAAATCTTAATGAAACATATGTGTATATATCCTCTTCTGCTTGGAAATTTCCTGTAGCGCCGGCTAGATAAATTCTCTGAATGGTTCTTCTGAACAGGCACATCAGAGAAGTGGAGACTAATGCATGCTGACCTGCCATATGGGCAGGATTTCACTGAAACCCTTTTTTTCTTCTTATGAGACACACATACAAATCCCAGAAGCTATGTACACAGTTTTGTGTTTAATAACATAGTGCAGCATACTGTTCACAAAAGTATGTAGGCACAGATGAATCATGAACATAAACAGGGGGAGACAGATTGTATACATTGAGCCTCTGTGCCTGACTCTCACACCGAGTGCAGTGGATGCCAGTCCTTATGCCCGAGGCAGCAACAACCCACAGAACCTCTACCCTGGTCCTCAGAAGCATCTTATTAACCCCAGAAGAGCCACAAATGCTGTATTACCTGCTGTAAGTCTCTGCTCTGTAAGCACCTGCAGTTGCCCTGTCTTCTGGGCCTTTGGCATGGAAATAATATTTGCAGCAGCCCTGAGCAAGTTTTCAGCTTCCCTTGAGTTACTCTCACAGGCTCTGCTCCTCACCTTGTCACTCACAGCAGGATGACAGTATCAAAGCTGGTAAATTTTGTTGTGGAATCGTCTGCTGTGTTGCAGACGAGCACAATAAATCCTCTGCTAAAGAAGTTTGAACAGGGGGCCAAAAAACTACAGTTAGTAAAAGAAGACAGATTTCTTAAAGATGGAGAGAGTGGATGGGAGAATACAGAGACAAAGGAGGAACAATGTGAAGAAACATAATAGCCAGGAGACACCAATGACAGAAGTAATTTCTAGACTGTAAAAGGATGAGACAAGAAGAGCTTGAGGGGGATATATCTTTTAGAAAGAGCAAACAAACAAAATCCCAAAGAGCTGTAGCACAGCCGTCTATCCTGTACATTGGGGAAAGAAACCAGCACAACATTCCCTTTTTCTGCAAACATCTGGTCACAAAAGGAAGCCAAAAATCAGTCAAAGAAGAGCAGTTCACTGGCAAACACATGCCAGCATTCTTGCTATCACTACCATATAGCTCTGGTCCATTTCTCAGGCACAGAGATTTAATGACTATGTGACTTGAAGAAAATAAATGTACATGAAAGTAGTTATTTTTCCCAAAAAATTATGAGGCTTGAGGTGAAACAAAGAATTTCAACTGAGAAATAATAAAAATAGTCAATGCTTTGTAGTCAAGTTCAAAATGTTTCTCAGCATGGAGCCTTTGGCTGAAAACTTCAAGAAGAGCTGGATATCCCAAGATGCTGTGCAAGAATTGCCTCTCCTCAGGACACACATGACATGTTTAAATATCCATCCAGCCACAAGATGTCAGCACACTCAACGGGAATTCCTACAAAAACCAAAATCTGTATAAATGGGGTATTTCTGTATCACACATCTCTCCTCCTGCTATTAGTGGGAAAAAAATGTTTCTGAGGAGTTACATGAAATTTCACATTCAGGGCGTGCCTTCAAAGTGGAAATACTTATGTGTGACCACAGTATCTTAATGAGAGTACAATCCTGAAACAGAATGGAGAACATAGTTTTCTCTTCCCATTCTGAAACCAACGGATGTTGGACAAGGATCTAAAATAGCTCATAGGCACACAAATAACATTCAATAACAGAATGTAAGCTCTGGCCAGGTGCTTAGACATTTTAGCCTGCACACTAAGCTTTGGAATCCTGCTTCACTACCTCTCTAGAAATTATTTCAACTCAGTAAAGTGTCCAAATACCTGCTTCATGGCCTTCATAATCACAGTATCTCTAAACCCTGAAATACAAATTGTACAGGTGGGTTCTGGCTGGTGTGCTAAGTACCATAAGTGGAGACCGTACGGCATCTGGGCATAGCACAAAATAAATTAATCATGTCCACTTTCTTTCAAAAATAGTTCAGACTCAAGATGTCATGATATCTGTAGCCTTTTGCAATTTGCACACTGACCAAAATATTCAGCGAGTTGTTCCTATTACTGCATTCCTATCTACAAATATCCAAATTTCACCTTGGGCAGGAAAATGCCTGGAATCTTCATGTAAAATATAGTCAGAGTTCCCTCTATGTTATTTGAATTCTTTCAACATGTCAACATATCCACAGCAGATGGTATATGAGAGACTTTCTGGGGAGACTAGGGTAACTAGATTCTCTAAGTCCATATTAGGTAAATTAATAGTCAAAATGTACAACAAAATTAGTGGGCATCTGGATAAATACAAGTTCCTTGGAAAGACCAGCATGCCTTCTGTAGAGGAGAGTTCTGTGATGTGGATATTTTAGTATTTTTTGTGACAAAGTCATCAAACATGAAAATAATTCTTATTTAGTTGATATGATCTATCTGTATTTTCAAAATATTTGACAATGCCATCTTGCAAGCCTTTTAAAGAAAATCATAGACTTTGAGAATAATAGAATATGCTGAGTTGGAAGGACCCCATCAGGATCATCAAGCTCAACCCCTGGCCTTGTGCAGGACACTCCAAGGCTCACACCATGTGGCTATGGATTTTTACAGGGGGCTGAGGTGAGACTTGTGCTTTACAATGACTTCATGCAAGTCCTAGAAAAGGCATTTTGTACAGAGCTTGGAAAGTTTGCTGTTAATAGTAAATTATTCAGAATAGGAAAAATGCAGAATGACTGAAGAATTTCTGCAGAAACTTATGAGGCTGATTGGGCAATAAAATGGCAGATGAAATGCAGTGCAGAAAAATGTAAAGTGATGCACAAGAGGAAAAAACCCACAAATTCACATATAAAATGATGAGCTCCAAGCTAAGTACTACCTCACAGAAGAAAAATCTTGAGATAACAAGAATTATCTTCACAAATATGCCAGTCTTATTCTGAATAACAGACAAAAACCCAAATCAAATGGTAGTAACTGTCTGGAAAAAGACAAAAACAAACAAACCAAAACAGTGAACAAGATAATTCTCAGATGCATAAATCACCTTTAATCACAGTTTAAATCACCTTTAAAACACAGTTCTGAATTCTCTCCCATTTTCCTCCCATATTCAAAAGGATATAGTAGAATTTGAAATTATTAGCAAAATTATTGTAATAATAATAATTATTAAAGATAAGTATTTATTTATACAAGGGACAAAACTGGGGCATACAGAGTGAGCTAAGACTCTTCTATTGAGGGAAGAAACAAATTACAAGGAAGAGAAAATAGGTCCATAAGCTCAGAAAAAGATTGGGCAGAGAGATGACCCCCAGCTGGATGGCCCTTTCTGACTGATCTAGTACAGTCGTTCCACTGTGCTGACCCCATTCTGACCAACAGGTCATGTGAATTGATAACAAGCTCTTCGGCTGTTAATTAAGGTGTTGGCTAGTATCACTTCCAGAGCATTTATTACCTATGGGGCTGCCATTTATCATGAACATTTTGATTGGTAAATTCACCTTTTTTGAAGAAAGTAAGTAGAAAGGATTTGAGAACAAAGTTTAGGAATAACATAATGATGGTATTATTCTTATTATAAAATAGAATAATAATATTTATAATCTGGTAATCTTCCCATCTTAATCATTACCTAGGGAAAAATCTAATTGAAATTAATGAACATTTTCTCAGAGGAATGGTTTCAGGATTCTCTTCTATATGGATTATTTATATCATGCTCATCACCATAGTTTCTGAATGTGTTCCAGTAGTACATTAAGCAATGTGACTAACATCTGTCACATGTTTTTTTTCTTCAGTCTCTCTCCAGGGGAGATAAATATATGCAGTCGAGTTTCTTGTATTCAAAAGGAATTTTGCCAGGTGAAGAGAGGAAGAGAAGATTAAAAAAAAGTGGAGAATATTTTGGGGTTTTTTCTATTAATGTACAATTTACTTTATTTTTATATCAGTGAAATCAGGGAAAAAATATGTATTGTATTTTAACCGTGCTATTTCATTTGTAGGCTCACTTTTGAGTATGACCTTTATTTTGAATTAAGCTTCAAGTAAAATAAAGTTATATCCATTAATTTGACTCTCTTTTCTGAACTAACAGTGGTAATCAGAAGACAAAAGAAAACTATGAATCATGTTATGTTAATGTGGAAGAAAAGAAAAAATGTCACCAATCATGAACTATTAATGGTTTTTCAAGGATGATAATTGAATGGTATCTAGTTACTAAGAAACTATGTTAACATTTTAAAATGTTTAATTACTTTAAATTGCAACTGATTTTTAGAATAAAATATTTCATATACATGGATTAATTAATGAAAATTTGCAGTGAAATTTAGCAAAACACTACCATTCAGTGTTTGACTTGGAATATATCTGCATAATTTTTGAACAATACAAATTCCTAACACAGATTGATACATAATTTTCTTTGCAAATCACTTCAAGATATTTTTTTCAAGGAGTAATTACTATGACCAAAATCTGCATTTTACAGATGTTGTTAGTGAAAGAGGCAATGACTCATGTAGTGAAAAATTGAACTAATGCTACGTTCTTGGTTGCCTGTGGACCATACTGCTTCTCCAAACAAAAGAAAAAAACTAATTAATAATAGACCATCATGGTTTGAAAATCCTCCATTATCTTTTTTTTCAGAGTTCACTATAAAAGTGGCTTCTTCTGTATTTAGAGAAGAATGGGGATTTTGATCTTACCAGCAGATGAGAACTGGAGTAGAGTGCAAATAACCATCCCATCTTGGATGTGACCTTGGCTGCCCCCTTCCAGCTAAGATAGTCAAAACTAAAGGAGGATTTCCAGAAAGTTCATATGGCCTATCCACTGGTAGTATTCTGCAGTCCATAAAATGATGAATGTCATGTGTATTATTGTACTGAAGAGTTCAGGAAAATATCTTAAGGTTGTACCTCAGTAGCCCACAGACAAAAACAGTCCTACACTAGGTTGTCAAGCTTTTGTTAAAGACCTTGATGAAATATCAAGTTGCTTAGTTCCATAATATTAAAGGAAGCTTGGTCCTGCTGTTATTAAATAGGTCTTCCTTTTCTCAGTGACAGACTTTCCATTCTATCTAATGACAGCAAACACATCTGAATATTTATTATGTGTTGAAAGCAAAAATGTTGGATAGAGACAGAATATAATAATGCCTTTTATTTTTCTTGAGGCGATCTGTCTTGGCATTCTAAGTGCCACAGATAAAAGCAGCAATAAAAAAAAAAGAAGAAGAAGAAATGAATATCTCAAAATAACAAAGCATTACTGAATAAAGGCTAAAATCATCTTAATGCATCAAGCTGAAAACCATCCAAAAATGACCTATGAGAGCATCATGTAAAATTACAAACCTATGCTTTTGCCAGAAGTGAGCCTTCCTTAAGCCTTAGGCTGCAAAGGTGAATTTTCTCAGAACTTGGCTCTTGAAATAGTTCATATCTCCTAAGAGGGTTAGAAGGTATAGAGAGTGCCAGAATTTCTGCAAGACGTGGAAGTTGCGTAATAAAACCACTGACTATGGATCTGAGACTATACCTCATTTTCTTTATGTCATTAAGTATGGCTATGTGCTAAACAAGATCAGAATTATTCATGCAGATGAATACCTAAGGAATTTCCCGATTGCAGACCTGCATATTTTGTGTGCCACATACACAAGTCTTAGACATGCAGTTTAACTGGGTCTAGTGACTTTTAATATCCTGCCTGTTTTCACTCATGAATCATCACTTTGTTTAGCAGGTAGTTAATGTTCATTCACATTTCTGGCCTTTGCTGACCTCCTTCCAGCCTATGTCCCTTATTGCAGCAGGTGAATGTTCTGAGGTAAGCATAAGCCAGAGTACGAAGTAGCAAGTTAGAGCTATTCAGTGACTATTTTATTTAAATATTCACAGTGAGCTGAAACACCACACATACACTCAAATTGTAATCACAGACCTACTGTTGCAGCAGACAGAGATGGTCAAATGCCATGACCTTCTCCAGAGAAGCATCTTTAAAAAGATGTCCTGGTGGCACAGGCAAGTCTGCTCTGCTGTTCAGCTGCCTAAGTAATTTCAGACTGTTTTGTGAGCAGCAAGCCACTCAGGAGACATGGGAGAGACAAGACAGAGCCCCTTGCTTGGAGTTCCTTGGCAGCTTTTATTCCGAGAAGGAATCCGGGGGAAAAAGGACCCAGAAAGCAGGGAATGGGGGTTTATATAGGGAAGGCAGGGGGCGGGATTACATAACAGCCAATTGGCTTGAGGATTGGGAAATGGACCAATCAGGGGAAGGATCAAGAAAGGACCAATCAGCTGTGGCAAAGGGAGAGGGGGAAGGGAAAGGACCAATGGGGTATGAACAATTAACATAACAGTTACAAAGCCTTCTGGGGATAACAACTTTTCTCACCATGACTGCGAGTAGTCTCTCAAGGTCTCTCCCTTAGGGAGATAATTTCAAACTTGAAACCTAAGGGCTGCTCTTTTTCCAGGGAAGAGTGTGTTCTCTATTGCCAGGGTCTACAGCCTCCAGAAGCCTAACTGCCTCAACAACCTACCTGTAGGAGGAACAGGGAAAATCTTTTCCTGAAAATTTTGATAGTATCTCCAAAATGTAATTGGTTTATTTTAGACAAAAATGGACTGTGAAAGACTGAATGTCTCCCTAGTCCGTTTCCCTGGTGAAGAGAGCGCTCTGGTCAAAATCTAATTGCCAGGATTTGATATTTCTTCCAAACGACAATTCTTGCTAGACAAATTGTCTGATGATTTGGGCCTTCTGGCATTACTTTTTCTAAACCAAACAAAGATTAGTTTGAGCAACAAGAAGAACCAAGTGCAAACATTTTTGCCATTTCTTTGCTTATTTCTCCTTCAGCTTTGAATCTTTCTTTCCTTTCCCATTCTGTATGCCCATATCATATCTTCCCACTCTATTTTCCTCTTTTTGCTGTTGCCATTCTTCCACTTTTCTCTATTTTGTTTTCATTTTGCACTTAACTCCTTGTTTGTGCTCATGGCACTCCTTTGACAGAAGGCATCTTACCCTCTGTTTTACTCCCCATTGGCCTCCCTCCCTCTTTTTGAGTTTCTCATCCCTTTACATTCAATGTGACTCTCTCCTTGTACACACCCCAGTATACCCTTTGAGTGTATGTATGCATATAGAAGAGACAATCCCATCTTTTATCACAGCTTTTAAGCTGCGCGGAGCTTCCAGCTCTTGATCTCCTTATCTCACACATTCTGTGCCATGTTTTAATGCTGTGATTAATAAAAAGTCTGTGTTGGAAGCTTTTAGTTACATAATAACAAATAAACCAACACTTTGGTTTGTGGGGGTTTGTTGATGGACTATCAAAAAGTTAACAAACTATCAACTCCCATATGGCTTCTATTCAGTAACTGACTGAAACCTTAGATTTTCTGAGAGTATCTTGGCCCTTTGAATAGCAGCTGTCCTTTGTGGCAACTTCTTACCTAACACATGTTCTTGTTGAATGACAGAGTCCCTTCCTTTCCACCTTCCTCCAAGGACACTAGCTCCTGGTATGAGTGATCCAGTGTGGTGAGGCTGAGGTCACTCAGGGAGCTGAGCTGCCACATCACTGTGCTTTGTGGACGATGCAGCCCCACAGCAATCACCTTCGGGCAGTCAGTATACCTGTACTGGCATCAGGCCAAAACACAGCATGTTTATGGCAGTATTCCAGTCAGGGTCTTCCCCAAAATACCTGGATTTGGGGAAGATGGTAAAGCATTACACTTCCCAGGGACTTTCATCTCTAGTATTTGTTCACTGCCTTAGCAACAGGGCATCAGAATTTATATTTGAAAGCTGAGGTAAACACTGACAATAATAAGACTGAAGCTTTTAGAGCTTTTTCAAACAAAATCCATCATATCTGTCTTTGCTTAGAATCCAGTTAGACCTTTGTATGTATACTTATTGATGACCTGTATAGAATAATAGCATTAAGATGACAAACATAATTCTCTGTGCTCAACTAGTAAAAAAACCAAAATGCTTTCATCCAAACGTCAAATACATAATTTGGATAAATCCACGAGGGTAATGTTCATTCTCTGCAATAGGCCATCTGGCAAAGAAGACACTGTGCCAATTAATATAGATGGAATGACTGTTAGCACTACAGACAGTAAATATTTCAGACTAATCTTTTTTGTCATTTATCAGCTACATTCATCCTTCAAAATTTGCAGTCAGAGTCTCCAGCACGTTGAAACAGATTGATCACGTTCAGATTTTACTACCCTGCAAAACCTTTGCCTTCTTTTAAATTCTTTTATAGTTCTGGCCTCCACTATTTGTATGAGGGTGAAAGATTATTGTGAAGGGACAGCACAGTTAGCAGCATTATTTGACTGATTTGCCTGCCTATCTCATTAATGTGTATGTATTGCCTTGCTAAATGTTATGTTTAATCCAAAGATTGTGATTCACCTCTTTTTCTCTAAGGAAAAGGTAAATACAGTTTGAGTAACAGAACCCTAATGGCTATTCCAGAAGAGAGAATAATAATATGTTTGCAATATTAACTTACAAGTTGATCCTGAGGAGGTTTGGTCAACTTTTCACCTCACCTAAAATAATTTACCATGACTTTATTACAGTTATATTTCTAAGAGACCTAGGAAGTTCTTTTATAATACCCAGGAACTATTATTTTAATTGTATTAAAAGAAAATTTTTGAATGTTAATTTGTTTTCTGGAGCCATTTGACAAAGCACTAAACAAAGCCATATGGGAACCGAGAAACATATTCTCCAGTGTTCAAAGTGCTTCAGAAACACCATAGTTTTGAATCTTATCCTTTAATGTTGGAAAATTAGTAATGAAGCATTTAAAACCTTCCTCATTATAATACAATACCAGCAGTAAAATAAATTGTGTGATGGTGGAAGTAGCAGATCAGATTTTTTTTTATTTTTCAGGCCATCACTTTGCAGTCTAAAGGGAAAAAAATGAAAAAAATAAGAAAATGATCAAAACACAGTTGGCTTTGTCTTTTTATTTTTGGTTGCTTTTAAAGGTGTAGAGAGACAGGAAGAAACTTTGCATATTACTCATATGGAAACTTGGGGTATGCATATAGAGCAGTGCAGATTGGACCTCTGTAATGTGGTCAGAGAGGGTTTTTTGAAGATGGCTTCAGCACTTCTCACTTTCGACCATATTCTGCGTTGCATCACAGGAAGCATTTAACGCAATATGAAAAAAAATATTTTTTTTAGTATCAAGATTGAAACATACCTTCATTAATGTGAATAGCACAGGATCATAGAATCAGGATCATAGAATGTTTTGGGTTAAAGATCACCTAGTTCCAATCCCCCTGCTGTGAGCAGGAACACCTTCCACTAGACCAGGTTGTACAAAGCTCCATCCAATTATGCCTTGAATGCTTCCATGGGTGGCGTGTCAGCAAATTTTCTGGGCAACCTATGCCGGTGCCTCACCACTTTTACACCAAAGAATTTCTTCCTAGTATATCGTCTAAAACTACCCTCTTTCAATTTAAAGCCACTACTACATGTCAAATTAACAAAATTACTACAAAGTGTCTGATCTGAAAGTTTTCTGCGAGTTTTGTTATAACTGAAATCACATACTGATTTCACCAATCTGACTCCCACTGTTATCTGAGGCCAACAGCTTCAGTAATCCAAAGGAGTTCTCAGTAAATGAACAGATAAGTGTGTTTGGCTATTTCTAGAATCTGTAATGCAGATGTTCTTGCTAAGCAAATTGGTTTTATTTTGCAACAAGAGCACCACAATGCTCTATGAGGATTCAGAAATTTCTTGGGATTTGAGACATACACATACACAAAGAGGCTTTATGAAACACTAACTTGTGCCAGTTTTGTTTATATTGCCTTTGATAAGCTGTTAAGTTCCCAGAAATGAACCCACTCTATCATTTCTAGGGCAGTTAGTCTTCCACGAATTTGGTGGAATTGAAAGAAAATGAAATATAGAAACAGGTGGGAATTTAGACAAAAATATCCCATTTTTTTAATCTCAGTCTCAAATATGTGACATTGTTTTCTTTCAGAGAAAAATGGTGGATGCAAAATTATAGATATTTTAGAAAGTGACAAATCAGATATTTACATCCACATTATAGCACACATGCAAGCCTATAGAGTTTGCAACTCCAGTTACCATAAGAACATTTGTGTTTAATCACCTAAAAACATAGCTCAGGGAGTGATTAATTATGTCTGAAGAGCTGTACATTTCTAGAACATAATGCCCTATGCAGACTTTGCAATTCAGCCCTATTCTTGCTTGTCCTAGATGACCTTCAGGCCAGCTGAAGTTTTTAATTATGTGTTTATAAATACTCATGCTGGAGACATATTCACTCACTATTTTCCTTCATGAAACTTTGCTTTCTAATGTATCTTCATCTTTCATGTCAGGGATGTTTTCTCATTTTTTACTTTCACCATATTCATTGCATGTTTGCAAGTTCCTGGTTTTGAGCTATGAGAGAAAAAACAAGAATTCAAATCTCAAGGACATACTTATTTTTAATATTACTTATTTAGTAACCTTTTGTGATAGTTTTGTGGTGTACAAGTTTACAAAGGCTATACTGCAGAGCTTTCGAAGAGTACCTAAAAAAGGATGGGAAATCACAGTTATAGGGTTCACTATCAAGATTAAGATATTATTTTAAATATATAATTACTGTGAGTAGTATATCTTACTAACTTTAACCTCTTCATTGTAGTGAATAATAGTTTTTTAATCTGTGAACTAAGGTCTGCTGGTGGTGAATGAATAAAAATTGAGAGAGCAATTTTTGATGTCTGACCAAAGCATAAAGGAATTTCTCTGTGTTGATAGGAATAAAATTCTTGAAAATGTTTATAGACACTGTTTTGACAGCCACCCTTTACATTTGTCTTAATAAAATAATTGTTTCCAATTTCTACTGTTCTTTACCATATGCTAGCATTTGGTATTGAGAGCATCCATTTTTTTACAGTGCAAGGGAACAGTGCTCTTTCAAGTGACCTTGTAGGCACTATTACTTTTTAAAGAACAAATAGCAGATGTGAGACATTAAATATGAATTTATGAATTTCAATTTACTTAGTAAAAAAACATTTTCATTGCAACCTTCACTTGCATTGTAAGCTCCATCATGATTGAGATGTTTAAGACCATGATTCCATGAGAATTTTTCTCAGTGATGGAATGGCTCATATAGTTCTTACCTTCTCCCTCTCTTCCACTGTTCACTCCTATCCTTTCTCTCCCTTTTAACTGCACTATAATCTTTATAGAAGAGAACAGGCTAGCCTGAAGTTACTGCTGGGATCAACCTCTCAACCAAACCTCACAAGAGCATTTCACAGAGGTGTAAAAGTAGACTTTTTCCATCCAGAAGTGATGTATGAATAATTAGATGAGGCTGAAAGAAAGAGATGCTATGAGACATTACACAACTTGTAAATGAGAATCATATGCAAGAGTGGCAGGATATAGGCAGAAATTTATTCAGAGATGGATTTTTTTTCACAGTCTACACAGGCTTAAAAAACTTATGTATTTCTCATTCTCTCACCATGTACCCATATTTACCTCTAACTGGGAAAGCAGAGCTCCCACAGACCAGTGGTCTCCATGCAGAGCATATGTTAACACAAAATCCTTGGAAGAACTGTGACAGATGTCCTGAAATTATATTCCTGAAATTTGCAATGTTGTGAACAGCAACCACCTCTACTCTTAACTTGAGATCTCAGGAGAGTAAGGAACTGAGTGACTGGATTCATGCACAGCAAACTGTGACCCAGAGAGTGGACAAGTGCCTGACAAAACAACATTTCTGTACTACTGCCCTTAAAGACTTACCTGTTCATTTTTGAGCATCTCTGGTTCATAATAATGCCGTTTCTTCATAAAATCATGAATTCAAAACCAGATCACAAAACCAGAGTAAGGAGCAATGAACTAGGCACAAATGAAAAATATGAATATTTGTGTCCCTGGCCATGATTTCACAATCATTCTAATCTGCTTAGAGAATTACCCCTTTTCCACTGCAGGAATAGATAAAAATAAGAAACAGAAATATTTCTAAAACAAAAATTGAAATAGAAGTTATCTCTCAGCGTACATTTTCTTCTCTATATCCCGACTTTTCTGAAAATTTAGCCCAGGGTGGTTAGACTATGAAGAAGGAAAGAGAAGATGGGTTTTGCACTAGCTAGAAGGAGTTCTAAGAACATGGGGTTGACTGGAGGGAGAAAATGCAAAGTCAAGAGCAGAAAGGAAAACCACTAGGAGCAGTTCATAAAAGGGGAAGAAGGCAAGTGAAGAGTATGAGGGGGTGTAACATTATTTTAGCAGGATGATGAAATGCAAGAAGGGGTGGAGCTGATAATTGAAATTAAATTAGAACATTCTGTTAGCATTCTGGAAGACTTAATATGTTCTATTCTTACCAGCAGCAGATTAACATGAGAATATTATTAAAAAAAAAAAAAGAAAAAAACAACAAAAAACAGACAACAACAACAAATACGCAACCTTTTGGTATAATTAAAATGTCACTGGACATTTCTTACTAGAAGAGCAACAACATCTTGCAGAAACACATCGATTCTTCCAAGTAAAAGGTAAGAGAAACCTTGGGTGAACTTGCTTCCTTCTTCCTGCTCTCAAGAGTACAAACCTCAGAGTGGGATGGTCATTGCTGCCTGCCAGCTCTAATGTGAGGAATTTCTGTCTGCAATTCAGTAGCTGCATGATACAAGGAGGCTTTTATGAGGAGAGGCCCCAGATCTTTTATAGTTCAACAAGGTACCAAGATCTTTGTTTAGAGCTAGCAAACCCCAACTGTTTTCACTGCTCTGAGAATCCAGCTAGAAAAACCTTTGTAGACAAGAAGCACACAACAAAGTCCAGCTGGTTCCTTGAAGTGTGGGTTTAAGCAACTGAAAATAATAGAGGGAAGAATTCCTGGAACTTCTCCAAGGACTGAGGCAGAGTGTTCCTTTCCTCTTTGTCTCTCTGATTCTGCTTTTCAAAGACCACTGTCACAGCATCCCTTCTAAGAAGAGAGATCATTCAGTGTACTTCCTCTGCCTTAGAGGGTTCTCTGATTGTCCATTAATGTTTCTCCCCCATTGAATAAATGCATGCCACAGGGGGTAGGTAATGTTTGGGATATTAGTTTTTGTTCTGGGTTTCATCTGTTTTTAAACATGTGGGCCTAATATTCTGGTAATAAGCACACTGACATAAATAGAGTTGTGTACATGCACAAAGAAGTTCAAATTTATCTTTGTCTGGAGGAAGTCCTTTTCAAGGACAGATGCAACATATGGGAAGTGGGGAGGTGGGACTAGACTGCTAAGTAGCTGTCACAGTCTTGTTTAGGATCCATGTAGAACCATGGTACCCCAGGGAAATCATCATTGAACTCTGTTCTTGTAGGAATTACTTTTTTGGCACAGGGAAGACAAACACTGTTCTGGCCTCTTAATCTCCACCTGCCAACGTTCACCATTTATCCAGTATTACAGCTTTCTTTTGTGGGTTTAAGAAAAGGACTTACTATTTTGAGTGGCCTCCAAGAATGTGAAACAAGTAAGAGCATGTCCTGATGAAACAGACCAGATCCAATAAGATGACACTGTGCCTACTGTCTGACTGTACTGGTGAGATGGGAATGAAAGCTGTTAACTGTCTGTCATGCAAAGGTCAGGGCAGGCCAGGATACAAGTTACAACCACAGCTGACAAATGCAGAGTATGGCAATGGGGTGACTCTGCTGCATGTTCTTGCTGAGGCAGACAGCTAAAGAAAGCAACTCACTGCATTTTTTAAAATAGCTTCTCCCATTAAATTAATCAAAATATTAAATTAAGAATTAATTTATTTTTAAAAGGGGTTTTTTTAAATTACATGTTAATTTAAAAACAAAATTATGTTCCTCAATATCCACACTCTGTATATTTCCCCAAGTGTAAATATCAGAGCCATAAAACTTTGATATGGGAAGAGATTCTGAGAACCTGAAAGAGGCAACAGACTCAGAAGGACAGAAGATAATTCTGAGAAGAAAAATAATAGACAGAATTAATCACTGAAATGACTCATTCAAATAGTATGACAAGACAAAAAAGTGCACTCTAGGGAAGACCAGAGTTTATTAAGAAAAGAAGTAAAAGCAAACTAGTCAAATGACAGTGGAGTTACGAGCTTAATGCCCTTCATCCCTCATATAATTTTATTAAAGCAGACTCAGACTATGACGTATTTCGATACAAAACTTACCTCTTTCTCTAGATTACCATGGGGTAAGTGAGAAGAGATGGGGTTCTCCCCAATGACAGTGCAGAACAGAGGCATTGTACAGGCTTATACAGGTTTGTAATCCTGCCTTGCAATGCTCCTTGCTTCACTCCTGCTCTGGCTGCAATTGTCTTTGCTGTGTATGGTGTGACTGACACCTATGGATCCCTTCTGAAGTGAATTGCCTTTTGAGACCAGCCTTGGAGCAATGGGCAGAAGAATCTCGTTGTCTTGTGCAGCTCCATCACCTGCAAGCATAGCCAGGGACAGCCCTTGGGGCTGGCAAAATATCAGTATGAGCAGAGCCTCCAGTGCTTTCCCCTCATCTTTCATTGACAGATGGAAGCTGAGTTGGATGATGTGAAGATCCACAGCAACATCTTGAAAAAAACATTGATGGCAATTTTTTGAATAGTTTAGAAGAGTTTTACAGAACTGATCTCTGTTTTCCTCTCAGCAAAGATAAATAATTGATATCTGACTGTAGGTACAGGCTGAATATTCTGATTTTTAATTTTCAGACAAATAAGGTCTTTGTTTTACAAGTACTTTGTTTTATAAGCCAGTGACAAAAAAAAAAAAAAACAAAGGGTAGAAAGTGAAGCCATAAGCATCTGTGCAAATCTCATGTTCTTCAAGATTAGCAATCAAAGAAAATAACGTAAAGGCAAAAAACCAAAAGTAATTGAACTGGAAAGGCTGAAATCTTCCAGATATGATGTTCTCCTCAAAGAACTAAAAGAGAAGTTGATGTCTTCTAGCTCTCCTATTTGACACTGTTACTGGTATTTAATGAAACTATGTCAGATTACACTCCATTTACATTTCTGAGAGTTGTCCTGTAAACAAAAGACAGAGGTATCATTCATTAAAAATTAAATATGATCTTTTGTAAGCCAATTCTTAGGCAAGGAATCAGTTTGGAAATGAAGTCCCTCACTACAAAATCACACAAATCACCTTACTGAAATTGTTACTCATGTAATATATTCATGCCCTATTCATTGGTATTTCTTTACAAATATGAGGAGAACTGTTCAACATTTCTGAAATTTATACACTTTCACTTCAACCAATATTATTTACTATGGTGTGTGTTCTGAATTGTATTATGCTATCATGTGAAAGCTCTGCTTCTGCATATTTCATCCTTCCATCCAAGCATTCAGTCATGGATGTGCATCACTCTTGCTATTTGCAGTTTATTTTCCTCTATTCTTAAGGTTAAATGGTGTTTACATGTTTTGGAAGTAACCACTAATGAAAATTAGAGCTCAGGGGGCTGACTCTTGTCACAAACCAGAACAATTGAACTGCCAATCCTGAACACAAAGAACAAAGCAGAAAATGGGTAGATGGGCACCTCTAAGGAATATTGTTGACATAATCCTTTTTCTTATGTCAATAGATGGAGGCAGAGTCTATATGCACTAGGAAGAATTTAAACTAATAAAATGTAACTTGATTTATTGCTTCTGAATATTCAATATTTTAAAGGAAGATTGTCACACCTCTGACATCTAATGCCATCTTCTTCACCAAGGGAATACATGTAGCCAATAGAAAATATTTGATCATATTTTCTTCCTTCCTTTCTGTATAATATATTTAATATTTATTGAGATAATACAGCAGCTTTTATGTCTTCTGCAATGTTTTTTCTTGTTCTGAAGATCACTTTTGTAAATCTGCTTGCTAAACCCATGTGGTTCTCTGACATTAATAATTTAAACTATACATATGTTAGTAACTTGACCCAAGGAGTGTATGAAATCTAACAAATAATATCATGCATGAAAGAAACTATGAACTAAACAATCTATTGTTGTCTTACAGGTAAAAAGATTATCTTATCATCATGGATGACTTGCTGTAACATAGTTTTTCTCAGGAAAGACCTTTGCAAAGATGTTTTAAAGGTAGAAAAATATACCTTTTCTCCTCTTAAGACTGAATACTGTAATTTCTGGGCAAAGCTTTCTATGATAAAGAAGATTTAAAAAATTGAAATAAAAGAATTTGAAAGGAAACTAATATAAAAGACAAAAACATTGTTGATATTTTTAACATGTAATATCATCTTGGTTGTCACATCCAGCACAGCAGGACAGCTGATGCCAGTAGAACTACTCTAATCAATGGAATTTAGTTTCCTCACTTTAGTCTGTGAATCACCCACAAACAGAATCATTGAGGCATTGAGGTCAGCAGTGACCTCTGGACTAGGCCAACACCCCTGCTCAGAGAAAGATTAGCTACGGTAGGCTGCTATGGATGGTGTCCAGTAAAGGCTTTAAGTGTCTCCAAAGATGTAGACTCCACAATCACTCTGGGCAACCTCTACAAGATTTTGGCCATATTCACCAAAAAACCCTGAAGTTGTGGTCTCACGTTTAGGTGGAATTAAAACTGTACCCACTGCCTCTTATCCTTGGATCATTGGATACCATGAAGGAAAGATTGGTTCCACTTTATTTAATGTCCTCAAAGATATTTTTAAACATATAAGCCCCATGAGGCTTCTCTTCTACAGGCTGAACAGTCCCAGCTCTCCAAACCTATCATGACAGATGCTTCAGAGTCTTAATTATCTTTGTGGTCCTTGGCTGGAGTTGATCCAGTATGTTCATCCTTTCTTCTGCTGTTAGCTCAGGACTCCAGTTGTATCTCACCAGTGCTGAGCAGAGGAGAAGGACTATCTATTTCAATCTGCTGACAGTGCTTTGCCTACTGCACCTCAGGAGGCTGTTGGCCTGCTTTGCTTCAAGGGTGCACCCCTGGCTCATGTTCAGCTTGTTGTCCATCAAGGAAATAAACATAACGAAGGTATTTGTATATTTTATAATGAGTTAAAATGAATGTGCAGCCATTGTGAATTGTAGGACTTCAGATGAGTTTAAAGGCAGTGTGTGCACACAGGTCTTCCTATTAATAGTTTAAGCTCAGGTTCTTTTAACTATATCATCAGCTTTTTGAACTTGGCTTTGGCTGGGGGAGAACTCAACCATTTCACAAAGCTGAGTTTTCAATCAAACCATTCTTATTTTAAAACTCAGCTCCAATCTGGAGAAAAAGAATAATGTTTAATTACATACTTCAGTGCACCTCAGAATAGAAATGGGCTTTTGTTAATCGCCACTGCAAACTCTCAAACACCACTGAGACTCTTGATCATCCTTTTAAGATGAACTAAATCCATGATAACAGGGAAGTGTCTAAATAGAGAAAGCAGAAATTTGAATTCTACTTTGGATATAATGTTGGCATTAAAAAAGCAAAATACCAAGCATTATAAAATTGGGAGCTTCATTCATTGTTTGCAGAATATTTTAGTACTCATGCTGTGAACTATATACAATGCTGTTTCCTTTTCTTTTCAGAAGAAATATCTACTCCAAAATAATACATCTTTAAATGAATTCTTCAGATGGTAGCATCAAGTCTTTATTTCTTAAAAATCATAGCAATCGTTATTGGATTTATTTGTACAGAGTTAAAATAAATCTCAGAGTACATTTAGAAGATATTTTTTAAAAACAAATTGACAAGCAGTGAGCTTTTTGGAGCATGATGCTAGTTTGTTATCATTTACAGGAACATGCTTGGAAATGAAAAGTGTCTGGGCTCAAAATTTCTAAACGAAATTGAGTTGTCTGACATCTGAGATTCCAACAATGACTAGCTGTGAGAAAGAGTTTGAAATATGGTTTACACATTCCAGGAAAAGAGTCAGCTAAAACAGAGGAGATGTACAAGGAGGAGCAGCAAGCAAGGTTAGCAGCTTTTAAATGTCTGTTAATAGTTTGTCAGAATCATTGTGTACATTATTCTGTGTGAGTAAAAAATAAGCAACATAAGGAGAAGATTGAATACTGAATGAAACTTCAATGTCGTGTCTATGCAGAGCAGCAGAGAGTCCAAAATCTGACAGAGACGACTGACAGATATAAGACAATCCTTGATATATACATTAGAATATGGAAATAAGCTCCAGGAAACAGTAGCATTTGCTGTTGTTTCTGAAGTGAAAAATAACATTCACATTGCCTTACTAAGTAATAAGCATCTCTTATTTTCATAGTTCAGTGTACTGAAAAATTTTACAACTTAAAAAAAAGTGAAAATCAAAGATGTGGGTTTACTACAAATTACTGTAACTTTTCGTGGGGAAAAAAAAAGCCATTCACAAACCTTCAGGTTATAAGCTGTTCCAGGCAAGGCTTAGTCTCCAAGCATTCAGATGAAACTGGAACTTCTATTTTTTGTCTGGCTCTAACTTGCCCCTTGCTCAGGACATCGTAACACCAGAGTAGGTTTGTAAGCTCCAAGGAGTCAAAGGAGAGAAACAGTTTGCTAACCAAAGTAGGTACTCATAGACCCTGAGAGGGGTTTTACTTCTCTCCATTGTCTACTTACAGAGTCTAGACTGCTGATTTAGGTAGTTTGGATTATCCTGCTGAGGCCCACTAACAACCCTTTAAGTGCTGCTTTGGTGAAACAAAGTTCCTAATGTAGTCTGAATACTGCAGACAGGCACAGCTTACAAGCTTTTCTGGATCTGCACCCAAAAGCCTCATCAAAAACTGTGGAAGAACCTTAGTAGTGATAATAAGATGAATGAAAGAGTCTCTTACACCTAGCTGAAATTGCATTCCTGTATCTGTCAGCAGAAGTCTGAAGTAAAACTGGGGTCTCTGAGTACTGTATCCACATATGAATAAATCAGCATACATCTGTAGAATTAAGCTGTGATTTATTTAGTTCAGTTTCCTATTCATGTTTAATGTTTTGATGATAAATCTTTCAGATGACAAAGAAAATTACCCATAAATTCCTCTGGGGAGGGCGGTCTATTAACATTGCTTGCAGGACCTCCCACTAGAGAGACAAACCAAATGAAGCCACAAAGAATATGCAATCAAGCAAGCATTGTGTGGGAACTGTGAGGCAGCAGGGAAATTTAAATATATATTCCTAAGGAAGAAAGAACAACAATAATCAGCACATGCACACACACACACCCCCCCCCAAAAAAAAAGGCATCAGCAGAACTGGTTTTAAAAGTACTAGGATAATTTTGGAGTTACTCTGGCAGATCTAAAGATGCACAAAATTATAAAGACAGTTCTAATGTGAATGTAGTGCAATTAGGGTAGAATCCTCAATTTATGCATTGTCTCACAAACTGGTCTAGAAAAAATGCAATCTATATCTATGTCTAACTTATTCCAAAATGTAGAGAAACTGCTCTCATCTTGGAGAGTTGCAGACCTGAAAATCTGGAAAATTTAAAATAGTTTGCTCACTTTGTATGATTATAGACCAGTGAACTGACAGGGTTGTTACCGGGATCTTTTAAAGGTGTAGTGGAAGAGGAGAAAGAGAAATGTGGGGTAGGATTCAGCTCCAATTGAAGCATCCACTTCTAGGCAGTCACAATGGAAAGGTTCTGCAAATGAATCAGGGGTCTAAGCTCCAGTACAGGAAGAGACAATGCAGTCAGCACAGCCAAGGAATCATGGAGAGTAATTCAGCTCATCCTAAGGAAAGCAGATAGCCATGGTCAGCTCTAGGCTACACAGACTATTAAGGATACCAGTGAGGATAATAGGAATTAAACTTTTAAGCTGTAGACATGTGGAGTCTTATATATTCATTCATTTATATATCATTACCTGTGAGCTGATTCCCTGTCAAAGCATCTCAAAATCAAATACATTCCAGATTCTGTTAACCTTGAAAGGAATTGAACCTATATCTACTATATTCAAAACCACAGGCAGGACAAACAAGCAGGGTCTGCAACAGAATTGTGGGATGAATCAGCCTCATTTTACACTTCAGCAGCCCCCAATTGCTTTGTCAGAGCAATAACCACATGGAGAAAAGAACTAAGAAAACTGGCCTCAAAGGACTTTGCAATCAGTTCCCTCCTAAATACGACGTGCTTATCAAGTAGGTTCGTGTCTGTTGGTACCATCAGCCCCTCAGCCTGAGGGGTGGGAACCTCGTGTCCGCACCTGTGGCTGTGGGCACCCGAGGCATGGTTGCTATGCAAAGCCTTACCCAAATTGTTCCATCAACAATTTGAGCAAGGTGTGGGGGAAAGTGAGATGAGAAGGAGGAAAAACAAGCTTCTTTATTTTAAGACTGTTTGGAGATAACTGAGAAGTAGAACAGGACAAATATTTTCAGCTAAAATATACATGAGGCTGAAAATGTAACCTGAGCAAAGCTGAGCTTTTTCTGAAATTGGTTGAGGTCACTTTTGACATAAGGAGTCAAAAGTGAAGCTTTTCTTTCTAAAATAAAAACTTATTGAATGCCCTTGTTGGAATTTCCTTCAACTTTACATACAGATTTTTTTTTTTCCTAAAATGAATTATTGTGGAAATTATTATCCATTTAAAACTGTGTAAATTTTTTTTAATCTGCTGATTTTTTTTAGGACTGGCAGAAAATGTAAAAAATATTTCTAGGTCTGCTGAAGAAGAGTTAGATTCACATAGCAAAACTTTAATTGACATTAACTAGTTTCACTGAATGGAAGAATTAACAAGCTAAAAATGTTTTTTGTGATCCTATAATCATAATAAATTACTGAAAAATATATCAAAATTTAAAGAAAAAAATATGACTAAAAACTTTTGACAAAACAATATATCTTGTATCAGCATTCAGCCTGTTTCAACAAAATTTTACTCCAAAATCAGGGAACTAAATTACCCCTAAATAAATGCACTCTATTAAGGTTGTTATAAATAAATAAATCAGCATTGCCTCCCTAGTTTTTGGTTTGTAACACACATGTACTTCAGTAAGAAAGAGATATTCCATTTGAGCTTTATATTTAATTTCACTTCAATATTAGAACTTGATATTTTGTGTTATAGGGATTATATCACGTGGGAATGCAAAGACATGAAAATGAAATGCAGTAATATCCAAGTGTTTATTTTTTAAATTTATCCACATTAAGAAATATGTACACTTTCATTTTTCAATCCAAATAATAAAAATAAATTTTACAATGTTAGAATTTCCTGTGGGATGGAAATAATTTTTTGAACCAATTACACTAATAAGAATGTAAAGACATTTTATTCACTCTCCATGTTCCCATGACTCTAAAAATATATCAGTTTATTTGAAACTGTTGAATGCTTCATTAAAATTAGATCAATAAAAAATATATAGTTGAGATATCTTTTTAATTCTTCTAACATTGAACAAATTAAGGAACCAAGAACTGGTGTATATCCAATGATGTTACCCTCTTTGGATGGAAGACAGATTTCCTAACAATTATTAAATTCTTTTAAAAGCTATTGAAATTTTCTTCCCTTTCCACTGCCATTAAAACACTTAAAATGTCATTTTAAGTGTTCTTACAGACAGCAGGTGTTGGAAACCAAAAGTGATATAGTATGGACAATCTTGATTTAGCTGCTTAAGAGTACAGGACAATTGTTCTTCTAGACTCCCTTCTAAGTACACTATTTTAATAAGACTATATCCAGATAGGAAATCTTGTAATTTTATTTCACAGCCATCTAGTAATAACAAAGTCCTCTTAAAATATGGTGTACTGATGTTTCTGAGAAAATATGTTTGCATGACACATCTACCATGGTTTAGAAGGTTAGTATAACCAGAGCTCTGGCTGTGTCATATAACTGGTGCATTTTTATTTGATATAAAGATGTATTGCCTATATTGGAATAAAGTGGCAAGAATATGTGCTCTGAATTACATTGATCAACTGTAATTGTCACTATAATTCTCTTACACCTCAAAGGGTATAGAAAATGAGATAAAGGAACTAAAACTTACATAAAACACATATTCTTCCCAGAATATGGAGCCAGATTGAAGATATTCAGGTTTTGTGATAAAACATTTTGGTCTTAATCATGGTCATGAATTACCCAAAAAAAAGAAGTTCAGAACTGCTGACTGTGACACAGAATTTTACATGGAGAATAAATCTAGCCTATCCAAATGATCTGAAAGAGGCAGAGATTTTTAGTGTAGGTGGAAATAATTCTGTTAATAATACTAAATATGTATGAATTCTGAACTAGAAAACACTGTAAAATGAAAAGAGGTTCTGTGACAGTCTTGCAGTTTTCAAGATTGCACTGTGAAAAATACATATTGAATTTAAAAGTCGACGTTAATAAAACTCAGAAACACACTTTAAGTAAAATATGCAGAAAAGTAGAAGAATAACACCTCACATTAAAACCACAATTCTTTATTATCTGACTTCATTTGCTCGAGAAAAGCTGTTTGTCTTGATCACTTTAATACAGTAATTTTGATAGATTAAAATTGTGAAGCTGTTGGATCCCTCTCATATATTTGACCAGTGTAATTATATCATTTCTTCTAAAATTTGTTATTTGTCTGTAACAAGATTAAAGCACCTGCTGTTACAAGCTTTTCATTCCAATTACACTGATGGGAACTTCACATTTTTCAGCTACTCAACACAAAATCTGTTTAAAACAGAAGCAACAAAACACCTGACTGACATCTGGGAATGCAACCATGTTCTGATTAATAAATGAATTGTGTTGCTGTATAGTTACAGACATATAACAAGTCTTTGAAAGAGGCATTGCCAGATACACAAATTGAGCAGAAATCTATAGTAGAAAAAGATTTTGGAAATTATTCTGGCAGTTCTACTATTGATGAAGCTTTAGATAAAAACTCTGAGACATAACTCTATAAAACCACACTATTAGCTTCTGAACTCTTGATTTTAAAGTACTCTAGGTGAAAAAAAAAGAAATTTTTTTAGTTATCAGTTCACATTAAAAAGCTAAGTTGGGTTGGGTTTGGGGTTCTTTTTTGGGTTTTGGGGGGTGTTTTTTTGAACATCCAATTGATTCAAATGGTTATAATGGTTAAGGAGTCTGTTGATGTCAAAGGGGCCCAAAAATGGCTTCTGCATTGAACCTTTGAAATCCAAGCAATGGTACTTAGTTTTGGAGCTGGTAGATACATTTGTAATTTGGAAGTGGTAGAAAATTCCAGAGATGTTCTGTTCATTTTCCCTATGTACTCTAAGTGTTGTCACAGATCTCAGTTAAAAACAAAAAAAACCCATGTTTGTAAAAATAAGTTTTGGTATTTTTGGTGTGATACAGCCTTTAGAAATTTTCATACTCAAAATCAATCAGATTAAAAATATATATTTTCGAACTCATGTGACAATCACATATTCAGAACCACATTTAGATGGCAAATTGATATCTAAAGAACCCTCTCATGTGTTTACATCCTGGAAATATATAGTGGAAGTTTTGCAGAACTTTTACTACAGAACTTACTTGCTAGTAGATTCATATTAAGAAAATTCCTACAGACATCTCAACCCGAAATCTGTCTTTTCCCACACTGTTGGTAGTTGTGTCTGCATGTAACAGAGTTCTGTAACCTTAGGATTTTACACATAAATAAAACCCTTCTCCCACATGCAAAGGAGAAAGATTTAAGTCCAACAATTCTTAATAAAAGTAGTAAAAATACTATACAGAAATCAAAGATAATTTTTATTCAATATTCACAAAAGCATACTTTTGTCTCAGACACTTGTGTCTGCCTTCTGGGACTCTAAAGGAAGCTACTGAAGAAAATTCTCAATAAAGACAGCATGCTCTGTATCTCTTGCAATCAAAAGTTAGAATTCTAGAGGACAGAAAAGGAGAAAAAAGTATCCTAATGCCTCAGGGAGCTTGAAAACACAGGGCAGGGAACTGAACCTTCAACAAGTGTATGAAATATGTGACAAGTCTGCAGCAATGATGTATTGGGTAGGGTGTGTTCACCTCAATATTCCAGGATAAATTATTACCTTGGATGATTAGGCATTAGTGACAGAAAGGACTTATGATCTGTAACACTGCTACAGCTGAAAACATAAGGAGTGAGAGTAAATATGGATGCTAATTTATTATAATTTCAAAGCCATACATAAATCTGCCCTTTTAAAGTCGAAAATTAGAATACAGCAGTGTTGTACTAAATATTACAAAAATGTGCTTTGTAACAGAAATACAGAAAAAAAAGCAATTGGCAATATATTAACATAAAGAATTCTGCAGCCATGCCTTAATATTCATTACAGTTTTCAGCTAAACATTGTAAAATGGATTTCTGTCTAAAGTACCCAGCAAAAACATTACTGTACTGTTGAATAAACTGTTTCTTGTGTTCTTTTCCTGACTTTCATCTACAAATCATGGACTCATTCCTCAAAATAATAATAATAATGGCCTTGTCAAAGTATTGTTCCTAAGCAATCGAACATAAAGATATGTGCAATTATTCTTTGCCTTCCCAACTATTTCAGCTCTGCAGGGAAGGACACAATGTCGTTGTCAGCAGGTGTAATTATTACACCTTCTGCTTCCCAAGGTGTACCATGGTAACTTGAGATAAGCTAAACGTACCAGCAAGCAAAAGAGTTAGCGTGTGGTAATGTACAGCTTATGCGCCCCAAAAATCAAAATAGAAATATCGAGGGCAGTTTGAACCAGTTTAAGATGATGAGACAATTTTTTCCATCTATACTGTTTTGTTGACATTCAGGAATAGAGATGCTTGCCCCTCCTCTACTCTCCCGAATGGGATTTGTTGAAAATAGTCACATTGACAAAAGAGTATTACAGAAGGGACTCTAGAATGTCCTCTGACATCTGAAATAGTGGCTTTTCTCTTTTACTGACCATAGGTTCCAATATAAAAGCTAATTATTGGGTTGGAATTACAGAGATGAAAGTAAATAGGATTTTTTGTTCAACTTCCTTTCCTCCCATTTAATTTTATCTTTAGTTACAACTATATATAGCTTGGGGTATGGGGTATGATAAAATAGGGTTCCCTACCCTGACAGTCATATGTGTCTTCAGAGCACCTTTTTCCTTTGAAATACATTTGTTTTCTAAAACAAATTTGGAAATGGTTGGGAAATAGAATACAGCAGTAATGATATCTGTGATCATGCATTATAACATAGGGTCTGTGATAATTTCTTCTGGAGTCAGAGGAGTAACAAGCACCAAGTAAGTGCCACAGTCACTTCTACTGAGTTAGTCAGCCATTCTACTAAACAGCTGATAACTGTTAGTGTTTAGGTGAGGAGTATAAAACATGTTCAAGTTCTCTTCTCATTTGGAAAGAGATTTGAGAGCTAACTTAGTCTAAACTAATAATCCATGCTCCCTCAACTGTGTACCTGAAGAAATTGAGCATTGCTGGTGGATGGTTTACCCCACCTGAAAACAGCATCTGAGAGATGGCATGAGGAACACTGTGCCCCTTTTGCTTTCTATTCCTGTCTTGCCCAGGGAGCTTAGGCAGCTATCTTGAACTACTTCCCCTAGATCTGGATGACTAAAAGCATGCAAAATGAATCCCATTCCTGATCATCTTCTTTCAAAATGATTGCTCTCATCCCTGGGGATGTTCAGGGAGGAACATGACAAACTAAAATTTCTTTCTGTAGCACAGGTACAATAGCAAACATTTTCAACAGAAACATTGCTGAAAAGTTTTTTATAAAGTTGCTTCTCTAACACTTAGGGAAGGGAAGAGTATGCAATTCTTTTGATATTAAGACCAAAGTTAGTTTCTATCTGAAAAGCTTTTGTGTCCATATATATATTGCCATGTACCTAAAATGACTACTTCACATAAACCCATCTTTCCTATAATTTGTAACTGGCAGAGAAACTTTGTCAGGCTCAGCAGAAAAAAAAATCACAGAGTTTAAATAGTTGCATACTGCAAGTTACCCACTCCTGAGGAAAGGCTCTTGTAAAGGCCTACTGGACCACTGTTTGACTGACTGTGATAATACAAACAGTGCACACACTAGAAAACCTAATAACCATGTCCTGTGTTGGACCACCAAAACTGGTCTGTCACTTCCTCATCTGGACAGGGAAAGAAAATATAAAGAAAGGCTCATGAGTTGAGACAAGGACCGAGAAAGGTCAAGAACCAGTCACCATCAGAGTCAAAACCACATTCAACTTGGGGGAAATTAATTTAACTTATTGCCAAGTAAATCAGTATAGGGGAGTCAGAAATAAAAAGTAAATCTTAAAACACCTTCCCCCGTCCCTCCATTTTTTCCTGGGCTCATATTCATTCCCTGTTTCTCTAACTCTTTCCCCCAGAGCAGCACAGGAGGACAGGGAATGAAGGTTGTGGTCAGTTCATCACACTTTACCTCTGACCTCCTCAGAGGTCCTCCCTCCTCACACTCTTCCCCTGCTCCACCATGAGGTAACTCCCACAAGAAACAGTCTTTCTTGAACTTCTCCAAGAGGAGTTCTCCCCATGTGCTGCAGTTCTTCATTGACTACTCCAGCCTGAGTCCCTTCCATGGGGTGCAGTCCTCCAGGAACAGATTGTTCCAGCATGGGGGTCCCCCACAGGGTCACAAGTCCTGCCAGCAAACCTGATCCAATGGGTTCACAGGTTCTGTAAAGAGCCTGCTCCTGCAAGGGCTTCCTGCAGGGTCACAGCCTCTTTTGGATATCCACCTGCTCCAGTGTGGGGTCCTCCACAGGCTACAGGTGGATCTCTAGTCCACCATGCACCATGGGCTGCACAGCTTTTCCTACTGTGTTCTTTACCACAGACTGCAGGGGTATTCCAGCTCCAGCATCCAGAGCACTTCCTCGCCTCCTTCTTCACTGACCTGTGTGTCTGCCAGACTGTTTCTCTGACTTATTCTCACACCTCTCTTCCAGCTGCTGTTGCACAGAAGTTTTTCCCCTTTTTAAAATACATTATCCCAGAGGTGTTAACACTGTCACCGATTGTCACAGCCTTGGCTCAGACATAAGGGAACCATCTAGCAGCTTCTAGCATCTAGCTCCTTTGCTTTTCCACATAAATTCAGTACAAACTCTTGGAAAAACACTGGCCTATTCAGCACACATTACTGTTTATTATCTGTATTTGTTCTATATAATATATAATATTCTAATAGCATTGATATTTTGCCAGATAGGAAGACATTATGCTAAACCTCTTATGGTACAGGAGTGACATTGTGTAAAGTTTGACAGAGCTGAAGAATCAGAGAGATTTGAGGTATTGTTATGTGGTTTAAATTCTGAACAACTTTGGTGTTGAAAGGAGGTCATGATAATGTCGTTGGACTGTTTGATGCATTATCAGGCTTCCTTAAAATTCTTTAAGCTATAGGCCCATACCAAGGAACATTTTTGTCTGGCCCCAGGCAGCTGTACCATGCCTAAAGTACCTTTTACATTGGCATTTGAAAGGAAGCTGTTTCCACGAGTCTTGTACCCTGGGATAGCTCTCCAAATATTCCCAGTGACATGAAGGTGGATGCAGTGACTTCAGTCAGGCCACAGAGAAGGGCACAGATTTTATCCATCCATCCATCCATCCATCCATCCATCCATCCATCCATCCATCCATCCATCCATCCATCCATCCATCCATCCATCCATCCATCCTTCCATCCATCTGCCCTTCCATCCAGTCATAGATTGGTTTCAGTCGAAAGGGACCTAGTCCTTCTAGTCCAACCTTCACTGCAATAAGGAGGAACATGTTCAACTAGATTATCTATCTGTCTGTCTATCTATCTATCTATCTATCTATCTATCTATCTATCTATCTATCTATCTATCTATCTATCTATCTATTTATCTATCTATCTATCTATCTATCTATCTATCTATCCATTTACATACTAATTGGAGACTTTAGTGTTTGAGGCTAAATCAATCTAAATCTTTCAGCAGTAAAATAATAACATATTTGGAATATGTTCCAGATGCTCATTCCTTATGTACCTTGTGCAGGTATTTTAATTAGGACAAAAAAAGTCTGAGTTGCAATTTCAGACAAATTCCAGCTGAAGATCTTGTTTAAATGACAAAATATATCTTTAAGAACTAATAAATTCTTTCTCTGCTGGACAACAATGATTCCTTTAGCAGACTGGCTAATAATGCAATACTGTTCTGAACTTGATAAGCTTTGTAGCAGATGGTAGAACAAGGGAGTTTTTTTGTGTGTTAGGAATTCTGAGCATTATGTCATGACATAGTCAGAATTAGTTTCCAATGTGCTAATCAGAAATGTGTCAAGCTTAATCTTGCTTTTATTTTAAAAGAATATCAAGATTGAATTTTCTTTCATGTGGTTTCAGAAAATTATAACTCGAAATGCTTCCTTATTTTTTAAAAATATGTTTGCATTGTTACCTAACATACTTCCCCAATGTGTTGCTTGGTTTTCATGTTCAGCCACCCTCTTGTGGAAGACTCTGACCCTAACTTTCAAAATTGTTTTGATGCTACACTTTTCCAGCTGCATGTTACTGGCTATGCTGTTCAAGAGATGCTTGTATCTAATCTGTGTGCTGTTGGGTAGAGGATTGATATTGTGATTATTTTCTGTGTTCCAGGCAGTTACCACTTGGGAGTTCTTGTAAATGAGAGGCTTATTCTCTTGATATTTTTTCACATAAATAACTGAGATGTATCAATCTGCTCTAAAACAATTTAAGTGGTCAATAAGCAGGTTTTTCTGTTCAATTTGCAAGTACTGCAGGCAATTTGCTGCTCATCATCTGTCCTGATGGCAGAAATCAGACTTTAATCACATTTAGTGGTAACAGCCTTTAAAAGGCTCTCTTTTGTTGAAAATTTTCTTTTATGTAACTTCACAAAATGCCATCTCATTTAGTACGCTTTCATTATTATAATGGAGGGTAAAAGAGGGATATATGAAGTTTTAATAATTAATATATCTTAGACTTTAGAAATTGGGTCCAATTTCTATGTTCCAACTTGTGAGTAGGCTGAGAATTTTCTTAAATGTAATCCTAACATTTATTCAGATCTTTTAATTTTATTCAGAGTCTGCCAAAATATTTTATTTGGAATCTCACATTCTATTTAGAGTCATGAATAATGTTTGATATACTCTGGGATTTTAAGACCTAAGGGACAGCAGTTTCTGTGTCTCTAAATAAGTGTCTGGTTTTATTTTTGCTGCCCTAAGATAGTGTGCCTGGCTTCCAGCTGCTTCTCTATCACAAATCCTTATTTTTGCAAACCATGAGGATTCCTTGAGAACTCCTTCTTCTTGATTGCATTTGTGCAGTTTGGCTGTCTTCAATCAGATTCTCTGCATAGCATATCTGTGCTGTTTTTCTGATTTTCATGTTTTGTGTTTCCCAGGGTTTTATTCTTCCTGCATTTTACAGCCCAGGCTCCATCACTCTACAACACCAAGCTAAGTCATGGGGAATGGTTAGTGTCTGGAGGAACAATTGCTGAATGCATCTCACTCTAAACATTGGAAGGAATTTTCTGGCAGAAGAAAATATACATCTTATACACAGAAAATACATGTCTCTTGACATAAGCCATGTATACTCTTGATGGAATATAGGAGCATTTTCTTCACCTCTCCATGGAATCGACTGATTCTCTTCCTCAAGGGTCCTCATTACAAATCTGGCAACCAATTCCATGATTCCTTCCAACTCCAAAAGACACAATATTCTTTATGAGTTTTATAGCTATTGAAAGTTAAACTTGAGTTAATTCCTTCAACCAATTCCTTCAGGGAACTCTTTGCATCTCATCAGGGTCTTTCATTGACCTTGATGGGTCATATGTGGGTCTCTCTGTCAAGGGTCTGAGGAAATTCAGTAAAGGTTTATAATCCTTCATGTAATTTAAAGGATTACTTCTTTTAACTGAGAGAACATTTTTTACAGTTCCCAGGTATTTTCTTTATTCTTGTTCTCTGAAAAATTTTGGAGTTTTTTATTTCTTCTTTTTATTAGATTTAAGCACCAGTGCTCTAATGTTAAAGCTGACAAAAGAAAGATGCTCAGAAGGTAACTGAAATAGTTTACTATCCAAGGTATCCTTGCACATATTGTCATAAGTTGTCCAATACCTCTGTTCTTCTATATTTCAATTTATAGAGGCTTTAGAAATAGCAATGAAAGCTTTTAAATTTTCATTTAGTCCATTCCAGTGTATATGCTTATGGTTATCATGTCTGCATTTTTTCATCTCCTGTATATTAAATATTTAATATTTCATTTAGTTGTGTACTTTGATATTGAATTTTTTTCCTACATATCAAATAGATCTGTCTATAAATCATAATTGCCTAAGATCAACATACGTTCCTCTTGAATGTGTCTTTCTAAAGGTTTATCTTACTTCATGCAATGAAAAATTTTTTAACTTATTTTCACTAAACAGATCTTCTTTAACACTAAAGAACCTGTTTAATTAATGAGATTGTAGAAATATGGACCTGCAGGCCTTAGGATGCCTTTTACTTATTATTAAGCTTTTTTTTTCCTTAAGGTAAACCCTCAACTTCATTAGTTTAAGCTTCCAGTGTGCTTCTCTAGTTCTGTTATTCATCTATGAACATTTTTCAAGTCTTACAGTGATTATGTATCAGTCACAAGCACTCAACTTTCATTTATAGTTTTCTAAATATTCATTAAGGTATTTATATCCAACCCAATGATGTTATAATCTCAGTTGAGTTCATTTAACTTCTTCATGTGCAGAACAACTCTTAGAAGTGTAAGATACAATTGAGGTCACAGAGTTCCTTCTGTTGCTCTGTCATTACTGCTAAGCATGGGGTTGCATGAATTGAAACAAATAACAAGTTCTGCGAATTGTACAGCCTGTTTCATGTATCAAGTAGACAATTCAAATATCTGTGATGAAAACAACCTTAGGTAAACACAAGCAAATTTGTTTTCCACATACTGTATTTCTATGAGTCAGCTGTATTCACAGGTCGGCTGTGTTTTATGAGAGAAGAAGCATACACTCCCTCCTTCAGGGAGTCTTTGCTGGATTTATTTATTGTTTTCTTGTTTCTCTAACCCTGTAATAAAAGTCATACAGAATGAAAGTGTTGTGTACAGGTGCCCTTCCGATGGGGAAACACATGATGACTCTGGTTACAGATACGAATAATACAGACCGTGAACAAAACATGGGATTCAAAAATAGGAGAGATTTCTATAAAAGACAGTTCTAAGACGTCACTGGGTTTCCTCAGCACTGGTTTGAAAAATGTAAGAGTGAAAACTGTTTTCTATATTAACTATATAAAGTAGATTACAAGGCTTGGAGAGAGTTTTGTACCACACCCAATCTTTCTGTCTTTCCCATATGTATTTTTTCAGAGACCCAAATCAAATGGCTACATATGGAAGTAAGGCTGCTTTAAAACATGCTCACCTTCCATAATTTTACAGTGGAAGGACAGAAAGTCCAGCACACTTCCACAGTCCAACTGTGTCTCAGCATGCAGGATGAAGTTAGAGCTGCTTCCAGTCTGTCTGAAGTACACCAACCCTGACCTGGTACCCAGACAGGACGCTGACCTCCACCGAGCACACGCTGGGAAGACAGAAGTATTTGGTTCTAATTCTGTGACTTTTCAGCAGTACATTAAAGATTTTTTCACTTCTTTCAGCTTAAAGAGATTTGACAAAGGGCTTTCATACAAGTGAAAGACCTTTTGCATATTTAACTTTATTACTCATAGTTGTACAAACTACACAAAACAGCAAACCATTTACCTCTGATTATTTACCAGATATGTTGAGATTCTCACCAACAAGCAGGTCTGTCTCAATCCCCTTTTCTATTTGTTTTTTTTTTCTTCTCTGACATTAATATTTTATATTTATTCTCTTCAGGGATAAAATTAATAAGATCTAACCTTATTTTTTTGCCCATAACATCCCAGAATAAGATAATAGATTAAACAGAAAATAAATCCTGAAATACTGTGGGAATAAACTTTGGTTAAGTTTAAGTGCTGACTCAAGATAGTATTTTAAGCACCATTCATATAAAAAAGAATTATTTTGGAAGGCATGCCATCAGTCAACAGCTATGTCTTAAGAGTACACAGAACTCTTTAATCCATTAGAGAAATTTATCATGCTTGGAGTGAACAAGAAAATTTACTGACACTACTGATGTGATTCCCCAGATTGGTGAAGATGTTAAAATATGCAGAGAATACAACTCCAAGGATTCTGTCTGGAAATGAATCCTTATCTATTATGAGAACCTCAACTCATATTTTGTTATGAGTAGTAACATCTATGAAAACTCACCCATCTTAAACCAAAGCAGAATAATAACTCTAAGAACTTCTCATGTTCTGCCCTATGGGTTCTCAGAGTCATTTACCTACAGAGAATATCCATTACTCATTGAAATCTCCTATAATTCATGGCCCTCTCCATTATTCTGACGTTTCTGTAGCCCCACAGTATGGGAATAGGGAGAATGGGGGAATTTGGGGAAGCTGTCTGAGACAAACAGTTTGGGATCCAACAATTAAATTCTTAAGAAGATTAGAAGTGAAGAACAGAATCATCTATTTTCTTCTTTGTCATTCCTTATTTTACTGCTTTATTTGAATGGTATGTTGTTTCTGTATTTATGATTTATGGATTTGATTAAAATAAGAATTGGCTTCAGATTTTTCTTGCTTGGACTGTAAACAGCAATGTATGAGTACAAATATTCAGCAAATTATGTGAACAAAGATATGCCAAGGATTAAAGAGTGGAATTTTGTTATTTGGATGCATTTTTTTTTGTGAAAGGAACCTAATAGAGAAATACAAAAGGTGTCTCTAACTAAAAGCACGGACAGACCTGAATCTATCCTGTTTGTGCTCTGAGCAAGCAGACAACCTCATCCTGGCCAGAAGCAGCAAAGCTCCATAATGTTGTGCTTGGCTCCTGAGAGGTCAGGTTTATTAGTCCAGGCTCAGTGATGCTCCATCACAGCCACATGGTTTTTGGATGGGTGCTGGAGTAAGGCCAGACAGCTTACAGGGTGGGCTGAACGAATTTGGGCTGGCTGCATCTGTCTGTATAGATGTGCCAGATGCTTTGAAAAGGGTGGGTTTTGCATGCTGGAACAGGAACCTCATGAAGAAAGCATGGTTTGTTTGTTTCTGGTTTGGGTTTCATTTTGTTGTTCTTTCTTTGTTTCCTTTTTCCAAAATGTAGTTTCTTAGTTGAGGTGCAACATAGAGTTAAAAGGGATACCTCTCTTAAAAACAAAAGACCCAATAAAATATGTGACTGTAAACCCTCTCCTCTTCTTAATTTAGTGTCTAATAGTTGAGGTATTTTTCAAAATTCTTCCAATAACAGAAATTTGACTTTTTTTTAAATGTCACAGATTTTGAATGATGCAAAATACATTCAGCAAGAGCAGCAAAATACTCCTTTGAGAAAGAAAGAAGAAATAGAACAGCTCTGGTGTAGGGAATAGCTCTGACAGACCTGATAGCACAGGAGATGCTGAGGAAATCTCCCTGTCTAACCATCCAGGAGCCACTCTGGCAGTTACAGTCCCACCCCCTGAGCTGGGACCGAGGCCCCTGCACAGCTCACCCCCCACACTCACACAGGCACACCAGGTCTTCTCCTTGACCACCTCAAACTCAGGTTTCCCATAGCAGCGTCTCAGTTGTCTCAATCCTTAATTTAATCCTGCTGCAATAACAAAATAAGAGCTCCAGCTGGTACCCCCAAGGAAGCACCTCAAACAAAGGAACCCCATGGATTTCATACTCTCAGTCTAAGGATGAAAGTCCTGCCCCTTCTGATTGTCCATTCATCTGGCTGGACCACAGGTCCCCATGCCTTTTGTTATGCAAAATGTTGTCCATTCACCTCCTCTTTCCTGGGGCTCCTGACACCCAGAGTTCCCTCTGCAGCTCTCACTGCAGCTCACAAACTGAGCTACCTGCACTAAACCTCACAGAGAAGGTGTGGCAAAATGTCAAACACCATAAGGAAAAGAGCAGATGCTACTCCTTTGTACCTAAAGTTAGTTGTCTCCCATAGGAGAGTTAGTTGGTTGGGTAGTCCAGGTGACTGATGTATTGCCCATTTAGGTTGGTGGGATCTGTTGTAATTTCCGTACCCAAGCAAATGATTCTATATAAGGAAAGGAGTTTCTGTTTACCTTTGAACTTCAAAGGAAAATGGAGTAGAATCTTCTGTGATACTCTCACTGTGTTTGGTCCAGTGCCAGCACAGGGGCACTGGTTGACCTTTAAAACTGTCTCAACATCTGTAGCTGCTGCTATTGGCAACAATCCAAGTTATCCCTCCTAAATTGTTCAGTATTTAATAGGAGTGCTCAAGGGAGCTCAGGTGCTTTTTAGGGTGTCTTAGAAAGATGTCAGAGGTTTCTCTGACACCTGTGCTCAGCTTTTCTTTTGTTTCTGTATCATTTGTTATTTTGTCTTTATTAAAGCCTTTACTTTACAAAACACCCCTGAAGAGCCATCTCGCAATTATTTTAAGCCATCCTGAGAAGTGCAGGACACCCTCAGAGACTGATACATTTACAGACGGCTCATGACACTCTGGCCATGTGTTAAACTGTGTGAGGAGTCCACCTGGATGTGAATAAAAACAAGGGGCTACAGGCTCTCTTCTGCTGGATTACACAGCAGGTTAGCTGGCTATGACCTGGAACTCCACCTCAGCCTCTCCCTCCTCTCTCACACACTGCGGTGTGCATCTGGAAACAGAGCTTCCTCCTCGCACACCCAGTGATGCACCCCTAATTGGGATCTTGTTTCACACACATGAAGATGGGAAAGAAAACTAATTTTTTGCATCTAGAGATCGATCATGGCAAACAGCAAGAGACGCTCAGCTCTGCTGTTTGAGTAATGCCATTCCATTTACATCTATTAGAAGAAAAATTAGTGTAATCATAGGTAACTCATACTGCTTCCAGAGAGTGGCATGTCCCTATGAACAGTGGCAAAGGAGTGGCAAAAGAGAGGACACATGCTTTGATAATAGCTACATAACTCCATGTCACCATATACAGAGGAACATGAAACCCAGTGTGGTACCATGATTGCTTTCAATAGCAATGCCTAAAAAAGGCATTGCTCAAATTTTCTTTTCTAGAGGACAACTATTTTATTGTCGAAGGAAAAAAAAGGAAAAAAAGAGTACTGAAATGTATTATTTTTATATTGTGAAGAACTGAGAGATTTGGTCTTTTTTTCTTAATTCAAGTGAATAAAGTCATTAATAATGAATTACTATTTATGAGATGGTACATGGAAAATAACACACAAAAGGAGTGCTTAAGGTTTGCATTTGAATTTCATGAGTTCCATTAAAATACTGTAAAATTGAAAAAACTGGCCCAATGGAAATCAGAATAGAAAAAAGGAAAGGTATTCTTGATTCTCGGTAATAGTCATTAGATCTCAGCACAGGTTAAATGTTTATTTTTAAAAGCAGAGAAGTTAAAATTACAATCAGCAAAGAATCTTAGCTAACCTAAAGTCAATGTTATGATACCTCATTTCAGTGACATCCTGTGCTGAAATGCAAAGCCTAAATAAGACAAATACTGTAAATGTGATGCAAACAATATATATATTAAATAAATATATTATAAATATATTATAAATATATTATAAATTAAATTGCTTTGGGCAGACAACTGTTACTTGACAAGCCCATAAAAGCAGCATGTTGATAGCATAAGTCCATAATCAGGGATGCAGAAAAAGATATAGGAATTTAGATTCCACATCTGTAAGACTCTTCTTGAGAGAGCTTTCTCTCATGAACTGAGAAAGTTTTCCACCATTTAATAACATAAAAGTAGTACACTCAGCTCAGCCTGAGTGGAGCTGAATTCTCAAGATTGTTCAGATCCCGTTACTGTACGTTAATCTTGAGAAGAGAAATTTCTGTAAAAGCTGTGCCCCTCAGCCAACAGAAATCAAGATTCATTGTTTTATACTAATGGCTAAGGATCGGATCTGATAACCTGGGATAAATGTGGTTTGCACAGGTTCTACCCATTTTTCCCTTTTCTGCCAGCCTGGTAAATGTCATGTCAGTAACAGAGAATATAAAGGCTGCTTAATTTTCGTGATCCTCTGTGCTGAGAGTCACAAAGCCTTTTACATCTGATCTCTACACTTGACATAACATCACTTTTAAAAATGTTAGCCTAAAATACTTTTCCTTTGTACTGAAAGTTATATCCTATTTGAGTAGTCACAGCCCAACTTGTTATCCTATTAAAACTACTAAATATCTAATGTTAGAATTTCAATGCAATAGACAGATATTTTTATTTATATTAGTTTCAAATTGTATTAACTTGTTTCTTTATTAAAGAAAAATGTTTTATATATATATATATATATATATATACACACAAAACATTCTGGATGTAATGCCAAACCTCTAAAGTCATAAAATAATTTAAAAAAGCATAAACTATTATAATTTTTTACAGCTCAGAAGGCCTACATGGCTTCATGTTTCTAGCTTCGGAAAATTTGGAGAGATTTTTTTTTCCAACTTTTTTTCTAATTACAGTTAAAATGTAATGTGAATAATCAGTGGTAGGGAAATACTCCGTTTTAGTTAATTCTGTTTTACATGTAGGGCATGGATTTGCATTAAATCATTTTGTGTAAACTGGTGGTGTTACAATAGATCAAACATTTCTAATATTAAATTACTGCAATACACACAAACAAAAAATGAGTGAAAGTTAATTCTTTCACATTGCAAAGCAGTGAATTAAAATGTCCTCAATACTTTTTGTCAGTGAAAGCATTTTTAGGAATGTTTAACTGGAACCCAAAACCTTCATATCTTTTTTTTTTTTTTTTTTTTTTTTTTTTTTTTTTTTTTGGTACAGCTCAGTTCACCTATTTGTCTGTGAATAGCCAGGTGGGACAGATATGTCAGTCTCAGGCCATTTCTAATAGAAAATGGTTGAATATTCACTTGGTTAGATGATGTAGGTATATTATTTTGATAGAAGAGCAGTTATTTAATGTCATGGGTGATGAATGGCACAAGAAGAGTTAGAAGGGAAATAATGGTGATAATTTGTCAAAGACGTTAAGAGATAGAGTGGTAGGGCAGGTGAGGTAGAATGATACACTATGTAGTTAGAATAATATGATATAGTGCTGGAGGGTTGGAGAATAACTTAGTAGGACAGGAAAAAAATGAAAAAAGAAATGGGCAAACACTGCTTTGTGCTAAAGGACTGAGAAATATTTAGGGAAATATGAGTTCTTGGAATTTTGATACAGCGCAAATAAAGCCTAAGAATAAATATAATCCAAATTATGCAGATAGAAGGGGAAAATAAGATACACCAATTAGAAAGATAAATTTGAGAAAAGCAGAAAACAGGATGCTCCTAATGTTAAGGGAGGGAAAAAATACAATACAAAATTATTTTATGTCTCATTCTTCTGGGTTAAATCTTTCTGAGTTACTCAATTTATATGTCTCACTACAGTAAGAGGGTAGACAAAGTAAAGATACGTAAGAACAGAAGAGTGTGTTTCTGGAAGGTTTCAAGGTATTTGTGCTTATTTTTAGCTTTTAAAAACATCTTTAAAGATGTTTATGACTAATCAGGATGTCAGAGGTTTTTAAAATATAAGAGGTATTTGGAAAATAGATTCTTGTATTAGAAAAACAAGAGTAAATACACCTGGAAACACAAGTCATGTGAGTTTTGCAATACAACCTGCAGAAATTGAAAAGAATGAAATGCAGGGGGATGAGTCACACATAAAACAGTAGTTATATGGCAACAAGATAGCAAAAGAAAAGATAAGTAGGAATTTTGAGCAGCTGGTAAAGTTGCTAAAAGTCTCATCGTTGTTACAGGAAACATTCCTGTGAATTTAAAATATACAAGATATAAAAGGAATGATGAAGACTTCTGTTGCTGACTGTTATGAATGACCACTTATGTGCGAATGAGAGGAAGCGCTTTTGAAAGACAGAGTTGTCCTTTGAAAGGACAGTTCGGTTCATTCTGATTTTTTTTCAAATTTTCATCAAAGAAAATAATTTCAAGAGTAATTTGAACCCAGAACATCTCAGTTTCCCCAAAGCATTGCAACCTTCTCCCCTAGACCAGCTATGTGGTCTATTACAGGAAGAAGATACAGTAAAGTCTCTGCAGTCTCAGAATTTTCTCATCTTTTTTGGTGATTGTGTCCTTTATTGCTAAGGAAACTCCATGCTTTCTCAGATACACAGACTGCTCACAGAGTTCTCAAACATGATACCCAGGCTGGCTTTTCTCTGTCCTCATACTTCAAGCACCGGGATAAAGCAAGGATTATTCCATTGTGGTAAATAAAGTTTCACCAGCAAAAAGTTGATAAGACAGAAAAGTCAGGATTCTCTTTCATTGCTTCAATAACCATTGTCCAGTGTGTTTTACTTTCTTTTTTCACTGAGTTCATGCTGATAACTAGAATTCTTTCTTTTTGGAGTCAGGGGCAGGAGAATAATGAATTGAAGGTGTTCATGATGATGACATAAATTACAACAATATTCTTCTCCCCAGTCTAGAATGATGAACCTGGAGGTGTATGTGCAATACAGATTCTTAAATCCTTTCCCACATACCAATCTTTGCTGCATGTACTCTTTAAGTATTCTTCCTTAGATACAGAAGTGTCAGCGGGTATAATCAAGTGCAGGGAGTCATGTTGAGAAGGAGCCTTGCTGTGTCAGAGCAGAGGCTTCCTACTGAAGAACCAGCACATGCAAAGCTTTGCAAACAGCAGAATTTACTTGGCACCTATGCCCTACCAAAGCTGACATACCACCTTGTGTATGGGCACTGTGCCATCCTGACAGATGGGGACGAGTGCAAAGAGCCAAGAGACCGTGTCTGAGCATGAAATATGTTTGTGGAGGGCAGGATTCCCAGCTAGAAATGTCAAAACAGCTGTTTGTCCTGAGTTTTGTGTGCCTACAGGTTAGATGGTCTACAGCTTTGCTAATTCATCACCAAGCTTGATTAATTTTGTAAGAGTTTCTCCTATAGCTGCCAGTTGTCATGATTTCAGGCTAGTGTTATGTGCAAAGAAGCAAAATTAGTCCCTTCTTTTAGACTGCTCATGACAAGACTGAAAATAGTGTCATAAAAGGATGGAAGAATTTTCTTAAGGAAGAAACTCATTCTGTGCCTTCTGTAGTTTTCTATGTTATTTTACAAAATGCAGTCTTATAATATTTGGTATTCATTCATCTCAAATCCAGTACCTTTAGTCTTCCATACTCAAACCCATTAAGAGCTGCAAGAGTTATTTAAAGCAGTTGGTTCACAAGATAACATGTCAAAGAGTAATTCAGGGCAGAAAAATGTGAAAAATGGTAGATCTCTTAAATTATACTGTCTCAACTTTTCTTTAAGTGTAACAGTATCTACAACTTTCATTTTCATAAGAAGAAAATATATTCTTTCCCACAAGGCAATAGAGCTTCAATAAATTATTGCTTTTTAAGTAAATCTACTTTTATCACTTCACTAACCTTCATTTTCAGAACTGATTTCAGACATGAATCTACTATGACTACTACTAACAGAATTTCTATAATTCGTTTTTGTAACACCTTGGTCTCTATGACTACAGCGAATAGCTTTATAACGACAGTGAAGTGATTCCTTTTTGTTTAAGGTTGAGAAAATTGCCTTTCCATAGGTATTATTGTAATTCCTACTTTCTGTGATTTTTAGAGCTCCAAGTGCAATGCACGCTAACATTTTTCAAGAATTTCAAAATATCTACTATTTCTATTGCCCAAAATCTGCAGTCCTTAAATATTTACCAATATCAGGCTAATCAACTAATACCATTATTATTTAATAATTAAAAAAATGGAGCTGTTCTTCAAAGACTTGTTTTGCTATAAAACCTTGTAGAAATATTTACCTCAGATAAAAAGGTGTAATTTTTGAACACAGAGGACATTCCGTATTGTAATTTATGGAACAAGGTTAAGACTTTCATACCTAAGCTTCTAAAAATGTGTACTCCAGCAAATGACCTGCCTTCATATTCTCTGTCAGGTGATATTTGCTCCCTTTGTAAAATCTTTCATAAGGAGTGTGCTGACCTTGAGCAGCAATAGAGAACTGTATTTCTTAATGGAGATGTAAACCATGCTGACAACTCAGTCTACTGCCTGCATCAGTGCTACCAAGGGGACAATGTTTAGACCAGGGAATGAATGCATGGGGAACACAACAGTTTCTGAATGAAGAATGTTAGAGATGACAAACAGTAAAAGATCATGAAATTCAGATCTGTGTGGCTTAATCTGCTGCAAGTACACCTCTGTGGCACTGTGCCACAGGAGACCCAGGCACCAGACTATTTGAAACGAAGACTGAGTAAGCAACCGCACATTCTTATTCAGAAAATGAAAAGCTTAGTGGAGGGGAAAAAAAATCAAGTTCATTCAAATCATAAAAGCTGTACGGGGATTAGAAATCACTTTGTTTTCTCTCTCTCCTCATTTCAATGGAAAGCTTTGACTTCTGTCAATGCACTCTGCCAAGAATGTTCACAGCCACTGACACATATGCTGGATATGGAGTTGATTTCTTAGTTTGATAATTGTGGCACAGTTTTTAACTGGCATTTTGGTAACAGTTTTATACTGTAAAAGGATACCCTGCTTTCAGCTTGGCTGTAGCTTCTTCCCATACCCTGCTTATCATCTTCCACTACTCCTGCTGACAGCAGGACTTTTGTCTGCTATACACTGCAGAGCTTTGCAGTTCACTACTGCAACTATAACTGTGGGTGGTAAACAGAGTTACACCAGTATAAAACCATTGAGACTGAAGAACTGGGTTTGTCTTTCACTACCAGGAGTAACTCTGCAGTTCAACCTATAGTTACCATTTTACCAACACTTCCAGATAGACACAGGGCCTCAGGGAAAAGGATATTGCTCACTCTGGAATTAAATACACAAGCCAAAGGAGGGTGGACAGAAGTAATTATATAATGTTTGGAACTTAACATCCATTGATGCAGTTATACCAGTAAGGCTAGGTAAGCTCTGAATTTTGTTTGCTCGTTTTAACCAGAATGTAGAGAATGGTTAAAGCAAAAAACCATCAGTGACCAAAAAGAAAAAAAGGGCCTGTCATTCAAGTTTATTGCATAAAGAAAATGTTATATGTAGGAATTTTTCAAATAAATGCAATAAAATACTAACCTATAGTTTTTTTTTGAGACCAAAAAATCAGAGTACTACTCAAAAACCAAAGTCTGTCAAATCATTAACTCAGCTAAGTAGAAATGAATGTAAAATGCATAGGCAAAAATAATTTGTCAGAAGACACAAAAAAAACAGAGTGGGCTACATCACCTGGCAAGGCTTTTTCAGAGCTGGTGGAGGTCACAGCAGAGACAAATCAGGTCCACAAGCACTGTAAGAGCAACTCATCACAGCATCAGGGCAGAGAGCTGCAACAGAACAGTGGCTATGAACATAAAAATATTTAGTACACAAACTGATTTAAAGAAGAATCCAGACAGAACTTATTAAACCATTTCTATTAGCATTCAGGGGGTTACTGACAATATAGCATAAATAGGCAAAGCTAATAGCTCACTCCAGTGATGTTTTCTCCTTTGCAGGAAATTGATATGCAGACTAACAAGACGTATTGAATTGAAAATTGAATAAAATATTTCCTCATCCTATTACACACAACATTATCCAGTTTTGTCAAGCCCTTGATCACTTCAACAGAATGAAGACATGTAACAGCAGAAAAGAAAGCAACAGAGGAAAAAAAATTCTAAAAATATTTCCTGAGGTTGAAGCTCTTTGTTGCTGCATAAATAAGGCCTTTTTTCAGTCCAAGCTAACTGCCCCAGGGTCTGCACTGGCCTGGACTTTCCTTGCCCAGAGCTGGGCTGGGCTGGTCTCAGCTCCTGCCTTGGGGCCACATATATGCTGCCTGCCTGTCTGAGCCAGGTCTATGCCAGTGTCTGTGAGAAGGATCTGACAAATCAGTGGGTGTCTGCCCAGCAAACAAGAGCCTCTGGGACCTGAGCCTGAGCAGACTGCAGGGCCATGCTCACACTCACCTGGGTGCAGCCAGAAAGCAGCAGCCTGGGGCAAGGAAACATAGGACAATACACACAAGCAGGTCCTGGGACTAAAGAGTAAGACACCTCCACAATTAATGTCAGTCTCTCCTAGCACAGACCTCCAGACAATGAGGACATATTAAAAATACATACTACCTGCATTTTTTCTTAAGAATACTGGAAGTCTTTGCCTTAAGACCTAAAAGAACACTGAAGGAACAAATACAAGATCAGGGAAAAGGTAAGTAGGTGGAAATTTCAGGGTGTTGGATGGAGTGGGGATTTTTGTTATAACAGTTTACACTGGTAACATTTTCCTGTGTTAGGGAATTTTGACTATTAGTCTGTTAAAACATTAATTGGATTAACAATAAATCCTTAGTTCTGTAGATACAGTGAATACCTTCTTTCCCAGCACCAGGACTTGGGGTGTAACAAGAGTGCACAGGGTAGAGATGAAAGAGAACAACTGTCTTAAAGTTTATGTCCATTAATAAGCTCTTCTCACTCTAAGATGAAAGAGAAACGGGATAAGCTTGTGATTACTAGGGAGCTATAGAATGACTAAAAGAAAAAACTATGTGTAACCTTGTTGGTAAATGTAAAGAAAAAATGCAGATATCTTTGCTTATTAATAGACTCACCAAAAAGAAAGTATATACTCTCTACAAATAAATAGTTTCTCACTGCAAGAGTGGGAGAAATTCTTGGAATGACAGGCAATATCTAATATTTTTGTGGGGAGCATAGACAACATTTTTATAACAGACAATACAGTATATAAGACTCAGGAAAATGGCAAAGTACAAGAACAGCAGGCTGTTAAAAACTCACAAAGAGAAATTTATTTATAATAGGTACTAACAAGTTGTAAGTACTACCTTATTACTACATACATCAAACAGAAAATAAAGTTCCATCCCTAGGTTGTTAAATCTTTATTTTTTAATATTTATATAAGTAAACAAATTATCAGAAAAATTGCCATACAGTATTTATTACCACTTCCAGAAAATAATGCCACTACTTGGTAAACAAAGGGCTGAAATATTAAATAAAACATGATATATTGGTGTTATGGTATACCATATTGTGGCTTGTACACATAGTACAGCAGTAGTGGGACAAAATTCAGACATAAGGGTCTGCAGATGTCATGAAAATGACAGAGTTATCAGCCAATATATCAGCAGATTTATGGGTTCAGATAAAGTGTGCATTGGTTTACTATTTTGTTTATGTGATAGACAAATGTAAATAATTTTTCTTCTTGTCTTAATGCCATTTGTTGATTGTTAGTCTGTCTGCTTTGGGTAGGGAAAAATATATGGGAAATTTGGCTTTGAAGTGTCTCTAGAAAGAACTTCCTGTATAGCTCTTTCAGATCCATGCCATACGAGAAGTTGCTAGCAGTCAGAAAGCATAGCTGTGACTGACTCACTGAATCCTGATTCTTTTAGGTTTTACTTGATGCATTGGATCACCCAAGTAGGTCTCCTATTAACAGTCAAGTTAATTTTTGTAATAGCTCTCAGAGTAGCAATCTCAGGGAGTTACAGACAACTCAATTCCTTGTTTGCCATTCCCTATCTCCCATCTCTTGGGGTAATGTCCATTGAGGAACAAAAGATTTTCTATCAGGTACAACTCCCAGCCCAACATTTAGAAACCAAAACAGTGAAGAAAGAAAGCCTATGTGAACAACGAAATGATTAATTAAAAGAAACTCACTAGCAAAGAGGAAAACAAAGGAGAAGAAAGAAGGCTTGGCCCCTAGTCTTCCTGCAATTTATACCTAGTTTAAAGTTTATGAACATGCATCCTCATTCTCTCCTTGGTTTGTTTACACTTTGTGCAGGTCAGGGGAGAATGAACATAGCCTCAGACTCTGTACTCAGCTCCTCAGATGAGTTAGGTGGAAAAATATCTCATTCCTGACTAGAAAGGCCGAAAAATCTCACTTGTGTGCTAAATACTAAACTGAACATCTTTGTTAAGCTATAGAATATCCTAAACATATATGAAAGACTTTTGTTAGCACATCTTACAAAATTAAGAATTAATTATAAATTAATTATAAACTTACATAATTATATTTCATATATCAAACCTGAATCTACCCATTTTTAGTTTAAAACCATCACTTCTTGTCCTGTTGCTACAGGCCCTACTAAAAAGTCCATCCTCATCTTTCTTATAAGCCATGTTTAAGTACTGAAAATTTGCAATCAGGTTTTCCTCGAGTCTTCTCCAGGCTGACCAGCCCTGACTCTCTCAGTCTGCTCTCATAGGAAAAGTGCTCCAACCCTCTGACCATTTCCTGGGCCCTCTTCCAGGCCTGCCCCTACAGGTCCCTGTCTTTCTTGTCTTGAGGCCTTCAGAGCTAATCAGAGTATTTCAGGTGGGGTTTCACCAGACAGGAGTAGATGTGTTAAAGCAATACTGGCACAGGGTATGCTGCACAACTAAGTAGGTTCAAGGAATGTATTTTAATTTTTTTTTCTTAGAAAACATGGATTTAATTTAATGCAGCCTCCCTGAGTTTCTCTTAAGAATTGATCTATGTAGGTTATTCCATCAAACTGGTGAACAAGAATTTTGTAAGCAAAGTGTGTTAACTTTAATAAAAATTCTCAGTAAAATAAATAGGCATTTTGCTTACAGTAGAAATCCTTATATTTGTTGACCATGCTTTTTTTTTCATTAATTTATACAATGATTTTAATTAGAATGGTTGAAAAAGGAAATGTAGAGTATTTCTTATTTAGAATCCAAAATATAGTATTTTTGCCAGTACCAAATTAGCTCTTTTTCTTTCTAGGAATATGAGGCAAAGCCAAACAGATTCCATGAAAAAGCAAAAGAAGTTTCTAATTAGACAGACTTGTATATACATACACTTCTACAGACTGAGAAAGATCAAAACATTTGCAATTCTTTTTTTTTTAAGCAGACTTTTCAATACGGTCCATATTCTTCTCATATAAAGATGAACAGGGAAACAACAAGCAGCATTTACAACACAAAGCACAGACTGTCATTGATGAAGAGTGATGTAAGACTGAGAGAGAAGTTCCAATCTTCTGTAGAGACAAGGACAGGGAAAAAAACCCAACCATCCTTAAAAGGGTCTCCAAATCCACTTTCCCACCTTCTGAAGCAGAAGGAAGGTCCTGCTAGCAACAAGAGCTGAGATTCAGTCACCACCCTTCACAGGGCCCCTGTACCTTCATTGACAAGGCAACAATTAATCAGTGAACTCCTTTCCCAGTGTATAAAATTAGGGATCACAACACTTTCTTCTTTCCTTACATATACAGGGACTTGGAACAGCTGACTCAGATCAGGCAAAATTGCCACTAGGCTGTGAGGGCTTTGTGCCTCTCTCAGGAGACACAATATCTCTCCAGATTTTCTTATCACATGTCCCAGGATCTCATTTGAAAAGCCTCCAGTCTCAGTGCATGAATTTGCTATGAAAATACAAAGATTAAATGCTCTATTTGCTGCCTCAGTTGTCTACAACTTTCACACACAGCAAACAAAATATCATGCTAAGCACTACAGATTACTCTAAACGTTTGTACAAATGAAATGGCCAAGGACTATTTTTTTTTTAACCCAGAAGATCAAAACATTTCTGTTTCATTTTATCCTGATATTTTAATCAGCAATTTAAAGATAACTTCTGACCAACACCACCCAGTTACATCAGCTGACCAATAGAAGGCACAAAGACATCCTCAGACTGTGCCAAAAAATACTCATTCTTTCACTGTGGATCTGTCTTGCTCACAGAATCAGAACTGAGGGGTAGCAGAAAAAGCTAGGTTTACCTCCTGTGCTTGGGATGAGTAAAAACACATCATCACCTAGAGAAGGCAGGAAATTTAAATACTGTTCTAGGTATTTTGAGAGGAAAAATCTTTTTTCATATGTCTTCTGTGTTTTATAGACAGTGATTTGCTTCAAAATATTTCTTGCAGTGAAGTTTTACAGCCACAGCTTAGGCAGTGCTTCTGTTGATAAATGGTTAAGAGCTATTTTTCCATAAGTTAGTGAGAGAAAACCCATAAAATTTGTCATCAGGCTTCAAAAGTGTGCTATTTTCAAACAGTACAAATTGTGACTGGCTCAGCACCATATGGTATTTAATTTTCTGTGATGTATGCATGTGCACAAATTGCATTTAGGTAACTGGGATGCTGTCAGTCTGAAGATAATTCTGCATACACTCTAACAAGTAGAAAGCAAAGGTCTTTCACAATATCTGAATTGTTTCAAAAGATGGACTCTTCATTCATGCACCATTCAAGTAAACATGAAGAAACGTTAGGAACTGGGTTCTTGGCTAGATCTGAGATTTAATTTCCAAACCATCACTCGATGCAAAAAAGAAATGCTCAAAATAATTATATATAGTTTTCAAAACCATTTTTCTGGATTTTTGTCATATACAGCCTTCATGGAAACCTGATGAGTTGCTTCCACTAAGAACAATGTCTATATTATACCTTAATATAGTAACATGACACAATGTGAACTAATTTAGAAAAAAATCTATGAGATATTTTTCTGCTTTAGGTATGAATTTTCTGAAAATATATGTGCTGTATATCCTTCTTTTTGCTCTTTGAAAGTTTTGGGAAGTAGAACACAGTAGCCAGGACTCAAGCTGGGCTATGTAGGCACCACTGCTTTCATTACAATTACACCCCCATGTACCACCTGAGAGTCAGCCACAACATTAAGTGTGGATATAGGAACTGACTTCATTATTTCTATTTACTTTAAAACCCTATTTTTGTTTACTTTATTACTTAATGATTTGAGGTTAGCCAGTTAAAAGTTCTCTCTGAATCATGTTTTAGAACTAACAGTTTTCTTTCAGATAATCTATATTGGCCTAGGTATCCAGAAATCATTAGTGTGAGAAAATTACTTTGCTGACTTGAGAGGGAAGATCATGTATGATGTGGAACAATGTCAGTTGACTTGTGATTTCCTCTTTCACCAACTCAACCCTCAATTGTTCAATCACAAAATAAATGCTAGGAAAAAAAGAATCCGAATTTGGTCAGAAAAAAAAAATATACATGAATATTTGATATGTAGTATAGTGATATAATGGAGAGGACACAAGTGCAGGGGAAAAAAATCTTACCATATGACTGATAAAGAGATGCTCTGCTTTGTACTTGAGACATCTAGGAAGGAGGGCAACTTTGAGGTGTAGCAATGGCATTTGTATTAGAAGCTGTGAGCCAGACAAAACAAATTCTGAAGTCAGCTAACCAAACAAATCAAACTCCTTTCATAACATTCTTGCAGAGTGTGAAATAAGGGTTCTGTTCTGATGTACCCAGTATATGGAGATATAAAGGAGCACTCAGGAAAGAAATAATTTTTCAAAAGTTGAATATATTATTTTAACTTACATTCACCATTTTATGGTGCAGGTTTTCATCTGGAATCCCTTGACAGGTTTGGGAATTGAGGAATTTATGGGGTGGCTATACTTGAACTAACGTGGTTATACACAGAAACAGAAGAAATGTCAGCCACTCACCAGAACAAGGTGGTATTCACCTAAGAGTTCAAATTAACTCAATGATGAAATACATAAACTACTTAATCTAGAAGGTAACATTTCACTTGAAGCTCAATACATGAATGTTGGCTGATAGAATTTTTATTTAATAATCTTTAATTTTAAAAAGTAATTTAAAAATCCTTTCATATGAAGCAAATCAGTAAAGAGAATTAGAAAGGATAAATTTACTGAATCTCTTTCTTAATACTTTGGTGAAAATGAAATCCAGAGACTTCTGTGAAGAGAATTTCTGCCCCCAAACACAATAAGCAGAGAGACAGAAATGATTAAGTGCATATAGTCTGTCTGGATTTCTAAGTCTTCACAATGCTCTTTATTGCAAAATCTTAAGGAAAACAATGAGCCATTGCATCAGTGCAGGGGGATTCTTTCATGGCTGAAGGTAATGAATGAATGGTTGAGAGAACAGAAATGGAAACAGGAGTGAAATGTTAATGCCTGTGGTGTGGGGAGATCAGAAGTGGAGCTCTGTGACATTCAACACCTTAATAAGTAGCCCAGTAATGACATTGAAGAAGTACCTGTGCTTCTGATGATGCAAAGTAATTCAAGATATTCATGATGATGGCAGATTGTGAAGTGTCTACTGAGTAACTGGATATTCTAATAACAGATAAAATACAGTGCAGGTAGGTGAAAATTGATACAGGGAAAAGCAGTATCAGATTTATATACAAAATGAGAAGCTTTCAGGTGATCAATGTCACCTAGAAGTAATTTTGGCATATTGTAAGCCATTCTATAAAAGCTATCAATTTAAGTGCTGGATAACACTATGTAAATAAATAAGTAAATAAATAATATATGCAATTTTTTTTTTATCCCAAATATTCTGTTAGGAAAAGTGGTAATTCCTTATCCAGCAGGTAATACTGTAGTCTTCCTGGAAAAAAATTGGGTGAATGTAAATGATTTCTCTGAATTAAAAGGTTGACCAGAATTCCTTGCAAGGGGCATACATAGGTCACCAAGAGAAACTGCAAGAGTCTCAGGAATCCTCCACAGCTGAGAGTAAAAGTGTATTAGGAATCATTGCTGTATATGTTTGTTTTCCTCTTCCTCAGTGTTCTCTTCCTGGACACTGATTTATCTCGCTAGATCTTTGGTGTGACTCAGAATGTAATACTTATATGCTGTTTTGTTTTATAACCCATTAAGAAAAAATTAGAATAGCAACACTGTAAAACAAATTCACGTGGCACTCTATATAACACATTTAGGAAAAAAATCTGTCAGGTTTTGTCTACTAGTGACTCCTTATGCTTTGAAGACCTGCTTCTGTTTTAGGTGTAGCAGGCAAAATAAATAATTTTTGAGGTCTCTGACACAATAATTTTTGTTAAGAAAATACACAACAGTAGATCTGAGAACTTAAGGGATGGATGGGACTTTTTAAAGAAGCTCAAGTGATAGACGACAATATTTCTTCTCTTAAAAATACAGCTAACAGAAAATTCAAATGAGAAATTAAAACCTGCTCAGCAGAGACTGCAACAGGCTAAAAATGTCTTGAGTAAATGATCCTTTATTTGGTTTAGATGAAGCCTTGCTTTAAATTATCATGGATCATCTTTAAAGAAAGTATGTCTTAAAGAAATCCCCTGACAAAACAGCACTTTCACTAAAAATTACATTGTATCAACAAGAACATTGATTTATAGGAACTAAACAGTGAGATTCTCAGAGGTCATTGTGCAGAAGACTAAGTAAAGTCTAATGTACTTCATATTTTTCTCTGATGTTTATTGCAAAATATATAGTCAGCATTTTAGTCCCTAAAATATATTGGGGACCAAAGGCTAATGTCAGAAAGAAATATGAGATGATATGGATCAATATCAAGGCAACAATAGAGGTATTGCTTTTTTAAAATTATTTTCTCTTGACATCGCTCTTTTTTTTTGTGACTGGTGCAAAAAAGAAAAATAAATAGAACCTAGCATATCCTGAATACCGTCCTTAAAAGCAGCTTCAGAGGCTGTTTCATTTTCCAGATTTCAGAGATGGTGTCTTTGCTTTCATTTGCCTCTGGGTTTTCCTTTTAGATTATTTTAAACCTGCAGAAATATGAGCAAAAATATCTAAATCTACTTAGTATGTTCATAGATGTTTGTAAAATAACTTCCCATTAACAACATGGACAATGTTCTTTAACAACATGCTGTATTTATCAAAGTCACAAAGCCTCACATACTCTAGAGTTAGTCACTAAACACATACACAGGAAGCTTTAAAGTATTATCTTTGTAGTGAACAAGACTATATTGCAAAGAAAAACTCACAAACTTCAAATTCACCAAAGGCAATTATAGACATAGGCCTCCTAGGTTTAAATTTAAGGCACAACTCAGAATTACAAAAGTCACACCTCTTCCAATTCTGTTTAATTATATCTGATTACTGAAGGGATCTTGGACTAAATGTGTGTGATGAAGCTATTGTGCTTTGAGTTTAATAGAGTGAGCTCTACTTTTAATGTTATATGCTTGGCCACAATCTGGCTTCCTGATATATAAAGAGGACAGCACAACATGTTGTCAAAAGCAACCATAGCCCACACAAAGCAAAGATTTGTTGTTTTATTTGAAAACCTGTCAGTATGTGAAAGTCAAGAGATAAATGAAGAGTACCTAGAAAATATCTTTATCTCAGAGAAATGCTGAGGATTGGAAATAAAAGAAAAAAGATTTCCAAATCCATTTGAATGCCTTGGGGGAAGATAAATATGAAGAGGACCTACAAGTAGCTCTCTTATTGCACACAGTGGGCAAAAAAGTCCTGAAAATGTTAATTCATTTTATTAGAAACCAATTGAAAATATTCCACTTATAATGAAATCCTAATACTTAGGAAGTGCTGTAGTCCAAGAAAAGTATTGGGTATGATCAAAATCAGGTCCTTTTCTTTTCAACACCTAGGAAAAGGGCAGATAACACATGAAAAAAAAAAAAAAAAGCTGAAGGGAGAAAGTAAGTGCCAGCTTCAAAAATACCAAGAATAGTGTGTTTGTGTTTAGAGCTCCTGCTGAAAACAGCCTAACTAGAAAACAGTAAAGAAATTTCAATTAGAATTCACAAAAAAAAAAAAAAAAGTGTCATAAAAACATCACTAAGTCAAACATATGGGTTAACAGTTTCATCAAAATTAGGAAGAGAAAATGGCAGATAAGAAAATCTGTATTAACAAGTATTCACAAGAAAATATCAGGTTTATCTTGAGATAGCATCATCCTATCTGGACAATAGCTGATATACAGCACCAACAAGTTGATAAAAACATTTTCATTGAGAACAAGGACAGGTCCTGGCAAGCCAGACTACAGAATCAATCAGCTGAATTGAGCAATTTCAAACCCTATAGAGTAGCTGCAAGATTATACATTTACCTCTTACAATAAACTGAAACAGGATGTTTTAATAAAAGAGCAAAGAAATACTTGCAGATATTTTGAACAACAACATGATGAAGTGATGATGGCTGTACCAGCTTCAGATGAACAGAGACACTGAGGAAAATGGTGAGAAGGACATAATGATGATATACTCAATTCATTCTGAATAGACGCCACCCATGACAAAAGCATTCAAACACATAGGATGCCTACATTAATCAAGCCACTTAACAAACATATTAAAGTTGTAGCTGACAGGAGAGCCCACACAGAATGTGTAGATCCTTGAGAATTTGTTGTACAGTACAAGAAAAACAGGTTTAATTGCTCATCTAAAATAATTGTTTTGTGATACCACAGCTTTGCAATGGTCATGAAAGAAACCAAGTTTGCAGAAAATAAGGACAACACTCTGCCATGTCCCTGTTGTTTAAGTCTGATCATTTATTGCCACTAATAAATACTTGTTATGGAAATCACCAGAAAAACAAATCTTGAGATAAGCAGATGTGCTGCTCTATTGTGACTCAGCACAGAACAATTTCTGCATAAAATCTTCATGGTTCCTTTTGTCTAATTGCAAAAAATAGCTGAAGGTTTCTTCTTTTTTTTGTCTGATTGGTTGCTGTTTGTTTGGCTTTGCTTTTGCTTTGACATATAATACCCATTTAAGGATTTTTTTTTCCACTTTCCAAAATTTTAGTCTCCTCCGGATGTGTCAGTCCATTCTGTCACTGCTAAACAATGTTCTGCCTTCAACACATGGCATCCCAAAATAGGTTCTGAGTGATCTCCCTGTGCAAGCAGAGAAATGCTTGGGTTATTATTTTAGAACAAGAAGATCCAGCCTAATGAAATGACTGAAAGACTGTTTGGATGGTACAACCTATGATTTGCAATATAGCTGCATCAGAGAGTAGAAATAGTCTGACTCGTTTAAACCTGAGAAATTAAAAAAGATGGGTAGGAAACACTGCCCTGAATGGTCACTAGGTGATAGAAGATGGCTTTTGTCCTGTTATTCCCATGACCCACTGACTCCAAAGAGCTTATGGTGGGTTAATGCACTTATGATAAAGACTGAAATGATAATATGGCCAGACAGCACAGGAACAGTCTCTTTCTTCCTGAAGATTAAATGCATGTGGAAACTACATACACAATTGAAGATTGCAGCTGGAATGTGAAAGGTGCACATCTACAAACTGGCAGCTAAGACTGGGATAAATTAGAACAGTAAGAAGTACACCAGAAATGCTTGCGTCTGAGAAATGAGAGGATTAGGTGAGACTTGCAAAGGAACATTAAGAGCACCTGAGGAAAATCAAGAATTAGATGTGCTTGCCAGGTAGTGTGGAGAGTTGCTGGACATCTGGAGCTGTTTGGCTGTGTTATCTACCTTTGACCTACACAAAGAGTTATTAATCATAATGTTGCTTTAATTAATATGATAAGCCACGCATGCGTCAGGCTAGATAGTGAAGACACTGGCAAGCTGCTTAACAGAAGGTTTTCTAGGAACACAGAAAAGAAATCCAGTACATTGTCCTGTATTTTCTTTAAAAATAGCTATGAGAAATCACCAGAATACTACTGTTAGGAGAAAAGTCTTACATGATTTAGGTACTGATCCTTATGCACTGTGGTAACTGTTAAAAGTTAATAGACATCTATGGTCCAAAATTAAAATAGCCTCAATGTCACCATGGGTTCTTCACACAGTGAAGGTACAACATTTGAAAGCAGACAGTCTGTCTTTCTTTTTTTGTGTAACTGCTGGCTAGTCTGTGGTCATAAGGAGATGGCACAATGTGCAGATATCATAATTTAAAAAAACCCAAGCAGCCAACCCTGGCTTCATCCTTCTTGAAGGACTTTATTAGTTTATTTAGTAACAGTAGCACAATCCAACAAACAGAACACAAAACTGTGATTCCAGACTCATGGTCTATGTTCCTTTCATTTGGGCTAAGGGGACGGATTTCCATCAGTGACCACAAGCCAGTACTTTCCAAAGTGTTTGCTGGCTTTTTCTCTAAGGCATAATTTGGGATATTTTATGGCCTTTTATTAATGCAAAAACCGCGATATTTTCAAATGCTTTGTAAGGAACTGAAAATTCCACAAAAATAGTGAAATAGAAACTTTCCACAGCCAAACAAAAATAGTGCATATGTCTCTAGATGCATATATGGAGGTGGAAAAAAGACAAGAGGATAGAAGATAAGAAAAAATAGATACCGTCTGGGATGGGGGAGAGGAGAGGAGGGAGGATAGGAATGGGACGGTGCTCCAGGGTCTGCTGAAAACAGTAAAGAAAAATATTTAGAGGTGTCAGAGAAGTAGAGGTGTCAGAGAATTAAAGGTGTCTCCAGTAGCATAATGAGTTGAATTTTAAGATAGAGTATCTGTAGGCAGTTAGGTAAGGATATGTCAAGGAAGGGAGTGTGAAAGAGTTAAGGATAAAAGGAATTTCTCAGGATGAATCTATCTTGTGAATTCACAAACACAAGTTTTTCTGCCATTTTAAGCACCAAGTGCTCCACTCAGCCATACTTTGAGATCAAGTTCCTGTAAAAGTATTTAAGCCTGTATGAGGGCATTATTTCACACAGGAAGAATTTGAGCTATTCCTGCAAAGACAGGCAGCTCAATATTTGAGATATAGAGTGGTTCTGCAAGAAGATCTGTTTCCTTAGACTGATGGACATGGAATACAAATATGAGTATGATGTTTCTTGTGACACCTGTATCTGGAAGTATACAGCAACCCTGAGGTAATGGCCCTGCTTCAAAATTCATGCATGATGTCAATGAAGTGCTAGTGCATGGACTGGAGAAGCTGCTTACCCATATTTTCCTAGGAGACTGAGCTGTGTGAAATCATCTTGGATGAGTGTTTCATAGGGCTTTCCATGTCTGTTCCTGTTGGGAAGGCAGATTGCCTCAGTGAGCTGAGCATTGAATCATGAAGGTCACACAACAAAATAGAGTGGAACAAACTATTTCAGTTGGAAGAGTCCTACAACAGTCATAGAATCATAGAATCATGGAATCATAGAATGGTTTAGGTTGGAAGGGACTTTAAAGGTCATCTAAAGATCCCTGCCATGGTCAGGGACACCTTCCACTAGACCAGATTACTCTAAGCCTTGTCCAGCCTGGTCTTGAACACTGCCAGGCTTGGAGCATCCACAAACAACTTCTCTGGGCAACCTGTTCCAGTGCCTCACCAGCCTCACACTGAAGAATTTTTAACATTTCATCTAAACATAGTCTCTTTTGGTTTAAAGCCATTTCCCCTTGTCCTATCACTGCATGTCCTTTGGAAAAGTCTATCCAACTTTCTTGCAGTCCCCCTTTAAGTACTGGAAGGTGCTGTAAGGTTTCCCCAGAGCCTTCTCTTCTCCAGGTTGAGCAACCCAAAATTTCTCAGCCTGTCATCATAGGAGAGGTATTCCAGCCCTCTGACCATATCCATGGCCTCCAGCAGTCCTTAACTAGTTCAACTGCTTGAATCAATTCAGGGCTGACCAAAATGTTAAGAATGTTATTAAGCTCATTATCCAAGTACCTCTCAAACACTGACAGGCTTGGGACCATCAATCACCTCTTTAGGAAGCCTGTTTCAGGGTTTGACCACTCTCTTTCTCAAAAAAAATGCTTTCTAAACCTCATCTGGCTCAGTTTGGAACCATTCCCATGTGTCCTATCTCTAGATACCAGGGACAAGAGATCAACACCTTGCTACCCACTTGCCTTCCTCAGGTGCCTGTAAAGAGCAAAGAGTTTGCTGCTCAGCTTAATTTCCTCCAGCTGCCAGCACTGCTGGGTAAGTACCCCCTTTGACCAATTAATTTATCTGTGTTTCATGAGCCTCAGCATGGGGTTTGCTGGGGGCACATTGCTGACTCCTATTGAGGCTGGTGTCAGCCAACACAATCCCTTTCTCTAGGGCTGCTCTCCCACCACTTCTGTCCAAACCTATACTTGTGTCCAGCCTTACTTTTTTTAGTGTTAACCTCTACAATTCTGTATAACCAGCAGACTCTGCTGATTATGTCCTCACATGCTTCTCCTAAATTTACTTGGCCTATCTCAGCTTTTATCCATATATCTACTTACCCAAATTAGAGGATATATATGAAAATATTTCCCAGCCTTGTTTGCGCATTTATCACTGTCAATACATTGCTTTGAATTGAAGACGTATTTCAATAAGTTAATGAAAACTGTCAGCATTATAGAAGGCAAGGTAGAAAAGCAAATTACAGGGAAAAGTTGGTTTTAAGGGCACAGGTGATTAGGCTCAGTCACGTAGGTTAATTTTGATTTCAAGGCCACAACTTTGACCCAATGCCTGGGATATTCCACAGAACCATTCAGTCTGGCTTTGATGACTTTGAGATATGAGGCATCTACTCTTTTCTTCATGTTTTGCTTTACTGGATGTTCACTCCATATGCAAAAAAAACCCAAAAAAACTTGATACATATTTTCTGAATTCTTACATCTTTTGTACCCTTAGTATTGTTTGCTGCTAGATTAAACACGTCTTTAATATCCTGTACTTTTGCCCTGTGAAGGCAGTTAGAAACTATGATCAAATAACCACTCCATCCTCTTTTTGATGAGATAAGTACATTGATCTCTAAAAGATCTATTTAAAGAGTAAATTGGGGGGGAGAGGGCAATGATCATTTTACTTGCATACTCCTGTAATTACCGATGCCATGGGAAAGATGTTTATTACAACAATATGTCTGGAACTGTACAAAATATAGAGAAGTGTGTGCTCTCAAAATTTACTTTGATCATCTCAAGGTTTTTCTAAGACTGCGTTTATCTTGCATTACATTGACTGTCAATACATCATTGCTTTTGCATTCTTAGAGAAGCAAGAATGAAGAGGGTCTGAAATGGCATTAAAATTCCAACTGGGATTTCTTCCAATGCTGTTCAGCATAAGTAATTGAAACTGCATATTGTATTTTTATATACTCTGCAGCATTTCTTCCAAGGGGTAACTTTCGATTCACTTATTATTTTGTAGGTTACAAATGGCATTATGCATTTCTTCTATCAAAATACTAGGCTAGTGATATTTAAATGTAAAGGAATATATCCTTGGGCAATGAATACAGTCAGAAATTACTAGGTGAATTTAACCAAGAAAAGAACGATCCCATGTTGATGTAGTGCATAAATTTTTGAGTGTGGGACAATGGCCCCCATTTATTAACATTTTATATTCACATTGAAATGCCTGACCTTGCTTCTGCAGTTTTACAACTATCAAGATCTTTGGAAGTTCAATTTTTTGCTCTAGAAAAAGAAAGCAGCTATGTCAATGGGAATAAATACAACTCAGATGTAATTTTTTTTCTGCTTTTTTTCAAACGTAGCAAAAACTTTAATACCTCTATAGCATAACGATTCTGATAATAAAAAGACCAACCGTTATAAAAGTGAGGAGAGGAAATACTTTGAAATAGATACCCTATTATACACCAGTGAGACCCTGAAAGTAACTTTTTAGTTATGTGAATGCCTAAAGTATAGGTAAAGATTGCCTACTGTTCATGTTTCAGATGAATATCAGAACAGCTGGGCAGGAATGCAGCAAAACCTTTGGACAACCAGTGGTATGTAAATGAATCTCAGAAATCTAGGTTTAGGAAAAAAATCAAGAAAAATAAGGTTCACATCATTAGGATCCTGAGATGTTCAATATTTGAAGCAGTTATTTGTCAATATCAACTCTCACGACCTTTCATCAATTTTAAATTGGATTTAAAGAGCAAACAACCATGAGAGCAAGAGTAAGAATTGCCAGAGACATATTCCCAGGGAGGTGCTGGGCATGTCAGGGCTGGCAGGGAGGCCAGGCCTCTGCTGGACTGGACCTTGATCCTAGAGCAAGGTAACCTCTGTTCTAGGGGAACAGAGAGTCTCAGCTGCCCTTTGCCAATTCACACAAGCTGCATGTCAGAGCTTTCCTGTCCTGCAGGATCTAGATGTATCTAGAGCACTGATGCCTAGTTTAGCATGCTAGGAATTGCTCTCCCAGAAGTGGGTGCCTGATCTATGAAGCGTTATACATCCCACAGGTTTTGAAAACCACAGGAGCACCTTGAAAATAGTAAATCAATATGAATAAATCTAACTAAACAAAAGGTAACAATGCAGAAATAAAAAAGAGTCCCAACATTACACAGTAAGGAAAATAAATTTGATATGTTATCTGAAAATACAGAACTCCTCTTATTCACCAGTGAAAAGGAGCTGTACTTTTACACAGAAAGTTAATTTAGCATCACCACCTGACAGATGGACTCCCCAGCAGGTACTTAGTCTTCTTTTTTCTCTCCTGTTTCACAGACCCACACAGTTTTAAAAGAAGTCTGAGACAGCGAGAGGTGAGTCTTCTTTCAGGATGAAGCAGAGAGACAGTTTCCAGACAATCAACTATAGAGGCAACTTTGTAAGTCAAGCCATGACAGAATAATCAATGGGATTTTTTTAAGTGATCTGTGCTACAAAACAGAGGGAGAGACTGTTTTTTGTTCTGCACATTGAAAATATGTCTGAGAGGATTAAGAATTGTGTACTCCAAGTTTCATCACATTGTTCCTTTGGACTTGTTCCTTCCAATAACTGCTTTCTTTAAATAGAAACAGAGGTTGAAACTGTTTAAGGATCTTAAAACAGCTGTTTGATACACAAATCTAAGACATTTATTAGTTTTGAGACTGCCAGTGGGAGTCATAATCTGTTGACTGTAGACAGCCAGAAAAAAAAATCAGTCTACTTGGTTGTCAAAGGTTAGAATTTAAGAGTGTGCATACAGGGTAAAGCAGTAGTCCAGGACAAGTACATAAAAATGTCATTGTATAGGGAGAGGGAAGAAAAGACATGATTCACAAGAAGGACTAAAAATGCCTGAAAATGTCTCTTCCAGAAACTACCATCTGGGAATTAGCATTTCGCTGATCTGGTACGAATAATTCCAGACGTAGCCTTCACTGAAGGAAAAGCTAGATAAACTGGGATAAAGCTAGATAAACTCCTTAGCATGAAAAACAGGTGTGATAGAAGTCTACACAATCATGAATAGCAGCACTCAATGGGTGAATGGAGTTCAAAGTTCCTACTTGATAAAGCAAACAAATTAAAGTGGTAAATGCTAAGTGGTAGTTTCAAAATAAGCAAGAGGAGTCACTTCTTCACATGATGATGATGATTAAGTAATGGAATTCTTTTCCACATGATGCTTGATTACCAAAAGATCACACAGCTTCAGAAACATTTTTAGATACATTTTTAGGAGAATGATAATTCAAGATTATTAAACCAAAAGAAATTATCTTCAATATGTGTAACTTTGAATCACAAAAATTTATGCTTAAGAAAATATCCATAAATATTTCTGAATATATGAATATTCCTATGTATTCCTATATATTTCTATATATTCATATATGAATGTTCCTATATTCACAGAATAATAAAATCGTTTGGGTTGGAAAGAATCTTTAAAGATCATTTAGTCCAACCACCCTGCAATAAGCAGAGCCATTTTCAACTAAATCAGGGTTCTCAGTTCCCTGTCCACCTTGGCCTTCAATGTTTCCGGGGGTGGTGCACCTACCTCCTTCTGGGTAACCTGTTCCAGTGTATGAACACCCTCATCATAAAAAAAAATCTTTCGTATATTTCTTCCATAAATGCATATAGTTTGAAACCATTATCCCTTGTCCTAATGAAAGCAGGCCCTACTAAAAGGTTTGTCCCCATCTTTCTTTTAAGTCCCCCTTAAGTACTAAAATGTTGCAATAAGGTTTTCCTGGGGCCTTCTTTTCTGCAGGCTGAACAATCACAACTCTCAAAGCCTTTCCTTGTAGAACATGCATTCCATCCCTCTGATCATTTTTTGGCCCTCCTCTGGATCTGCTGTATAAGATCCATGTCTTTCTAGACATTAATTTTGGCTGCTGTCAGTGAGAGTAGAAATATTTTTTACTGGAAGTCTAAATTACTCTGTCTTGGTTTCCTCTGTGTACCGTAGAGGATGTGCAATGTTAACAGGGATGGAAGATCCATCCTAAGTTTTAAGACATTCAGAAAGCACTGAAAGCATCTAACCTGAAAAATAGCCAAACAGGTCTGCACACATAGTGTTTATCCCACAATTTAATTAAAATGGAGTGCCTGAAAGCATTCAATACAGACAAGATTTCAAGAGCTGGATGCTTCTTAAAAAAATGATGAGCTAATTCAGCAGACTTTCTACATGGAATTCAGCTCTCACTTGGGAGCTTGTCCTCCGAGGGCATAGCTAAACATTATTGTTAGTCTTGAAACACTACCATGAGATCAAGGTTTGAATAGGGCTAACTATGCATTTGCTCACAAAAAAAATCCTTATCATGCAGATGCCATCTGCAGAGATACTAACATGGACAGATCTCAGCATGCTTATTTTGATGCCAATGTTCTTCTGAGGATGACCCATTGAATTGCATTGGCAGAAGGCAAAGTAAGAGTTTATCCTGCAAGCATAAGCATATTGAGAATATTAATGACAGTATTTTGAAAAGAAATGGGAATATGGTAGAATTAAATTGTGATGTAAATTGTGCTCTTGATCAGAAATAAGATAACCTGCAGTTGCTTTTGTGTTTCAAAAATAATATAAGTAAAAATTACCAGAAACCTGAGAAAGAGAAGTAACAGTGATGAATAAAACTATTGGGAATAAATCCAGCAACTTGAGAGTTTATCTGGCTGAACATCCTTTCTCTAGACACCATCCTATAATGGAAATTTCAAAGACTGTTTAAACGATGGCAGAAAGAAGCTTGTATTCAGGGAGGAATGCTCTCTAAACCATAAGAATATTACCATTAGTATACTCTTTTAATCCAAATATCAACCTGGGTCAGTAGTATCCCATTTTTAACCGTGAGTAGCAGGAGCAGGGATCAGGAGAGGTGTATGTGAAAATTACATTCATTCTCAGTTGGTCTTCTAGTCTTCAGTCCTTTGCTGCTCTTGGGCCAGAACTTTTTTCTCACATAATTAGTGGCCTCTTTTTACTGCTCCCATTTGAACCTGTTTACTCCTTTAGCGTAATTAAGAGTTTCTGCCAAAAGAGCTAGAATGAAGTATATAGTAGAATATTTTAATAATTTAGCTCCTGTCCCATTTTTATATATCAGTTCATCTTAGTTCGAGGGTGGAAACTAAGACAAAATGTTTACAGAATGAAGATTCACATACAGGGATATAAAATAAATCTCACGTGAATAATAATTTGTGTGATTTTCTCATTTGTTTGCCATTAACTTTTTCTCCACTGACATGATTGGTAAAATGATGGAGAAGGAAGATGTTCATGGACATTTAATACTGAGCTCTTTCATGGGTGAGTATATAATTTCACTGGCTTGAATTTAACATTGTCTTTCCATGAGACAAGTTTGCAATCTGGCCTTCAATAAGACACCTTTCATAGAACAAAATGCTGTGCTTACTGTGCTTTCCACTTTAATAATTATCAAATTGGAAAGATGATGGGATCAATTAAATTATGTTATAATAATTAGAATAATATCAATTAGAATAATATCAATTACCTAATCTCATAAACATTTTGAAAAGACTTGAAAAGCATTTTGATAAACTGATTTAGGTAAAAAATGACAATGGGCTGTGTTAAGATTGCAGGCAAATAATTATGGCACATCCTTGTCCCTGGTTGGAAGCTGAACCAGCTGGCTTGGGGATGGAAAACTACTGGATATAAAACTGTTGGCCATATCAAATAACCCAGGGACAGGCTGACATGAGATATAGTTAGTACCACAAGGGTTGGCTGGATTTCATAGATTGAAGGGAGAGACAGTCAAAATGCAGAGGTATTTGAACAGAGGAATTGTGGACCTGTTGGGGAGGAAGTGTTGCAAGACCAACTGGACAGGTAAGTGCACCAGCAATGCACAATAAGAGAGAGATTCCCTAGGTTATGTTGTCAGAAATAACACATTTAGGTGCTGTTGTAGCACAGCTGGGAAAACAACAAAAATGTAAGCATGGCTAGATTTTAACTGGGAGAACACAAAGGCATAGAAAGAGATTTAGAACAACAGTGAAAAGCAGGTCAAGAGATGTGAGAAAAGGACAACAAAGTATGTAGCCACATGATGGGTTCTGTCTCAGAGTACCCGTGGAGCAGCCCTGTGTAGGACACTGGAGGAATAGTTCACTGGCTCAAAACATCCACGTAGGAAGTGGTGGGTGAACAGGGTGAGCTCTGCATAGGTGGGATGATGCTGGGCCCCCTCCCTACCCCCTTGAGTCCTCTCACACTGTGCTGTGTAGTACTTGTGCATTTGAAAATTCAGACATTGGTCTGCACTGTAACTGGAGATCAACCTCATTGGACCTGCCAGGAACATTCTGGCTCTGTGTAAAATGCAAGCACAAGTTAGGCTTTGCCATCTTGTGCATTGTTCCATCCGAATGTTCTAAAGTTTGCAAATAAAGTTGTTCTTGAAATTCCTGAGACTTTTGTTGTTTCTCCCATGGTAGTCCAGAGTAAATCCAACTACCTTCCCCCAAACACATCAAGCCAAGCAGGGCATTACACCTCGTGCTTGATCACCACACTCGGAGCAAGACAAGAAACCAAACCTATTGTTCTGACCATATGACACAAGTTAAAACTGCTCCTGCTCTCCTGAGGATGGGATTGGGAGTAGGGTGAAGGGTTTCCATGACCACAAAGAAAATGTTGTGAGAGACAATGGAACATCCAGCTACCACTGTGTTAATTCCCATTCCATGGTATTGTCCCATGGCATTGGTGACTACTCCTTGCTTAGACTATTATCTTGTCTGCATTACAAAGGAAAAATTTATGGGGAGAAGAGTCATCTGCCCACGTATCCATTTAGCACAGTCTTCTATCTGACTGTGCCCATTGACACCAAATAGAGAAAAAGTTTAAGAACAGTTCAGGAAGAAGTGCTATTTCCTCCAGTAGGCCCACTTCTCCATTTATACCTTACCTGAAAATTATATCTGCATTCTAACTCTTAATAACCCTGTTTAAGTATTAACTATCCATCATAACGTGTGACCAGGAATCTGGAATCTTCTCTGTGCATTGCACAAAAATTGTCTTGATTTGCACAACATGATTATCTTGACTGCCTTTTCTATAATAAATTAGAAGAAAAAAATTATTTTAAATTATGGAGATCACATTATATGACATCTTTACTCTTATGCACATTTTGATGGCATTTGAAATTTTTTGTATTAGAAACAAGAAAGACATGATATGGGTTAGTTCAGATATATCATGCATGGAGCAATGCACTGAAGCCTACATTTGTCTCCTGAAAATCTAGCCCAATTATTATCCACCAAAATCTGTAAAGAATAAGGAAACTGCTCTTTTAAAAATCAATAAAATATAATTTAAGACTGTTTAATATGTTAAAAGAGGAAAATAAATCTATCTACTTTTACATAAAGACTGAGGATCAATTGCTATTTTAGGCATAAATTAAAACCCAGAAGACTAATTTGAAAAAAATTAATTTCTAAGACTAGAACAAAAAAATTATGTCTCAGACTCTTTTTTTAAACATAAAAGGAACTGAAAATAAAATCTATGGCATTAGTCAATGAACTGATTTCTCATACATGTTCAGTTTCTGGAATAATGGGAGAAAAATGTTTAAATGCTGCAAGAATGCCATTATGTCTGCCTGTTCCCACAGCCCCAAAAGGATCAAATCTTTTTGTTGCAATATTGCAGAAGGTGAAATGAGTAAAGGTGAATTGTAATTACAACACAATATCCCAGACTTCAAGCAAGTGGTTCACCAGTTTATATGAGGAGCAGTGTTACAAAAATATCAGAATATGTAGTTTGCAATTCTTGTTAATGACTGGCAGCCTTATACCAAAACAATAGAAACTAATCTAAATAATTGGGGGTCAGTATATTAAAAATAGTCCCAATCCCAACAAAAGACAAAGGCTGCTATATGCAAAGTTTGTTTAAATAAAATCAAAACTAGATAAATAAATGTCAAAGAAGTTTTAACTTTGCCTTCCTGACATAAAGCATTGACTTTAAACAAGTTTTACTTGAAGTCCCTCCATACACAGAAGGAGTCTAGCTTAAAATTTAAATAGGAAGATATTTCAAAATATAAGTTAGAAAATTTCTCTCAGTTGAAAAGGATGGACAACTGTATTCCCATGGCAGAAGAGCCAGTGACAAAATAAAATATTGCTCATGAAGTAGTGAGCAGAGTTTTGACATCATTAAAAAAAACAGAACTATGGTAAAAATGGGAAAATATTTCAAGGAAATTTTCTTCATATAAATAAGAAAAACATTATTAAAATTAAGGAGCTGTACATTAAATAAGATGACAAGGAAGAGACTGACTTCTTCTGTTAAATCCTAACTCACATTCTGAAAGAAAATGAGACAGAGAGCAGACTTGTATTGCTGAGAAAGGAGGGTGTGAAAAGGAGCACTACACCAAAATAGCAAAGTTTATGATGAAAGAAACTGAATTAGGGTTATTAAGTGGACGTGATTAACTAGCATGCACACAAGTCAGCTTCCATATATAGCAAAGAAACAGGTAAATGAAATTAAAGTGCAGAGATGTGAATCAAAACACCCAGAGCATGAAGTCAGCACTTACATTAGAAACATGCAAGACTGAAAGTAACTCAAGCTGCACAACCTTATCTATGGCATGTGTCAAGCTCTGTGACTTGCTGCACAGGTTTCAGTATATGACCATATTTGCTCCTAGGAGGGTGAGCTCTGAGAAAAGATGGGTTGGATCTTCGAAAATTATTGTAGTTTTGATTGAATAAAGTGCTGGCATGAGGACAGAATAGAAACTACAGCATACAATTGCCACCTCTTCTCATTGTTATATCTAATTCTGTATAAATAATGCAAAAAGGCTAACTGAAGTATTTAGAATATAATTTCTTGTATGCATATTTGTAAGGGGAAGAGACATGTATAACAGTTTCAGAGGAAGCCACAGATATTTGGAAATTCTGAAAAATTATTTTCTCTTAAATTATACTTACATCTTAAACATAATCACAAAGTACCTAAATACTCCACAAAATTAAATCAGTTAAACAGATTCTGCAATTTGTGAGCTGCAGTAAAAATGGTTTCATTTAACTTATTTCAGGTGAAATACTTATTTTCCATCTTATACCAAACTTAATTCTAATTGCCTTCTTCAGCCCATTTCTGATCCAATCTCAAACTAATTTCCTATTATTCAGACCAGTATACAAAATTCAACTATTGCCTTCAAAATAAGCTCACCTGTATCGTTATCGGGCTCATTAGAAGTTCTCCAAATCAAGTCTCCCTACCATTTCTTCACTGGGTTTTAAAAATCTTTTTAATTTACCAGTTTCAACATCCTTAGTGCTTTGAGTTTTGAATGGTCTGTAATTCCCCCCAGGTCCTCTTAGCTCTGGAATCCAGTTCCTTCTGGGAACTTTAAGGTTTTTGGCAACCCTTTCCTTGCAGGTGGGATTCTCTTTTCCTGAGGTTTTAATTTTCCAGACATATATCTTTTGAACTATGGATAAAAATATATGGAAAGATAACTATTTCTTTCAGACTGCTCCTAAATGAATACATAGTTTTGTTGAGGTTTTTTGTTGTTGTTTGCTTTGTTGTTGTTTTGTTTTTGTTGGGTGGGTGTTTAGACTCTCAGTTATTTTTCTTAGCTATTTGTTTCCTTATTCTGTGGGGTGATTGATTCTCAGAGTTCACATGTATAAAGTGTCATTGGTCTGAACAATCTGGGACACGGAGACAACTTTTATTTCAGCAAATAGATATGTTTCTGCAAAAAACCTTACAAATGGAACCACTTCAGAATATAATTTACTACCATTTGATCCTACCTATCATTCATTGTTTGAAGTCTGAAACACATTCACCTTCCCAAAAAAACCAAAAGAGTTGGGGGAAAAGCCACCACAGATGTCCCTTGCTTCCTGATTATTTTGTACTGTTTAATGCCTTTGTGCAAATTTATAAGAAATCCATTAACTTATAGTTAAATCTCTCAATTCCAAAATTTAGTTCACCTTCCCAAATTTCTTTGGCATATCAATACCATAGAATTTGTCTTGTGTTCTATATGTGAAAGGTTAATAATTCTTTTAGATGCTTAATAATAAACTGGGTGGGTTTTTTGCTTTCCATCTGGAAAGCACATAATAAATTCTTCCAGGGGTTAAAAAGCCCTTGAAACTGAAGCACAAGGAGAACACAGAACATTGAGACAGTGAAGATCTCAATGGGATATAGAACACTACAATATGCAAATCCATATGTCTTGATTTAAATAAGATATTAGCATATTAGTTTGGCATAAGTATATAAATCAAAGAAAACTGACCCTTAACTTTATCTATTATCCTTGAATACTACAGAAACAAAACATATGCCCTTGCAATTCCCTTTCCCAATTCCCACACACACTTTACAAAAAGACAGAATTTTGTAAAGCAGTTAAATTTAAGACCATTCAGAGCTCAGCTACCTGGGGCTAAGCTCTGTCAGATTTCAGAATTAAGCTCATTAAGTTGCTTGTAAAAGCCCTTTTCTCCTCTAGTAGGATGGTGGTGATAAATGGTTGTGTCTAAGGAACTGCAAGTGCCTTTGATGGACAGCCTGCTTCAAATGAGTTCAAGTTCTTTCTTTCTTTCCTTACCCTCCTGCCTGCTAGGGAGAAGGGTGTTACAAAGAAAGTGCCCTCTCCTACTACTTTTCCCCTTGTACAAACTTCTAGAAAGTGACTCTGTTTGTTTTTTCCTTTCATTTTTATGTAGGATCAGATTAAAATTAAGAATCAGCATTCTCAAACTGAGAATGATACATATGAAAGCATAGAAAAGATTATGTCAAAAAAACATGTTTCACATTGCTTATTTGAGTGAGAAATTTTCCTTTAAGCACAAGTCAGAAAAATTCATATTTTCCATTCTGTACCCATGAAGTTAAACATTTTCTGGTAATTTTCACAGCATCTCCAAATGAATGTGCATATCTATACACTTTGCCCTTGAATGCTATTTTTGTGTCAAGGTACCAACAATGTTTTTACAATATATTTATTTGGATGGGAAAATCTACTTTACTTTCAAAGTCATACTACTGCTTGACTGAATAGAAATTTTGAATGTGTTTTCTGAAATAAATTGATCTTTAAAGAGCAAATTTTGTTTTATGAAATTTTATAAGACAAAATTGTACAAAACCAAAATTGCCTTGTGTTTTTTCCAGTACTGAAAATTTACAATATGAAGGGCTGTTGGTGATGTATTATAGCAAACTACAAAACAGATTCACACAACATGATTCTAATAATGTGTTTCCAGAAAAAAAAATAAAATAAAAAAAGGAGTAATAAAAGCTTTTTTTTTGATTCCTATTTAAAATTATAACAATGGATGAAGGCAGATGGGATAGTGAAATATTTGAAGATTCCAAATACCATCTGTCCATAATTTATTATCCATCTGATTGTAGGTTATTATTGTTTTCCTGCCATCATTAAACACTTGTTATTTATCTTGTTACACCACTTCTGCATTTAACATTGAGACCTTCACAGATTTGAGTGCTGTTATCTCCAGTGACTTATAATTTATGTAAGTCCTTTTGGTGTCCTTACTTCTATTCACCAAGCATCTAAAAGCAAATACTGCTCTCAGCTTAGATTGCTGATTAATTAATTTCTACCTTCTATGTCCCTGCATTGCAGCCTTGGGTTATGAGTTTAAAGTAATAATTCACCATTGCATATATTTTGTGAAGTCAAATTCTACAAACTTCTGAGAGAGTCCAATTTCCATGTTACATTTAATAGCTGGTCCCTTAGAAATTAATCCCTTTCTATTTGTGATTTATTTTTTTCTTCTTCTTAGTGACAGAAATGGATTTTCCCCCTGATCTGCTGTGACCTGGCTGCCTTTCCTGCAGTATCCAGTGTAAGTGGCATGACTGCATCTGCTATTTTTTATTCCCTTGTGGATTTTTAGCTCTGAAGATTACAATGCAAGTTGGAATGTCATAACTATGGGTAGCAAAACAACATCAGCTCTAAATAGAGACTGGTAGCAGTGGCAAAATTTGAGTACAAACCTAAACACTCCCCATACTCGTGCAGATATGAAATTCCTCATCCAGTCCCTAGACACAGTGTATCCACATATCACACAAAAGTCAGCTATGCTTCATTACTATTTTCAGTAGCTCAGTAAGTGATCCATAAATCCTCTAGAAATTATTCTCTTTTGCTTATAATCAGCCTTCCTAACTTTTCCATTTCTATAATAAGGGCCATAACTAAAGATCTGGGTTGAAAGTACTTCCAGTACCTGTGGAAATATTTTACTTTTCAAATTCAGTTTCATCCTTATTTGAGATAAATACTAAAGCTACTGACATCTCTGAGAGAATGGTGTACTCAGGAAAATTAATAAACTTTGGAATATTTTGTTTATATTTTTTAAATGAACTCAGAATACCACTACAAGTTGGATAACCTCCCATGTTTCCAGTCTCAAAAATGTATCCCATAGAGTGATTAATCTCATTTCCCATGGTTCACTACAGTTATTTCAATGAGAATAACACCACAATGGAGAAGACTTCTTTTTAACCTCCAAGCCTTATTTTCTTACTTTCAAGTCTAACAAGTTTCATGTTCCATTTTATAAACTAACACTTCTGTCTGTCAGCCCAGACCCTTTTTCTCAAGCTTTCCACTCTTTCCCTCTAGTTCTCATTTCCATGCATTGTGGCCACTCCTGACCTTCCTGTCCTCCTTTCCAACAAGAAAAGCTATCTCATTCTGCATCAACTTCAAAAACTAAACAAAGAAAATTTCTGACCTCAATGTGCAGCACATCAGTATGCTAACATTTTTGGAACACTAAATAGAAAAAGAATATTGCTGTATTTTGATACTATTGATCTTCAGATTTGATTGCCTGTCTACATTTTGCAAAAGTGAATTCTTTCCCCCAGAATTTTCTTTTTCATTTCATGGAAACAAATCTAGCTCTAGTCAGGAGTCAAACTACAAAATATAAAGAAAACTTCAAAATATGTTTATCCATTAACTGTCAAAGTACTGACTCCAGCAGTCACTGGATAGCATCCCAAGTTTCGTTTATGATTGTAAGGTAGGAAATTGGTTCTAAACAATTTATAATCTCTTGGAGTCAGTAGACATAATGAGAGTTCCCAAACTACCACACAGATTAATTCTTTAGCTCAAAATGTGGTCCTTGTCTGCTGGTAAAGTTAGGATATTTGGCAGACAGGACTTAAAAAGCCACAGAGACAGGAAATGGTAAGAAAAGTAACAGTGATCAAACTGTGACAGCATTCAGCCGTGGATCTCCGTGCTCCTAAATCCTCGTTCCAAGATTAGCATAATTTTAATCCAATATAAAGTATGTTTATACACCTAGGAATGGCTTCTAACTACATAAGCCCAAACAGCTTTTGAAATTTTGATTCTTTTACAACATATTACTTGTATATATGTAGCATTTCTATCTTCTTACAGTGTATAGAAAGCACACCAAGATCAACTGATATCAATGCAGCTGTTGCATTGATGCAATGATGCATCAATGCATATGATTGTGCATAGTTCAGTACTCCATAAACGCTCACCTGATGCTTACATCACATGGACTGATACATTGATGCATCTTTGAAGTGAGCGTTTATGGAGTACTGAACTAAAGACTGAAATATCCTGAAAATTTTCACTGTTTATAATAGAATCATGGAATCATAGAAATGGTTTGGGTTTGGGTTGGAAGAGACCTTAAAGATCATATTGTTACAAACTCCTGCCCTAGGCAGGGGCATTTCTACTAGAGCAGGTTGCTCAAAGCCCCATCCACCCTGACCTTGAACGGTCCCAGGGTAGGGCAGCTACAACTTCTCTGAGCAACATGTTCCAGTGTGTCCTGGTTTCAGCTAGGTTAGAGTTACTTTCTTCTCAGAAGCTGTTACAGGGCTGTGTTTTGGATTCAGGATGAGAATGGTGTTGATAAGACACTGATGTTATGGTTTTTGCGAAGTCATGTTTCACCTAAGTCAAAGACTTTTTTTCCTTGTCTCGTGCTCTGCCAGTGAGGAGGTGTACAAAAGAAACTGGGTGAGAGCTCAGCTGGGACAGGTGACCTAAAGTGACCAAAGGGATATTCCATACCACAGAACGTCATGCCCAGTCTATAAACTGGGGGCAGTCAGCCAGAAGAGAGGGCTGACCTGGATTCAAGAAGGGGAGTCTGGCATCAGTGAGCAATTGCATTGTGCATCATGTTTTCTCCCATATAGAGGATCAAGTGCACCACCTAGCCTGGTGTCATCCACAAGCTTACTAAGGGTTGTTATAAATGATCAACTAGCCAATCAGATAGAAAGAATAAATTTTATTTTTCCATTTTAAATGTATCTGGGACAGCCACGGGAAACAACATTCGAATGTTGGGTGAAACAGACGACTGACAGCAGGGTTGCTATCTCGCACTGTTCCACAATTTGCTGGTAGTTGAGTCTGGGTTCTTATACTGTATTTTGTGCCTCCCGGCAGCAGAGGTATTGTGTTTTTCAAATTCAAACCCAGTCTTTTCACTTGATAATGAATCCTGAACAGATTTCCCGGTACTGGGCCACGTCTGAAAGGATTTTCCGGGAATCTTCTTTTGGGATGATGATGTCATCAAATTCAGGGTCCACCCTCGAAATGGGTGTCGATGGGTTGATGGTGGGTTGATGGTCCAGGTGCCCAAGATCTGATTAGCTCAAGGAGCTACATCCTGGCAAGCCACCCTCCTTTCTGGTGTAAATCAAGATGTTAATTCGTACACAAAGCATGTCCCGGTATTTGGAAAACGCCTGTCCCATTCCAGGAATCAAGGTTAGTCTTACATTCACAGGGTTACAAAAATATACATTCTATCATCTACTACATTTACTATAACTTCTATGTTTAATTGCACGAATTTATAATCATATCTATCACAGGGTGAATTCAATCCCACCCACATCTCTCATTAGATCTTTTATTTTGTCTCTTTTTTCCCTCATATTTTAATTTCTGCTCCCTCAGTCTAGCCTATATATTATAGTCTGTATTTCTTTTAAATGTTGAGGTCATTTTAGGACATCCATCCTTGGGGATGTTCAAGAATGCCTACTGCTGGAGGTTTTCAAGGATCAACTGTAGCATTCACTATACTAAGTTCTGATGATTTGCAAGACTACAAGACAATTTTTCTATTTTAGGAAGTAAGTAACTGTGGGAATCCAAATACTATTTTTTTATGATATAAATTAAAATTGTGCCATTTTAGCCAAGCATTATGGAGTTATCTTATTTAATTCTTTCTCTGTCATGGAATTTTTGGGCTACATTGTACAACCTTCATTTAGGTTGATTCAACACTAATTCAGCAGCATAGTCCCATTTTACTCATCCATGAAGCTTCCTTGGTTTGAAAGGACTTACTCAACTAGTAAAGATTCTGACAGCAAAAGGATTACATCCTCCAGTCCTTTGGCAAAGCTGTTTCAGTTTAGGTTTTTCTATAACGAAAAAATACATTCTTTTTGTATTTGACACTTTAACTGATGGTATTTATTAGTGTGCTTCTACTTTATGCTACTCTGGAGTTGGGGGATACTTTATATTAATAACAATTATAATAATACGGAATGGTGTATTGTGCTTGGGGATCCATACTATCTATTCTCCGGGAAACAAATTGTGGTCAGGGTGTAGTCTCCCCTTAGAAAGCACTTGAGCAAATGGTGAAAAATGCTGCATTCTGGAAATAAATACAAAGCAGGTGGATGGGGCAGCAGGAAGCCATATTGAGGAGAAATGGGCAGCTTCAGTCTCTCATTACATATTCATCACCTCCACCTGTTTATGTGAATAACAGACAGATATTAATGAACAAACGGAAAGACTGACTTCCCATTAAAACAAAGATGTTGTTCTGAAGCTGTATATGAAATTTCCAATTGTTACAGGTAAAGATCTCTTATATACCAACAAAGCATTTATTTTGAAGAAGAAGAAGTGTGATTGCATTGTCAAGGTAAACACAAAGCTATGGAAAGAGTACTCTGCTGAAGCCTAGTTAAAGATCCTGTTGCTTTTTACTCTTGGCTACATTTCTCCTTTCCTTTTGCCAGGGGCAATCTGTGCTGTAATTTAGTAGAGGTGATGATATTTAACTTGTTACCACCAGTGATCTGATTGCCTTTCAAGCCTTTCCTAATCTGCATATTCACTGCATGAGTTGTATTCTTCCTGGCACAAACTTTTAGAGCAGCTGAAGCACTGGCTTCCTGAGTGCTGGTACCTCAGATTTGATTTAACTGTGCTCTGTTTACATTTAGAGTTACACTTTTATCATTAGTCAATTAAGCCAGCAGACATGGATTAGAACTCTGTATATATGTCAATTTATCCACACAGCACAGCCATTTTGTTTGTCAGCTTGTGGATGGTTTATTCCATTACTCACCTGAGACACCTGCTTTTGCCAGTTAATCAGACAGTAATTTTGTATTAGTTTTTAAGCCACAGACAGTACTTTCAAATTCAGTTAATCCAATTGTTTGCTCAGAAATTTTTCTAGTAACAGATCCTAGAGTTTTCTTGGAGATTTATCCCACACCTAATAATTCATTTCTCATGGCTGAAACAAAAACAGCTCTACATCAAAGATACCTTCTGGGGAAAGTGAGGCCAAATTCCACTTACCCAACTGAAAGAACAACTTACTTGGCCTGGCAGAGAAATAAAATGGGCTTAATTCTTTCAGAGTCTGGAATCAAGTGTTTCTGTTGTTTGGAGGCATGTTATTAATCACCCTAAATCAGTAATATTAAAAAAAAAAAGTCCATAAGTCATTTAAAAAACCCTCAAATGAAACCACAAATAAAACAACAATAACAAATTTATCTTTTCAGATTGGGCCTCTAGCCAAGACTTAGAGACAACAGTGTGTAGTAAGGCATCAAACCACAATCCTGAAGTCAATTCTAATCCATCTGTGTGCCAGTCTTACCTGACCCATCCCAAGCAAATTGTACCACCCAGCCTCTTGCCCCATAAATGAGTTACATGACTGAGGATGTAAGATCAGTATGCACAACTGGGCAATTTCCTAGGTATTTAAGAAGGAATTCAAACATGCACCATCAGAAGAAGATAGACTTAATAGCAGAAGGAAAACACAATTATTCTTCCCCCACGGGCAGATGCACTTAAGGACAGATTAAGTTCTTACACAAATTTGCTATTCTCTAAAAGAGGAAAGCATCAGTTTTATCTTAAATGATGCTAAAGTTCCATGGGAGTCCTTGAATTAAGCATGTATTTTGTCATTTACAGAAACTCTATCAATTATCCAGATAAAAATAGTTAATGAGCACTGAGGGTGGGATTCCATTTGACATAAATTTCTCCAATAACTTCTTTCTTGTTAGAGCTAATGCTATGACACTTTCATAGGAGCTGTACGTAAAGTCAGTAGGAATCTTGTCTGAACTTCATGACTAAGATCAAGCCTCTAATATCTCCTTCTCTTGAAAAATAGTATCTAAAACTACTCATTGTTTTGTTTTCAGCAGTCAGGAAATTATTTATTGTATCATAAAGTGCTGCCATCAATCATTATTTAAATGAAGCTGAGTCTTTTTTTTGTTCCCCTGAAGTCTACTTCTATTGCTTTGAACAATATTATATATCAAACTAACAGCACCTTTTTTTAGTGAGCATATCAAAGTCACATGCATACCTTGCATACAGAATATTTAACCAAATGAATATCACCAGCTTTTAAAAGGGAGAAAAGTTTTAGGAGGTATACTACATTCTTAATAACATTTGACACGTGAAGCTAAGAAGAGTATCCTGTCAAATGGGAAGTATAGGAGAATTTATAGCACTCAATTGGGTTACAAGTTAGTAGAATTCTTGGGTTAATGAAAAATTATGAGATTTCCTATCAAGACAAATGATAAACCTCTTTCACCTTGCTTTCAAAAATAAAATATCTTAGAAATATTATTATTATTACTATTGTTATTGTTATGGTTATTGTTATTGTTATTATTGAAAATATTGTCCCAGGCATTATGTTTTGGTCTTCTAATATGGGAGAAAAAGTGGCAAATCTGCTAAATTGCAAGGTAACTCTACTTCAATTTCTGCTTGATGGTTTTAAGTCTAAAACAGAAGAAATGTCACTGTTTCTACCCAGACATGCAAATCTAGGCATATTCATTTTCCCCAATCTTTCCGAAAGGCTTTCACAGAACTTCATTTTCTGGCAAGTACAGAAAGAGAGAAGTTACCCATAGACTGTGTCAGTTTGGAAGAGATGACAGAGGTCATCTGGTCCTACCTCCCTGCTCAAGCAAGGTCATCCTAGACCACATTGCAGATGATTGCATCCAGACATTTCCTGAATTCCTGTGAGGGAGACTTCACATCCTCTCTGGGCAAACTGTCCCAGTACTGTCACCCACACAGTAAAGAAATTTTTTGTCATATTCAGGTGGAACTTCCTGTGCATCAGTTTCTGCCCATTGCTCCTTGTCTTATTCCTTGGCACCACTGAGAAGATCTTGGCTCCGTTCTCTCAGCAGCTTCCCTTCAGACTTAAAGACATTGATGGGGTCACCTCTCATCATCATTTCTTGAGGCTGAACTGATCCAACTCTCTCAGCCTTTCCTCACAAGAGATGTTCTCCAGCCTCTGAATCATCTTTGTTGTACTCAACTGGCCTTGCTCCAGGAGCTCCACAGCTCTCATTAAGAGGAGCCCAGAATTAGACCAAACACTGCAGATGTGGCCTCACTAGGGCAGAGCAGAGGGGGTGGATCACCTCCTGCACCCACAGGCATCAAGACTGCATTCTCCCTGTGCAAAGCAATTCTTTGCCAACATTAATGACCTGAGAAGTTTAACCCTTCTGAGCTCACATAAGTGGCAGGCAGCTGTTGAGCATGTCTTTGTTAGCCATGCAAACCAGGCACATCTGCCAAGACCATGCATACCCATGTAACTTTGCTTATGGTACAAAAAGGAATTCTGGATATTGACAGTTTTAATCTTTTAAAGAGCATCTTTTAAAAACAGTCTGAGACATTGTCAGACCAACTACCTTCTGTAATTTGCAATACCTTTATATTACTTGTCAGAAGTCAGTTTTTCATATGGAAATATTTCTATACTCTCAAGACTAATCTACTACTTACTTCTTTGTTAAGAGGATGTTACATTTCCTTTTCAAGGGGCTTATCTCAGGCTATATTATGTCACATCTCCTTGTTAGATATCACTGAAACACTTCAGTTTTACAAAATTTGGTTTCTTTATGCTCCAAAGGTGATTGAAGATTCTTTTGTTGTTGTTATTGTTGTGGTGGGTTTTTTTGTTTGTTGGTTTGGTTTTTTGGTTTGGTTTTTTTTTTTTTTTTT